>OX596054.1:3770000-5020000 GCA_951394065.1 Venusia cambrica
TTTATTTGCTTTAAAACTAAAGCAATACACATCGAACTGGTGGGCGATTTAACCAGCAATAGTTTCACTTCTGCATTGCGTCGCTTCATTGCACGCAGGGGAAAACCAACCGAGGTATTCTCCAATTGTGGCACTTCCTTTATCGGTGCTTATGTCATTCTGTCATTCATAAACTTCTCAAGTGTAGCTCATTTACTGAAGCCATGGCCAATGAAGGCATCCAATTCCATTTAATCCCCCCTTATTCCTCACATTTCGGAGGCTTATGGGAGGCCGGGATCTGATCAATTAAACACCACTTAATGAGAGTATTGGGCAATTGTCATGTTAGTTATGAAGAGCGGATCACTTTCCTGACTCAAATAGAAGCTATCCTGAATTAACGACCACTCATTCCTCTCTCCAGCGATGCCGAAGATTATATGCCCCTCACGCCTGGACACTTCCTCATAGGAGCCCCCCTCACAGCATTCCCACTCCGGACTACCAACAGAGACCAGAGCGTCACCTGAACCGCTTTCAACGCTTAGAGCAATTGCGACAACACTTCTGGACCAAAAAAAATAATTTTGAATTAATTAGATCAACCACAATGGTTGATCCAATTAATTCAAAATTTTGAATATGCAGAGAATATATTAATACACATCATACAGTTTAAGCATTTTTTTTACACTTGGGTAGTTTTTGCAAAAAAGTGGGTAAAAACCCTTTCAAAGGTTTCCTTTGAAAGGGCTGCATATTAAAAAAAATATTTTACTGTCATATTTTACTTTTTAATAGGGGTGGTTTTTGAAACCAAGGGGTGCCGTAAAATGGTAAACCGCTGGTATATCTTAAAGGACACTGTTAGAGGGGGTGGTCTTCACAATTAACTCTTTATTTACTTGTTGAAACCACCCCTGTGTAGACATTTAGGGTTGCAAAAGGGGTAAATAAAGTCGAAGTCTTCAAAATGTGAAATATCATATTAAATGGAGGTTTATACGGCAGATTTCAAAATTGGTTTATTCACCCCTCGGTAGTTTTTAATATAAAGGGGGCAAAGGATCTCATGAAAACTGATCGATTTATTTTTTGTTATTCACTCAATACGGTTTCCAAACCAAGGATGTTGATATAAACCAAGAATTTATTTTGGGATGTAGATGTAGACGACTACCAAGTCTTCGTTGACAAATCTACATTCAAAGCCCGTTACTCTCAAAGCCGTTGCCCTAGTCGGACATACCTCCAGGACAGTACAACTTATGGCACAAATTATAAGATCAACTCTGTAGATTGTCGTTACTATGTCACCACGCAGTCCTCAAGCAGGAGAGCGAATCGACCAAGCTCAGGGTAGTCTTAGATGGTTCTGCGCCATCAACGTCTGGATTCTCACTTAACGTCAACGTCTGGATTCTCACTTTTAAGGGTAGGTCCAAAAATCCAGGACTCCTTGTTTTCTATTCTTGTAAATGCTAGGCACTACAAATACCTCCTGACAGGTGATATCGAATAAATGTACAGAATGGTGAACGTCAGTGCAGTTGACCGTTAATATTATGGATCACGAATCTTAGATAATAAAAACTTTGAAGTTAGGTACGTTAACGTACGGGACTGCGAGCGCTAGCCATCTTAGTGATGACGCTGATGACGATGACATTATGGATATCATGAAGCACGATTTTTACGTAGATGATTTAATTACGGGTACTAATGTTCCGAATGAATTAAAATACATACAAACTGCCGTATCACTGGCATTGGGATGCTTTAATCTCCGAAAATATAAAAGCAATTGTTCATCTATTTTCGACGATGTTGATCCGGATAATCAGGACAATCTAACCATTAGCGAGTCATCGAGTACACTCGGGTTAGGATGGACTCCTTCTAAGGACGTTCTTCATTTTCCGATTAGGAATCTTTCATGTTACTATAGTAATAATGTAATAATAACGTAACCAAGCGCATTATAATGTCGAATTCTTTTAAAATATTTGACCCACTTGGTCTCCTCAGTCCGATCGTTATTCAACCTAAGTTTATGTTGCAAAAATTGTGGCAAGAGAAAATGGAGTGGGATCAACCGGTTTCTCATAAAATCAAAGGGGTGTGGGTAAAATTTACCGAAAATTTAAATTTTATTGCCGACTTACAAATTCCAAGATTTGTTCTCACAAGCGAGACGACATCGTTTCAATTGCATTCGTTTAGTGATGCGTCTGTTCTCGGCATGAGAGCGTGCGTCTACGTAAGATCAACCAATTATAACAATGACGTCATAGTCCGGCTACTATGCGCGAAATCTAAAGTAGCGCCCCTGAAGTCTATGACCATACCCCGTCTCGAGTTGTGTGGGGCCCATCTCGCTGCCAAGCTCGCCAAGTCCGTAACAGACTCGCTGCGAGTCAAACCAGCATATATTGTTCACTGGTGTGATTCGAGTGTGGTGCTGGGGTGGATAAGAAGTGACATATCCAAATTCAAAATATTTGTCGCTAATCGCATAAATGAAATTTTGGAGTCTTCAGCATGGCGATATGTGCCCACGAAATTGAATCCAGCAGATTTAATATCTAGAGGAGTTGAGGTGAAAATGCTTCGCCTCCAGTGGCAACGGCAATGGCAATGGTGGACTGGGCCCAGTCTGGCCCAAGGTCAATCGTTTACTACGGAACAAGAGTTGCTCTCCCGAGGCAAGGTACTAGGAAGCAAAAGTAAAATACTATCTTTGTCTCCATTTCTATGCAAAACCGATAAGTTAATACGCGTGGGAGGAAGAATACAAGCGTCCAGCTTTTCTTATGTGAAAAAGCATCCCATATAACTTCATGCTTCACATAGATTAACTAAACTTTGAAAGGGAAGATACAGCGATGCTACATGCTGGTCCTCAGTTGTTGGTGACGGTCAAAGAAACAATTTGGCCGGTCATCGGACACCATCTTGCGCGACGCATTGTACACAATTGTGTTCAATTTTGTCAAGCTCATAGCTCAGTTGGTAGTAACTCTGCCTTCTGCGCTGTAGGCTGTGGGTTCGATTCCCACCAAGGACAAACATTTCTGTGATAAATGTAGATGTTTGTTCTGTGTTTGGGTATTGTATCGTATAGTATGTATGTATTTACAAACAGTATTTAAGTATTCTATTCGTAATCTAGTTCCCATATTACAAGCTATGCTCAGTTTGGGGCTAGATGGCGCTGTGTAAAATTGATGTCCTGTAATATTTAAAAAAAAAATGTAGGCGCTGGCGAGGTAAAACGTTGTGTCCAAAAATGGGCAACTTGCCGCTTTACAACGCATCAACATAGCCTTCCCATTTTTGTCTGTTAGTTTGTACTTTGCCGGACCATTTTACATAATAAATCGTAAGGGTCGTGGCGCACGGATAGTATAGAGCTATTTATGCCTTTTTATTTGTCTACGCTACAAATGTGTGCATCTGGAGGCTGTTAGCGATATGACGAAAGACGCCTTTATTTTTACTCTCAGGCGGTTTATTTCACGAAGAGGGAGGCCAGCGGAAATATTTAGTGATAATGGCACGAATTTTGTGGCAGCCGCGAACGAAATTCAATATTTTTTAAGGAACACTCAGGATTCCCTATCTGATTTTGCTGGTCAGCAATCGGTTAAATTCACGTTTATTCCGGCGTACACTCCTCATTTCGGTGGAAGCCGGGATTAAATCAGCCAAGCACCACTTAAGACGCTACTTTGTTTGCACAGTAGAGGCATTATTTTAAATAGTCGCCCGTTGTGCCCCATGTCCTCCTCTCCTGATGATTTCCTTTCCCTGTCACCTGGACACTTCATCATTAGAAGACCGTTGACCGCACTACCGCGCGCGTTAGTTTAGTTAAATGTCACTGTCATTGATTTGTTTTTCGATTCTTTCTCAACTTAATAACACTGTAATACTGTTACGAATTAGAATGAAATCTTATAAACATCACTTTTGGGGTTTCTTTGCACCATTTGTCCACCAAAGACACTTTTAAAATGTTTTGCATTACAAAGTACCTAGGTACAATAACTAGTATAATCAGCATAGTAGATAGATAGCACTTACTTCGTTGCGAGCCCTGTTGCGTAAAGCGCAAACTAACTTGAACTTCTGGACTAAGGGCGCTTCCTCGAGGATCATGACTGCGACAATAATCCTTGCGCAATAGGTCCACGATTTTTGCACAAAGCCATTGGTAAACCTATACTTGTATCAGAATTCTTCATCACTCATTTCAAAGGGGTTAACTAGATGACGAGTATTGGGCCGTCTCAGATCTTCAAAATCCAAAGTCCAGGTCTAGTAGGTTTATCTTTACACCGTAGACGAACCATAGTTTAGTGCTAAAACTTCGTTTTGTAATAACGTTTATCTTAGACCATGGTTAAGTACCAGGTTTAAACCTAAACTAACTTAAAACTTCGTTTTGTAATAAGGTCGGAAGTGTATATTTTATTCAATTCTATGCTTTCTAATAAAGCAAAATAATATGTGACAAATTAATTTTATTTTTGTTATTAAACCGAAAAAATGGCGGATAAATATGTGAACCGTACATATCCAAGATCAACGCTATGAACTGTACAAATATTCACTTGTAGTTCATAATACAGCAGCGAGCAGGAAAGTATAGGACATATGTTATCAAAATTAGCCCTTAGTCGGTTTAGGACGTAAAAGTGTATCTTGAATACGCCAATTGTAAATCATTAACCAAACTAACTCACTAATAAAACCATAATCTACATATCTAATTTAGCTAATTTATGTTTACTGATGTGAACTAATTTAAAGTAGCTTACTGTTATTCATCGTTATAGGAGTTCACTGCTAGCGTCTACGTAGACTCTGTAGACTGCTGTTGTAAGAGCGCAGTGATAACAGAAATTTAACACTGTAGAAGTTCAATTATATGCAGCATGCACTGTTAAATCATCGTTAATTCATTGTGATGCATATTAATGCATCACAATGACTGTAGTTTGACGGAACCCTAATAAAGCTATATGAATGCTGAAGTTACCGATGTGGACCTTATGTGATAACTTGTGGTGAATCTTTAAATCACCCAAGTAGCATAAATGTTGAAGCAAGTAATATATTTTAGGCCAAATTACACTGGATTTATGTTACTAGGATAAGTTATCTGTTGTTACCTTAGGAACATGATCTTTTACTTGGGGAAAAAAATAAAACCATTAAAACTACAAATATAGTTTTATTGGATTCCATGTTGTAGTTATAGAATAGGGACACTTTTGTACTAGGTTTAAACTTAGTAGAATTGAGTTCCGCAGGTATCCCAATTAGATGACTATTGAAAGAACGAAGTATGAATATTTTCTTAATTTTTGTGCTTAGGTCATGAACAAACATACTACTTACATTATCTAGAATAAGTAATAAGGGGAGTTCTCTCCTGAGTGTGAGAGTTCAGCGGTTTCTCACACACTTAGCCAAAAGCCGCAGAGGAGAATTATCCATGTCTGTGGTGGAAAATTCACTGTAGGAGGCGTACGTGGAGCCTTTTACCTTCGCTGCGCCCACACATTGTTATTGTTATTATTAAAATTAGAGATTTTGTAATTTTATCAAACATTTTGTCATTTTTTAATATTAAAATTAATAGGTATTATCATTTCGTTTATTCAATGCTTAAGTAGATGAGTAGATGCTAGGTTTACCAGAAATCTCCTAATACCTTCAAATAATCAGGTTTACACAACGTAGAATCTTTATATGACTTGATGTTTCACGTGCCAATGTAGATCATGACGAATTAACCAATAAATAGATAGGTAGGACATACCACGTTCATATAGTCGTCAATATTCGGAATGTTTGTAGCTGTAAAATATAATAATTATATAATTCTTGGAAAAAAAAAATCTTGGAAATTTAAAATTTATACAAATCTGAAGGTAACTCATAAATTATTAGGCTAGGTAAGGGGGGGGGGTAAACCAAGTGTTTACTTGGTTTTTTCACACTGAACATTGAGCACAATTTTGAACCCCTCGGAATTCAAACTTTCAAATGCTTAACGGATGCCAAAACACCAAGATAAACATACCCTCCAAATTACAAGTCTGTACAATCAGCGGTTTAGGCTGTGCGTTGCATCTAGTTGAAACAGTCAGTCACTCAAAACTTATCCTATGATATATTAGAAGAAGAAGATAGAAGATTCAAAATTTCAAATTGGTCTAAAAACCATTATCTGACCAATTTGAAAACCAATAGTTATGGGCAAATTATTTTATTTCTTTCCACCCTTGTTTCTGAAAAACTTCTCCAGTTATCAAAAATCCCCCAGCATTTTTTTTTAATTTATATACATATGTTATTGAAATCGGATAACCCGTTCGGGAGTTATGCCGTCACAAACTTACATACATACCACATACAGTGCCGGATTTCTTATCTTATCTTGGAGATCTCGTTTGCTTCGCCCACTCGATCAAATATGTAAAAATAACCGGAACAATACAATAATCTTCGCCCGCGACGAGTAATTTTTATTTTCCTAGATACGAAAATGATAATGATAAAGGTGGATGATCAGCAGTTCTTACAAGATAGTGACGTGAGGGTTGGGTTAGGAAGCCAAATGTGATTTGGCTTTTTAATTAAATAAAAACTGTTACATTTATTTATTATTTGTCGCTAAATTATGTCTTTTTTATGTCTAAAGACACCTTATAACGTAATCTTAATAAACCCTTTTTTTTAGTTAAATACCTGACACAAAAAAATACATAGCCGAATTGAGAACCTCCTCCTTTTTTTGAAGTCAGTTAAAAACAGACATCTGCCATCTGCGAACTGCAGAACTACTAGTTACTAAGTAACCATAATAACTAGGAGTTCGAGCCAAGGAGATTATTTCTCAAACAGAACGTAATTAACAAAAGATAAAAGTGTGCTACATAACTTACTTATACACCCTTTTTATCATTCTCAATATCTCTATATTCACCTGAGTATTCGAGGCCCTCTCTCGTTGCTAACTCTCAATCTACGCAAAGCCAGAATGAGAGCAAAGCGCCATACCACTGACTGTACGATAAAGTAGGTGAGCAGCAAAACAATAAGTATATAAGTCACCCCTTACTAACACGAAAAGTTTGATCTCGTTTTGAAAAGTGCTCTAAAAACCGTTGCCTTAGTAGTCCTGGTTTAAAAATCTACCCCTCCAATCCACGGATGTCGAAAAATCAACCAAAGGGCTTCACCAAACAGGCAGCTGCTTTTTTTTTTGTGTAAACAAAACTTTAACTGTGAGCACCAATCTGTCTGCCAAGCGTGGTGATTATAGCTAAGCCTTACAGTTTTGAAGGAAGTTCTTTCCACATTGTGGTGGACAATAATTTGATGTTAATGTGGGATATGCGCAGTCAAACCCCTTGCATTAAATCCTAAATTAAAAGTAATTCTTGGATTTGAATAACACCTTGGTTTGGCAAACTGTATTGAGGGAATAACAAAAAATAAATAGACCAGTTTTCATGAGATTCTCTTATCTTACAAGACCTGATAATCATCCTTTGCCTCTTCATCTTAAAAGCAACCCCTATTAAGGGCAAAAATAAATTTTGAAGTCTGCAGCCTCAACTTTGAATTATGTTTTTTTATATCATTTGTGTATCAAGTGATATAAAAAAACCACAAAAAAAGGTTTTCTATGAATCACATGTATACGCTATTAAAAGAGTATATATTCACAAACAATTAGAAATAAAATGAACAATTAAACTTTGGTACTATGTACGTACAAAGGAAGCCGTCGGATTACCAGAGGACCGTTATAAACGGTCTATAGGTAACTCAACTGTTATAGACCAGTATAAGACGGAAGCATGCCTAATACACTGGCTGTATTGCCAGTGCTATAATAATTGTTGGAGATAGTTTTTTATAATATGCGATGTAAATAGTTGTGTTTTGATAATTTTTAATATTTTTAGTGCATACCTAGGTTTATGAACAATAAATTAAATAAGAACAATGAAAGTTATGAATTATGAATACATCAATTCTTCCAGAACTCAAAGACGGAAAAAACTTTTTGAAGATTTTATTCATAGGGCTCTGAATGCTTGTTTATCCTAAATTCACAGTTTTGCTAGTTCAATAAAACACAAATGTGGGACAGATCAAAAGTTTGATTAACATCCAAATTGCTTGTGCCAAAACTGCGGGAAACTACAACAGTTTCCCGCATTTAATAATGTTATAATGATGATGAGCGCTCAAGTTGAGTATCAATATGACAAAAAATCAATTGTTTTTGTGTATTCAGTTGTTCAATTGGTTAGAGCGTTACCGGCTTTAGGAAAAGAAGTCCCGTGGCGGGTTGTGAATTTTTGTGTCATAATTTAGCTAATTGATTTAGCCGCTATTTTGCGGAGATCCATTGATCAAAATTAACAAATCCGCTAAATTCGTTTGAAAATTTTAAAATCGAAACGTGTTTCGCATCTAGACGAGGTATCCTCAGGAAATATAGTCTTGCTGCTAAGCTGACGAGCACTCCGCCGACGTGTTGCCGATCCGGGCGCTACAAGTGAATGCGTTTATTTTTAAAGGACAATACGCTTGCCTGATTCTAAGCCGGGAGGGTGACAGCTTGGCGCATACCTGGCTGGCGCTGAAAGCGCGAGTCAAAAAAATAGATTTTTGAGGCAACAAACGCAAGGGTACTTAGGTATGGACCTAGGTTTGGGCTGTTGCCATTGCTGCCATCGCACAGTAAAAAAAATCCTCAAGGTAGGTAAGTACGCTACACCCGCCGATATCAAAACTTCAATCTTCATCGAAATGAAAAAGCTGACAAACATTTTTAAGGATTGCCCTAGTTACATACGCATTTTGTAGTTTTTGTAAGTAATGGCTTTAAAACACAGTCATGTTGGATTCATAATTGTGAAAATCGCCACTACCTATACAGGCTACGTGTATCTAATAAAGATAATTTAAAGATGTTTTATTTCGTTTCTACACGACCGTCTTAAATAAAAAATGACATTATCTGAAACATTCATTATATTATTAAACATTCCACAGGGAAGACATAGGTACCCAAACTAGTATAAAGATAAACCTGTACGATGGTATACTTAAAATTTCCGCCAAATTATGCGTAATTTAACAAATATATATATATATACATACAAATATATATAACAAAATTTATCGGTTGGTTGATTAAATCTTATACACGTACGTTATGTATATGTTGTGACCAAGAATAATCACTAGAAATACAAAAAAAAATCGCTGACATCTGAAAAAATAACAAAATTGATAAAACATTAAGTAATTCAAACCTCGTTATTTAATTGTCGCCTTGGTTTTATACTGTAATGGCAATTTAAATATTAAATAAATAAATAAAAAAAAATTGTGAAATTGGTAATTTTTCACAATATGTATTAGGTCCTTACATATGAAATTGGCGTTTTGTATGGGAGGAACATAAAGGCAATTTTTTCATATTAAAATATATTTTATTAATCAAAGTATGTACCATTGCTATCTATACACTTTTGCCATCTTATAGGTAGTTCATTGATCCCTTTACTAAAAAAACCATTCGGACGGGAATCAATGAAATCTTTGAAAGCGGTTTGGACTGCCTCATCGTAATTGAATTTTTTTCCTTGCAAGAAGTTATCCAAATTTCGAAAAAAATGGTAATCTGTTGGAGCAAGGTCCGGAGAGTACGGTGGATGTCTTAGACATTCCAATTGAAGCTCCTCTAATTTGGTAGTCGTCTGTTGGGCCGTGTGTGGTCTAGCGTTGTCTTGAAGCAGCAGTGGCGTAGAGCGATTGAAAAGTCTCGGTTGTTTAACAGCGAGCTTTTCCATCATGGTTTGCAGTTGCTGACAATAGACATCAGCCGTAATCGTCTGACCAGATTTAAGAAAGCTATAGTGTACGACACCGGCACTAGTCCACCAAACGCTTACAAGTAACTTTTTTTGAGTCAATTTTCGCTTGGGGCAAGATTTTGCTGGTTCACCAGGGTTCAGCCATTGCGATGAGCGTTTACGATTATCGTACAGGATCCACTTTTCATCACATGTAATGATCCGATTTAAAATTCCTTCATTATTGTGCCGGTTGAGTAATGTAACGCAGCAGTCGACGCGCGTTTGTCGGTTTGCTTCACTCAATTCATGAGGTACCCACCTTTCAAGCTTTTTCACCTTCCCAATTTGCTTCAAGTGGATTAAAACGGTTTTGTCACTAACACCGCAGCCTGCAGCTAACTGTGATGTGGTTTGCGATGGATCTGCTTCCACAATAGCCTTCAATTCATCATTATCGACCTTGGTCTTCGGCCGTCCACGGGGCTTGTTCTGCAGGTCGAAATTTCCAGAACGAAAGCGTTGAAACCAAAAACGCACCGTGTTTTCTTTTGCGACACCACCACCATACACATCATTAATCCTTCGAGCCGTTTCTGCAGCACTGGTGCCACGGTGGAACTCGTACTCGTAAATAATGCGATATTTTAAGTTTTCCATTTTGTGAAATGAGTGACGCAGAAAAAAACAAATGAATTACGGTTTTCGAAACACAAATGCATGAGTAAATAGCTGTTTAAATTTGAATTTGGAATTCCTAACCAAAGAGGAGATATTTAAGATCAAAGTGGCCAGTACGACAAAACGCCAATTTCATATGTAAGGACCTAATATATGAATAAATAATTTGACATTGATAAAAACTCTGGATGATTTAAATTACCAATCAGCAATACTCAATCAAGCTTATTATCATATGTAGTCGAAGATAATAGAAGGATAATTGAAGTTATCTATTTTTTTGGATGAATACGAAACACCTAGTGTTGTATATTAATAGGATCGCAAAATGATTGCAACAAAATTTTGCAACATGCTCAAGGCGGCGGTAGCCTTCTGCTTGTTAGCAGCAGTGGTCTGCAGCCCTTCTGCAGACTTCGATGCACCGGGGCCCAGAACTGAGGAGCAAATCAAAGATTATCGTGACTTTCTGCTGAAGTCTAGAATTGGTATGTTTTGTATTTGTAATATATTATTTCACTAGCTAGCTGGATTTTTCATGTTTTATTGGACAGTGTAAGTGTAGTCTAGGTATATAATGACATTTTAAAAACTAAAAAGAAAATCCACTTCAATGTAGAATATGATACAATTTCGTCTCAACGTATAATCTGGATGACGTATTTTTTCCAATTATTTTGATGACAGATGGACAGACTGACAGACAGATGCGTGATCCTATAAGGGGTCCGTTTTTACCATACTTTTGAGGTAATACCCAAATCGCTTCAAGTTTACCTATAACGTTTGAAGAGTTACCTCGATTTCTACAGGATTCCATTATCACATCCTTACCTGATGACGATGGGACTACCTGTAAAGTATTATAAACAAAAAAATAATTTTCGAAATCGGTCCAGGCGTCTACAAAAAATAGGGTAACAAACACAAAAAAAACGACGAATTGAGAACCTCCTCCTTTTTTTGAAGTTGGTTAATAATAGTTAATGTTCAAAAATAGGTACCTACCTACGACCAATGTCTGATAATAAAGAATTAAAATCAAATAGCAACTTTGTTTTCAGTCAAATATTAATAGAACTAACGTGTTTTTTATATAAGACTAGCTGAAAGTACCCGTGCTTCGCTACGGTAAAATAAGAAAAACGGAATGTCTCTAGATACCTGGCAATATTAAGAAATCTCCATACAAAGAGCTTTGTCCCTCTTCACACTTTTTGCTTAAGAAACTCCAAGTCCCTTTTTTTTTTTAGTTAGGATTTCAAAATATTTATAAATTTTATAAATACAAAATTTCAACTCAATCAGATCATAAATAAAGATTTTGCATGCAATTTTTTTACCCCGTTTCACCCCGTTAGCACCTACATGTCACCAATGAACAAACACCCTGGCAAAATTTCAAGTCCGTAGGTTTTACAGGGTCGGCGCTAGCGTTATACCTACCAACCTACCTACCTACATACCTACCTACCTACCTATCACGTCAGTGGTAAATCGATTTTATATAATTGATGAATAGCAAACTTTCTTAGAAGGCACTTGAAGCAAGCTAAAAATTCAGGTCATGACCTATGTAAGAGTTAAGATGTCTACATTCGAGACACATTTTAAGATAAACAGTTAGGGCTGGTGCGGCTGCTGACAGCCATTATGATATATTAAGAGTATTAAGTAACCCAAAAATTATCCTAAGTTTACTACCCAATATATTTTATGCTGATTTTATCATTTGACATGTGTCAAATAGTCACATTTGGATCCTATTAACTTTTTAACACGTCAATAGGGAACAATTAAAATTGAATTGTTTACTGATCATAAAAATATACGAGTTATTTTTAAAGGTTAAATAAATTAATAAATTAATAAATCTGTAACCTACTAAATTTCATAATAATGAGAATATTTGCATAATTTTAAGACGTTAATGTTTAGACAATGACAAGACCTTTATTTGGATAAGTAGTTTATGTTTTTTATTTACTTGGTCTCGTTTTCATGAAATTCCAGAAATAGATAATTGTCGCGATAGTTCAAGCTCATTAATTTCACTCACTAAAGCACGGATAAATATCGCACTCACAAACGATTGGCCAGTGGAAGTGCCTTAAACAATAATAATGTAGGAATTGTTTACATACAATATGATATATTGGTATTTCATTTACAGCCCCAAACCAATACAATGACCATCTTTACCCCAACGCTAGCATCTGGGAGAACTCCAACAAGTACGAAGGGGACATGATACTGAGTGATGATCAGATCGAAATGCTGGTGGATTCTTACACTAATGGAAACGACAGCCGAGCCGCGGATATCCGACCTGGCGGGCTGTGGCCTCATCGCACCATCGTCTACGAATTTGCGAATGGACACTTTAGTATGCATTTCTATTTTTTGAATACATAAAAACACACTTACTATTTTTGATTGAGCCCAAATAACCAACGTGGTTTCTGTGACAAAATACCTTATAGATAATGCACAGATGTTAAATGATGTGGGTACTTTGGATCTTTGCAGCTGTAGTTGACCGATATATTAGGTAAGGTACATTCCCAACTGCCGTTAATCGCCGCAACAACTATAATTTGGTATTTAGTACTACTACTACTACTTGCATATGTCTTGGTGCTATCGCCTTTGAATAAAATCCCTTCAACCCCTGCATCTTGTACTATACCTACAGACTATACCGCCAAGCCGCCACTAAACTGCTTAACCACCGTTACAACAAGTAAACGTTAACAAGTGCATTTCCACCTTCAGCATTATCATACATTGGCAACTAGGTGAGATGATGGTTAAGCGCTATCCCGTCGTTAAATAAAAATAAATAAAAAAAGATTGCAGATGATGGTTCATCATTTATCTATCCATGTAAGTTGAGCACCTTAGGAAGATCTGGTAGGTACAGGGATTATGGTTTACAGGAGTTTAAAATTGCAGGTGCTGCTCAAAGAAATCACATTCTGTACAGCATGAGGGTCATCGAAAGTCGCACTTGTGTCAGGTTCCGCCATCGGCATCATAATGAGAGGAACTACGCCTTGATCACTGTGAGTGGATACTGTTGTCTGACTCTGTATTCCCCGACAGCATGGGAGTCGACAACACGTTGTCTCGTGACTTCAGGTCAGTCAATAGGTTACTTCCAGGCAAGGATACTCCATGATCGGACGCGGGCAACTGATTTCAAACTTTGATAGCATTCAGTCCTAAATGGAATATCAACCAAATGACGATGATAATTAATTAGCTAATAGATAATTAAATAAATTAGCTGTCCATCTAAAAATTCTATTATGGGACGGTGACGATTGAATAACGTCATGAAGGTTCTGGTCGTGTGTATGGTGCTTTAAATGGTATTTTTGACAGGGCTATCCAGGATGCTGGGCTAGTGTGGGCTTCGATCCCAACATGAACCACGGCATGCACAACATGAACGTCCACAACTATGCACCCCCTGGCTACGGCTGCATGAGAATCGTCGTCACCATCCACGAGTGGCTCCACGTGATCGGCTTCTTCCACATGCAATCAGCTTACAACAGATACGACTTTGTGAATGTCAACTGGCATAATATGGTTTATGGTATGTAATGTCATACAAGTATTATTAGGTATAACGAGCTAATCATTGTGTAACGTAGCGCTGAGAGCTGTTTCTCATTAGGGCTATGTACCTAAGGATGCCAACGAGATCTTATTGTAAACCTCCGCTGTCCGCTGCTGAAAGCTTGACGGTGTTAAAGCTCGACAGTCATTGCGTGGGGTGAAATCCTGCCTGTAGAATTTTTGAATGAAAATCTGCAAATCTCATGTTGATCTACAGCCGCACCGGACTGGAACTGGTGAGAGGCGCAGCACCTTGCACCCAACCGAAGACAAGCAGCAATACGGAAAGATTCAAGAGACCTGATTCCCATCTTGAAATAGCTAACCTCCACAGATCGTGCACGTGACGATCTGTGGAGGTTGAGCACGTATGTAACAGATAGTTCCGTGCCAACTCGCATAGAGGCCCGTCCCACTGCCGATGGACCGAAATATTTTTCGAGGAATTGATATTAGGTACACTATATCAAGCTTTTTGAGCTTCGACAAGATAAGAAATCTGGAGTATATTGCCAGGAACAGCCGAAATAGGTGGTGTTAGAATTTTCTCTACCAAAGAATGTGTACTAAAGACTGTAGACAATAACGCTGGCTAAGAAACAAAAGAAATGGCGTACACCTAAGCCACCCAATCGTACAGGCAAAGGGGCCTGCAACCATGTTAAGTTATTCATCTCAATATTCAAAACTGAGAAAAGGGTGTTCTTTATTATGTTATCTTATTATGTTAGCCTTCTACTAGTTTTACCTACTTACAAATGTTCCTCAGGTGCCGCAGGCAACTTTTACCGCATCCCACCTCATCTGACGAGTAACTTGGGCGTTCCGTACGAGTACGGAAGTTGCATGCACTACGGACCCTACGCCTTCAGCAGCAACGGCAGAACGACCATGGATGCTCGCTGGCAGGTAAAATACTTTTTTATATGTAGATAAATAGATTCGGCTAGGTAGATACGTAAATAACTGATAGGTCAATATTTTGACAACTCCAGGGTCTGATAGCCAGCAGAGGATGCAGCGGATTCAGCTACCAAATACGAAGAAATTTATCTATTTTATGTGTAAAATATTTTTATAATTCCGATTCTATTGACACTTTTATTGCTTTTTGGTATGGATACCAAATCAGACCCTATGTGTTACATACTGGCTAATTTATTAATATGACATCAATTTGAATTTACAACTAAATAACATAAAGGTACGTGGTACAGCTTTGCTCCTGTAAAACTGAAAGTTTAAAGGTATTTGCACTCTCGCGCACCGACGGAACTGCTTGCGCTGTTTAGCGCCGGACTTTTGCAGGAGGGTGGTCATACCTGTAACCGGATTGAAAAATCCGCTTGCCGGTTAACGAAAATGGCTGAATCGTTACGCAATCGTTGGCCTTTAGTCAACTGCTATGGCTAGCAGTTGACTAAAGGCCAACGATTGCGTTGCCCGGGGTAAACCATTAGACTAGTCGGTAGATCCCACCCATCATATACTTTCTTTACATTAACATATTATATTTATATTTTATATTTTACATGCATACGTAATTTCTTACAGCCCAACGCAAACATGGGTCACTTGCGGTACGTGTCTGGTTGGGACTTCCAGCGTGTAAACCGGCACTATGGCTGCGAGGCTTGGAGGGGTGACGAGTCCATCGAACCTTTCTATGACAACACGACTATTCCTGACTGGGTGTTCGACCCCAAATATGACAGCAACGATATCGATGTCTTGCGAACGGCACTTCAAAATGATAATGTAGTATAAAATGGAAAATATACCTACACAATAACAATAAATTTATATTTCAGCATTATAGTGTGCCTTATTTGCTATGGTATGTATACTATAGATTATAGATAGGCATGAACTTTTTAGCGGTGTTTGAGACTTAGGATCTTAGTTTTCGTTTTATAGTGCTCACCTATCAGTCTAAATGCTCTATGATAATGGAATCAAGGACATCAAGCTGGTATTTAGTCGAGCCATCCCAAAAGTGACAACAGTACTCCATACCAGATCGGACTTGTGCCATATAATATAAGCTGAAAATCAGGTGTGAAATACCGCCACACCTTATTTTGGATGCCTAGCCTCATTTTTTTATTGTATGACGGGGAAGCGCTTGGCTTTCACCTCACCTGGTTACATGTTAAGATAAGGCCAAAGGTGGAATGGACTGTAAGAATACCAATCTCTTTAAAACGTTCCCTGAGAGAGTCATGAGATTTCATTTTATAAATTGCCCGTACAACTCTCTTCTGTAGAGCAAAAATGCTTTCAATATCAGCTGCACTGCCCCACAAAAATATGCCATAGGACATAATACTGTGAAAGTAACTAAAATAAACTAACCTCGCCGTAGCTTCATCAGGAAGATGCCTTATTGTACGTACAGCGTATGCAACCGAGTTTAATCTGCTAGCTAATGACTAAATATGAATACCCCATTGCAACTTTTCATCAATATTTAAACCTAAGAAAGTAGTTGCTTCAATAAAGTTAAGTGTTTCCCCATTTAAGATAATGTTAGCATTGCTGACTTGAACATTAGGCAAGTTAAGACGGATGCGTTTTGTTGCGTGATTTTACTACATGCAGGCAGAATCGATATCGGTGGATAACTTGCTGGATCCTTTTCATTTCCAGACTTGAATAAAGGGATCAGTTTGCTATGTTTCATAAGATCAGGAAAGATTCCTTCGTCGATGCTTCTATTGAATATGTATGCTAGACATGGCGCAATATCAATTACTATCGTACTTAATATCTTTACGGAAATCCCCCAAAGGTCTTCGGTTTTTTTTATATTTATTGACTTAAATTCTTTTACAATACAGTCAGCGTTGACGTGTCTAAAACTAAAGAAAACGGCATTTTCAACTCTTGTTTCAAGTAGAGCCAACGCACAATCAACAGATGAGTTTAGTGGCCGAGTAACAATATTAGGTATGCTAGAGAAAAAACGGTTAAATTCATTAGCAACTTTTAAATTATCAATCAAAATTGTATCATCTACTTTTAAAGCTATTGGTTTTTTTAGAGGTTTTGTTTTACCGGTTTCATTATTAATCATTTTCCAAGTAGCCTTTATTTTATTTGTTGAGTTCTCTATTTTCCTTTTTATTTGCAAAGATTTTGCTGAATGACAAACCTTTTTAAAGACTTTAGAGTATTTTTTGACGAAACGAATAAATGGTAGATCATGTAGTCTTAACTCTCTTTCTGCGTAAAGTTTGTATAGTCTATTCCTACTCTTATAGATACCGGCTGTAGCCTAGTCTGCAAACACAGAGCCAGATTTACCTTTACAAGTTTGTAGTGGAAAAATATCGTCGTGTTCTGAATGTATTATGTTAGACAATATGTTATAAAGTTCGTTCGGATCATTTAAGCATGGAATAAGGGGAATCATTTTACCAATGTTGGTTTGAAAGTGATTTCCGGAAGCTCCTGTTTCGAATTGCAATTAAAAATAACACTCTGACCATAATGGTCTGAGTCAATTTTTATAAACATATATTTTTGAAGGGGAGTGTCACTACAATATATATTATCAATACAAGTGGCAGTTGTAAGAGTTACCCTAGTTGGTTTATTGATATGGTGCCTTAAGTTGAAACATTTAAATAAGTTAATGTTAAAGAATTATTAGGGATATTATTATTTTTAATATTGAAGTCCCCAAGCACTATTATTGATGTATTACGACTGAATATTTTGCTTTAAAACATTTTCCATAGTGTACTCAAATAGCGCGTAGTTTGCACGGACTATATTATATATATAGACTATAGACACAAACCACAATGTATCGCTCCAGTTCAACACATGACAGTTCTATAACTTCTTAAATGGTGAGTTTCACAATATCTTTACGTTCCTTACATTTAAAAGAATTCTTTACAATGATTAAAGAACCACCTTGAGTGGTATTATTTCGCTTGTATGCGCTAGCAATACAGTAATTTTTATAATGAGGTAGTAACTTTTGATCCAATACAAAGTGTTCAGTGATGCCCATAACACTGATGATGAAGCAGAAGGCTACCACCGCCTTGAGCAATTTAAGAAAAGAAAATGTTATGCAATATTGTTGCGAACTAATTTATGTAAGAGTTCCAAATCATCAAAAATAAAAAACACAATAGATAATTTCACCTTCATCTATCTTATCTTTGTACTAATCTTTGACTAGATTTTATAAGCTTGATCGAGTATCGTTAATCCGCTGTTTAAATGCACTCATCAATTTATCTATGTTAAATCCATTATTCATGTTTTGAAATTAATCTAAGACTTTTCAATTCAATTCATTTATTCATACAATCGACACAGTATCAAACATAGGTACAAAATAGAATAAAAACAATACACAGTAATAAAATAATGTCTCGGTAAAGTCACGCATTACAAATTTCATTCAATCACAATTACATTTGTACTGTTTCATTTTATCGTGTTTTCCCTGGCTCACACAACACCTCACCACGATAACACTAACGCTCCGTTCGACCACTGATCGCAACTGCATGACGTGGGCGCATGAGACAGTACCAATTCATAACAAGGGGTTAGTTCGTTGAAAAAGAACTACCTGTATCAAATGGATATATCAGCTGCAGTATCATTTCTCTATGGCAGCGACTACTACTGTACTGTACTTATTCAGCGTTTGTGCTCACCAGGCTTACGCTTACTATTTATACTACACTTACTAAATTTGCTATACGCTTTTGTAACATTATAAGATTGGGCTGCCACTAAGACGCACACCACCACCCGAAATTGACTCACTGGCACCAGATGCCTTTAAGTCGCCTCTACAACATTATGCGTCTGATCTTAAATCCCACAAACAACACCAGAGAACTCAGGATTGATGGCTAAAACTCATTCCTTTAGTAGATATCTCTAAGATAGAAATCTTATTTAGTCAATGGAAGCGAGAACAAGACTTGAAATTTGATACCGTCTTGACATCCCTTAATGAAGTAAAGATTACCTTAGATCAGTTAAATCTCTAATACGATACGGCGTTGGAAAGACTGAACTACCTAGAAGAAGACAAAAAAAAGAGCTGTAAAAGTATTGAGCGTCGCAACATTCTTCAATTAGGAAGGAAAACTAAGGAGGACTTGAAAAGCCTCGTCCTTCAAACAGCTAAAGCCCTGAAACTATCTGTGATTCCTCGGAAATTAAAGATGTCTTCAGGGTCAACACAAGAGCTGATTGTCATCCCTATCATAGCGGATTTCACCACAATCTTTACAAGAGATAGGTTCCTTTTGTCAGCAAGGACGTATAACAAGGAACACCATACCCACAAGCTGAATACAACCTGCTTGGGAAACACTGGTCTAGTGTTTTTATCAGATAATTTAACCAACACCGACCGGTGGCTATATTTTCAAGCACGTCAGATCGCTAAACTGAATGATTACTGTTTCTGCTGGGTTTCATTCGGAAGAATATTTCTATGTAAAGCGGAAGGTAACAATCAAATACGCATTAGATGTGGGAGTGACATCGATAACCTAAGACTTTCTAAATAGATACATTTAACATCTCCTCAACTACTTACATACATTTAGTGTTATTATTACTGTTAACCTAGAGAAGAATTAAATTCAGCACAATTTGAGTTAGTAGTTTAGTTCTAGTTAGTCTACTACTGGGTAACCTTATATCATTAGCCATTACCATTTGTAACTTCTTTTTTTATGTACAAAGCTTAGTGCTATATAGTAATATACATATACTACTAATAGCAATAGGTTCATAGCAATAAATTTATTGAGTATATATTATGAAAATTTATCTACTTACTGTTTTCGCATCGATATTTGCATACTCAGCTAGTGTTACATATTAGTAGGTATTCGTTTACCATATACCTATTATAATGATTAATGAAATTGTAGAGATTACAAATAGCATTGATCATGATATTAGCGCTGGGGAAGCAGTGTAGGTTTACGATCCTAGTGCGTCAAAAATCCTCGTACCGATAGATGAGTATTAATATAACCTCTGCATATTCAAAATTTTGAATTGTTTGGATCAGCCATTCAAAAGATACGGGCGAAAAAATGTATTTATATTTACCCCAACATCTCAAAAACTATCCCACTTATCAATTTTTCCCCTCAAGAATCAATTTCAATTCACTTAGAGTTATCCCTATCTCATACCTATCTCACCTTCATACAATGATGATGATAATGAAAATATAGATAGTGGATGTAACATAGATAAATTGATGAGTGCATTTAAACAGCGGATTAACGATACTCGATCAAGCTTATAAAATCTAGTCAAAGATAAGTACAAGGATAATTGAAGTTATCGATTGTCTTTTTTATTTTTGATGATTTAGAACTCTTATATAATAAATTAGTTCGCGACAAAATTGCAGCATAATTTCTTAAAATGCTCAAGGCAGTGGTAGCCTTATACTTGCTTGCAGCCCTTCGGCAGACTTCGATGACGACACCGGGACCCAGAACTCCGAAGCAAATCAGAGATTATCGTGACTTTCTGGTGAAATCTAGGAATGGTTTGTTTTGTACTTGTAATATGTTATTTTAATAGGTAGATTGTTAATTTTTTTCTTGGAAAATGCGAGTGCATTTTGTGAAATTGTTAATGTTCTGAATAGGGTCCAATTACCAGGGTCTGATAATTTAAAATTATTAACAGATGGCCTTTTACAGTTCCCACCGTATTTGGGTTTTAAAACATTGTGTTATGACCTATGTATGACTCGGGATGTCTAATTTCTGATCATTTATGAAGATATAAACTACGATTATTAACTTATAGAGCGTTGAGTAACGCATACATCAATAAATGTTAAACTACCCTAATTTTACTAACAGATTCCTACAGATTCAACAACCACTATTAAAGTGCGATTCTTGCACCTTCGATGCGCCTCCACCTTCGGCCTTATCTAAACTTGTAACCAGATGAAATGAAGGTCAAGTGCTTACCCGTCGTCAAATAAAAAAAAACACTTTATTATTATTAAATAATAAAAAGTAGTGGCTCATGAACAAAATTTACGCGAATAATCCCGAAATTAACCAGTTTCTGACCAATTATTTCCATGTTCTTTTATTTTATGATATTAAGCCGTCAGTGTCCCACTGCTGGGCAAAGGCCTCCCCCACTCCCTCTTCTTCCCGAGACTTCCCGATCATGGGCTTTTGATTCTTCCATTCTTCGAGAAATACGTCTAGCGCAGATAACGCGACGAGCGCCATCTGCGTGCCAGTGCAAGTGCCTTAAACAATAATAATGTAGGAATTGTTTACATTAAGGCTAAAAATTTACCAAAATTCAATGTTTTACTACAAAAAGTGCTAGAAAATTTCAATTTTAGTATGGGTGGTTCCGAATTTGCTATTAATCTCTTTTTGATGCGCGGAGAAATATCTTTAGACATTTCACACGCGAGAATCGAATCAAAAACAAAAGTTTGATTTTCGCAATTGTATGGCGATACCTACAGTGTGGGTTTGGGTGGGCAAGAATTTGTATTTTTCTTTGTTTGAATCGCGTTTTCAGCGCTTTTTATGTTGTAAACACGACAAGTAACAAGCGACGGGGATGTAGCAGCCACAAAGTTAGGCACCGAACACGACAATACCGAAGAAAACAACAAAACGAATAAAGCTAAAAATGGACCATAATTCAATGTTTTACTATGAAAAGTCCTAGAAAATATCGATTTTAGTATGGGGGGTTACGAACTTTGCTATTAAACTTTTTTCTGATGCGCGGATAGATATCTATAGACGTGTCACACGCGAGAATCGAATCAAAAACAAAAGTTTGATTTTTGCAATTGTATGGCGATACCTACAGTGTGGGTTTGGGTGGGCACGAATTTGTAATTTTCTCTGTTTTAATCGCGTTTCCAGCGCTTGTAATACTGCAAGCACGACGGGTACCAAGCGACGGGGATAAAGCAACCACAAAGTCAGGCGCCGAACACGACAAAACCGAAGAAAACAACAAAACGATTGAAGCTAAAAATAGACCAAAATTAAATGTTCCAAAACGAAAAATGCAAGAAAATATCGATTTTAATATGGGGGTTCTGGACTTTGCTATTGACCTTTTCTAGATTCGCGGAGAGCTAGGTATCTATAGACGTGGCGTACGTGAGAATGGAGTTAAAAAACAAGTTTTATTTTCGCAGATGTATGGCGGATCATACCTACCCCCAAGTTTTTCACACATATTCTATTTGTAATGGGTGTTTTAGTGGAGCTTCGCTACATCTTTATCTCGAACAAATTTCGTAGCTTTATTTTTGACCATACAAAAGACATCAACGCGTCGTACTTTTGCAAAACTTTTTAAATATAGACTATGAACGTCATTTGTATTGTGGTATTAATCCTTATCCAAAAAAATTACTTCGTAGTCAAGGATGTTTCAGTATACTAACATAAACCATTGCAGAGGTCAATCCTATGACAATGCTTGTAACAAGTCTGGCCAGCATATGGTCTCCAGGCCAGAATAAAAGAAAAATGCCAGTATACGACATTACGTGCCTTGCGCGACACATTTGTTAAATCGCTGTCGGCACATCGGCAGCTGAATGTTGCTAATCTTCAAAGTTATTCGGGTTGCTGCAGAATTTGTACGTATTTTTTGCAGCGACAACAGAGCGCACCATACTACTGCAAAATTTCTTGACGGTGCCCGAAAATGTAGCTTTGAAGAGCTTATCCCAGACGAGATGGTAAGCTACGGACGATGCTTGTTCCAGTCTTAATAAAGACTGCCCTGGAAACTGCCATCTTGTCAGAGTTTTGGGGAGTTATTTTGAATCAATTTAATATAACTTCAAAAGTACAACAAGGAGTTGACTCGGACCTGGAGGTCGTTACTAACCTTTATGACTCTTGTATGTATGGCGCTGTATGTATGCATGTATGTATGTAAGTTAGGAAATCCGGCACTGTATGTATGTATGTATGTATGTGGCAATGTTTGTGACGGCATAACTCTCGAACTGATAATCTGGTTTTAATGAAATTAAAACTGCTAGATTACGTAGTAGTGTAGAGATTATGTAAATAGAATTTGATTGTTGCGGGGAGTTTTGGTATTGGGGTAAAAAGAAATACAATTTTTCGCCCATATCTTTTAAATGGCTGATCCAATCAATTCAACATTTTGAACGTGCTAACATTATATTAATTCTTATCAATATTTACGAGGATTTTTTTAACACTAGGGTAGTTTTTTAGAAATAGGGGTGTTCAGTGAGACAAGAAGATTTTTGGCTTGTGGGGTGTCATTTGAAAGAGTATCGGCTGGAAATTCAAAAAATATATATTTTACTGTTATGTACTCAGTTGTGGTTTTCGTAACAAAGGGGTGCCCCTTAAGGGGTTAAAACGCTTGCGAAACGACTGTTAAAGGGGGTTGACTTCACAATTAACTTAAAATAACAAAAACTAAAAGGGGTAAAGAGGATTGAAGTCCTGAAAATGTGTGAAAACATGAAATGTCATATGTAATAGGAGTTGAGACTGCAGATTATAAAATAAAATTTATTTTGCCCTTATTAGGGGTGGTTTTTAAGGTGAAGGTAAAGGATGATCATCATGTATTCTGAGATAAGAGAGGGTATTCGGAATTTTATTAAAACTGGTCTATTTATTTTTTGATAATCACTCAACAGGGAAGGGTGTTGATAAAATCCAAGAATTACTTTTGAGGTGTCATGCAAGTGTTTTGACTGCGCATATTCCATATCAACAGTAAAATTAATGACCACCACAATGTGAAAAGAACTTCCTCTATATACTGTAAGGTTTCTCCATAGTCATCAAGCTTGTCAGACAGATTTGTGCTCACAGTTAAAGTTTTGTTAACACACAAAAAGAAGCTGCTGCCTTTTTGGTTGACTTCACGACATCCGTAGGCTTGAGGGGTAGATTTTTAAACCTAGTCTACTAGGGCAAACGTTTTGACAGCACTTTTCAAAACGTCATTAACCTTTGTTTCATGTTAGTAAGGATATTATAATAAGTTAGCAACAAGAGAGAGCCTCTAACAATGAAGGTAAGTAAGGTGTATTGAAAGCATATTTTTATCGTTTGTTAATTACGTTCTATTTGAAAAATAATCTCCGTCACAAACAAGATATCACGAGATCTAGTTCGGGGCGAACTACTAGTTAATATACGTTTTGACGATTTCGAAAATGCAGGTAAAAAGAAATCACCCGAACAACTATACAAGCATAGCCAAAAAAAGAGTTGTCAAAACGACGAAACGTGATGATGAGACTCGCGAAGGAGAAGCTATGGTACCTACTACAGGGACGTGACCGGTGACCACTCTCGGGTAAATACTTTTTTTTGAGATTGCATTACGCAATCTTTGTACCGTACAGTAACCAATTGCAGTGCAGAACGTTCGTAATCTGTACTCAAAAGATTAAATAATTGTTTAATTAAATAAATGTTTTTCATTATTTCTATATTATGTGCATGCCTAGATTATTACCATCATAGTTAGATCTGAGATGTTTATAATAGAAAACGTTTCGATTTAATTTTTACGATATTTAGACGTCAGCGAACGTGATCCCGCCTTTTTTTTATGGAACGCAAAAGAAACAGGCCAAGATTACAAGGATTATAAGATTATGGCCGAGATTCACTCCAGTGCGGCGCGCACACGGATATGGAGATGGCACACGGGTGCAGAGACTGTAAGAACAGAGAACGACCAATTTTACGAAGCAAGTTTGAACTTTAAAATTAGATAATTTAATCGTAGGTGAAAATAATAAAATTTGAGATTGTAAAATAGTTTTAGTGTGAGTGTATTTTAAAATAAGTGAGACGTTATAATTATAAAAGGCATAATCATTTCATGCTTTACAAAAAATAACATGTTCTACCATGAATATTTTTTCTACTATTTCAAAGCATTATCGTAAACGATCAATATTCGCATTGTGTATCCGGTGTCGGATGTTCAATCAGAAATGTTTTGAGAAGTGCGTTTTAGAGATCTATCAGATTCTAAGTCGTACCCGACAAAAAGTGATGTTTCCGGTCCGTAAACTTTCCAAGTATTTGAGGATCGCTACAAAGACTCATTCCAATGCAAATCTGAAAACCCCACTAGAGCTATGTAGGTATGCGTTGCAATAGGCCATAGAGCCCGCCTCGCGTCACAATCCTACAAGTTAGCCAAAACAGTCTTCTGATCTATCTTTGATATATACCCTTAGCTTATAACAGAATAGGTACCTAACACGATACGTGATGCACCTTCCACCAGTACGTATAAAACTAGATTAAACCTAAATAAAAATGATTTATACAGCCTAATTTAACTTTATTTATAGCCAGAATTGAGAGATTTGTTTACTTAAATTATAATTTTGCGAGAAGGTTTATACACCTTATTTTTTCTGCCCTGTAACTTGATATTCTGTAACAAGTTAGATATATTTTTTATAACTCGTAGGAGTTATCAATGAATGATCATTTGTATCTGGATCGGAATGTGAAAGCGAACCGTTTGGCGCTGGATTCGAAAGGAGAGCGATCCTACCACTAGTGTTGCGATCATTCAAATAAATAGAGCACACAATAATGCTGAATTATATATAATTATTGTAAGGTATTGCGTTTATTTTCCAATTTACTATCGATCATCATTTATTGACCATCAAGTGCCGTTCGCAAGTCGGCGATATCGTCGCTGTCGTATTTGGGGTCATACACCCAGGCGGGGATAGTCTCGTTGGCATAGAAAGGTTCGATGACCTCGTCACTCCTCCAAGCCTCGCAGCCGTAGTGCCGGTCTACGCGAAGGAAGTCCCAGCCTGTCACGTAACGCATGTGACCCATGTTTGCGTTGGGCTGTAAGAAAGTGCGTATGCATGTAAAATATTATTAAGGAAGGGATCAACCTTAGTGGTTAATGGCTGAATGATGGCTTGCGACCATCCAGAAGTCCGACGCCGAGCAGCTCGCTGTACCTTCGTAGGTTCATGTTCTTAAGTCTTAAATTAAAATTGATTACATATTCGTAATCAGCCAGCATTCTAAGTAAGTGAAACAATTAGAATAAAATGATATAATGAAAGTGTTCTCAAATCAGAATCGAACAATAGGTCAATTTTACGAAAAAACGAAAAACTCGAATTATTATTTCTAGTTACGCATACACTTATGTTTTTGCATAGGTACCTACCCACATACTTTTTTTTTTTTTGAACCTTTGACAATTTGAGAGTTCGTATACTTGTGAAAGTCTATATTTTCGCTAGGGTAAAAATAAATATATAAATATTATAGGACATTGCTTTCACACAGCATCTAGCCCCAAATACCTAAGCATAGCTTGTTACATGAGAACTAGATTGAGGATATCTAGAACACATATATGGTTTGGGATTCCCGTACGACTCATAATCACTTTTGTCCGAAAATCACTGTCACACACAGACATCTCATAATCATCACTTGCCATAATGCTACATTCTAATAAATGTTGTTTATTATAATACTCTTTTTCCCGAATGATCTTCAGCTATAATATAGCAATACATAATATACACATCTTCGAATTTAAATATTACTAAACTCATATATCCCATTGATGGTAAAACACAATAAGTTTTGGGTGGAGCAAGCTCGTGAAACAAAGCGAATAAATGACAAAACCGACACGGCCAGCCCCGACTACCTGGTCTTGTGCGTGACATTGAGGTTATATAAAAAAGGCGGAGCCAAAAGCTCGCAAAGGAGGTCCTGAGAGGAGCGAGCCCGCGAAACCTAGCAAACCTCTGGAGCATAGCACAGGTTGAGTGGGTGAAGTGATTCTCAGGGGCGACGAGCAAGCTTTCTGGCGGGAGCTCCTCCAGAAAACATGCTTACTTGCATGGTGTTCATCCAAACTATGGAAAAAGTGTTTATTTATTTTTTGCCTTTTGAATATTCGGGATTATGCCGATTATGAAAAAACACTTTCGGAATTTTGATTATTATAGAATTTGCAATACATACAAGTGATGTTAGGTAAAATGATATTCGACAAAATAGGTTTCGGAGTTTTGATTATTATGGCAAAGGTTGTTATGGATTGCTAAATTTGGATTATCAATTTTATGAGCGATAAGAGAGAACCATATGGTTTGTAATAAATTCAAATTCAAATTTCTTTATTTGTATAAGGTCTCATGATTAAAAAAAAAAACAAACAACCATTTACAACACGTCTCTTAAAAAACTAAGTCATGGGGAGAAGTCATGGATACAATAATAATATATATGTAGATTTGAAAAGGAGCAATAAAAATCATGTCCATGGGTGTTTATCGTTTAGATAAGACGATGTATTATAATAAGCCTTACCACACAATTTATGTTTTATAATGTTTTTGAATTTATTAATTGACATGTCACGTATATCTTTGGGAAGCTTATATATGTATGTAATATATGTGATTGCCCGCCATACGGCAATAAGAATGGCCATCAGACCCTGGAGTTGTCAAAATATTGACCTATCAGTTTTTTACATATCTTTCTATATATATGAAAGTGTATTACCTGCCAGCGAGCATCCATGGTGGTTCTGCCGTTGCTGCTGAAGGCGTAGGGTCCGTAGTGCATGCAACTTCCGTACTCGTACGGAACACCTAGGTTACTCGTCAGATGCGGTGGCCAGCGGTCGAAGTTGCCTGACGCGCCTGAGGAGCATTGTAAGTAACTTATATCATTTCCAAACGTTTCTAAAAATGCCTTTGAAAATTTCTTCTTATTTTCAGATTTCAGTGAAAAAACGAACCTACTTCTTTTGAGGAAACCAACCTCAGAAAAAATATACATATATTTTTTTTGAGACACATTAAGAGGTAAAAAATTTACCTATTAATGGTAGCAATAGTGCTACCATAACAAATGATACAAATTAAATTAAAGTCTATCTATTACGGTGCACGAGATATTGCCAGCTGATAGTTGGACGGGCGGACGGACAGCGGAGGCTTAGTAACAAGGTCCCGTTAGCACCCTTTGGGTACGGAACCCCTTAAGAGGCAGTTCTCAGCGTTACGCTACTCTACGATTCGCTCGTAATAATAACAATGACATTACACACCATAAGCCATATTGTGCCAGTTGACATTCACAAAGTCGTATCTGTTGTGAGCTGATTGCATGTGGAAGAAGCCGATCACGTGGAGCCACTCGTGGATGATGACGATCATGTTCATGCAGCCGTGGCCAGGGGGTGCATAGTTGTGGACGTTCATGTTATGCATGCCGTGGTTCATGTTGGGATAGAAGCCCACACTAGCCCAGCATCCTCGATAGCCCTATAAATTAAAACATTTAATGTGACAAATCGAGATAGGTACCCATGGTGTGCCCAGACGCTTCAAGGCGTTCTTTCTGCCGTCACCGAAATTTCAGACGTACAGCAAATTATCATCCACATTCGGTTGATATTTCATTTATCAGGACTAAGCACTTCCAAAATTTTAAATGTAATGCCAGCGTCCGTTTTTAAAATAACTGAAAATAAGGAACAGTTAAACTTATCCAACAAAAAAAACCTCTATTCAACTAAGTTCAACTCAAAGTAAGTAAAAGTTAAAGTAAACAAAGTCTTAAACCTACCACCAACTAAACTACCACTTACAGTGATCAAGGCGTAGTTCCTCTCATTATGATGCCGATGACGGAATCTGATACAAGTACGACTTTCGAGGACCCTCATGCTGTAGAGAATATAATTCCTTTGCGCGGCATCTGCAAACACATAACTCCTGTAAACCTTACTATCACTAAGCATAATTACCACTACGAAATTTTAGCAATGTGCTCAACTTAGGTCCCCCTAAGGTCCGGGAGACTTGAACCCCCAACACATAAACTCGTATAAAAATAAACCTAATATATATCGCAAATTTGTATAGTAATATGAATTTCAATAGCTACAATATGGCACTAACAAAATTTTAATTATTGATAAAATTACGAAGCTGTGCTATTTTTTATCAAAAACGAGATTTGGCACAAGTCTCCCCGATAGACGGGACAGTCGACCATAGATGGATGGAGAACTGATTATAGGCCTTTTTGGCAAGATATACAATAAAAACGAAGCATATATCAAGTAATATTGCCCGTTTTTTTATTTAGATGGCAAATGGATCATCTCTTCCTTTAGGAGGGAGAGTTAAACAATAGAGAGAAAGAACATACCTCGTTCATACCTCTCTACAACTGCATGGTTCAAATCTCCCGCAGCTCCCATATTTGATTCCATGAATAGTTTTGTTTACAACATCATGACCGATTGTTTAAGCAATTATCTAACAATATTCTACTTGAATTAAACTATCCAACAAGATATACAGACGGACGTATCTGAATATTTAGCTGTATGACACTTAAACTCCGCAAAATGTTTTTTTTCAATTTTCGGCACACAAAATAAGTTTTTAGGCTTACTGGTGAGCCGAACTGATTTTGTCCAATATGGCGCCGCATATGTCAAGAACGAGTCGAGCATTAAATGACAGGTAAACGAACCATTGGCCCGTATATTCAAACGAGATATTCAAAGTGGCTCAAGTCTTCTCACTGGCCCAGTCTCCCGGACTCACCCTCTGATCGGCCATTTCCACCTGCCAGAGGAGATAAGGACTGTGGTTGTACCTATTTTAAGAACAAGACTGATGACGCATCCAGCATGGGCAATATCATTGGCCACAGACATTTCTAAAGTGTTGGACGGTGTGATTGAAAAACATAGGTATACGACTGCACGATGCCCAATTCAGTTTTAGAGCTAGGCTGTCTACTGAGACAGCAGTACCTACTCTCAAACACACCGTCCAATACTACACTAGAAGTAACACGCCTGTCTACGCCTGCTTTATAGATCTATCAAAAGCCTATGATCTTGTGGCGTATGGCAGGCTGTGGATGAAACTGGCGAGCGATACTGAGCTGATAGATGATATCACTTCTTAGATACTGGTATGGCAATCAGAATGGTAGAATTTACAGTAAGTAAAAACAAAGTTAAAACGTTAGGTATAAAAATATACAAAAATAACAAAGCTTTCATCTTACCAAAGTGTCCGTTAGCGAATTCGTAGACGATGGTACAATGTGGCCACAGCCTGCCAGGGCGGATGTACGCGGCTCTGCCGTCGTCCCCATTGACGTACGCATCCACCAATATGTCGATCTGTTCGTCGTTCAGTATCATGTCCCCTTGGTACTTGTTGGAGTTCTCCCAGATGCTGGCGTTGGGGTAAAGCTTGTCATTGTATAAGTTTGGGGCTGTAAAATATATTACAAAACAGTTTTGTAAATAATTCGTACATATGCTTAATAAACGAGCTTACACTGGCCAATCGTGTGTGAAGGACAACGCGATGTAAATCCGCGCTTGAGTGAGTGAAATGGAAGCCCAAAAATTCTCGCGAATATATTTTTCTTGAATTACACGAAAACAAGTAAAATTAAAGAAAAATCTAATTACCCAAATAAGGTCTTTATTATTAGCTTATCAAATTATGCAAATATACAAAAAATATTAAAGAAGATAGAAATAGAACCTAATTCAAAACCATTCGGTTCATTTCGGGATTTATTTCACCTATAAAATAACGCGTTTAAATTTCATCACTATATATGTATTTGTAATTTAATAACTAGTCAAAAAGTTCTTATTATCCAAATGAGGCCATTTGTTCCATGTATCTCGTTGAATCTGCAGGTAGCTGTCAGTAAAATAAGGGTAAAATTAAATTCGATATTAAAATTAATATTGATGTTTGTGTAGCTCAACGCTCTATCAACTTAAAAACCGTAGCTTATCTTCAAAATTTTCCATAGCGATAAGGACCCGCCGTGTTCCATAGGTGTACATGGATACATGGATGATCCAAACACCTGAGAATTGATTTCTTGATCTTTAATTTGATTGAGAGTAACCTAAAAAGCTAACCCATCATAAACTAGTAGTTCGCTCTGAACTGAGATCCCGTGATGTCTGATTTGTCTTAGGTATCTAACCATGGAGATTATTTCTCACAAAGAATGTAACTACTGACTGACGTCAGAGTGAGTCGACTGGATACGTTAAGTGAATAAGTAAATACTACCTTACTAACATGAAAAGCTTAATGTATTTTTTTTATTGCTCTCCTAACCGTTGCCTTAGTAAGTTTGCCTTAGTGGTTCTTACAAGTTGAGATAAGGCCGAAGGTGAAGGCGCATTTCACTCGGAATCCTCAATAAACTGAGGACTTTAGAATTGTTATTATGGCGACAGAATTAGGTAAGATGGTGTAAACGATGGTGACGTGATGTCGTAAAAGTCAAGCTGAAAAGTGTTGCCGTAAAAGAAGGCAAGGGCCTTCAAAAAGGCAGTAGTTTTCTAGGGTGTAAACAAAACATTAACTATGAACACAAATCTCTCTGCCAAGTGTGGTCAAACCTTACATTTTTAAAGTAAGTTCTTTTCACTTTGTTTTGGACAAAAATGTGCTGTTGATGTGGGGGATGTGCGCAGTCAAACCCCTTGCATGACATCCCAAAGGTAATTCTTGGATCAACCACACCCTTACCTTGGCTTGACAACCCTATTGAGAGAAATCAAAAATAAACAGACCAGTTTAAATAAGAAGCGTGAGGGTTGTTTATTTTACTTAGATAAAAACTAAAAAAACTCTCACGTTGCAAGACCTGGTGACCATCCATCGCAACCATTTATCTTGAAAACCACCCCTATAAGACAAAACTTATTTGGAAGTCTACTATGTAATCTCTGCCGTTATTACATTTCCCAAGACTTCAATCTTAGATATCCCCTTTGCAACCCATAATTTCAATACCACTCCTCTTTCATTCAGTTAATAAATCAGCAAATTGTGAATTATGAAAACCCCTTTATCATTATATCTTACGAGAGATATTAAGCGTTTTTCCCTCATAATGCACCCTCATATTACAAAAACAATCCCCTTTAAAAAGTTTAATTTATATTTTAAAATGTGCAGTTACTCTTTCAAATGACACCCCACAAGACATAGATCATGAATTTCACTTAACACCACTATTTCTCAAATCAATCCTGGATCAACCAAAGGATATGAGCAAAATATTGTAGATCTTTCCACCTCGATATCTCAAAAACTACCATGTTACAAAAACCAACCCTTTTAAATAGCTTAATATTTTTTTTGAAATGTGCAGTCGATACTCTTCCAAATGACAATAGATCACAAGACATAGATCTTGAATGTCTCACTTAACAACCCATTTCTCAAATACTAATAAAATACAAATATATAAAAGTATAAAAAAACCTTTTAATTTATCTATGACTATAATAATAATATCCTCCCTGCTGATTACGGCTACGAAATTTATAATAAACTAGCGTTTGCTCGCGGCTTCGCTCGCGTTAAGAAGTATTATAATTAATTAGGTATAGTTTTTGCGGCTTTACTTTTGTTTAACGTGTGTAAAAAATTAGGGCCTACAAAACTAAAAAACGACAGTATATTCTTTAACTTCTCCATTAACGTTCAGATTTTCTTTAGCCATTTTAAAAAAGTCTATTTGACAAAACCTATACTTTCTTTACGGATGCCTAGGTCATAACATCTACCCGCATGCCAAATTTCAGCCCGAACCGTCCAGTGGTTTGGGCTGTGCGTTGATAGATCACTATGTCAGCCAGTCAGTCACCTTTGAGTTATATATATTTAGATTATTTCGCATTTATGAGTACCTATAGGTGTAATCTCTCAAACTAAAAAAATCAAGGCGATCTGAACTTATTTTTACTCCAAAAGAATTCCATACAAAAAAAGACACTGATTATAATGGTAAACGGAATAACTCTGTAGCCGAAAACTAAACAGATCGGATTGACCATTCAAAAGATATGGGCAAAATTGTGTATTTATTTCCACCCCTATATCTTTAAAACGACCCCAGCTCTAAAATAAATAAATCTAATAATAAAAAAGTAATAAAATAAATCGATAAATCTCCCGAGATCGTCAATTTCTATTTACGCGGTCACGTTATCTCTTTACAGTTAAAATTTCATAAACATAGGATAACGCGTTCGAGGGGTCTGATACACTTGCGCGAAAGACACATGCGCGAAAGACACATGCGCGAAGGACATTTGCGCGAAGTGACACTTGCGCGAAGGAACACTTGCGCGAAGAGACATTTGAGCCAAAGACACTTGCGCTAAGGACACTTGCGCGAAGAGACATTTGAGCGAAAGACACTTGCGCGAAAAAATCATAAAATTCCTAATATCTCTAGAAATCGAGGTCGTAGAGAGATGCGGATTCCATCATTGTGTAGATGAGTTTTCCGCCTTTCTTTTAGTATGTCTCGCTTATCCCCACCCCTCCTCTTCCCCCCCCCGCCCCCATATAAATAAATACATTTTGTCGTAGAGCTTCGTAGAGCGTGCTACGGTGCTGCGCCGGATCCGCATAGCATACAAAAAACTTCGCGCACCCACTTTTATACAACGAATTAAATAATGAATATCTCTGGAAACAAAGATTGTAGAGAGATGCGATCACGATTGGGTAGCTGAACTTTTTTATTTTATTTATTATAACTTTCTTACTCCCAATTCATGCAATTTTTTCTCCACTACAATAAATTTATTTTGTCATTAAGCTTCGTAGAGCGTGATCTACGTTTCATAGTACTAAAGTAGTAGTAGTCCCCATGTCCCTAGGACCAAAAATCCGAGTAGCATGTGTCACTAGATAGTATTTCGCTATACTGCGATGGGCTTGCAACCTGTCACGTATTGAATACTACTAACAAACCGTGGGCATGTATTCCGCATAACGATGCGGCATGTACACCCAGTAACGTCTGGGGTAAAACCGACTCCATTAAGAATGCTGTAACCCTTAGCCTGGCATTGCCCATCCTGAAATCCACCGTGAAATTAACTGCTTTATTAAAAAGACGAAGCAGGAAACAGACAGTCTTCATCACTTGTACGAGATAGGTCATCGCATGCCCGCTCGAAGAGTTGAAAGAGTTTCTTGCGTCATAGTCAAAGTCAAATTCAAAGTCATTTATTCATCAATAGACATAATACATGCACTTAGATATGTCAATTTAACAATAATACATAATGGTAATAAAAAAAAAGAGAAATAAGAATACACTCTATACACTCTAAAAGTACACAAATGTGGTGGTGACAGTAACTTATACATTTGTGAAAATTTTCACAGAATAAATATTTATCAGCAAAAGCTTCGTCAATTGTAAAATAACTTTTACAAACTAAATATATTTTAACAAAGTGTAATAGGTACCTACTAAGTCTCTAGACGAAAGTCAATAGTCGCAAAGTCTGTGATGTAGAAAAATCTACACCCTGGATGTACGGCTACGCGGATCCTTAAAATATATTTATTTATATGGGGGAGAGGAGGAGAGGTGGGGATAAGTGAGATATATTAAAAGAAAGAAAGATCACTCATCTACACTATAGTGAAATTTGCATATCGCTACAACCTTTATATCCAGATATATTAATTATTAAATTTGTAGTAAGAAAGTAAGTGCGCGTTGAAGTCTTTTGTATGCTACGCGGATCCGGCGTAGCACCGTAGCACGCTCTACGAAGCTCTTCGACAAAATATCTCTATTTATATGGGGGGGAAAGTAGGAGAGGTGGGGATAAGTCAGACATACTAAAAGAAAGGAGGAAAACTCATCTACACAATGGTGAAATCTGCACCCACATCTCTCTACAACCTCTATTTCCAGAGACATTTAGGAATTTTATGTTTTTTTTCGCGTAAGTGTCCTTCGCGCAAGTGTCTTTCGCGCAAATTTCTTTCGCGCAAGTGTCCTGACACCCGCGTTCGAGAGTTATGCCGTCACAAACATTGCCATATACATACATACACACATACATACATCATACATACATACAGTGCTGGATTTCCCAACTTAACTCAGATATCTCGTTTGCTTTGCTCACTCGATCAATAAAGTAGTTTTTTTTTACAATAACTATTTCAGTACTCGAATAGTCACAGAAATAATGAAAATTCTAGCTCGCTATCAAAATAATATATAACAAGTACAAGACATACCATTACTAGATTTCACTAAAAAGTCACGATAATCTTTGATTTGCTCCTCAGTTCTGGGCCCCGGTGCATCGAAGTCTGCTGAAGGGCTGCAGACCACTGCTGCTAGCAAGCAGAAGGCTACCACCGCCTTAAGCATTTTAAGAAATTCAGTTGCAATGTTGTTGCGAATTAATTTATATAGGTATTAAAAAAAAAAAAAAAATATCAATTGATCTGCTCTGATATCATTGACTAGATTAAATAAGCTTGATTGAGTATTACTAATTAGTTATTTAAAAAATGAGACAAGCGCAGGTACAAGTTAACTAAGGGTTCTTTGCAGTCTAGAAATTGCAGTGCAAGTGGTTTCGCCAAGCGGGTTTAACAACTTCATGACGCACCTATCTGAGAGTCGGGCTGTCTGAACTCTGAACATATTTGAAAACAAAATTCTTGGGCACGATTCCGTCTGGTGCTGGTCTGGAACAATTGAGTTACCTATAGGCCGTTTGTAACGGTCCCTGGGTAATCAAACTGCTTCCATTGAACATAGTTAGTAGAACTGTACGCATTTATTTTTTATTAATTTGTGCATTAATATTATTAATAAGTTGATATAAGATTGAATGTGCGATTAAAATATTTACTGATGAAGAGAATACATGCGTTATTTTTAGGGTGAAATAAATCCTTAAATTAATGAAATGTTTTTTGTGTCTTTACATGTTCATTTCCTCCTTCAATTCGCCATTTAAAAATGCCTTTTTCACGTCAATAATGATAAACTAGTAAATTATGTCGCTTTGCAAAACTAAATTATGATCCTAAAACTAGTTATCCTAGCTACAGGTGCGACTGTTTCATTAACAATTTAACAAGCCTGTTAATTTAACAAGCCTCATAGCTCAGTTGGTAGTAACTAGACAGATTCCCACCCAGGTAGATTCCCACCCAGGACAAACATTTGTGTGATGAATATAGATGTTTGTTCTGTGTTTTGGGTGTTGTATTGTATGACAAGTATGTATTTACAAAAAAAAATGTTTTTAAGTATTCTATCCGTAATCTAGTTCCCATATTACAAGCTATGCTTAGTTTGGGGCTAGATGGCGTTGTGTAAAATGAATGTCCTGTAATATTTATTTATTATTTATTAGCCCTCTTGACTAAATCCCCGTGCAACTGACCGTGGTTTGAATTTAAAAGGTTTTCCAAATTCATCATGTTTTACCGTGAAAATCCATTTACAGTAAACAATGTTTATGTCGCTTGGTCTTGGTAATAAAGTTCATGCTTTATTGACTGCTTGAGAATTTAACTCTTCCCTTATCGCACTTTCCCACTCAGTTCTATCACCCGGAAATTTAATTTCATCAAATGATTTAATTACTTTACAGACTACCGACTGAGCATATGAGATTATGATGATAATTTATGTGTATCTTATACATCATCTTAGTCATCATTATCTTTATTTTCATTGAACTAAACAGTGGGATGACCTTATCAACATATTAGCTACTCCTCCTAACTTTTGAACCTATATTTGGCATATCATTTTGTAAACAACTATCAGTTTGCTCTGAATGATGATTTTCACCTTTGGTCCATTTTCATAACTGTTTTTTTGTAACTAGCTACGAAACTGGCAATTTCCTTCACTGTTTCATAAATAGTTATTAAATTGGACCTTTTCATAACTAGCTACGAAAAAAAAGCTATTTACGAAAAACAGTTATGAAAATGGACCAAAGGGATTTTCATGGTGATTTTCAGTGCATCGGTAATGAGTGAGAGAAAAACAATCGGACCCGATAATCGATAAATATCGGGTCTTCGTCGACGACTTTTATATCACATCCAACTCACCAATGTGAGCAAAGCTCTGACTGCAACGACCATAGATTTAGTATACAACAGTATATTATAAATCTATGGCAGCGACTGACCAGGTAATTAGTGTAACATCTAAAACGAATATATCGAGAGATGATTTAATAATTGATTTTTGTACCATAATCAATCTTCTTTTATCTAAAAATAAATAAATAAATCTAAAAGGACAAGTCCTGAGTGACTGACTGACTGATTTAACGAGATACAAAGCACAGCCTAAACCGCTGGTCTTACAGAGTGGAAATTTAGAGGGTATGTTTGTCTTGGTGTGTAGACGTCCGCTAAGAAAGGAATTTTGAAAATTCGCATCCCAAGGGTTTCAAATAGGGTTCAAAGTTCAGAGTGAAATTTTGCGAATCTCCGAAACTGTGCATGATAGACGTTTGAAAATTCGAATGAAGATTGCCCATATAAAATAAGCAATGACATATTTCGGGGTTTTTTACAATTTTCAAAATTAAAGGATAGAGGATCCAATATTTGAAGAAATAACCTTGAAAGAGCTAAATCTTTTGAAATTAAATATATCCATATACCTATTTTAAAAAACCAATACGCGGACGAAGTCGCGGGAAAAAGCTAGTTACATATAAAACATCAGTATTAAATTAAATCAAAAGTAAGGAAAAAACGGACCCCTAATATGATTACGCGTGTATTTGTCTGTCTGTCTGCCCGACTATCTGTCATAGACAATGTACTTCGAAACTACAGGACAGATTGAGTTGAAATTTAGTACGGACGTGCAACATAAATCAAATATATCGAAAATAGTTCCTTACTAAAAAATTACAGGAAAACCTATAAGAAGTCTTTGTATTGTAAGTGATAAGGTAACATAGATTTATTTTTTCAATATTTGTGCGTATAATCTTCATGTACGGAAGCCTCAAAACGCGAGTTTAATAAATTAATAAAAATACTTTATTTTATGTTTATTACCGCGGAACTTCGTCATTTGTCAACTGATTGTTGATATTTTTTATTTTAAAGATTATCTGTACTTACTTTTAAATTAGCACCATGGAAATTTTATCAAAAAAGGTTTAGTAGATTGGTTTTCAAATGAAAATAAATGGAAATAATTAAGTTTTAAAAACTTAAAAGAAAACTTCGATAAAGAATATGATACAATTTCGTTTGCCTGGATGACGTATTTTTACAATTATTTTAATGACAAATGGATGGACAGACAGACAGACGCGTGATCATTTAAGAGGTCCGTTTTTTCTTTTCATTTTTTTTATTGTAAGACTGGTAAGCGATTGGCCTTCATCTCACCTGGTGACAAGTTAAGATAAGGCGCGCTTCACCCGAATCCTCAACAAACTGAGCTATTTTGGCTATCTTACCTCTGAATGCCGGTAATTGAGGTAATACTTACACCCTAAAAATACCAAAATCTCTTCAAGTGTGCCTATAATATTTGAAGAATTCCCAAGAAATCTCCAGGATCCCATCATCAGATCCTGACGTAATGACGATGGGATGTATACCCATTAAAACAAAAGAAAATCTAAATCGGTTCAGGTAAAAAAAGATTGCGAGTAATTGAGAACCTCTTCCTTTTTTTGAACCTCATGAGCTCTCTGTACAAAGAGTTTACTACGCGCGAAGGGTCTTACCTAAGTATGAAAGGGTTTACTTGAAATACGTATTATGAATTTGGACTGGAATACCCTGTTTCTTTATTTTTTTGCAGTGCATAGCTAACCTAAGATTCTGTGACGTGGTATGAAAGCGTTCAAAACTAAACTCACAATAAATTCGATCACTTTTTGAAACATTTTATTTGACAGGTGATTTTGAGTGATGAGTGCTTAGATGAATCCGAATTCCTTACAGAATACCAATTGCATGTCACTCTATACTTGTAATGTCTTAAAATCTCATTCAACATAGTTAATTTCATAGCTACGCTCATCACTGCGGCGCGGCGCCACAGGTAAGGTATAATCGATCAAAATACGAAACTATAATCTCACTGCCATGAACGTATACTAAAACTGGATAGCGCACTCAAAAATGAGGTACATGAAATGTACACTCCACGCGCTGAAAATAAGTTTGAAATTGTTTGTCTTATGTCAAAGTAGAAAAACGAGCCAGGTGAGATAGCTCAGTTATAGTAATGCTTCCTTGTCTAACATGTTGCCATTACATATTGAATTCCTTTTTGGTAAGCCTTGGGAGCTTTTTTTGATTTTCTTTAATTTTTTATGATATGACTTTGATAGTCATTGCATTAACACATACTTAATATATTTTTTATTTTACAACCATGCAATCCTCTACCACAAAGTGACATACGAAATACAGAATTTTGGCGTGTAAAAAAGATAATAGTAGTATTTTGTCATCCATATGTGTCCATATTACTCATAAAACAACTAAATCAATATGGCTTCTTTGCATACCGACTAACCTTCAAAAGCATATTATAGCGCAATACAATTATTTAAATATAGAGGAAGTGGTGTATTTTTGCTGCGTGTATTGATGTAATAAACTCTTTTGGAAAAAAATGAAACAGACTTCACCAATAAAAACTAACAAATAACTCTTAGGGTAAGTTCATATAATTTGAATTGCCAAGCACAACAACATGTTTATTGTATGGCACCGCCTTCAAATTATATGAACTTACCCTAAGAGTTAATTGTTAGTTGTTAGTGGTGAAGTCGGTTCCATTTTATTCCAAAAAGAGTTTATTTTTAGCTTTTTTTCGTTGTCAAACCTACGATTATAACACTATTTAAGAGTCGTGTGAAGGTGCAATAATACGTTATTTTTTGTATGATTTTTTTTCAAATTGGTTGAGTAATAACGGAGTTCTGAGGTAATGCAGTAGTAGTCGTTAAAGAGTCATCTATCACCAACACTCCTGCCAAGCGTGAGTATTATGGCAAAACCCTCCATTGCTTTCTTTGGCATTGGGGGAGGCCCATATCCTATACAGTTGACTTTTATGTACTGTAATGATGATGATGATGATGATACATTTATAGACAGAATGCGTCAAAGTCAATTCCACTTACTACTACGTATCATCATTACTGCGATCAACAACATGCCAAGCGTGGTGATTATGGCAAAACCCTGATGATGATGATGATGATGATGATGATGGTCTACTCTAGTGAGCGTAAACACCACAGGAAAGCAGAATACGCAATATCGTTTACTTGGATATCATATATTTTCCAGTTATTTTGATATAAAAACCAAACTACTGAACCGATTTTGATAGGCCACCTCGCGAGTATGGCCTACCAAAAGTAACAAGAATCATCAAAATCTAATTCGAATTGGCGGAGAAATCAAGTAACAAATAAACAAAAAAAAACATACACCCGAATTGAGAACCTCTTCCTTTTTTTGAAGTCGGTTAAAAAGGAATGGTATCCCGGCTGTGGCCTGTCTTTCCACAGCTGGGTGAGCTAATTATCAACATTTCAAATTATGATACAGTAGGATATCCACAAAAAAGTGGATTTCATAGATTTCCATTACCTAAGTAGATACTCATGATATGGGGTGTTGTCAGATAGAGTATCTCAAAAGCATACTTACTTTACTTACGAAGCTTGCATAGCCAACGATGTAGTAAGCTAACCCAGAAAGTGCTTATTAACTCTTTTCTTGAAGAGATTAGGGTTGTATTTACCGTTCTTAGTTCAAATCAAAGCTATGAAAAAGACCTACATTTTCAATGGCAGCTGTCAAACTTCAGACAGATATATGGCATATCTGAAACTATTCGTTCTAGACTCTCCGTTTTTAGTTCAAACGAAAGCTAAGACCTACATTTTCAATAAAAGCTGTCAAACTTCAAACGGCCATATCTCTGAAACTACTTGTCCTAGACTATCCGTCATTAGTTCAAATGAAAGCTATGAACAAGATCTACATTTTCAATGACAGCTGTCAAAACTACATCTGCCATCTGAAATTTAATTCTCTTCAATAGCTTTAATTTGAACAACAAACGTAGAGTTTAGGAAGTTTAGTTTCAGAGATATGGCCGTTAGAAGTATGACAGCTGTCTTTGAAAATATAGATATCGTTCATAGCTTTCATTTAGCAAACATTATGTACATTATTATCTTCGGTTTTTCAAGGATATATATTTTGATTTTACATGTTATGAAATGTAATCGTTTTACTAGAGGATAATCCCATTCTCGTGGGAATATCAGGATATTATATGCTATGTCTACATTCCAAATTTGGTGACCAAACAAACCGAAACATATTTTACACAATTTAACAACATTTTATTTTAATTAAATAAAAAACTCAATTCCAAAAATATTTTTACGCTAAATAGGGGAGCCAAAAACTTTAAAATTACGGAAAATGTGTGGTATTTTATCTCCTCCTTTCGGGGGAGCCAAGGCCATATGAGAATCATCTTGGCTCCCCTAAGGGAGCCACCGGGGGAGCCAAGTCCCGTAGCCAAAAAATCTTACTGAATAAATATATTTGACTTTGACTTATAGAGGCACACAATGCCGTTTTTGTCGAATGAAAAACCCTGCTACTCCTATTACTACTTATTTAGCCTATTACTCTTATTTTGTACCTATAGGTTTAAATAAATAATCTTTGTTGATATCTTGTGTTTTATATCCTTCCATGATATCGGAGACAAGAAACTCTTCTAGGTAAACGATAGACTCAGGTACTAACTTAACGTATATAACGTAACTTATCAATTACTTTAGTGGTTCCGGCTTGAGAAAAGGCGCAAGTGTTTAGAATAACCAAATTTAATAAAAACACTATAAACCTATTACTGTTACAATAATAAGAAAATAAATGTATCTACTAATTCGTATTTTCATTCATTAAAGTCCATACTGCCCGTGTGGACACCCTATTAGAACGAGATGAATTACTATTCTCAAACCTCTCGCTCGGCTCGTTTTTAAGAATACAGTGCGCAGTCCAGTTTTTTTTTTTATTGTACGACGGGTAAGCACTTGGCCTTCATCTCACCTGGTAACAAGTTTAGATAAGGCCGATGGTGGAGGCGCACTTCACCCGGAATCCTCAACAAACTGAGGAACTGGCTATGTTACCTCTGAATGCCGGAACACAACAATTTTAGAATTGTTATTATGGCGACAGAATTTGGTAAGATGGTGGTAGCTAGCCAGGCGGACTTAAACAAAGTCCTACCACCAACCAAACCAAGCACAATATATTGTACTCCCCATGGGGATCGAACCCGGGACCTCTGGATCTGAAATCGGTGGCTTGAACCACTAGACCACAGAGGCGGTTAAAAAATATTTTTCAATTTTAGTATAGGTTAATGCTCACTACGGATTCATCGCTTCGATGTTTGAAATATGTTTACAGAATGGCTTTGCAGCTAGTCTAATACATAGAAGTCGTTGCTATGTGGGTATGTATGCATGTAGTAGTAGTAGTGTATGTATTAGTGTGTAGTACTATGGACTCCGAAGAGATTTTATGCCCTTATATCCAAGTGGTCAATTTCTTCAGCAAACCCGTCAAATTCACATACCTATACACAGTCAGGTCATAAGTATTGTCACACAGTAAAAACTTTTCTTTTAGAATGCTGGCCACAAAAAAGTTTATTGAATTCGAATTTCGAATTATTCATGAAAATAAAAATGTATACTATTTAGAATTTTACTCATTTTTAAATATGGAGTGGACGCTTAAAGAAGACCGTGTTGCAGTTATTGCGTTGCATCGTTGCGGTTACGCGCCAATTCAAATTTTTGACATACTGAAAAATTTGAATATAACCAAAAGATTCGTTTATCGTACCATCAAACGATACAATGAAGACTCTAGTGTAGATGACAGGTCAAGAAGTGGTCGCCCTCGGTCTGTTAGGACTCCAGCAGTGATAAAAGCTGTATAGGCGCGAATTCAAAGAAATCCCAAACGTAAGCAGAAACGATTGGCCCTTCAGATGGGGTTAAGCAGAACCACGATGAAAAGGGTGTTAAATGAAGACTTAAAGGGCTTCGGGCATATCGAAGAAAAAATCACGGATGTCATTTTGAATAAACTTTATTGTCATAAGAATCTATGTTTCGTTAAGTTCATTTTGGTATATAAATGGTTACATAATGAATAAACTTGTTTCAATTATTTTATATTAAACTTGTGACAGAATATATGACCTAACTGTGTATAATAATGTGCTCATCAAAACAAGTGGAAAAAAACCTTCAGAAAATTAATCCACTCGTTTTTTACTTGAAATAATGAAAGAAAATAAATTTATTAATATAAGTAGGTAAGTAATGAAAAAACAAACACCGAAATAAATTATAATCATAATAATGATATGGGAAAAAAAGGAGATTGTCGTTGCCTCAGCATAATATTGCTCTAGGGATTATCCGAAGCAACGCAACACTTCTACATTTCATTTTTTTTTTGTAGATTTTTAAATATGTTTCTCGTGGTTTAGTGGACAATATTATAGAATTAGATTAAGAATTATTTGTTTGCTTTTAAGTTCCATTTCCAGATAGGATTCATATCTTCATTTATGCTCGATGAAAAATGGTTACGATCACTTCAATTTCTTCAACGATAAACTCCTTTCTCATTACATCTAACTGACATTTGACACTTCATTAAATCTGATTTTATTTTGATTGCTGTATTTGATGACATTTTTGAATAACATTTAAATAAGCTTATTTTTAATTATCTTTCAGATGCTTAATGTTAAATTTACATTTATATAAAATTTGCATGCTCTTTAAGGCAGAGCATAATTGATACTAATTGATAACACCTATAATTAAGATCTATGTTTACATTATGTTCGAGCAAATAAAAATATCTTTATCTAACTATCGCCAAGAAACGCAGACCTTTCAGTTCCATTTTCGAAAATGCTAATGTTCATCGATGATTTTCTGTGTCTTTTTTTAAATGAAACCGATGAAAATACAATATCAGAAATGAAACATAGAATACCCTTTTGCTCTATGAATACAATATTTTTGTAGGCTGAAAGTGATAAACAAAAATAAAAAAAACATACTTTTTTCCCATTTGAAGAATGGCAGCTTAGTTCCACTACGCCATAGAAAAAAATAATTATGTCAAAAGACACACAACGCTAACCATTAATGACACATACTTTTCGAGCAAGAGAAGTGAAAATTTATTTTAAATTATTTTGTTTTATACTCTCGCAATCGGAGTGAAAAGTAGATAGTTAAACTCGGGACCAAAACACCCGATAATACTCTGTTTCTTTATCCTTCCAAGCTAGCGCTCGGGAGTATAATAACCTCATGTACAATGGGTAGTTTTGATCTTTGTGCAACAATCTATCTATCTATACCTACGTACATGTAATTCTTTTGTAATCTATGAATTTATCGATATTAATCGAAGCATGTTCATAATAAAATGAAATTATGTGATTGTGATAATTGATAGCGATAATAGATTGTTACACAAGGGAAATAAACAACCCATTATATAATAATAATTAAATTTTGATAAAATTAAAATAAAATTAAACTAATGAACTAGATAGGTACATACAAGAAAGAAAAAGGACAATTATAATAATACAGGAAGAAATCCTATCCTAATGACAACACTGTTAGCTGGTAGTGTAGTTAACCTGTTTTGGAAGAGACTGGTGCCTGAAATAGGTTGAGTACCTGTACTACAGGACACCAGTGCCCACACTCCGCAGGTTTAGGTACATAATACCAGGTAACAATATGTTTGTTTCAGTGTTTAGTGTGATGATGTATGATGTATTATTTGGGTGTTGATGTGGTTTTGTGTGAGGAGAAGATGTGTCTGAAGATGATGTGAAGACTGTATGGGTTCTCCTGAGAACACCAGTCTCATAGGAGTCTGGACAACAGAAGAACCCCAGGTATGAGGGATAGGTATGGTGCATGTGTTGTGATATCGATGAGTGGGTGTTGTATTGAGTTGTGATTGTGAGATGTGGCTTATAGAGTATAAGGAATTAAGGAGTGAGAGGGTATGAGTTGATTGATTGTGGAATAGGAAAAACCAAGAGATATATACGAGGATGCTCTCGAGCGCAAGCAAGGGAGGATAAAGAAACAGAGTATTAATAGGTGTATTTGTCCCGAGTAACACTCTACTTTTTACATAGAGGGCACACTAGCGCAAAGTTGCCAAAAAATGTTTTCTTTAATATATGCCGAGGAAGTGCTTGGCCTTTATCTCACTTTATTTTAAGTTATAATAAGGCCGAAGGTGGAAGCGCATTTCACCCGGAATCCTCAACAGTTTGAGGAGCTGGCTATAATACCTCTGAACTGCTGGAACAAAACAATTTAGAATTGTTGCTTTGACGATATACTCAGGTAAGATGGTGGTTGCTAGCCAGGTGGACTAACAAAATTCTACCAACAACCAAACCAAGCACAATATTGTGCTCCCCTGGGGATCTTACCTGGGACCTCTGGATATGACACCGGTAGGTGAACCACTAGACTACAGAGGAGGACAAAAAGATCAACACCAAACTGGTGGTTACCCGCTGGACTAATTTGAAGATTGTCTGAATTTTTTTATCTACTTCTATCGAGTATATATCTAGCTATGTTTATATGATTGATGAACCATAATATGACAACAATAGCACCAATACCTATTAAGTGACGATGTGGAAGACGCTGTAACATGATGGTCTAGGAGACACCTATTCACTCTTTCCATAAAAAGACCCAAGTTATACGTAGCAGAAAAAACTGACAACAACGAAGAGTTTACTACACAAGTACACTTTTTTCGTTTTTTTTTTATTTTACGACGGGTGGCCAAAAGGAACTAGCTATCTTACCTTGTAAATCTAATAATGTTAAAAAAACAATATCTTTATTCTATCACATAGATTACATTTAAATATTTTGTTACACTGTTAATTTTTTGTTATTCATTAATACAATATAATTAATATAACATCTCTTCACTAGGCGGAGGGCATTGGTACGCCATCACACAGGTTGTCCTAGTTTGGGTACCAATGTCACCATCAAGGATTAATTGTATTATTAGGAACATCACTTCTTTGTTAAATTTAAATGTGTTACTGTAATGTTTGTTACTACCAAATAAATTTTCATTTCATTTCATTTAATTTTACCTCTAAATGCCGGAACACAACAATTGAGGATTTGTTGTTATGGCTGTTCTTATAATAAATGTGGACTCAAGCCGCTTAGATCTGAATGGGTGAGACACCAATCAGGATGGTAATTTTCTGTCTCCTTGTCCTATTGGGGAAAGGAGAATCAGAGGAGGATCAGATCGTGTAAACCCTGCGCAAATTCACTAAAATTCAGTAGAATATAGATAGGGAAGCGACTTTTCGGCGGTGCACAAGACTTAGGATCTCAATTTTCGCCATAAAGTGCACACTTATTAGTTTAAAAACCCTATGCTCGATCGAGTCAAGCATATCAAGTTGGTATTTTGCCGAGCCATCCCAATGGTGACAACAGTACTCCATACCAGACTGGACTTGTTCCTTAAACAAGCTGAAGAGCTTTCCAGGTGTGAAGTACAACCGTACCATACTTAGGATGCCCAACTTAACAGAAGCGGTTATTGCTCTTGCCTCGATAGAATACAATACATTAAAGTTCATTTGAAACGACGATCAATGATAATACAAAATTGTAGCGATAAAAAATTAAAAACAAAAAAATAGTAAGCTAAGTAAATGTCCTTACTCAGCATAAAGCATCTTCCGTAAGAACCGTTTCCATTAGCGCACAAAATAAAAAAACAAGTTAGAACATTTTAGAAAATGCATGCAAAAATAAAAACTATAAAAATGAAATCAGTGCATTTAAAAATAATAATAAGAAAGAGCAAAACAAAACAGACATTTTACGAACCTAGTCATAAATTAAGCAAATACGCAATCACCAAAAATTTACAAAATACAACATTTCAAAAGCACAAATATTTTTTTTAGTAATTACAAATATCTATTGACGTCAAATGATTACAATAATAAATTATATGAAACAATAATTAATTGAAATGATGATGACAATAATAATAATAAGTTGAAATGTCAAGAGCAATACATAATTTTATAACAGTAAACTATTCTTATTACAAAAATTACATCACAAAATTATATAGCACTTATATAATGCTTCATGCGAAAGGTTTTCCTGCATCTTCTGCCAATTTGTAAGAAATTCTTTAAGTTTATTTCTATATATAAATACTCTGCAGGTTCCTTATTGGCGGAGGGATGTTGTTCCAACACTTCGATGCAGTGTAGCGGAAACTGCCTCTAAAGGCAACTGTCCTATGCCGTTGAGTGAAGAGCTGCATCGAGCATTGACGTGGCTCGCAGGACATTTGACACACATCCAAGCTTCTCATATAGATATTTGGGCTCGTTGTACTTCATTACCCCAAAATAAGGCACGCTAAATGAAGTTTAAATCGATGTTTCATTTTAAAGATATTGTGCGCGTTTAAAAATGGGCTTACATGACCCTGTAAGGTATACTAAAACAAACACGAGCAAAAGCATTCTGGACTCGCTGTATCAGTCTTTTCGTGCTCGCTAATAGACGTGGAACAAAAACAACATCCGTATAGTTTAATTCGGATAAACCAAGCGACTCTACTAATCTTATACGAAGGTCTTCCGATAAATAGGGTCTCATTCTGTACAGCACTTTTAACCGATAGAAACCGCTCCCAATAACCTCGGCGACATGTTCCTCAAATCACAGGGCATAGTCCATCTGAAGTCCAAGGTTACGAGCTTTATGGACGCGTTCTATAGTTTTGGATAGTTGGATTTAACAAGAGACTGTTGTTCTTGAACCAGAGAGCTAAGTTCTCTAGGTCAGCATTAAGTCTATCGATAGCAATGTCAATTTCAGATGGCTTACATGAGATATAAATTTGAGTGTCATCTGCATAGACATGGTATCGACAATGCCTTATATTCTGCCTTAAGTCAGCTGTATACAAAATGAAGAGTATAGGTACCAAAATAAACCTTGAGGTACACCCCTGGCAACAAGCAGCACATCAGAATGTTGTGTTGAAGCACTAGAAGATAATTTTACGTACTGATAACGATTAGTTAAGTAACTATTGAACCACTGCAAAGAAGCTCTGTCGAAGCCGTAGTATTCCAATTTGGCAAAAAGAAGTCCAATATTTATCGAGTCGAACTCCCTTGAAAAATCGAGAAGCACTAGCAGTATACACATACGCTCATCCTGCGCACAGAGTATATTGTCAGTGTCGATACAAGCTCCAAAGATGAGGGCACGAGTGAGCGTGATGCCTAAAAGGTTGAGGTGATCTTGTATGGTTACAGGGACATCCTTGAATGCAGGATTATCAATAAATTGACTTTTTTTAGTTGAGAAGAGAAATCCCTGCGTTTTTGTGGCGTTAAATTTGACAAGATTGACATCACCCGAGTTGGAGAGAGACTTGAGTTTCATATTCAAACGCTGCAGCATTTATCTTCCTTGAATGGCATTATATCCGAACTTTTTATATCTTTCCACAACAGTGCTATCGTCTGCATACTCAATGATACCGTACTTCAGCAGGTTCTTAATATGTAGCAAAAATAGCATAGTAATGACCCCTAAGGTACACCCGTGTTAATAGCCATTTGTTCTGACGAGAATTCGTCGAGGACTACAGGTATAGATCTTTCACTTTGGAAGTCTGCAAGCCAGGAACAAAATGAATCTGGTAGTCCGTATGAAGTAGCTTACGGATCAGGCTGTTGTGCCAAACTCTGTCAAAGGCTTTCGAAATGTCAAGCAAAACTGCCAGAACTTCGCTGTACTTTTCGATTGCTTTGTTCCAAATATGCGTGGGATACACAAGAAAACTCACGAATCCTCAGTTGCCTGTTCATAGTAACCTGAATTGACTAAGGATAGGCTATGCTGCCGCAGAAGTGGACGACAATTACTACCTTAAATTATGGGGTAGGGTTAGAAAGGGAATATCAGAGAAGAATTAATGAAGAAATAGAAGAAGTATTTTTCTAAGTACCATTGCAAATAAGTAAATAGAGTTATTTACACGTATTTAGAAGTGCCGAGATACTCACTCGCTTCGCTTGCTCGATCAATGACCAATGACATACCTCTTGCAACTTGTGATATTCTTGCCTCACGACGATTTAACAAAGCTAGTAGTTTTTTTTTTTTTTTAAATATTACATTTATTCAATAAATTAAACTAACTAAGTACAAAGAAATCAGTCAGATTACCTAAGGACCGTTACAAACGGCCTATAGGTAACTCAACTGTTCCAGACCAGTACCAGACGGAAGCGTGCCCAAGACACTGGCTGCATTGCCACGCTGAATAGCTATGCTAATTCGCTGGCCTAAATAAGAGCCAGCTAGTAGTTCTTTTCCCATAACTTGCCCGACATAGGTATACAAAATGCATATTTACTTTGACTTTACAAAAATAGGTAGGTTGATTAGGTATGATTCAAATTACCATCGGTCACTGGCCTGTGTGTAGCACCTACAGCTACTCGTATCCACGCTAAGCTTATTATATCTACCTATAAGATAATGTCAATCTGTCTGTTGCTATACCCACAATAATCTAATTCAGGCTCGAAACCCAAACACATGCACATGACCGATTTTAATATTTTCAAAGAGTGACCGTCTTGTCTATGACTAACAAATAGATGTCTTCATCATCATTATTATGTGATGAATAAGGTGTTTTAGTAATTGGCCCTAAAACAGCTAGAACATCTACATAAAATATTCTAAAAAAAATAAAAATATATAATAAAAATATTCTAAAAAAAAATATTCTAAAATCTTTAAGGAAGTTTGTGTGGCCGCTAAATCCCAATACTTGAGAAAACAGATTGTAAATAGTAAAGATAAAATTAAAGCTACTTGGAAAATTATTAATAGTGAGACTGGAAAAGGGAAAAGCAGCAACACTAACGAATTTAATTTAAAAATAGGAAATCTTAACATATCCCAAAATATTGATGTTGCAACAGCTTTTGAAACGTTTTTTACTGATATACCTGTTTCTACCACAAAATCATTGAACTCTTCAAATATTATGGCAGAGTCAATACTGAAAAACAATGTACCATCATGTAATAAACCATTTTATTTCAAATATGTTAATAATAACGATATTATTAAAGCATTTAAACTTATAAATGAAAAGAAGACCTCTGACCTCTGGGGCATCTCTGTAAGCATTGTTAAACCTATAATAGGCGTTATAGCGCCTGAATTAGCTTTTATTTTCAACGAATGCATCGACTGCGGCGTATTCCCTAATTTAATGAAATATAGTAAAATAACTCCTCTTTTTAAATCTGGTAACAGTTCTGATCCAACAAACTTTAGGCCGATATCAGTACTACCGACATTTAGTAAAATCTTTGAGAAGATTATTCTTACACAGTTACATAGTCATTTTTATGCTAACGCCCTATTTCATGACAAACAATTTGGATTTACAAGAGGTCGCTCAACTGCTGATGCCGGTATTAGTTTAGTATCGCATATTTTCGAGGCCTGGGAGAAATCACATGATGCGTTGGGAGTCTTTTGTGATTTGTCTAAGGCTTTTGACTGCGTGCACCATGAAACACTGATTATGAAATTAGACCACTATGGTATCAAGGGTGTTGCACTAGACTTACTCACGTCTTACCTAAGTGATCGCATACAGCATGTCGACGTGAACGGCCAGCGTTCTTCAGGATCTTTGGTTACCATGGGTGTGCCGCAGGGTTCTATATTGGGGCCTTTCTTGTTTTTAGTATATATTAATGATCTGCCCCAAATAATTAAAGATGACCATGAGATTGTTCTGTTTGCAGATGATACGTCACTTCTTTTTAGATTGAAGCGACAAATGACTAACTTTGACAACGTAAACAATGCAATCTCAAAAATTGTTAACTGGTTTAATGTAAATAACTTAGTACTCAATCAGAAAAAGACCAAATGTATTCGATTTATTTTACCAAATGTAACTGAAGTTAAAGCTAATGTAAAAGTTAAAGAGGAAAACATAGAATTAGTCAAAACCACTGTATTTTTGGGATTAACTTTAGATAATAAACTTCAATGGGGCCCACACATAGATAAACTGGCGAAGAGACTTAGTTCTGCAGCATATGCTGTAAAGAAGATACGTCTTCTCACAGACGTTGCTACAGCAAGACTAGTTTACTTCAGTTACTTTCACAGTATTATGTCATATGGCATAATACTGTGGGGAAGTGCTGCAGATATAGACACCATATTCGTTTTGCAGAAGAGGGCTGTTCGCGCTGTTTACAAAATGGGTCCCAGAGATTCATTAAGAGACAAGTTTAAAGAAATAAATATATTGACTATGCCCTGCCAATATATTTATGAAAATATTATGTACGCGCGTAAAAACATAAGCTTATTTGACAAAAACTGTGATAAACATAATTATAATACTAGAAATAAGAATAAACTCGCTGTTCCCACAACTAGGCTCCATAAGGTTAATAAATCGTTCATAGGGCAAACTGTACGCTTTTATAATAAATTGCCAAGTGATGTGCTAAGCTTGTCAAATAATAAATTCAAAAATTTTGTAAAACAAAAGCTATCCAGGAAAGCTTATTATAAAATTTCAGATTACCTAGAAGATAAGAAAGCCTGGCATTAAAAAAAATGAATTTGCTCCAGTGAATAAATTGTAATTAGTATTAGATAATTTTAAGCTATTGTAATGGATCATGAAAAAAAAAAAACTAGCCCGAGGTTCTTGCCTTTCTCCTTGTGTGCTGGTCGCGATTCCGAACAGGCGGTAGATTTGACGTTTCAAAGTGATCCTAAAAAATCTTACTGAATAAAAATATTTGACTTTGACTTTGACTTTGACAATACATTTAAATACCAATGATGCAATGATGTCGATGATACAATTAGATAGGTAATTGATGAATAGTTTGATATATGGAGATAAATAGTTAATTGCAGTGAACCCTGGGTGGGAGACTTGCGCTTGCCGAATTATTTAAATAACGAATTAGCAATACTCGATCAAGCTTAAAAAATCTAGTCAAAGATTACACGGATAATTGAAGTAATCGTTTTTTATTATAACTTTGGAACACCTATATAAATTCATTCGCTGAATTGGTAAAATGAATCAACTGAATGACATAAAATGCTCAAGGCGGTGGTAACCCTCTGCTTGCTAGGAGCCGTGGTCTGCAGCCCATTGGCAGACTTCGACACACCTGGACCCAGAACTGAGAAGCAAATCAGAGATTATCGTGATTTTCTGGTGAAATCTAGTAACGGTATGTATGTCTTCTAATACATTATTTAAATAGTTATATATGTTTCATCGGCGGTTTTTTTTTTTAATGTATGCTCCCCGATTACTTGAAAACGCCTGGACGGATCAGGAAAATTAATTATTGGTTTGAAAGGTACTTCCCAGGTGGTATCGTCATCAGGTCAAGATCTGATGGTGGGATCCTGGAGCAATCTAGGGAACTCTTCAAATGTTATAGGCTCACTTGAAGCGATTTGTATATTTAAGGAAAATCCGGACCCCTTATAGGATCACGGGTGTGTCTGTTTGTCCGTCCATCTGTCACAGCCTCGAAATTCGAAATTATTGGACCGATTGAATTGAAGTAACAAGTGTAGTAAGTACATGAAAGTCGGTGACCCAAACACGGACGTGTACAATAAATTAAAAATCCAGAAAGTAGTTCTTTACCTATAGATTACAGGAAAACATATATCTAAGAAGTCTTTGTATTGTAAGTGATGGTATTTAAGGTAACATAGTTTTTTTTTTATATTTGTGCGTATAATCTTTATGTACCTGCGGATGCCTCTAAACGCGAGAAAAAAAAAATGACTATGGTTGCTGTGGGGAAATTATGTCCACATGTAATTCATTAATCTCCAACGGATTATCAGATTTTGATGAAATTGATGATAAATGTGGTAGTTTTTGAGATATTAGAGTGAAAATAAATACATTTTTCACCCATATCATATCGCCCAAATGTATATAAATGTGTCTTACATTCTTTCTTTCATATATTTTGACTGGTTGATCCGATCAATTCAAAACTTTGAATATGCAGAGAATATATAAATACTCATCAATCTAATTAATGTTTTTTTTTTAATTTGCAAGGTAGTTTTTGAGAATTATGGGAGTTAAGTGAGGCAAGAAGATTTTTGGATTATGGGGTGTCATTTGAAAGAGTATCAGATGCACATTAAAAAAATATAGGTATAATTTACTTTTTACTAGGGGTGGTTTTTGTAACAAAGGGGTGTGTTAAGAGGGAAACACGCTTGGTATGTAGGATATACTGTTAAAGGGGGTTGACTTCACAATTAACTTATTTTTTATTTGCTTAGACCATCTATGTTAACGGTTCAGTAGTTTAGTTTTCAAATGAAAATAATTGGAAAATATACGAAATTGCATCATATGCTTTATTGAAGGCGGTTTTCTTTTTAGTTTTTAAAACGTAATGATACTCTTTCTAGTGTCAATTGTACCAAGTTTGCACCAGCTGATACGTTGAACTATCCCATTTAAAATATTTGCTGATGAAGAAAATTTAGGTACGCGTTATTTTCAACGTGAAATCCCAAAATAAACCAAATTTGGACCTAAATCATCTTTTGTCACGTTTGTAATATTAACTTATTTAATAAGGTCAATTATAGAGAATATTGAGAAAGACTAGATATTTATTTGGTTGTTATATTTATATTTTTAAACTTTTCTGGTTTTCATGTGACAACTCAAGGTTTTTGCGAGAATTCGTGTACATCAATTTATCTCACTCACGCGCATGTTTACATCACGTTATTTATATTACAGCCCCGAACAAATACAATGACCAGCTTTACCCCAACGCTAGCATCTGGGAGAACTCCAACAAGTTCCAAGGAGACATGATACTGAACGATGAACAGATCGACGAGCTAGTGGATGCGTACGTCAATGGAGACGACAGCCGAGTAGCGTACATCCGTCCTAACAGGCTGTGGCCTTATCGTACCATCGTCTACGAATTCGCTAATGGACATTTCAGTAAGATTCCAGATTTGCAATCTTTTTATGGATAAATATATTGTATTTTTGTTTGTATTAATTACAAATAAAAATACCAAGTAAAATCCTCGCGCGTAATAAACTACAAATACAAAAACAGACTAAACAGAGACAAACTAACTTACTATGAGCTATATTATGATAGTTTTTTAGAATTCAATCGTTTGGGAATTCAACTTTTTGTAAACTCAACATTTTGGGAATTCAACTTTCTGATCCTAATGGGTTTCCTTTACAGGCTGTTTTTTTTAATACCTTCTAAAAAAATATTATTGTAAGCTCGTAAAACATTTTTTTTACATATTACTTATTAATTATTGTTTATCATAAAGAATATTTACACCATGTTTCGTGTTTCAAATAATTTTCAGTAAAATGTAACCCTTCTGGGAAATTAAAAGTTTACAAGTCCTAGTCAGTACTATCAATAACAGTTATGCAAAGTTTTATTCAAATCCATACAGTATATCAACGTGATGTGCGTTCAAGATACAGACAGACAGACTAGCAAACATACTAAAATGGAACAAACTATTATTTTGGCTTCTGTATCGATTAATAGTGTATCCTCTCGTTGAAATTTGATAAATATAATAATGAATGCCCCGATTTTGAGCAGTTACTGAGCTTAACTTTTGAGCTTATTTATAATCATAGACTTATATCTTTGCTGCTAGGATTTTTACTTCAACCATAATACATCAGACATACTATTCTACCACCACGCAACATTGACTTGTTTCGTGACTTAGGATTTGTTCCAAGTTGATGGGCGCTACATAACTTGAGATTTGCCGCGTAACGTAAGGATATGATCAGCGCGGTAACCGCTTGTTCCGTACGTATGTATGATAAAAAAAAACAGCTGCAATCTCCATATCACCCAACAGTGGATAATTACTGGCGGTTGATAATCCAGCATCATATGGGAAGATGTGTTAGTGGTATAATAAGGTTGACCGGAATTACGTTATTGCAGATGCCGCTCAAAGAAATCACATTCTGTACAGCATGACTGTCCTCGAAAGTCGCACGTGCATCAGATTCCGTCATCGGCATCATAATGAGAGGAACTTCGCCTTGATCACTGTGAGTGGATACTGTTGCCTGGGTCTGTATTTCCAGTCAGCATGGCAGTCTTCAAGTCACTACCAATAGGTTTCTTCTAGGCAAGCGTACTCCATTGTAGTGTCTAAGCACCTAAAGAGCTTAAAAACCCAACGATCCCTAGTCTGTTTTGAAGCCTCGGTATATTTGCGCATCTGTTTGAGAACTCCGGAGGTTATTAGCGGGCTCACCCACGTGGCGCTTATTACTATCGGAGAGGCAGGTAGTAGTGTGAAATAAATGTATACAAACCAATCAAGACCAATAGAGATAGATTTCTTTCTAAGGTTTTAACGGTTGATCTTGAACGAGTGACAATTGGTACAACTTTCTTTTTAAAGCTATTGGGGTCGTACGTAACCAGGAAAAAGGACGCTGGCAACTGATTTCAAATTATTGGTAGCGCTTAGTCCTTAAAATTATATGAAATATTTGGTCTTTACCTATGAAATGGCCGTTTTGTAAGAAATCAATGCAAGTCATTTTTTTTTATCTTATCTCGACGGAAATAACCGTCAATCAGAGTAATCGCCCATGCAATCGTCGCACCTTTGGCAGTAGCAATTTATCGATGCTCTTCTTGAAAAAGTCTGCTGGACGGGAGGCAACAAACTCTTCGAAGGCATTTTGTACTGCCTGCCGGGTATTGTTTTTTTTTCCGTTAAGACGATATCCAAATTCTGTAAAAAGTAGAAGTTGGTAGGCGCAGATTCCGGTGAGTAAGGCGGATGACGGAGAGCTTCCAGTCCCAGCTTTTGTAGCGTGGACACGGTCTGTTGTGCGGTGTGAGGTCGCGCGTTGTCGTGCAGCAGTAACGGAGATGATCGATTCATCAAAGCTGGTTGGCGATGTGCGAGTTTCTCCATCATTGTGTTCAGTTCTTCCCAGTACATATCTGCAGTAATGCTCGTCCCCTTTTGGTAAGGAGCTTTGATGAATCACACCGGTGCTAAACCACCAAACAGTGACCATTCCTTTTTAGGTGTATTTTTTTGTTTATTAGGGCATTTTTTAGGTGCTGAACTAGGATCTAACCAACTCAATGAGCGCTTACGATTATCGAAAAGAATCCAAAATTCCTAAATTTCTGTGTCTGTTGAGCAGTTGGCGAACGAACTTAAGCATCGCTGGCGTTCATTAAGTTCATGGGGCACCAATTTGTCAAGATTTTTTTACCTTGCCAGTTTGACGCAAATGGATCAAGATGGTCTGATGCTAGCTTCGATAGCTGCTGCTAATTCGACAGTAGTCTGAGTATTATCAGCCTCCACAATCGCCTTTAATTCATCATTGTCGACCAAAGTTTCCGGACGACCACTGGATGCATTATACAGGTCAAAATTTCCAGCACGGAAGCGAGTAAACCAATAACGGGTTGTGCGTTCGTTTGTAGTGTTCTCTACGTATAAATCGTTAATGTTGCGTGCCGTTTGTGCCGCGTTGCTACCCCGTCGGTACTCATATTCCATAATTAATCAAATTTTTAACGTATCCATGATAACGAAAAAGACCTGAATGTGATGAAAACATAACCCTAATCAGTAAACAAAAGACTGATTTTGAAAATAGAATCTCATGTTTTAAAAATAAAATTAATTTGAAATTAGAATTCATTAACATTCAGAAATAGTTTTTTCGAAATGACCAGTACTACAAAAGGGCAACTTCATAGATGAAGACCAAACCAAAACCATCAACCAAATGTGGATAATAATTAACTGTGCTTCCGAAATTTCTATGACGGACCAGTGATGGCTCTCAGTGATTGGATAAATCACGTCATGAAGCTCCTGGGCACACCAGGTTCCCTAGATTTGTAACTTAAAATTATTTTATTGTTAGGGCTATGATGGATGCTGGGCTAGTGTGGGCTTCTATACCGGCCTGAACAACGGCCAGCACAGTATGAACGTCCACAACGGCGCACCCCCCGGCCAAGGCTGCCTGAACACTATCGTCGTCATCCACGAGTGGCTCCACGTGATCGGCTTCTTCCACATGCAGTCAGCTTACAACAGATACGACTTTGTAAACGTGAACTGGGGAAATATTCAGCAAGGTTTGTAATGTTTTTTGGTTTTATTTTCCAGGACCTTTGCGATGGGGCTGAAAAGGCTCTTCAAAAATTTCCTAGTGCTCAGATTGTATTTTTAGTAAGCTTTAAAGATAATCAGGAATGGCTTTCCCCGTTCAAGGTCAATGACCATACTGGGAGAGAAGCACTGAAATTTAGGCTCACTTTTAACTTATTTCAGATGGTCGGTGAGGCCACTCATGTGCCTGATATTGATGACCATTTCGCAAACTGCCTTGACCTTCTTAATTGATTGCCTAAATTTCTACCAACGACGGATCCAGATCACTACAATGTTTCGGTTTACATTCGTTACGCAGATGACACAGATGGCACAGTTGTTGATAGATATTTTGCTAGTTCAAATGCTAGAGCGGACGGAATTTGTAGCATCCGTATATAGGGAGATGGTGGAACGTTTGAGCCTCAACCTTAACTTTGTATCTGAATGGGGTGACGTAAATCTTGAAAACGGTTTATCGCTTCAAAAATTCTTGCACTTGCGTGCATGTTTTCTGCAAAAAAGAGCCGATTCCACCCTGCACCTATTATAAGCGGCACTTCGCTGCAGTTCAATATTAGTTTGGGCCTTTTAGGTGTTGAACTAAGGTTCGGCAGTACTTCACACCGCACTTTGTATTGTGGTCCAGAACAACAAATAATATACATTAAATTAAAGGGGGTCATACAAGTAATTTTGATTTTGCTTCGTGAGTATTTTCCCGAATGTGGGTCGGAACCTTCAGTGCGTGTGTCTGCAAATGGCTGGTTTATTTTTATTTGAAGTTGGCACCTCTATAATGTTTGGCTTTTCACAGAAATCTGAGAAAAAGGAGAACTGCAAAGATTATTTTGGAAGCTCGTAAATGATAGAAGCTACTTTTTTTTTTATTGTACGACGGGGAAGCGCTTGACCTTCATCTCACCTGGTAACAAGTTAAGATAAGGCCGAAGGTGGAGACGCACTTCACCCGGAATCCTCAACAAACTGAGGAACTGGCTATCTTACTCGTACCTCTGAATGCCGAAACACAACAATTTTAAGAACTGTTATTATGGCGACAGAATTAGGTAAGATGGTGGTAGCTAGCCAGGCGGACTCAAACAAAGTCCTGCCACCAACTAAACCAAGCACATTATATTGTACTCCCCATTGGGATCAAACCCGGGACCTCTGGATCTGAAATCGGTGGGTTGAACCACTAGACCACAGAGGCGGTTGAAACTTTCAATGTTCCTCAGGTATGGGGCACAACTTTGACCACTGGCCAGCAAATCTGGTGAGCAACCTGGGCCTGCCGTACGAGTACGGAAGTTGCATGCACTACGGACCCTACGCCTTCAGCACCAACGGCAGAACCACCATGGATGCTCGCTGGCAGGTAACATACACTTTTTTATATACCTACAGATAGACACTACGAATATGTAAATACGTAAGAAACTGATAGGTCAATCTTATGAAAACTCTAGGGCCTGATGGGCTGAACCGGATTCAAAATACTTATTAAAATTGCCGGCCATACTCAAATCATATAAGTATTATATCCGTAATTTAGTTCTCATATTACAAGCAATGCTTATTTAGGGCTAGATGGCGTTGTGTGAAATCCTTGTTCCATAATATTTATTCACATAAGTGACACTAACCTTTGCTGACCTTGTGTCCAGTCCGCGAAGTGCGTTCATGACATGCCGAGTGAGAATTTAAATCGCTTTCGCAGGTTTGAGTTCGAAGCAGTCAGTTCAGACTCAATTGATTGATGTACATATTTTGCTACTAGTGCAAACCCTAGGGTCTTACTTTGGGTGGCAGTAGTCGTGTCATTAAGATGCTCGAATTTTGAGAGTCCTGCTTCAAGACAATACAAACCTGCGCATGTCAATTTTATAAGTTAGCCCAGGGTTTGGGATTCCTTTCCCTTCCTGTGTTACGACTGTGTAGTTTTTATCGAGCAATAAGTCGTTATCCTATTTTGACCCTTCTATTGACTTGTGAATCTAATCCTTAGTACCATCGCCATGGTTTCTTGCTGTATTTATTATAATGCCTGGATTTTCCGCGTATCCTGCTGTATGTATTCCGACTTTGTTCAGTAGTTTCAGAAATTCATTAGCAACTAGTACCCATCGTAAATGTATTACCCCACTTGGTAAAGGTGGTTCTACCATCTCTACACACCACATACTTTCTTTACCTTTAAGTATTATATTTTGCATGCATACGTTCTTTGTTACAGCCCAATGCAAACATGGGTCACATGCGGTACGTGTCTAGCTGGGACTTCCAGCGTGTAAACCGGCACTACGGCTGCGAGGGTTGGAGGAGTGACGAGGTCGTCGAACCTTTCTATGCCAACGAGACTATCCCTGACTGGGTGTTCGACCCCAAATATGACAGCGACAACATCGATATCGTGCGAACGGCACTCCGAAATGATAATAAATTGTAAATTGAAGCATAATCCCATATAAATAAATTCAGTCATTCAGCATACGTGTACTTTATTTTAGACTGAGAGTTAGAGATGTTAACCTAAAAACTGAAAAATATTTAGTAACAAATCCGCTAAACTCGACGAAAAAAATCTAATCGACACACATCGTGTATTGCCTCTTTTTTTTATTGGACGACCGGGAAGCGCTTGACCTTCATCATCTCTGGCGACACGTTGAGATAAGGCCAAAGGTGGGGCGCACTTCACCCGGAATCCTCAACAAAAAACAGAAACAGAAAAGTCATGTTAGGAGTTACGTGCTCGATTTCGAACAAAATAAGTTCTGAGAAACAACTCTACGATGGGAACGACAATATTCAAAATGTTTAGCCATTAGGGTGTCCGTGCCTTGACATCAGCTGCGTTACCACAAAAAGCGAACGTTTTTTATTCCGATGACGATTCAATTCAAGCTCATCACGAACAAAAAATACAGCAAAAGAGGATTTAATAGCTTACAAACTTTACTAAATGCATAAAGATGAAATTATAAATTTTCAATTTTTAAAGTGTTCCAACAACTTTGGGCTCATAGTCATCATACATAATTTTTTTTATTATCAAACAAAGAACTCATAAATGCAAAAAAATATTTTTTTCTAAAACTCACTTTTCCAGAAAAACTAAAAAAAAATAGATTTTCTTTAATGCAGAACTTATTATTTTTTAAATCGAGGACGTAACTCCTACCATGACTTTTCGATAACTCTCACGGTTTCAGACATGGCCTCAGTGGCCCTGGAAAAAACTCACCCTGTATACTATAGCCATACTATTATTATAGGTGACTTTAATACTTGTCTAGTCAAACAAGACTCACGTACGTCTTCCATACAGTCTGTTGTCATATCTAGCAATATGCATATTCTCCCTTTAAATACTACACATCAAGCTCCCAATTATACTCCGTCCCTTCTTGACCTTATCCTGGTCCATGTTGCTAAGTATGGTCAATACACGGCAGATGAGTTTTCTTACCATGATCATTACCATATCTCTCCTAAGAAGTCCGTCCTCCAAAACCAAAACCCAAGATTCTGCTGCAGCGTAATTTTGGTAGCATGAATTTGGAGAAGTTGCAATTCGATGCTACACGTATAAGTAGATTGGTATCCGGTATAAGGAGCAAACACTATGGATGATAAGGTTTCCTTATTTGATAATACACTGATCCAACTTTTTGACGTTCATGCTCGATTGCGATCAATAAAGATTAAAAATCTGCCAGCTCCGCGGTTGACTGATAATATTAAAATGCTTATGCGTAAAAAGGCTACCAGGAAAACCAAATATAAATTACACTCGAGTGATTCACTGCGTGTGATGTTAAAAAGAGCATCCTTTCTATATCCTCTAATGCAATGGACGGCGACTGTATTGGCCGTAGTATGCTTATTCCTATCCTGGATGTAGTCCTTCCAATCCTTAGCCATTTACTTAATTTCTCCATTGACTCCGGTGTCGTTCCTTCTGACTGGAAAGATGCTGATGTCATTCCTCTTCCCAAAAAACCTAAGCTTTCTTCCTTTTCAGACTTTCGTCCTATCTCTATACTCCCCTTCCTAGCCAAAGTCCTTGAGCGTCTTATCCACAACCAGCTCAGCCACAACCTAATCCATCAGAACCTTCTTAATCCTCTCCAATCTGGCTTCCGTCCCGGTCAAAGTACAGTTATAGCTCTTGTAAAAATTATTGACGACATAGGATTGGGAATGGAACTTAGCCAACTTACTGTTCTTACTCTCCTTGACTTTAGCAATGCCTTCAATACGGTCAACTTTGATATTCTCTTCGGCTTGCTGCGCTCTATTAACATATCTCCATCTGTGGTTGACTGGTTCCGCAGCTATCTGCTAGGGCGCCGACAACGAATCCATATAGACGAATAGTTTTCGTCGTGGTGTTGACTATCTGCTGGTGTTCCTCATTCATTCTATTTCACATTCATTTTTTTTCATCCTACCATCTCTATGCAGATGATCCCCAAATCTATACCCAATCTCCGCTTGACAATCTGAATGATGCAATTGCCCGTACGAACTCTGACCTTAACTGCATTCGTGAGTGGAGCTTACGGTCTCAACATCAACCCGTCAAAAACGCAGGCTATTCAAACGATACCCCCAACAAATAGTGTTGCGACACTAATTAATAAGAGCTTTATCATCTCTTGAATTTTATATTTACAAAAAAAAAATCAAATTATAGTCTTAGTCTTCTTCCAGTTAAATTTCCTTTATACAACTTGCCTTCTGTGTGGCATAGCTGTAAAACTTATGTACGCAATTTTTCTAATGCGTGACCAATTGAAATTTCTTTATTTACAAGTCCTAATTGCACGCTTGTTATGAAATCGTCATTAATTTGATCCTTTCTTCTCTTTTTTGGAACCATCTCCATCGCATGAATGTTTTCCAGAACTTTGAGTAATCTCATAATTGTCACAGTATTTTTGTTGATGCGCTTATTAATTTTGGAGTGAATCGTCTCGAGAACGTTGGTGGTTCTGTGGCGTTCGCCAAATTCGCTTATCACAGTACACGAATGCATCTTAAACCAAAAATCTTTTAAGTATTAAATAAACCTTTCCATTTGCACTAAGTGATTGGATTCAGATTATACATACTGCAAGCCATTTTGAATCTCGCTGTCAGGGAGAAGTGGCAATGCACTCGCCAGTGCCACTATTCTTCGTCCCGGTTTATTTCTTGTGCATCCAAAACTTTTTCCTTTCTTCCAAATATTTTTTGTCCAATGATAATAGCACCCCCGCAATTTAGTTGTTGGAAATACTTTCAAAATAGCATACATAGCTGCTTTTTCGTAATCTGTGTGAACCGTACGTGGGTTCCACTCTGGTATTTGGGATTTTATCATGTTAAACAAAATAATGTAACTTTCCTCTTTACGGTCCGAAATTAGGGCGAATGTCTTCACTTTTGTAGTTTCTACACCACTCCCCATGTCACCGTGGATATTGTATGCTTGAGAAAATGGTTTAGGGCAACTATAAAAAGTTTCGTCTATAAAATATTCTTCAATAGTTGGAATAAGTTGTCGCGATTCTTCTAAGCAAAAAACTATCATGCGATTTTGCTTATCTGAATTGTCATAATAGTAATCTGCCAAAATGAAACCGTGATACTGGACTGGAACTTCTATTTCACTGAAATCACGGAATACAGTTTTTGAAATTTGTGCACTTTTGTTCCTTGCGTCCTGAAGAAAGTGCTTTACACCTTCGTAACGAGGATATTTACCTATTTCAAAATTCATGCCCATGTCTTTAAAATCCCTCTTTGTCTTTTCATATATTTGTTGAATAGGCTCATCAGACGATGAAACCACTATTTCTCTCAAATTACACTTCTCCTTCAATATTTCATTATTTTCTGGATCTCTTTCACATGTATGCTCATTACTTTTAATAAATTTCACATCCTATAATGAAATAAAATAAGTTAAATTAAAATAACATCAATTGGGCTACGCTGTCTTTTTAAACAACCTACAAGTTAAATTTAATTTAAATTCATAACAGAATTCAGGAGGGCGCTTTTAAAACTGTTAAGTGATAGAAAGAACAAGTCAATATCGGAGAACTTCTTATTATAGTTATTGCATGACCTACGAATAAATACATTTGAACCGTAGTTAGTTCGCGCTGCGCGTGCCTGAAATACGTGTCTTTTCCCGGAACTAAGCCTAGGACATGTAATTAAAAGTTTATTAAGTTAACAAGTATAGTTTATCATAATTTTTAATAGTAACAATTGATCTCTAATTTCTCTGCGATCTTTCAACTTTAATAATTCAATTGGTTTGTTGTAGTTAGTGTAGTTATATCTATATATAAGGTGCTTCAAACATTTCGTTTGAATCCTTTCAAGTTGACTAATATAAATATTATACTAGGGATTCCACACAACCGAAGCATATTCCAATGTTGAGCGGACATACGTGTTGTAAAGTAGCTGCAAGGTAGAAACACATTTAAAATCTCGGCTGACTCTCAGAATAAATCCCAGCATACGATATGCTTTATCAGCAATCTCCTTAATATGTACATCAAACATTAATCTTGAATCTAGGTTAACACCAAGGTCACAGATTACGGATACTCGCTGTAAAACCTGAGAATCTTTGGTATCATTCAAAATAATTTTAGTTTTTTTACTTAAAAAAGTGTAATAATGTCACATATACCCATGTTAAGATTTCTTGTTAAGGTTTCTTGTTAAGATCTATGGCCTGAAATCTATCTGCGGATCGAACCCGAGTCCTCTGGGTCTGATACCGGTGGGTTAACCACTGGACCATAGAGGCGATTTAAACACCGTCAACAGGAAACGTTGCAATGTTGGTCACGTGTCAGTAGAGAGCCACAGTGGATTCGGATACAAATAGCCAAAAGTGGGACGTCCCAGTATCAGTACCAACCTCAACATCAACGAGGTCAGTTTCGTTTTTATCCCGGGACGGACGGGAAAAACACATGGAGGAGACTCAGACAATAAACAATGACTTTATTCGTGCTGGTTAAAAGGCGTAACAGATGAAGAAACATAGAAGATTAGACCTTTGTAAGAGGATTACTCTTACAAAAAAAGAAGTCGCTAAGGATAAGTCTTAACGCATTGGACTCCTCGTGTGTAATAGTGCACTAAAAGAAAGCTAGGTAAGCTGGCTAGCTACCACCATCTTTACACCTAATTATATCGCCAGCAACGATTCTAAAATGGATGTGTTCCGGCGTGTAGAGGTAAGATAGCCAGTTCCTCAGTTTGTTGAGGATTCCGGGTGTAGTGCGTTTCCACCTTCGGTCTTATCGTAACTTCGAAAATTAGGTGAGATGAAGGCCAAGCACCTATCGGTCGTACAATAAAAATAAAATTACGCCTACTACCGAAATCACTGTCTTATCCTACCTTCTCCGTCTTATTTATCTTTTAATTCCACCTGTACAATACAATTGAAATAAAGATATGCTACATTCTGGTTCGTTCTGAATTTATCAGCTTTTCAATTAAAGAACTTTATTGAGCTCTTGTTTGTAGCGAATTATTTCTATGGGCATGAATTTGTGACGCGTTGGATCAACTAACCAAATTATAAAGCTAGTAGATACTAGATATCAATCACTATGTTGCATGCAGGACTGTACGTAGACTTGTGACCTAGGTACTGAACAAACTAGCAAAATAATGTGTAGGTAATTAATAGACTATCAAATGTATTAACTTTCCACTTCATCACGTCGAATCTACAGATTCGCCATATTTTCTTTCATATTTACTTCTAAAGTTGTATATTTTCGGGGCACAGATTTACCGCATATGAATTCGTTATAAAGCGTTCTTTTTTAATACTACCCAGTCTCAAGATATGGTTCGTAAAAATAATAACCTGATACTGGTTATTATTTATTATTATTCACTTCTTTGTATAATTTAAATGTGTTGCTGTAATGTTTGACGACGAATAAATTTTCATTTCAAATGAATTTTCATCTGCCCTGTTGTCTGAAATGACATTCAAAATCACAGTTGATCAGCGCACAAGCCGAGTTTGGATATGACACAAAAATTCTGAATCTGCGTCAAGATCCTCGTTGCTCAATTGGTTAGAGCGTTTCTGGCTTGAGGAAAAGATGCGGGTTTGAGTCCTGTCGCGGGTTGTGAATTTTTTTGTCATTATAACATTTGTAAATGTATAGCACAGTTACCAGGCGCGCATAGAATGGGCAGAGGTTGCCAGTGCGCGGGACCATTATACGCACACGAACAACAATGGCTATTGTGTCCGTGTCCGCTATACCATTTCACCTTTGATTATGTACACGAAGGCATACTCTCTATGTTTTTACATTAGCAGTCTGTAGATTATCTGTAATTTTACAACCACACGACACACGACACGATACTGTACAAAAGTTTATATCTCTTATAGCCCGCGCGACTTAACTTTGTACCTCGCACTGTGACGAGTGCCTAGTGTAGTGCGAGCTATCCGCATTTGCTCACCGTGACTGGTGTATAGGTATTCATTTAAAGCAAAGTAGAAAACTCGCACCAGCCACAAAATTCCAGGAAAATGCACAAATAAGTCGCACGGCTTGTACCTCTAATAGATCTTATAAGCCACTACAGGGTGAGAGCACTGATATCCACACACCATGGTATAATCATTTATTTATATTTTAATGTGTAAATATTTTTTAAATTATATTAAACTCAGTAACTAGTTACCCAATCAATTCATCAAAAAAGTTAAATGTTAAAAATAAACGTCCGGGTGAAGTGCGCATCCACTTTCGGCCTTATTTTAACTTTTAACCAGGTGAGATGAAAGCGCTTCCCCGTCGTAATAAAAAAAACTTATCCACCAGTAGGGTGTACCAGCCAAAATCCTACAGGCATCCGCCCGGAGAAGGGCAAGAAACTCGGGCTTTATGATTTTGGGATAAATGGATTTGCGGTTTCAAAATGATCATATAAAATCTTATTTGAGAGTAGCAAACAGTTGATTTTTATACTAATACTTTAATTTGTTTTATGTAAGCAAAATTTTGTAAATAGTTGTAATATGGGATAAATGTACACCTACTCACCTAGTTTAGCTGTCGAAATATCTAACGATGACAATATGATATCGTATCGTCTGATCACAAGTTTCACACGCGAAGCGAAGTAATATGTGAAAAGTTGTTGTTGTGTTTCCCACTAGGGAACATTACATCGATGTTGTCTCATAAGGAAAGTTGTAACATCGTCAACCGACCCTTAGGTACAGAACCTCAAAAATATACACCGCGAGTTTTTTTACTTAACTTTTTTTTTTACGGACAAAACATCTGCCATGGTTTATATTTCTGCGTTTCTATCCAATACTTGGTAGTTCCTTTTTGGGTAAAATCTTTTGGCTAGACATCACTAACCAATCTAGGGTAGAAAAGCTAATAATTTATTTGCAGCCTACATTGAACTTATGCCTTATACGTAGAAAGCATAATCATGAAAATTCCACTGCCGTGGTTATGTCCCTGCAGTTCTATCCAATACTTTGTAGTTTCTTTTAGGGTATAGAAAGGAAAGAAAAGCTAATAATTTATTTGAAGCCTACATTTTTGCCTAGTGTCTTTGCTCATATCTATAATAAACTTTAGTAGAGCCATTACCACAGTTTCAGTATAATAACTTCATCACGTTAATTGACGGAACACGGACTGCGTTCTTATCTCACATACCTTATAACAAACAAGTGTCAATTAGCAGGAAAGTAATGGGAAATAACTTTCCTACGTCGGTATGGGAGTGCCATGGGATCTAAGCAGAGGTTGCTTTCATTATATCGGTCGTATAATCACGGTCGATGTCAATGAATGGTCCTGGTGATTCGAATCTTAACGATTCGATATTGCTACTGAAGCTGGTGCGACACTTGAATTCCGGTGTTGTAGTATACCTACTATAAGTGGGGCAAATCGGTTCCAATAGTACCTTCAATGGTAACAAGCCTCATAGCTCAGGTGGTAGTAAATCTACCTTCTGCGCTGTAGGTTGTGGGTTTTATTCTCACCCAGAACAAACGTTCATGTGATGAATATAAATGTTTGTGTTTGGGTGTTGTATTGTATGGTAAGTTACCTATGTATTTAAAAAAAAGTATTTAAGTATTCTATCCGTAATCTAGTTCCCATATCAAGCTATGCTTAGTTTGGGGATAGATGGCGCTGTGTGAAATAAATGTCTCGTAAAAAAAAATGGTGCCGATTTAATATAATTTAATACCTAAATATTTTTTTAAGAAAAAAATCCGTGGAACTAAGTATTTTACTTAATATTAAATAAATTTAAGTAACTTAATTTATCGTATTGAGAATTCGCCTGGTTTGCTGCAAAACCAGTAGGTACTCGACAAATTAAAACCGTCCTTTCAAACTAGGATGGAATAAAACAGACTGTAGAATATAAAACAGGAAAGTACAAAGAAACGTCAGTAGAAACGAAGATGCATAGGCATCATATATTGATTTTATACGAAACTAAAACCTTTACGGTCCCATTTTCAAGATTATATAATGCAAGCTTTTTATAGAACACAATTTGATAGCAAAAGTGCGATCAAATCAAATAAACACGGATACCAAAACTATTAGCCTCAATCGCCTTGCAATTTAGATTGCAAACTACCGCCGCTGCGCAGCTCAGGTCGCAATACCAGGTCACGTGTAATTTAATTTAATATTATAAGTCAACCTACCTAGTTGTACTAATTATGTTTCCTTTTCGCGACGCGCTGAGACGCGTAGGGACAAACAAGTAGTCCACCTGCTGCAAAACTGTTAAGTACACTCTTGCCTATAACAATGCCTTACTGCGTAGATCACATCTGCAAATAACATAGCCTACTGCATTGCGCCCGTCAACTTAAGACATAAAGTTGAGCCTCGCGTGTCCGTAATTTCACCGGCAACCATACCCTTCAAACCGGAACACAGCAATGCTGTTTGGCTGCTGAAATACGTATGATTGTACTTACTAGGGTAGTACTTTCCCGGACGAGCCCTTTCACAAGGGGCTCTACTACTCTTTGTTTTGCTTTGGGTATAGAAGGTAAATGTGTCTGATAAAAATAGAAAATCAGGAAATGAACAATTAAAATTAAAATTTATGCTAAAAATAGGTATGAGAACCTTCTCATACCTATTTTTAGCACCTATTATACACCTGTATAATAGGTAAAGACCTATTATACACCTGTATAATAGGTAAAGACCTATTATACACCTGTATAATAGGTAAAGACCTATTATACACCTTCTACCTAATAACACTAAGATAACCAGACAAACTTTGGATGGACAGGATTTGATGGTCTAAATAGGCTTTGAATTGTTTTGAGTGCTGCCACTAAAGTCCAAAGACCGATGACGATTTCCTCAGTTTTCAAGCGTGGGTGAGGCTCAGGTATGAATGGGCTGCGGATTATCTCAATGGTCAATTCAAGTCGAGAACAATACGGGCCAATAACACGTTGATTGGAAGATTCGAGAACAATCGAATTCTGGACGTATGAGAACCTACGTAACATTGTTATCGGAACAATGAAGAACGGACTGGTTTTTTTTTATCAATATTAAGGTCATTTATGTTATGGTCTGTATGGCCTATTCTATCTTATGTAGGCTATCTATATAAGGGGAAAGATGGATTATTTTATCCAAATGGATAAAAGTGATAACTTATCACTACTTATTGTGTCTACGTACATATGTACCTAGATTGTTTTATCCATTTGGAATAGGTTATCACTACTTATAGTGTCTAGGTACATTATTTACCTAGACACTCTAAGTAGTTATAGATAACCCAGAGGAATCCCCCCAGTTAGATATCTAACTGGGGTGATTCCACTGGTGAATTCCTCTGGGTTATAAACGCGTGATATGGATTCTGGGAAATTGTAGTTTTAACGCATCAGTTTCAAAAACGTTAAATAACTAGCTAAATCTTACTAGTAACAATGTTGTTGTCACGCACGGGATTCGAACTATGGACCATCGGTTTGGACTAGAGTCTAGTCATACCACGTTCCACGAGGGCCTAGGGAGGGGCCTAGGGAATGTGAAACTGCTGTAACTCGTTGCAACAATAGCAGTGTAATAACTGCATTCCGTAGGATACGATGAAGAAACTACTTATCTACACCGCACCTCAGTCGTTCCGGAACGGAGACTGTTCAGATTATAGATAGGAAGTAAGTACCTACTCTAGGTGGGTGCCTAAAGAAATAAATAAATATTACAGGACATTCATTTTACACAGCGCTATATAGCCCCAGACTAAGCATAGCTTGTAATATGGGAACTAGATTACGTTAGAATACTTAAATAGGTACTTTTGTAAATACATACGTACTATGATACACCCAAACACAGAACAAACATCAACATATATTCATCACAAAAATGTTTGATAGAAACTACCTAGAGTCTTTAAAGTTTGTTATAACAATCCTTTTAATAGCTGTATTGTAATTTCATATCGTATGTGATGTGTTAGCTCTTTTAGGTAGGTATATAGAGCCAGAGGATGATGTCTACCATGGAGAATTTGAGAGGTCAGAGTGTACTTTACGGGACACTACTATGAAAAAAAGACGAGAGGTATTTTTTTATTCAATACTCACATACGGGAGAGGAGGGATGTGGGAGGTTTAGGGTGGGGGAACCACGAAGGGTCGCCCACAAGGTCATTGACCTCGAAATCTTGACCCTTAACCTCTAGGTCATGAATTTTGACCTCAAATTATTCGTTTTTTTGTCTCAGTGTCCCGTTAAGTACGTACAAGGTATAACCAAACCATAAGAAGGCCTCAATCGACGCAATTAAGACCGCTTTGTATTGTAAGGAGGCTTAGATCATTAAATTAGGTAGGCTACCTATAGGTATCTAGCCTACCCTTTAACCTTTACTGTTCTAGTATAAAGATAGTTCAAATGTGTGATCAGTGTCATACCTACCTAGTTATTACATCTGTAATATTTATTTAATATTGATGTCCTGTAGTTATTAAGTCACAGGTAGGTACATAGGTACCTAACTACAACAATCCTGAAGCAAAGCACGTTCTCGATCACGGTTATCTAATAGATAATGGACTTCTTGTAGAAATATCGTTAGTAGGTATAATCATAAAGTAAAAGTTCATTTTACGTAATGATTTATAGATAGAATCATACACTCGATAAACGTAACCCTCCTTCTGAGGCAGGTGGGTAAAAAAATAAATGTGTCTTGTTGTCAAATTTTGTTTATAAGTGACCCCAATATACCTCTTGAATACCTGGAAGACGGTAAAACACCACTAAATAGTCTGATAGCTTCTCATTTCTTGTAAGTAGTCATGTACCTTATGTCCATGATATCAGCCCACACACAACTACAGCTGAAAATAGGCCTCCCCCTATCGACGCCACAAGAAGATGTGTATACCTAAACACAACCAACATCCAATACTAACGCAATTACGACTTCAATCCAATGCTTTCAAATTGTTTTTCAAGAGTACGACAACTGGTCTAGGTAGGCGTAATTATCTACAACTTCGATAACATGGTCTCCAATATGGACAGGCAATGGGACATGGTTATACTTATTTGGCTTACCTACTCCTGTTCATTTTAATTCCAACCTGTCGGGATGTAAATATAAGTCCAGGTACGCTAAATCCTAGGTATCTTAATTCGTTATGTCATCAAATTATTGAAAAACACGAAGAAAAAGTTAAATCTAGAATTATGTAATTCCTAATGGATTAATTGGAATACTTTTTGAATAAACTGACCGCAGACGGTATTTCTGGTAGCTAAGTATGTGTACAATGAGCAAGCCACCGCTCAGTTGGTAGTAGCTCTGCCTTCTGCGCTTTAGGTTATGGGTTCGATTGGGCAGGACAAACATTTGTGAGATGAATATAGATTTTGTTCTGATTAGTTTGTTCTGTGTTTGGGTGTTTTATTGTATGATAAGTATGTATTTACAAAAAAAAAGTGTTTAAGTATTCTATCCGTAATCTAGTTCCCATATTACAAGCTAAGCTTAGTTTGGGACTAGATGGCGCTGTGTGAAATTAATGTCCTGTAATTTTTATTTATTTATTTAATGAAATCAGTAGGAAAGTAGTACCTACATATACATTCTATAAAATTATTTTCGAAGGACATAATTTATACCACAGCTCTTAGTATGGTTAAGTAAAACTACTGAAGTGAGACCAACATGCAATACCACCCCTAGTGCAGTGACAGTGACACCTTGCTTCCGTTCACACGGGTTCTACGGGGGTGATAGGAGCAATATCGCGCTTAGCGGACCTAACGGGATACTAAGCAAGATTATAATAATATTATAAGGAGTAGTATAATAAGTATATACCTAGGTAAATACCTATGACGTTGTAGGTACATTATATTTTATATCAAAAAATATTTCAACGTCGTAATTTCAGAAAATATGAGATATAATATAAAATCTTTTGAATATTTCAAAAGGTATCTCTGCTATCTGCTATCGTGTTATCTTAATTCACGAAAAAAATTACTACCTACCTACTGTTACCTATTATTTGCTGACCTTGCGCTGAGCATGCCTAAATCACACTACCAATTTTATATAATTGTATTTTAGCAAGCCAGCAGTATTTTTACTTTATAAACCCACGATTTTGGGTAATCGGTTCAGTCAGTTCTTAGAAGGTTACTCTGCCTCTCCCCAGCTACGGACCTGGTTTATGCCCGCCGGCTGCATCAGAGCTCCAGAGTATTCCAAATAAGAAGTCCCGCGCGCGATATTTAAAACCCGTTGATCCAACAAAGATCAAAGTGAAAAGTGTAAAAGCAAAGTTATGTTAGTGTAAAAAGTTCATGTTAAAGTGATAATAATCGGTGTCCCAATAAATCTTGTTTTTTTTTGACAAGTTTGGGATCCAGTCTAACACTACGCTCTTTTGGAAGCAACCTGACGCGTAGTGACATCTATTCGTGATTTACAGAACAAAAAGTTGGCACTACACACCGCTAGATTACAGCACAGTACATGACACTTTATGTTTGATAACAGTGACATCTACCGACAGTCATAGTAAATCTACGTTTAAGCCCGTGACGTAGCCCGATGTGCAAATTTCAAACAGCGATGCTTAGGATCACCAATCTCGTATGAATAAATTATGATATCCATAGTTATTATCATTATACTTTTAATAAACCCTCCTTTCCTTACATACCTACCTGGCAGGAATAGGTATACAGGAATAGGTAGCATTTGTAAACGTATATGTTATAGACTCACAACTTTTTTCCCTTCGAGGATTAATCTCTGATCTCTACTAAGAGCGTGGTCTTATGAGGATCACCTACTAGGGGGTAGTCAGAGGCACGTCCAAACTTATGAGTTTTCGGCACTATTTGCATATTGCTAGTATTCAATACGCCGCCGCTTAGAGGAATACTAGCCAGTGACATATACCATTCGGCCCGTTGCTCCTAGGGACATGCCGGTTTCCTCAATGTGTCCTTCACCGTCAGAGCATATGCATGTGTAAAATGCGCACAAAAACTTCCAAAATACCAAAAAGTCCATTGGTGCACGATTGGATTTGAATCCACAACCTCAGGATCGGAAGGCGGGTCCATACCCAATGGCCACAGCTCTCGATGAACATATCTACTTAGATTCACGAGCTTTGTTCTTTATGCGGCTAAGGCTACGCTCGTACTACAGAACAAGATAAGTATAATCAGCAAGCCTCATAGCTCAGTTGTTAGTAACTCTGCCTTCTGCGCTGTAGGCTGTGGGTTCGATTCCCACCCAGGACAAACATTTGTGTTATGAATATAGGTACATACATCTCTCCTGGTTAGGTACAAGTTAAAAGAAGGTGGAGGGCGCACTTCACCTGGAATCGTCAACAAAGTGAGAAACTGTCTATCTTACCTCTAACACTGCAATTTAAGAAATGTTGTTATGGCGACAGAATTAGGTAAGATCCAGGCGGACTTGAACAAAGTCTTACCACCAACCAAACCAAACCAAATATTTGTACTCCTCTGGGGATCGAACCCCGGACCTCTGGATCTAACATCGGTGGGCGAAACCACTAGACCATGGAGTCGGTTAAAATATCTCAGGTAGACCCAACCTTGAGCAGAACTGTCCTTAGGAAAACTTAGAGCGAAAAAAGATGGAGTCTTGGAGATAAAAGATTAAAACCATGGGATAATACATAAAAAGTACTAAAACTTCTTTGAAAAATGTTTATTTTCATTTGACATAAACAACTTCAGCGAATACAACTCACTCTATTGCACTATCTAATTGCTTATGTTCATAGTTTCGGTTACATAAACCTATACAAAACAACTACTGATCTAGAAGCATTTCGCGATATTACAGATAATTATATTGACTGGTTAGATTATTACATGAATTGCAGAATATTATACATTCTTGGATTATCTATGCCAAGCTTAAATAATCAAACAAAGGATTTCGCACCAACCGCCCGAATGTCTTACCTAAAATTCCACCAAAAGGCACCGGGGCAGCAGTTTTCATTCAGTTACTCTACTTTAAGCTCTAATTTCTAAGCTTAGAGTTGCGATTCGTTTGAAAAGCAGTAATTATATCGTATGACAAAATATGCCACTATTTTCGCAGTGTCATGTTTTTCATAGTAAGGCGTGTGATATCCTTTGTTTTTTATACAAGATGTCAAGTCTACCTGCATGGCAAAATTATATGTCAAAGCTATTATATTACAATTTATGTAGGTTTAATATATTAAACTAAGAACCTGGTACAGTCACCTGCTTATTTGTATACACTTCATAGTTTTTCAAATGGATTTGTTCAAAGTAAATAATATGAAAACAGAATGATATTAGTAACAAATCCGTTCTCAGTTTTTTTTTTTTCAAATACCAAATTATTTAATAGGAACACATTTAGGTAGGTATACATATTTACAACGGGAATGTTGATCAACTGCAAAAGTAAGAAGCTGTCTATTTATTTTAAACAATGGATTTCCGCTAAATAACGCTTGAATCAATTAGCTAAATGGTTTTGTATTCACATATAATAAATAAAAATAATAAACAAATATTACAGGACATTAATTTTACACAACGCGCCATCTAGTCCCAAACTAAGCAAAGCTTGAAATATGGGATCTAGATTACGGATATAATACAAACTTTTTTGTTAATACATACTTATCATACAATACGACACCCAAACACAGAAAAAACACCAATAATCATCACACAAATGTTTGTCCTGGGTGGGAATCGACCCCACAACCTTCAGCTACTACCAACATAGCTTTGATGCTTGTTAATCTGATAGATATGTCATTATTTTGGTATACAATTGCGATCAGTATTTACCCTACGTGAATATAAAAGCAGATAATGACTTCATTTTGAAAATTATGACGTGTATACATATTAAAGCAGAAAATGTACCTACATCAGTTACTAAAAACAACTGCAGGCTATGTTATTATACACTAAACAGCTATACATGGCTAGTTGTTGCTCATACAAGCTTGAGATTAAAACAATCGAACGTTTACTTTCGATATCATATGAATCATGTTTTGAATCATTTAGGAATCGTAAAGGCCAGGTCAAAACGCGGTGTCGTCAAAACGCATACGTACATTGTGTTTTGCGGATTTTATTTATATTATATTTCTGAGGATAACTTGCTTTTCAGATTCTTGATTGAATATAAACTCAGTCAACATATTTTGACAATGAAATCCAGTTGCTGTAAATCGATTCTACTCTTAAAAACTTTTCCCAAAGTAACTTACTAAATGAAATCGCGAGTTAAAACATTTTTTTTCACACCTTTTCTTAGAAGGCTGTCCGCATCATTGAGTCAGTGCGTGTCATCTGAAGGCTTGCAGGGAAATATTTAAACTAACATTATTAAGGGTAGCTGGTTACGTCTTATTTATAGACATCTAGTTCCCATATTACAAGCTATGCTTAGTTTGGGGCTAGATGGCGCTGTGTAAAATTAATGTCCTGTAATATTTATTACATTTATTATTATTTTATATTAAATTAAATTCCCTGCTAGTCTTAAGACGTGCGTGATAGAAATGTTTTATTTAATTTCTAAAAGCGCTTTGACGTGCAAATACTTGAATGACCAAGCCTTCGAACTGTAAAATAAGTTTATGTTCAATTCACACTGATAGCGTGAGATGAAACTAAAATGTCAACCTCACAATAGGACCTTCGAAAAGCTATTGCCAAAATATAAGGTTACAATGTTATTTATGTATAATGCAGGTATATAACCAGTAGTTAATATCTTCCATTTGTTAATATCAGATTAATAAATACTTTCTAAGTAAAAAGAGATCAATACTATAATTGGTTATTTCGTAAACTAAGAAGCAATCTAACGAAATTATAATCTAATTTACATTGTTAGGGTTTTACAGTCTATTTTTTTTTTAAAGCTTGACCCCTCATCAAATGTATACAACAGCAATTTTGATAAGCGATATGTTTGTCATAATGCTTATTAAACACATTTATAAGAAAAACTAGTAGACTTGAGGGCTCAAACTTGAAGGCTCAGAAGCCTCACCGCAATAAATACAACGTGTTCAGCAAACCAAAAGTCTACATTAAAAAATTGGTACGTTCCCATAATCCACACGTTCTGTACAAAATACACAGTTATGGTAAATTTTATTGTTTTTTCTGAATCTGAATAGTTTTCATCTTTCTTGGAACCACTTTTCTTAGTGGTCTACAAATCTTGGTTTGGTTGGCGGTAGGGCCTGCCAGTCCACCTGAGTGCTACCACCATCTTACCAAAGTCTGACTCCGTAGCAACTCATTGCTGTGTTCCTGCATGTCGAGGTAAGATAGCCAGTTCCTCAGTACGTTGAGAGTTCCGGATGAAGTGCAATTCCACCTGCGTTTTTATCATAACACCAGATGACATGAAGACTAAGCGATTCCGCTTGGTCTGATAATATGACTGATATATATTAACGAAATCAGACGTACAAAAATATATATTTCGTTTTAGCTTTTTACTCAAGCGCCGCCGCCACAGCCGCCATTTTGATTTTATTGACTTTGACAGATATGTCTTTCAGACTTAATAGTCTTTTTTAAACTTTCGCGGTAAGAACACATTAATTTGGATTCTAAAAACGGGTATTCATCGCATATTTACCTAGCTCCTCCAATCTCTACACGTTCCACCAAACATACTGTATGTCGTGTACCTCTGCACTAAATAAACGTTGGGTGTAGTATGGACTCAACACATTTTTTTTAAGAATGGCGACAGATTTAGGTAAGATGGTGGTAGCTAGCCAGGCGGACTTAAACAAGATCCTACCACCAACCAAACCACAACATACTGCACAATATATTGTACTCCCCATGGGGGTCGAACCCGGGACCTCTGGATCTGATATCGGTGGGTTGGACCACTAGACCACAGAGGCACTAGACCACAAACCAATATTATAATTTTTTGTCTACTTCATGTTTTTACATATATAAATAAATGAATACAATATAATACAACTTTAATACAAAACGATCAACAATACAATAGTTGGCTAAAAACATTGTGATACATAAAGCTGCGTAAAAACAGATTATGGCTTGACTTTTGGTTGTCCGGTCAGCCCAAACAAACACACAAACAAACATTAACATAATTTTAATCATCTTTTGAGATTTCATAAGTAATTCATAAATAGGTTGTCAACAACCAGTGAAAACATAATACAAATAAAGATACACACCGGTGAGTACAACACACTTTAACCTTTCTTACAGCATTTCCTCCGCGAATTCCGCTAAGTTTGACATTCTAAAGTCTGTGAAACACGTATTTGTTGTTAGTTTATAAGTTTTAGTAATATTAATTGATGTCATAAGCATTCACAATGACTGCATATGATACAATATTATGGTGCAATATTTGTTTAACCTTTGATCTACCTAGGTCGTGATATTGCGACCGACGAAGTGCCCTGCGCATCCCGATGACGTCGCGATATCGAGTCCTACATACCGCGGATTTAGGTTGTTTTTTATTATAAACATAAAATATTAAATAAAAGCTCAAGTGTGTAAGCTCCCTTTAGAGGCGTAGTCGTAAAAATATCTGTTATCATAAGAAAGCTACGCTACAATATTAAAACAAATATTGCTAAGATTCACCTTAAACATATAAATGGGAATGTATGACCGTTTCATTTAATAAAACTATAGCTATCATACATATTAAAGTAAGGCTCTTGTGCATATTTAATGACTGTATCAAAAATTTTACATGCCATACAAAATGACGTGTTTTCTTGGATTTTTTTTTCTCATTTGTTCCTGTAAAAACTAAAACCATTTTTAATAGAATATGTTTACAAAACGTTTATCCAATAGACCGCTAATAATACTGCAACGATGAATCTGGTCGACGTAATATATGAAATCGGCTATTCAAGTTCACTTTACGATACCTATGTTTATTTAATAAATAATATTTGTCAATAAATAATTCCAAACTATCATATAATTAGTATTAATAGTATCATTTGAATAAAAACATATCGATTGAATAAAATATGGACGATTACAAACATAAATATAGAAAAAAAAAACGATTCTAAGCTAACATTGTTCCGGCGAAACTGAATTCATATTCATATGTTGCATACAACCATATTCTATAAACGCGAGTGAAACATTACCACTAACATTGATAACTCCTCTTAAATATTCACAGGAAATAACATTTCAGCTACACATTCGATGGCAATAAAAGAAACCGATTACAATTCTGAATAATATCAACATACGCAATATCAATTTACACAGCGAATACTCCCATTCTGTCTAGTGTGCTCGAATATATAAAAATTATGACTAGTTTACGGTTATGTGCACTTATGTACGCACTACACCTAGATTTAAATCTATACCACCGATAATTTTGCACTGGTCTAACGCACGTGGAGTATTCAAACATTCACCGATAATCAATAACAGTCAGTCCCTCACCGAGATGAAATCAAAACATTACTACATGAATTGCCCGCTTTACCTTAACCTGTCGAGTGCTGAATGTTCAAATCGCGGTCCACAGCACTCGACGAGCATGATCGGTACCAAAGCAAATTCCACGCTCCGTGCGCGCGGACATCCAAGGCACAGTGCGTCCATCGATATCAACCAAAGGCGACATGGCGCGTCAACCCATCGAGAGGTTATTGACTATAGTGACGTCATGGCTCCGCCGGTTGATCTCCTTCGCCTCCTTCGTGAGAGTCGACTCGACGAGCATGGAGTGCCGCTTGGCGTTGAGGTCTCTCTTCCGCCGGACGACGTCGGGGCTGCAGGGCTCCGACACCCGCCGGTGAGGCGACGGCGGGGGCTCTTGTGACACGTTCGGCAAGTACGTTTGGAACGAAGGCCGGTTCTGTGCTGCCTCCATTATAGATCCTACGGCGTTGAGGGTGATTAGTTATGGAAAGTAATTGTCGAGACATTTTCAACAACAAATCTTCGACTGTTTCTTGATTACTTGAAAAATGTACATGCACGATACCGGCCGGATCATAAGAAAACCCGCCATAAGATTGTTGATGAAAAGATAAATGTACAAAGCTAAAATTTACACGGCATTGTTATGTGAGTCAAGCCAAACACTATCGCTTCACCAAGCTAAAATATTATTAATGATGGATGACGCAGCCATTTGAATAACGATATATGTAAAACAAAAAAAAGAAAGAATACAAAGAACGTACAAACATGCTTTATCATTTAGAATTGTAATTCGAGATAAAGTTCAAAATAGTTTAAAGTATTTACTCATGCTGATCCACTGGCTGTAAATGGCTTTCCTGGTATTCTTTTGTTTGTGGCTGTTGCATTTACGACCTTACTGCCATCGCGGTAAGGTAAGTTTTTTCTAAATTTGCAACAGACTACTCTAAGCTACAAAAGTCGTTTTCAAGTTCATGACCGCATAATATGCTTTCTCCCTACAACAGCCTCAAGCTATAGAAAATAATGGAACAAGCTAATGATTAATTAGTGTAAGCCTGATCACTAATGAATTAGTAACATAAAAAGCACGTAGATATCGAAACTAATAAATATCACCTCTATTCTGGGACTTCTTGGTTAGTGACCTACGAGGTAAAAAAACATTTTAATGACAATACTTCATAGCTACAAAATATAAACAAACAGTCATCCCATTATTCAATAGAATCAATCATTTAAGTTCAATCTTTTAAGAGAAGTCCAGCTTGTTTATTCGGTCGAATTTCGACCACATCGCTTCTAGTTACAATACATATGTGAAAGTTAATTGAGTGTTTCATGCAAGTCAACAAGCGCATGATAATTAAAATGTAATTGCCCAATATCTTACGCAACTTATTTGAAATAGCAAAGAATCAAATTAACAATGACACCTACAAATCGAAAAGAAACCGTAAGTGATTTTCACAAAAGATTTATATCTGGAGATTAAGAGTTATCTACATTATTGAAGACCACTGGCCTCGCACCGCTATTTAACGGCAAATCTATACACCATATCCGGGTTTAACTTGCAATAATTATGTGCAAATACGATTCATAGTACTTCCAAAGATTGGCAAATACAAACCAGACAATAAATACAAACCGACAAAATTATGTTTTTACTGACCAAAACTATTTAGGTTAACTAAATTTTGGGGGTAATTAATATTCATGATTAACCGGGGGATGCATGTTTTTGCTAAGATTAATCGGATCTGAATATGGTTATGACCCATGTAAGTTTTAGTGTATTATTTGTCTGATAGAAGTGGGGTCGGTCTAATAGCTAGTAAAGGTGTTTTTATGTTTTTACTAGCAACATGTTCAGACTCACTGATTTTTGGGGGATATTCATAACAGATGCTTAACAGAGGATTAGAGATATATGTTTTTGCTAAGTATAGTAAAAGAAGTGATGTACACAGTGTTAATACTAGAAATAAAAATAAACTTGATATACCTAGGTATCGCTTAGGAAAAGTAAATAATTATTTCTTAGGAAACTGTGTGAGATTCTATAATAAGCTTCCTCAAAGCGCCACCAAACTCTCTGCTCGTAAATTCAAATTGTATATAAAGAATAATTTAATTAAAAGTGTCTACTACAAAATTAGTGACTATATCGACGATAAGAACGCGTGGCCCGATGTTGCTATACCAGTTGACAGCAAAATGGTGATTTCTCAATGTTAACAAACTGCCCATTAGGTAGATAGGCAATAACAAATGTTTTAAGATTAAATATTTAGGTTTATAATTTAATTTAGAATATAATTACAAATCGTGTATCTAAATGTTGAATGGATCATCAAAACCAGCCCGAGGTTCTTTCTCCTTGTGTGCTGGTCGTGATTCCGAACAGGCGGTAGATTTGACGTTTCAAAATGATCCTAAAAAATCTTAATGAATAAAGAAATTTTGACTTTGACTTTAAGATAATCAGATTTGAATACGTTTATCACCAGTGTAAGTTTTAGTGTTTTATTTGTATGTCTAAGTGCACTGGGTCTAGTAAGTAGTAAAGGTTGTCTTACCGAGGGTGCGAACGAGCCATGGTGTGTCGGATTGCTTCTGATTCATCGCCGACTGTACCTCGTGTAGTGCCGAGTTCAACTGGTGGCTTAGCTCCTGTTACAATGCATGATTTAAGACTAGAATTCACACAGGTTATATTTTTTGGACCCATTGTAACCGCGTTCGTGGTCTAGTGATTTGACCCAACGATTTCAGATCTAAAGGTCCCGGGTTCAATCCCCATGGGGAGTACAATATATTGTGCTTGGTTTGGTTGGTGGTAGGACTTTAGTTAAGTTCGCCTGGTTAACTTCCACCATATTAAGTACCTGATTCTGTTGCCATAACAACAATTCTACAAATTGTTGTGTTCCGGCATTTAGAGGTAAGCCAGTTCCTCAGTTTGTTGAGGATTCCAGGTGAAGTGCGCCTACACCATCGGCCTTACCTTAACTTGTAATCAGGTGAGATGAAGGCCAAGTGCTTCCTAGTCGTGCATAAAAGTCATAAACTTCCCAGTAGCATATAAAAATAGAAAATAATTTTAAAACAGATGTGGTTTTACCTCCGTATGGTCTAGCCCGGGCAACGGAATCGTTGACATATAACCAACGCATAGCTAAGTTGGTAGTAGCTCTGCCTTTTGCGCTGTAGTCTATGGGTTCGATTCCCACTCAGAACAAACATTTGTATGATGAATATATGTTTGTTCTGTGTTTGGGTGTTGCATCATATTATGATATGTGTCTAAGTAAGCTAGTAGATACGTAATCTTTCCATATTACAAGCTATTCTTAGTTTGGGGGATGGCGCTGTGTGAAATTAATGAGAGATATTAATCATAAATCAGTGGCGAGATGCGCACGACTCGCAGACCTACGGCAGGCTACAACCCGTACCTTGTAAATGTTCCATTGTCCCGAACACATATATTCGCCTCCACCTTTATCATTCATACTGGTAATTAATTAAACTCCTTGCCCTCGTCTGATTTTCAGCACGAGTACAATCTTGCAATAATCAAGTCCTGAGTAAATAGGTTCCTTTTAGGCAAGCGTGCTCCATCTTAGGCCACATCTATACTTGTTTTACATGTAAGCTGGGGGGTCAAACGCATATGGATGTAAGTGTCTGAATTAATTAACGTATTTAATTTAATTTAATTTAATTTAAACAAAAATAAAAAAAGAATAGGTTCCTTTTAAACAAGCGTGCTCCAACTTAGGCCACATCTTTACATGTTTTTCAAGCTGATCTATAAAAATATGCATGGAAATATGGACGAGTATGGTTTACCTGATTGCTGCACTGCGCTTGTACGAACGCCAGTTTGACTTGTGCCAGCTCCAACTCCAAGTCTCGTACTCGTTGCCTCAGCCGCGCCTCCGCGTCGCTTGAACCTTCTTCCTTCTCACCCACCTTCTGTTCAGCTTCTGCAAGTGAAGAATACAGTAAAGTAAAATTTTTTTTTATTGTACGACGGGGAAGCGCTTGGCCTTCATCACACCTGGTTACAAGTTGAGGACGAAGGTGGAAGCGCACTTCACCCGGAATCCTCAATGGGCTAAGGAACTGGCTATCTTACCTCTAAATGCCACAGCACAGCAATTTTAGAATTGTTACTATGGCGACATAATTAGCTAAGATGGTGGTAGCTAGCCAGGCAGACTTAAACAAAGTCCTACCATCAACCAAGCAAAAGTAAAGTTAACATTATTGCTATGTCACCATTGGTGACTTAACAACTAATGCCAAATTTAAATCATCTATTTTCAATCAACACAGGATCATAGAAAATACAAAATTTACATAAAACAAGGTGCAGAACACAAACATTGGGAAGGTATAACAGATTAATAACATTTCGATATCACATATCAAAATTAATAAATTAAAATTAAATACAAAACGTCAAAAGAAAATAATTACTAATAAAATGTCAATTGGAATTAATCATTATTAGTGAGACCATGCCTCAGAGAACAATGGTACCTACCCACAAGAAAAATGTCTATACAAAATAATTTGTTCTGTGTTTGGGTGTTGTATCATATAGTACGTATGTATTTACAAAAAGTATTTAAGTATTGTATCCGTAATCTAGTTCCCATATTACAAGCTATGCTTAGTTTGGGGCTAGATGGCGCTGTGTAAAATTAATGTGAAAAAAAAATACTTGAAAATGACCTAATCGGAATATATGATTAGTAGTGAGAGCATGCCTAAGAGAATTATGGTACAGGAACACACATTCAAACCAATTAGCGAATACATTCAGAATACCGTTGGAGCTGGCTCGGACCCTGCGCACCAGGGATGACCCCCGCTTGCGCATGGTACTGTAAAAACAGTCCACGCGCACCTCGGCGAACATCCCCGAAACTCTACAATACTGAGGCAACCCCATCAGGACTGAACGCAATATTATATTGCACTCATAGGGCACTGTACTGTTTTGGTGTTATTCACCCACATGCTGCATGTATAGATTTAACAAGCCTCATAGCTCAGTTGGTAGCAACTCTGCCTTCTGCGCTGTAGGCTGTGGGTTCGATTCCCACCCAGGACAAACATTTGTGTGATGAATATAGATGTTTGTTCTGTGTTTGGGTGTTGTATCATATAGTAAGTATGTATTAAAAAAAGTATTTAAGTATTCTATCCGTAATCTAGTTCCCATATTACAAGCTATGCTTAGTTTGGGGCTAGATGCGCTGTGTAAAAATTAATGTCCTATAATATTTATTTATATATTTATATTTTAAATATTTATTTATTTATATAGAATCTCGAACAATAAGCCTTGAAAAGCCTTATGTTTTACTTCTCTCGCAACGTGCAAACCTACGGGCTATCGTATTCGCTCTAACAGACATCGCCCTCCTTTATCGTTCAATGTCAGCATCATTTTTCAAGGCAGAGGTTAGAAAATGACCCAGGTATTTAAATGACTACTACCTTGACAAAGAACATCCGGTGAACAACAACCAATGACAAAGCATATGACGTATGTATATTGCATCTATACATTATCTGCATGTAGCGTAACTGCTGTGGAGGAGCGTTCATTTTTAGAATGGTTTACTAATTCCTTTATTTTCTTAGGCACTACCGAGTATTCATAAATTAGTTAGACTTAAAAAAAGTTTTAAAAGATTTTGTGTGTTTATGGTCTACGTCATACTTAGTAGGTGTTAGTCGTGCCATTGGTAATGAAGTAATCCATAGAAAATTGTATAGTATGCGTTTAATCACCCAATAAGAATAGTAGTGTCACGGGAAAGTAAAATTTCCCTTCACTCTAATAACAGTGCCAAGCGGTAGAAAAGAAAGGTATTTCTCATATACCTTTTACAGTGAGTTCAATGTACTATTTCTATTATATAGCTGGAGGGTTTTGCAGTAAGTGAATCACAGTTCGTACCTTCCTTATTGTCCTTCTGCGCCAGCTTGACGCTGCAGCCGACGCATTCCTTAACGCAGTCCTGCATGGAGTGCAGCTGCCGGTCGAGCCGCGCACAGATCTCGCGGTAGTCGCGCGCCACCGCGCCGTGGTGGGTCGCGTCCTTTTTAGCTTCCTCCGCTGTTGATCTAGCCTGTTTATATGTATGAATTTATTTATTTTAAAAGTTTCCAAAAGCAACATTACTTGTATGTATGTATGAAATTATTTATTGAAAAAAAATACGAAAATATTATTACGTAGACACTATAAAAATAATATTGGTATGTGCTAGCGTCCTTAGTCGCCACTGTGACACTCGTCCTTACATATTTAAATAAATTAAAATGACTAAGCACATTTTGATATTTATATATTAGGCCTCTGTGGTCTAGTGGTTTTCAACCCACTGATTTCAGATCCAGAGGTCCCGGGTTTGATCCTCAGGGGGAGTACAATATTGTGCTTGGTTTGGTTGGTGGTAGGACTTTGTTTTAAGTCTGCCTGGCTAGTCATCATCTTACCAAATCCTGTCACCATAATAACAATTCTAAAATTGTTGTGTTCCGGCATTAATTGGTAAGATGCCAATGCCACAGTTTGTTGAGGATTCCGGGTGGAGTGCGCTTCCACCTTCGACCTTATCATGACTTGAAAATCAGTTTTTTTACATTTGACATTTCTTATTTTTGTGACATTGTTATTTCTGATTTTTGACGTGTATTTTTATTTTATACCAATAAATGAATCTCAATCTGAACCTGAATCTGAATCCGACCAATGGGAGGTGCTTGGCATCCTCATTGCGTCGTACAAAAAAAAAATACACAACAAATGACAATGAAAAATTTTTGGTGTGAAAAAGTGGTATTGGCCCCTTGGCTATTTCCAATAAAAAAGATCTCACCACTGACAGCTGAGCTTCAAGTAGCTCTTTGTCTTGTTGCAGCTGCGTATTTATAGCTTTCAGTCTATCCATCTCCACGTTGATTTTCTCTTTTTCAGCCGATTCTAAAAACAATAAACACATATCACCTTATATTAATGGCTCTGCAAAATATTGCAATGCAAGTTTCCAAGGATATCAACAGATTAAAAAAAAGCACACAGCACCATCTAGCGCCAGACTAAGCGAAGCTTGTTGGGGACAAGATTACAGATATAATACTTGTATAATTGTATTTTTTTTTGTCTTTTACAAAGATACTTATATAATCCTCTCCCTGCCCGTTATCTCACACTAGCTGAGGCACAACTTGGCATACCTATCATACAATACAACACCTAACCACAGAACAAACATATTTATGTGTGATATTCATCACACAAATATTTGTCCTGGGTGCGAATCGAACCCACAACCTACAGCGCCGAGCAGCAGAGCTACTATCAACTGAACTGTGTGGCTTATAATTCAAAAAATGTACTAGTTTACTATTTTGAAGGCACAACCAAGAACAGCAATGAAATACGAATAGCAGTTGCGTATTGCCCAAAATTTGCATACAAAGAGACGGAGTGACGGATGATCTTCCTCCTAGTGGTGTACAGTACACACCCCGGGCAACGGAAAATGATAGTTAACCCTGTAAAGGTCGTGACGTGGCTACCACTCTCCTGCCGAAGTCCGGCACCAAATGGTTTGCTGCGTTCCGTCAGTGCGGAGAGCCTTCTAAGAAAGCTCGACCCATCATAGAGAAGTAATCAACGATAAATCATATTTAAATAAATTAAAATCAATAAATACATTTTTATATTTATATATTAGGCCTGTGTAGTCTGTGGTCTAGTTCTTCAACCCACCGATTTCAGATCCAGAGGTCCCGGGTTTGATCCCCAGGTCCCCCTGGGTACAATATTGTGCTTGGTTCGTTTGTTGGTAGGACATTGTTTGAATCCGCCATCTTACCTAATTCTGTCGCCATAGCAACCATTCTTAAATTAATGCGTTCCGGCATTTAGAGGTAAGATAGCCAGTTCCTCAGTTTGATGAGGATTCCGGGTGAAGTGCGCTTCCACCTTCGGCATTATCTCAACTTGTAACCATGTGAGATGAAGGCCAAGCGTTTCCCCGTCGTACAACAAAAATAAAAAAACCTTTTGGAAAACCTCGCTCCATTGTAGTGAGTAATCAAGGTAGTGCTCACCCTTGACATATTTCTCGTACTCCAGCTGGTATTTATTCAGTCGTTTCACTTTAATACTGCACGCGAGTTTCACTATCTGCCGCGACGACTCCTCCGCTCGACACTTCTTTGGTAGTGTCACCCTATGACAAAGAAAACATAAATTTTACATGTGCCTTATCAACCGCCTCTGTGGTAGATACAAGGGGGAGTAGATACAATATTGTGCTTGGTTGGTCCGCATCTAGCTACCACCACCTTACCTAATTCTATCGCCATAACAACAATTCTAAAATTGCGGAGTTCCAGTATTTAGAGTCAAGAAAGCCAGTTCCTCAGTTGAGGAATCCGGGTAAAGTGCGCTTCCACCTTCGGGCTTATCATCAGCAAACCACTAGACCAAAGAGACGGTTAAAAGTAAAGTAAATTCCGATTTCATCCGCCATTTTGTTTTCACACCCTGCAAGTCAGACGAGTATTAGAACGGATCCACTCACTCCACTCACAAAAATGACTCACCTGAAGTATTTGAGTACGCCTTCGAAGTCGTGCGCCAGCAGATCTTTACGGGACCGAGAGAGAAGCGATAACGCGACTTGGAACAACGTGTCCATGCCTTGAAGCAAGAACACATCCAGGATGTGGTACACCTGCGGGGAAAAAATACTCATATACATGAATAACTTATGCCGGAATATACTTATGCAATTCGAATTATTATAATGGCCAAATTTTTGTATTTCAAGTGATTGCAAAACGCAAAATTTGCAAACGTTATTATGACACAAAAATTCACAACCCACGACGGGACTCGAACCCGCGTCTCTTCCTAAATCCGGAAACGCTCTAACCAACTGAGCTACGGGGGGGTACCGATATTATTTCAGCTGAAAGAATCTTTAGCTTTAGTAGAGATATCACACCATTTGTAAATATTATAATGGCGTCATATATGGCGTTGTTTCTTTTTTTACAACTTGGATACGGAACAAGCAAGCCTACCTGATCTGAACCAAGATTTCTTTATCCATTATCCATTTACATCCATTTATGTACCCGACTCTGTTCCTACTGGGGTGCCTCGGCTACAATTCTCAAGAAGTCCTTCGGGTCAGTGGCCAAATTATAACTGATGATTAATGCTGTGCCAATTTTACACCCCTAATTATTATTACGGCTGCCACTGTAGGTAGATGCAGGTTCTTTGCTGTTCCACTTGCTCGCAGTGGCTCGGGTCTTTTCCCCCCACACCTCACATTATCACTCCTCCCAACGCTCTCCTTGACGACACTGATCTGGATTTGTTTGCGGGCTGGACGGTAATTAGACACTGACTATTGTAATTATTTATATTGTTTTGGACTATGTCATGACTATGAATACTTATTTTTTTTTTTTATTTGTAAGATCAACAGCTTAATAAAACCTAATAACTAGCTAATTAATAAAATAACATAATGAATCAATCTAGTCTAGGTTATCAGAGAAGCCAATTAGCGGCCCTCACGAATGGAATTTAATTATTACAACTTTATTGTGTTGTGTATTTTATTAATTGAATAATATGTGTTTTTTTATAATCTATCAGTTTTGGTTTGATAAGTATTTTTACAATTATAATATTTTTTAAATTGAATAAATAGATAAAATTATCAGGATCAACTTCCTGTCCTTTATCCCATACATTTTAACAAGCCTCATAGCTTAGTTGGTAGTAACTCTGCTTTCTGCGCTGCAGGCTGTGGGTTCGATTCCCACCCAGAACAAACATTTGTGTGATGAATGTAGATGTTTGTTCTGTGTTTGGGTGTTGTATCATATAATATTTATGTATTTACAAAAGTATTTAAGTATTATTCGTAATCTAGTTCCCATATTACAAGCTATGCTTAGTTTGGGGCTAAATTGCGCTGTGTAAAAATTAATGTCCTGTAATACAAGGTGGGTTCGCCACAACTCTTATTTCCTCTTACGGACGATAATATTTATACGATAATACGTGTGACTATAATATTAGTTACCAAAGGTAGTGGAAACCTCGCCGTGAACACAGTGAGGAACCATTGCGAAGCAAACATGTGCGGCTCTACGCCCAACTCTTGGAAGTGCATGCGCAGATCTGTCAGCTGTTCCTGGAAACATAAATCAAAAATACTCTGGTAATAGTTTAATTGTGAGCTACAGCGGGCAACGAAACTGCTGAATTAGCTATGAATAGATTGGCCGATCTCACCAGATTGTTCAAGTTGTAAGGCCGAATGTGGAAGCGCACTTCACCACCGGAATCCTCAACAAACTGAGGAACTGGCTATCTAACCTCTGAATGCTGGAACACAACAATTTAAGAATTGTTGTTGTGACGACAGAAGATGGTGGTGGCTATAGCTAGCCAGGCGGACTTAAACAAAGTCCTCTCGCCAAACAAACCAAGCACAATATTGTAATCCCCATGGGGATCGAGCCCGGGACCTCTGGATCTGACACCGGGCGAACCACTCGACCTCAGAGGCGTTTTCATCTTGCAGTTGTTTTTAAATATAGTTACTTACAAAAAAATGAGATGCTTTAATTGTAAAGTTGGTTGTAATTGTTGGTTTATGTTTAATAATTAACAGTGACAACTATAATAGTTGGATATAATCATGGTATCGCGGATTTTACTATTATAGTAGGCACAGAATATAAATAATAATATTATACCCTTTTTTTCATTATATTTAAACACAAACTTTATTCAATAAAAAGTACAATTAAACTAACTATGTTCAAAGGAATCAGTCAGTTTTTTATTGTTTATATTTTTATATTGTCGATAAAAGTGGAACTTTCATTGTGCGCACGGCAAGAACTTGGAATATACTCCCAGTGTCTGTATTACAATTGCGAACCTAATGTCTTCAATATATTAGTTAATAGACATCTTCTGGGTAGGCTCGCTCCATCGTAGATCTCATTCTTACACAGGAATTTCGTGGTCAAGAGCCGACCCATTTTTTTATATAAAAAAAAAATGAATTTGCTTACGCGATGTTGTCAAATCTAAGTCTGCAAATCAAATCTAGAATCGGTAAAATAGGCCAACATGTAGCTTACCTCCATGAGTCTGTCTAGCTGATGTAATCTCATGTAGAGAGCCTCGAATCCGTCCTTGTAAAGTTCCCGCAAACCGTATCCGTACATAAGACGGACGAGTAGGCAGAACGCTTGCTCTTCTGGCATCTACAAACCAAATGCAACAGGCTTAAGTGTAGTCCTTTTTAAGCATTCGCGATTAGAACACATTATTTTGATTCTAAAAACGATAATAATATACTATATAAACAAACAATTTAACAAGCCTCACAGCTCAGTTGGTAGTAGCTCTGCCTTCTGCGCTGTAGGTTGTGGGTTCGATTCCCACCCAGGACAAACATTTATGTGATGAATATAGATGTTTGTTCTGTGATTGGGTGTGGTATTGTATGATAAGTATGTATTTACAAAAAAGAAAAAAAAAGTATCTATGTATTCTATCCGTAATCTAGTTCCCATATTACAAGCTATGCTTAGTTTGGGACTAAATGGCGCTGTGTGAAATTAGTGTCTTGTAATATTTTTTTTTTATATTTTATATAAAGATAAATATAGGTACAATACGAGATAAATACCCGTTTTTCGAATCAAAATAAGGCTTAAAAATAGCCCATAAAAAAAAAAAATTACAGGACTTTTCATCATCCCAAACTAGATTACGGATATTATACTTAGATACCTTTTTTTTGTATAGTTGTTTCAACACAACACCCAATCACAGAACAAACTTTAATAGTCATACATTTAATAGCCTACAGCGCAGAAGGCAGAGTTACTACCAACTGAGCTATGAGGCTTGTTGAATTGAATGTTGTGATACCTACGTGTAGCAACAGGGTAGCCGCCAGAAAGCTGAGTCCCTGGCAGTAGCCGACCTCGTGGTCGTAGACGGCGTACGCACGCGCCATGCGCAGCAACGAGTCCTGTCCCAGCCCGCCCGCCTCACGGAAGAAGTCGTGCGCGGGAAACGTGCGCGCGATGTCGCGCTGTATCACCGCTTCGAACGGACAGTCCTGAGTGTCAACATTTTATTTTATTTTTTAGGAAAACTTACAGCTAGGTACATTTATAGACTTATTACGAGAAGGCCAATTAGAATTTTCCACAGATAAAATTTGGAATAGACAAGTATATATAAAACAGTTCAAAATAGACGATGAAGTGAAGCTACGATTTAAACAGAAATGTATAAAAAAAAATCAATAAAAGGTTGGCAGTTTAGAATAAAATTGTAAACAATTTGAAATAAAATAAAAATATGCTAATAAAAGAACAGAATGTTGTTTACAAATTAATAAACGAAATAAGTTGCAAACTATACTTAACTAGAAAAAGAAATCCATATTTATTATATTTTTCAGGGTAGTAACTGAGGTATTAAAAATATCAATACTATTATCTACTTTTGCCAAGATATTGAACGCAGTACAAGCTCTTATAACGAATGCATTTTGCCTATAGTTCGTCTTAACTTGGGGTACATAAAGTACATTCAGGTATAACGCCACTGGGACATTTTTATTGTACGACGTGGAAGCGCTTGGCCTTCATCTCACCTGCACCCGTATTCTGTATGACCAATCGTGTCTTAACGCGACCGCGCTACGATATCTGCATGGAATCATCGTATTGACATAACGTAACGTGGGCGCGTTAAGACACGATTGGTCATACAGAATAAGGGGGCTGGTTACAAGTTGAAGGCCGAAGGTGGAGGCCAACTTCTTATCTTACCTCTAAATGCCGGTTTTTTTTTTTATAATAGTTGTTATGGCGACAGAATTAGGTAAGATGGTGGTAGCCAAACTGACTTAAAGTCCTACCACCAACCAAACGAAGCTTATGCATTGTTTGGTTGGTGGTAGGACTTTATTGAACTCCCCCTGGGGATCGAACCCGGGACCTTTGGATCTGAAATCGGTGAGTTGAACCACTGGACCACAGAGGCGGTTTAAACAATCCGGAGGAAGCGGCAACAATGACGTATTAGGCCACGCGCGCCTGGCTGGCTACAACCATCATACCCAAAAATAAAGTAATACCTACTTGGTGTCATTCGTTTTATAGATTTTACTCTTAGCTGGGCGGCAAGTGGTGGGGATCTGTCGCCACAACAATTCAAAAAAATATTGTGTTCACGGATTTCGAGGTTCATTTATAGCCAGTTCCTCAGTCTGTTGAGGATTGCGGTTCAAGTGCGTATCCACACCATGAAACCAGGTGACATGAAGGCCAAACACTTCCCCGTCGTACAAAATAAAAAAGTATGTTATTAAGTCTTAAACGAAAAAGAAACGACATTGACTTACTTTTTTTTTTTTTTTACTGTACGACGGGAAAGTGCTTGGCCTTCATCTCACCTGGTAACAAGTTAAGATAAGGCCGAGGAGGCGCACTTCACCCGGAATCCTCAACAAACTGAGGAACTGGCTATCTTACCTGTGAATGCCGGAACACAACAATTTTAGAATTGTTATTATGGCGACAGAATTAGGTAAGATGGTGGTACTACTACTACTAGCGTTACATATAAAAACACGGGTTTTACTCACATATACGATACGTTGATACAGGCACCAACGGTTTCGATTCAACAAATTGCGTTGGTGCTTCAATAATCTATCTGATACGCGAGTAAAACCCGTGTTTCAAAACGAATGGTACCAACGCAAGTTTTGAAAGGAACATTGACTTACCTTACTGATGAGTGTCCTATAAGTCTCCATGAGCTTGTCGTTCTGGTCGACCCCAGCGAGCCGCAGCCACACCTCGCCTCTTAATGCCTCCGGCACTCCAACGCGCACGAGATGGTTCAACGCGCGCGGGCGAGGCCCGGTCCAACTGCAGCATTATCAACCTTATAGTCAATGCTATAAGACACACAATGATCATCCTGAGCTTAGATAGCTAATTGATTCAGGCGTTATTTTGCGGAAATCCATATTTCAAAATAAAATCTGAAAACAGAAAAAATATTTAGTAATAAATCCGCTAAATCTCTCAGAAAAAATCAAATCGACACGTGTTTCGCCTCTACACGAGGCATCCTCAGGAAATATAGTCTTAGATAAAAAAGTATAGAGGAAATATAGTCTTAATAGAGCTCGGAGCGACAACACGTCCACAGAGGGCTAGTCAGTGAGCAAGACTATATTTCCTGAGGATACCTCGTGTAGAAGCGAAACACGTGTTGATTTGTTTTTTTTAGAGAGATTTAGCGGATTTATTACTAAATATTTTTTCTGTTTTCAGATTTTATTTTGATCCTGAGCTTTTCAAAGTTAAAGTCCCTCTACTTGACAAAACTACATATAAGATGAGTGAATACCTAAATTATGACTACAATTATCCGAATGACCAATTTCATGACTAGCGCTAATAATTATGTACTTTTCTACTTACTCGTTCTCTACGTCGGTATGCTCATATTCATTTGATACGTTTTTTATGTTAATCATAGTACTTAAGTTTTTATTATGTTTCATCCAAGTTGACGATGCCCCTTTACAGCTGAATCAAATTCCTGACTTACTTACCTATTACCTATCTATTTGTGACATTAATGTTTATTCTGTTATAAAAATATTATTTGTCTAAAATTACCTAGTTTTAAATGTTAAATGTGCATATGTATTTGAAATAGTGTACTATCTATCACATTTATATTTTACATAATGTAATGGAATAAGTTGACGAGACACTGATGTCACATTATGACAAGCCTCATAGCTCAGTTGGTAGTAACTCTGCCTTCAGCGCTGTAGGCTGTGGGTTCGATTCCCACCCAGGACAAACATTTGTGTGATGAATATAGATGTTTGTTCTGTGTTTAGGTGTTGTATCATATAGTACGTATGTATTTACAAAAAGTATTTAAGCATTTTATCCGTAATCTAGTTCCCATATTACAGAAAATCCCATATTAGAAAGCTATTCTTAGTTTGGGGCTAGAAGGCGCTGTGTAAAATGAATGTCCTGTAATATTTATTTATTTATTTATTTTATTTATTCATTAACTTTTTATAAAAATGTTAACTTTTGTCATCTTTTTTAATATATAAATCTTATCTTAATCTTTTATCTTTCAATCCGGATAATGATGTGATGTAAAAAGGGTCTTACCTTCTGAGCACTTGAGCCCAATTTACGAGTACGTCTTCGCCGCATTCTTTGGACACTTCCCCGGTGCCGCTGAGAAGTGGTTCATCGCCATCTGAAAAAAAATATATATTTAAATATCGTCGCAGTCTAGAGCCAGCCTATAGCTAAGGACTCCTTACGCATACAGCTGTTTTCGAAAATTCAGAAAGCATTATCGGATCGAACGCGGAAATTTCTGATGGAGATTCCGGGAACACTATTCCGAAAATCTAAACCAAACCAAGCCTGAATACAAACGTTTTTATTTATCGTACGACGCGGGATGTGCTTGATCTTCACCTCACCTGATTTTTCAAGTTATGATAAGGCCGAAAGTGGATGCGCACTACACCTGGAATCCTCAACAAACTGAGGACTACTTTTACTAAAACACGCCTGCCAAGCGTAGACCTCCAACATGGGATAAAGCTAGTGGATGGATATAGATGTTTTTTTTTTTGTACAACGGGGAAGCGCTTGGCCTTCATTTAACCTGATAACAAGTTGAGATAAGGCCGAAGGTAGAGACGCACTTCACCCGGAATCCTCTACTAACTACTGAAGAACTGGCTATCTTACTGTACACAGAAATATGACTATAGAGCAACACAAACATATTTTAGTGACAATAATGTCTAAGTACAATGGGCGGCCTTATCGCTAAAAGCGATTTTTTTTCCAGGTAACCTTGTATGGAGACATGTAAACAGTAAAATATAACAGAAGTAGTGGACAACAATATGAAGAAATATAAACAGAAATCACAACACATACTAGTTACATAAATAAATAATACAAACTATAGACCAATTACAACAACAGTAAAGTAAAATAATAAATCAACGAGTCATAACTAAGCGAAAGTGTCTGTATACCTACTAGGTAGAATCTGTGATACTATTACTACATTAGACCTTAGTACTTATACCTACCATGATTCAACAGACCAATAAATCAAGAAATACGACTATAGAACAACACAAACATTTAGTGACAATAATGTCCGAGTACAATGGGCGGCCTTATCGCTAAAAGCGATTTTTCCAGGCAACCCTGTATGGAGACATGTAAACAGTAAAATATAACAGAAGTCACAACACATACTAGTTACATCAATATTATGTAGATGGACAGCGTCAGATTTAAATAGACGCAATGTAGTGATTATTCAGCCTCAATTAAAAAGTACTATACGATACGATGATTATAATAATAGCATTCACCAACCGGAATCCGGTTCAGACGGCGAGGGCGGCGCCGGCGCACTGGACAGCGGCGAAGGCAGCAAGCTGGACAGAGACAGCGGCAAGTTCAGCCGCGATCGATCCAGCTCGCCCGAGGTCTCGATGCTGGCCACGTCGTACTGCAGCTGGCCCAGCGCGTCCACCGTCTCCTTGAGGTTGATGTAGAACTGCTGCACGAGCGGCCGCTTCGAGTAGTACCAGAACCGCTCCGATGGCGGGAAGATCTTCACTGGGCTTTCGATGACTAACCTGGAAAGGGCGCATTCGTTGGATATCTTGAGGGTATCCCCATGGGGAGTACAATATGCTTGGTTTGGTTGGTGGTAGGATCTTGTTGAAGTACGCCTGGCTAGCTACCACCATCATCATTCTCCTGCCCTTATCCCACGCTAGGTGGGGTCGGCACAACATGTTCTCTTCTTCCACTCACTCCTATCAACCGTCAACTCTGCATCTACACCTTTCATACCCAAGTCCTCTTTCACACAATCCATCCATCTCTTTTTCGGCCTTCCCTTGCTCGCATGTCCATCCACGCTCAAATTCATAACCCTTTTGGTCAAATGACTATTATCACTCCTCATTAAATGCCCATACCATGCCAACCTAGCTACCACCATCTTACCTAAATCTGTCGCCATAGTAACAATTCTTAAAAAAAATGTGTTATGTTCCGGCATTCAGAGGTAAGGTAGAGGGTTCCTCAGTTTGTTGAGGATTCCGGGTGAAGTGCGCCTCCATCTTCGGTCTTATATCCAGCCAAGCGCTTTCTCGTCGTACAATAATAAAAAAAAAAGGTTTCGCAACGAACGAACGCCGATCTCGTGAGTTTTACATACTTAACCAAAATTCTTCTGTTTTTTCACCTAGTGATTCAATTTCTTTTGTATTTCGAAGCATTTCTGTGTCGTATTGGACGTGATGCGAGGAATATTTCGGTCCCAGACCTCAGTGTATTTATTTTGGCGTTACTGGTTTCTTTAAGATATAAAAACGAATAAAACCGAGTTGCATCTGTCTTGGGACGGATACGGGACTAGGCCTAGGAGGGAGGGCAGGACGTATCCGGGCCTAAGCATACTAAAAGTGTGTGAACATATTTAGAATTATAAGGTTTTTTTTCATTTTTATTTTAAACTATTACCTAGTTGAAAACGTAAAAATCGGGAGACGGTACAGTTTTTTCTCTTGTTGTGTTTGTGCTTTGTTTTGTGTCTGTGTCAATCAAATGATTTTCTTTCTTTCATCTTTCTTTGTCTTTTATAAATTAAAAGTTCACGGAGAACATGAATACTTCAATATAATTTTCAATCGCACAGCTTATTTATTACCAATTTCAAGAATATTTATTGTGCACACTGCAAGAACGTGTATTAAGCTCCCAGGTTCTGTATTTCCTCTGTGTATACCGTAATATCTTCAAGAAGAGAATTTATAGGCACTTTTTGGGTAGGCTCGCTCTATCATAGGTTTAGAGCCGACCCATTTTAAATTTAAAAAATCTCACATACCTACTTTTTTGTACAACTTATGATTACTTGTGATACAATACAACATACACAGAACAAAAATTCATCACACATATCTTTGTCAAGGAAATTAAACCCACAACTTACAGAAGGCAGAGCTACCAACTGAGCAAGTCTTATTATTATTTTACTTATTGAAATGAAAATAAATTATTAATTTCTCTCACAAACAAAGTAGATCTCAAGCTAAAGTAGACAATTATATGGGAGAGCTGGTGGCTATAATGTTACATAAACAAGGAAAGAACAAACAATAAACATAAACATAAACAGAAAAGTACCCAACAGCATTTAAAGTACCTATATAAAATCCCACAGTTGACATGTGCTCATATCTAAATTAAGCCAAAGCTTGTGCGACGGCATATGGAATCGCATATAGTTTATTCATATATAATATGCAATCGCAATGGAGTTTCTGTCCATTTCATAATAATATTTTGATTCGAAAAACGAGTATTCATCGAATATTTTACCTATATTTATCTAGTCTACCCGCGATCACTGCTGGTGCAACCCCTCCGAAACGCCGAGATAGGTAAAATACGCAATAAATACCCGTTTTTCAGATACAAATAATGTGTTCTGATCGCGAAAGTTTAAAAACGACCATTTCATAATAATATGTAATACTCGGCTTATACATTGTACCTAATCAATTTATTTGGATCTCTGTTTTCACTGATTCGGAGGGGCGTTGTCGGCTGCGACCCAGTTTTATACTAGTTTTATACATCTGGCATCGTACCTGCCATTTTAAAATGTATGTGTACAGCGCAGAAGGCAGAGCTACTAGCAACTGAGCTATGAGGCTTGTTATCTATCTATTTAGAGGTAAGACAGCCGGTTCCTCAAACAGTTGAGGCCACATAGATTTTCACATGCGCGGGAACATTGAAACGGTCAGTAGTGTTATTGCAATTCTGTTTTTAAGTACTGTATGCTCTCCAAATAAACCAAAATAAATAAATTGCTATTATGGCGACAGATTTAGGTAAGATGGTGGTAGCAAGCCAGGCGGACAGTATATACCGTAGTGGGTCGGGGATCCCTCTGATGACGAGGTCCAGCGCGAGCGACATGTGCTGCGGCGCGCCGTCCCCGTTCGCCACGTTGAACGCAGCCAGCGCCGACTCGCCCGCGTTCCACAGCGCGCACACCGAGCAACCAGACCCGCCGGACGATCCGCTCACCTGGATATATACACGATGAGTGAGAATAGCATAGCTAGTGACATGTATTAGTTAACCGCCTCTGTCGTCTAGTGGTTCAACCCACCGTTGTACAATATATACAATATACCGCCGAGTACAATATACTGTGCTTGGTTTGGTTGGTGGTAGGACTTTGTTTAAGTCCGCCTGGCTAGCTACCACCATCTTACCTAATTCTGTCGCCATAACAACAATCCTAAAATTGTTGTGTTCCGCAATTTAGAGGTAAGATAGCCAGTTCCTGAGTTTGTTGAGGATTCCAGGTGAAGTGCGCTTACACCTTCGGCCTTATCATAACCTGAAAACCAGGTGAGATGAAGGCCAAGCACATCCGTCAAAAATAAAAAATAAACTATCAATTGGGTACCCTCTAGTGTGGAAGGCACTAGATATCTTCATAGATAAATTATTTATTTAGTACGTAGACATTGTATGTACAAGATAATATCCGTCTGGTACTGGTCTGGAACAATTGAGTTACCTATAGGTATTTTGTAAGGTCCTCAGGTAATCCAACTGATTCCTTTGTACATAGTTAGTTTAATTGTACAAGTAAAGTTATATCCTTTCAACATGTTATTATTTTATCCAAATCCGTTAAAGGATTATGCTGACACATAATCTTACCATTTCTAATAGCCTCATATCGGAATGTTTGACGCTCCTACCAGGAGCCAGGAGAATGCCAAAGCATCGTTCAATGTACAATCCCCCGGTATAGCCAGTCTGGAAACAAAATACATATAAATTCACTAAAATAAGGCACAACTATAGTTTATTTTATGAAAAGATATTAATTAAAGTGGCAACAAGACAAGAAACACCACTTTTGGTCAGGCTGTAATTGCGATTTGTTGCAACATAGTTCCATTCATTTAAATACTTTTGAGGCAATGTCAACTGTAGGATCCTTCTCCGTTACCTCAAAGTTTGGATGGATGTTGTTATGTTTTGGGGCGAATCAATTTAACATGAGACGATTATGGTAGTAGTCCTGTCATATTTATTGCAAGCTTTGCTTCAGTTCTCTCCATTCCGACATTTATGCTGGCATCAGTGGCGAGGATCCATGGCAGGTCTACTACTTAAAACGAAATATGACGGATCCGTTGACAGTTGACAGTATTGCACGTTTTTCGATACAAAAATGACATTTGTTTCGGATCCGACGAACTCGTGAGACGCGCTTGTCAAATGAGGTAATGACTCCGTTAACAAAAGAGGTAGAAATACTTACGGGAGTATCGTCCGACTCTGGCGGTATGTTGTTGCTGACTTGCGTCACGTTGATCGTCACTTGTTTGTCGATGCCTCCGCGCAGCTTGAAGCCGAGCCGCTCTTTGGGCACGTGACTAAATGTACCCTGTTCGAAATTTAAACTTTCATCAGCATTTTCGACTGTCTCAGCCCTACGCGCGAGAGCACTGAGCGACCAAATTGCAAACAAAACATGGCGACTTTCGATAATCAGTAGAGCCCCTTGTGGAAGTGCTCGTCCGGGGAAGTACTACCACTATACATAGTTCGACCGCCAAGCATTGCTGTGTTACGGTTTTAAAGGTATGGTTGCCAATGAAATTACGATCTATAGCTCTGCCGTTAGCGATTGGTTTGTAGAGTCAGCACAATACGAGTAATATTCGTTGTTGGTTGGAAAACTAAACAATAAATAAATATTATAGGAAATAAATAAATATTAAATATGAACCAATGGGTACATATTGATACCCCAGCTTCAATAAATTCGGTCATTGATACTATTATTCGCTTACCGTAGGTACGTGACGCTCGAGCGTCATGTGCGCCTTCTGTTTACAAATATTGCACTCTAGATTAAAATAGAGTTTACACTAGAGTGCAATATTTGTAAACATAAACATACTTTTAGACTCTAGAATACGCTTTTTTTTACTCTAGGCTGGAGCCTAGAGTGTGCATAAAGTAAGTTACTTTATACTAGGTTACTCTAGTAACATAGAGCTTAATCTAACACATTGCAATCCAGAAACAGCACCTGGGTGCGTGCGTCCCGAGGATTGACATTATACCCGTATGACAGAGATCAAAGAGTCAACATCTAGCAGTCCTTGACGTTCCTTGCAACTAGACTCTACAATTACTAAGACAAGAACACCAGGTGATTGACAGTTGCATCCACCTTAGCACTTAAGATTGTTTCTCAGTTTTATGTAATGCCTTATATGGTTTATGGCAAATTGTAGCTCAGACTATGTAGTGGCGAATTTCACGTTCATGAGTCCACATGTATCACAGGTATCATTGCAATCCGTTCACCAATCTGCCTACCATGTGTGATGAATATGACAAATCCCGCTTTCCCCTCTCCCAAGATAACCCAAGTCATCTAATGAACTCTTTTTTTTATATTCGTGATAGTCAAGCGTTTTACCACCAGCTTACACTGCTTGTGTGTGTGCGTTTTTGCGCTGTAGGTTGTGGGTTCGATTCCCACCCAGAACAAACATTTGTATGATGAATATAGATGTATGTTCTGTGTTTGTATTTAAGCATTCCATCCGTAATCTTGTTCCCATATTACAAGCTATGCTTAGTTTGGGGCTAAATGGTGCTGAGTGAAATGAATGTCAAATTATTTATTTACATGTAAAACAAGTAAAGATGTGGCCTAAGAGCACGCTTGCCTAAAAGGAACCTATTTACTCTGGACTTGAATTCTCCTCTTCTGCCTCCGTCTCTTTTTCCGCACGAGTACAATCGTGCGGAAAACAGAAGAAGGCAAGGAATTCCATTCCTTACCAGTACGAATGATAATGGTAGAGATGAACCGATGTGTTCAGCACAATGGAACATTTACAAGGTACGGGTTGTAGCCTGCTGTACGTCGGCTAGTCCGGTGGTGGAAAGGGGTAACATATCTCTCTCGGGATGTCATGATGAGATTAGACCTAGTCATACCTTAGCATCAGTCTCTTTGATGTCCACAGTGCACTCTAGTACGTGCATCAGCTGCATGGGCGGGGCGGCCGGGCCCAAGCCTTCTGTCAACGACCCCGTCATAGAGGGCGCTGCACTCAGCTCGCCAATTATAGACGACGCCATGGATCGCGGGATGCGCTCGAAGGCTTTTGCAAAACAACCTGGAAAAAAACAATTAAATATAAGTAAAACATAAGCAAATAATTATATAGGTACTCTTTGGAAAGGCAGCTTCATCAGAACTTAAATAACTAAAATATTACTAACATTACATATTGATCGTCTTCTATGTATGATTTAAAATGGAAACGCAAAGAATAAGGTGATTTTCGCTCTCCAGTAAAACATAGTCTGCTGTTAATTATTTTCATACGGGAGAAACGGGTATTTTATCGCTTATTTTACCTATATTCAATCCGACCCGATGATTTTTTAATTTACAAAAAATAGCACGTCCGATTCAAAGTTTGCATCCACCTTCGGCTTTATCATAACTTGAAAATCAGATGAGATGAAGGCCAAGAAATTCCCCGTCGAATAATAAAAAAAAATGGATACGGTGGAATGAGGATACTATTGCCCCGCGAGAATGGTGACTGTGACGCTAGCAGCTAGAGCAGTCCGGGGTTCCGTTCCCGTAATGACTCCGGCGGGGATTCAGAATGCAGATGATAATGAATGATAAACGTAATTACAAAGTTAACCCAGTTTCAAGTAATTATCTAATTTGACACGAGCAATTCGCAGCGTCGATTATAGCGAGATGAACCGAAACGACTGCGTAATCGGTCAAGGGCGAAGTCATCGAGCGTGATATTACAGTGACTGGGTGAATTTCACGAAACACCATTGTTTTCGGCCAATGGCACAGATAGCCATCCTGTCTCTTATTGAAACACCTGGGTCCAGATTCTACTAAACCGCTTCACAATCACAATGGTACCATCTCAGAATGGCCACTAAAATATCAAAAGACACCTATATTGTGGCAATCATGCGACGATGGTATGTCATTTAGTAGAATCGGAACCCTGAATAATTGTGACGATATGATTGGGAACCAAGTAAACAGAAAGAGCTACTCCATTTCTAAATGTTATGACACAAAAATTCACAACCCGCAACTGGACTCGAACCCACATCTTTTTCTAAACCCTCGTGGCTCAGATTGGTTAGAGCGTTTCCGGCTTTAGGAAAAGATGCGGGTTCGAGTCCCATCGCGGGATGTGAATTTTTGTGTCATTATAACATTTGAAAATGTTGTGGTCAAGTGCAATTCACTTGAAATACAAAAATTGGATTGTTCCATTTCAGTTTACAATACCAAACATTCGTCCTAATGTGTCCAAGATAATAAACAGACATCTTATGGCTAGGCTCGCTCTATCCTGGAACTGATACTTGCCTTTGCAAGTAATGTGGTCAAGACCAACCCCATTTTAAACTATAAAAACCCAAGCAACAGTATATTTAGAGCATTGACGAGTCCCTTTCCCCTTTTATTATTCGAAAATATTTCAGTAAGATATTCACACACGAATTGATAAATATAGTGGTATAGGTACCTTTCATTTAATGCTGATTATATGTATATTCATTTTCAGAAGAAGGTTATGTTAACGGAATGACCGTTAGATAGCAGAATTCATCACAATCGCAATAGGTAAAGATAAACATAGTATGTGTCACTTTTGAGGGCAACCTCGAGAAATTTGTTAATCAAGATTATGGAGTGTTGCATGGAATAGTGGGCGGAGACCGGTTATCTATTCAACGGCATTTGATACCTCATATGTTATGCTTTTATTACAATAATTCCTTTCACATACTAACATAATCGGGAGATCGAACATCTGCTTGACATATGCTTTTTTTAGCCAGACCACAGCCTTCCAATCAATGCCCTACATACGAAATCGAGTATTTTTTTTCCTTTTTATATCGCATGATGTGCACGCTTCGCCTTCAACTCACCTGGTGTCAAGTAATATAAAGCCGAAGGTGGAAGCGTAGTTCATCAGAAATTTTCTATGTAGACTTTCGACTTCCACTTCATATTTTACTATATTTAGTATAACTAATGATTTTAGAAAATTCTTACAGTACGTGCTGGTGCATCTCCGATCCTTTATTAAGGTACACTTAAATAGAGAAAATACTATTTAGTATAATTGACTACATTCAATGGAAAAAGCAATCGGACAATTTGTTTGCGGTTCATTTTCGTTTGGTGAAAAAATTCCATATATGTTATGAACGTAGACAAAAACCGCTGTATGATCCGACTGCATTCAATATTTGCTCACCTTATAATTCTATGTATTAATACACCAACCACACACGGATTGCTTGGTAAATCACTATGTAATGTTATAAAAAACGTCGATAACAAGTACTTACGCAAAGTAACACAACCAACTCCAAACACGGAGATTCAACCAATAGCTAAATACTAGACAAAAACACGACTAATGTTCAATTCACACAGCAGAAATTCCCACGTTTACTACGCACATCACAACTCAATAATCATTGTCTGAATCAAACAATTCCATTCGATAAACTGAATGAATTTGTACACATATAAAAGTCCGCGCAACAGTCAACCTCACTGGCCCAAAGTCATGGGTATAATAAAACAAACGAATAAGCGATAAGCCTCCCACCCGCCCACGTAATCTGGCATTCTGTAGCTATTCTCATTCGAATCATTCATCGTACGTTTTCAGAATTCATTAAATATTTACACCTTATGGATCTGTCTATTGTGACGGCACTTTGTCGATATTAATTATTGTTGTTGTCAGATTGTAAGGATGAAATGATGAAATAAAGGTAGTACAAGACTCCCGATTTTTTCCTCTTTGAGGATGCAACTCTGATCAATAATCAGGATCGTGGTTCTTATGATGTACCTACAGCGCGTTAACAATGGATTTCCATACACTTTTCCCGTCCGCATTTTAATACAACAGTAATAACGTAGGTACATTCTATAAAATAAATAAAGTACCCAGCAGGTATAGTATGAATAAATATGACTGCACATTTTGTAATAACTAAGTTGTGAACTAAGATCACGGATAGAATACTTACATATATTTTTTAATACATGCTTAATATACAATTATATGAGTGTACACAGAAAAAATAACAAACATCTAGGTTTATCACACAGATGTATGTGCTGGGTGGGAATAGAACCCACAACCTCCAGCACAGAAGGCAGAGCTGCCATCATAGCTGCATAGTAAGGTAGGTATGTCAATAAGTATGCTCGCACAGTAACGTTCGTAACAAGCAAATAGGGCTGAGTTTATGCATATTTATAATCTTATTACGGTGCTGTTGCATAATTTTCTAGGACTGAGAGTAGACTTATCAAGGTGATACATGATACCTTCAACTTTACACTGTACTGATAATATATTTTTCAACAATAAAACGCGTGCACGTAGCAAAGAGGGACTCTTATTGGAATGCAAACAAGTATGCTTGCTTTTGACCATATACTTGTATTGATTTAGTTTATCGACGAATAACTGCTCTTTCCAAAATATGCTGCTCTTGTACATCACCTAGTACTTCCGTAGGATTGACTGATTCTAAGAACATGATTTCATAAGCCCAGGATTAGGAGGGCACGACGGTACACTCCTTTAGACGTCCAATACTAGGTCAAAGACGTTTTTTTATTTTACGACGGGGAGGTGGCCTTCATCTCACATTCAAGTATGATAACGCCGAAGGTGGAATTGCACTTTACCCGGAATCCTCAACAAACTGAGGAATTGGTTATCTTACCCCTAAAATGCCGGAACACAACAATCGAAGAATTGTTGTTATGGCAATAGAATGAAGATGGTGGTAGCTATATCCAGGCGGACTTAAACAAAGGCCTACGATCAACCAAACCAAGCACAATATTATACTCCTCCTGAGGATCAAACCCGGGACCTCTGGAACTGACACTGAGCGAACCACTATACCACAGATGCGGTCAAAATGACTTTAATATTATATTAATTAACATTGTAAAGAGTTGCAAGTATTACACGCACCACTGCTAAACATCGATTGCAACACGCAAACTCGCTAGCTTGGACTACTGCGCACTGAAATAGCCGATCCACAATATTTAGACAAATCATTCAATCACATGCTCTCACCATAGCAAATGAATATTCAAACAAGCGTGATGTCTAACGGGTCGGTTTCAAATGATGATATATTTAGGCCAATGGACTTTAGTTCGAACAATATGACAAATAGCGTCATGGGTATTGTAATTTGTTCAATAACGAGTTTTTTACGTAATGTATTACAGAGATAGTCATTCAGGAGTTGCATACACATTCATAAGAAACTGTGAACGATTGCATAGTAAATTTCGCTAATAATATTATAGCTTCGAAGCGATAAGGCCGCCCATAGTATACAATTTTTTTTGAGTAATCCAGTTTTATTTTGAAGGTGTGCATTAAAGTATTTTCATTCATTCATTCATACAAATTTCCTCAAAGTGACACTCTAATTGAATAGCCCACAATAAAGTAAGTGAATTTTTCAACGAAGAGAAAGCGTGGGCCGATTTTGCTTTACCAGTCGGCCACTAAATGTTGATTCATAGTGTAAACATACTGCTCATTAAATTAGTTTTAAGTATTTCGGTTCATAATTTACTAGTTATTAAATTATTTTTAACCGAGTTTTTTGTCTTTCTCCATGTGTGCTGCATTAGGGGGGGTGAAATAGGAATAACGCGTGTTAAGGGACTCCATAACCAGCAGGTGCCCGATTCTAATAAACTAATCTCTACACTATGAGAATGGTATCGTCGCAGAATGGCCACTATAGATGCTTTTTAGTTATCTATGATCACAAAATTTTCCAGTCATTTAAAGACCATGATGATGTAACAATAAACAAGCCTCACAGCTCAGTTGGTAGTAGCTCTGCCTTCTGCGCTGTAGGCTGTGGGTTCGATTCCCACCCAGGACAAACATTTGTGTGATGAATATAGATGTTTGTTCTGTGTTTGGGTGTTGTATTGTATGATAAGTATGTATTTACACAAAAAAAAAGTATTTATGTATTCTATCCGTAATCTAGTTCCCATATTACAAGCTATGCTTAGTTTGGGACTAGATGGCGCTGTGTGAAATTAATGTCCTGTAATATTTATTATTATTTATTTATTATAATCAATCTTTTCACAGTTGTATCGTGAATCCCAAGTTTGTACCGCCAAGGGAGGGGCCCTATATGAAAAATGGAACGTCGTCGGATCCGAAAGAAGTCCAAGCAAAGTCCTCCTACGTCCTACCTACCAAAAAAAAACATTCACTTGACTGGCTTCAGCGATACACAGCGAACTCCTTGGTCGCCAAGCTACTGAGCTCTTAGCGTAGAACTATTAACTAAAACCGTCTCTAGTACCTAAGAATTATGGTCGAAATTCACTTGACTGACGGCTTCAGCGATACACAGCGAACTCCTTGGTCTCTAAGCTACAGAACTACTAGCAAAAACCGGCTCTAGTGCCTAAGAATTATGGTCAAAACTCACTTGACACTTAACTGACGGCATCAGAGACTCAGCGAACTCCTTGGTCGCCAAGCTACTGAGCTCTTAGCGTAGAACTATTAGCTAAAACCATCTCTAAATCCTAAGAATTATGGTCATTACCCACTTGACACTTGACTGATGGTAACAGAGATACAAATCGAACTCCTTGGTCGCAAAGCTACTGAGCTCTTAGCGTATAATTATTAGATTAAACCGTCTCTAGTGCCTAAAAATTAAGGTTAAAACTCACTTGACAATTGACTGACGGCTTCAGCGATACACAGTGAACTCCTTGGTCTCATAGCTACTGAGCTATCGGCGTAGAACTATTAGCTAAAACCGTCTCTAGGACCCAAGAATTATGGTTGAAACTCACTTGACACTTGACTGACGGCTTCAGCGATGTGGCAGCGGAACACATGGCACCGATACACCGCGGACTCCTTGGTCTCTCCGTGAGACCACGTGAATGCGAAGCAGGAAGCCACCGGCGTGCCGGCGGCGCCGCGCGCGTAGAACGATATTCTATTCACGGCATAGCGTGTCATCACACTGTTCGAGTCCGCTTGGTAGAGCCTGAGGAGAAAAAAATGTACTTAGACTCGAAGGTATTAAGATAAGATAAATTTCATTTCATTTTTGCATTCATTTTTTTTTTCAGAATAGATTAACATAATAAATAAATGTGCGCACAGAACCTACACTAAGACGGAGGTCTTGTGTCGTAGGTCTGCCTTTCCTTCCATTTACTTAAGAACTTAAACTAAGTACAATTAAATCTTAAGCTATGGTCAAACTAGTATTAAACTAGTTTTGTAGACAGTACCTAAGAGCTCCGTTTCCCGCACTAGGTCTCAAAAGAGCCTGTGTTGCGGGCCAACAGTGACTGCTCCCGGATTTTATGCCTTATTAAATAAACTAAAATGTTGGATGTGGTTGGGTATATAAGGCTAAACAAAAAGTACAAAAGTACAATAAAGAAGTTACAAAACATTAAATGCTAATTACAAAATATTATAATAAATACTAATTAAAAATGTTATAAACTTGCTGTGCAAACCCATCTTATATCTCAAATATTGATTGTTGACACTCAATAACACCTTATTGTAAAGCGAAAGTTTGTTTCCTCTTCACGCCATAACTACCGAATGGATTGAGCTGAAACTTTGCATATATATTTCTCTAGAACGGAAATTATATTTCATATATTAAGGCATTTTTTATATCTAGACAATAAAAAATTACAGTAAATTCAATTAGAGATATTTGGGTGAATAAGAATTACGACTATCCGACAGTGACTTTTGAATGGGTAATCCTGGTATGTGAATGTATGAAGGATTTATTCATTTATTTGTCAGAATTTATTTGATTTTATATTACGATCAAAAAAAATATTCAGTAATATATTTATATGTTTTTATTTTACGACGGATGTGCTTGGCTTTCATCTAACCTGATTTTTCAAGTTATGATAAGGCCGAAGGTAAAAGCGCACTTCATCCGAAATCCTCAACAAACTGAGGAACTGGCTATCTTTCCTCAAAATGCCGGAACACAACAATTTTTAGAATTGTTGTTATGGCGACAGAAGTAGGTAAGATGGTGGTAGCTAGCCAGGCGGACTTAAAAAAAATCCTACCCCAAACCAAACCAAGCATAACATTGCTCCGCCTGGGGATCGAACCCAGGACCTCTGGATCTGAAATCGGTGGGTTGAACCACTGGACTACAGACGCGATTAAAAACGAATAACAAGAAACTGAACACTCAACAAGCCTCATAGCTCAGTTGGTAGTAACTCCGCCTTCTGCGCTGTAGGTTGTGGGTTCGATTCCCAGCCAGGACAAACATTTGTGTTATGAATACAGATGCTTGTTCTGTGTTTGGTTGTTGTATTGAATGATAAGTATGTATTTACAAAAAAAGTATTCTATCCGTAATCTAGTTCCCATATTACAAGCTATGCTTAGATTGGGGCTAGATGGCGCTGTGTGAAATTAACGTCCTGTAATATTTATATTTATTTATTTTACTCACACGACAAGTCCTTGCGAGCACACCGGTATCGATATCGATACGGCGATCCCGTCCCTATTCTCCGGCATAGAGCTTAGCTCCTTCATGATGCGTTGGATGTCTCCCTCGGACTTGGGGTCCGCTATGTTCTGCGCGCCGAGGTAGCTCACTCCGCTGAACACCGTGCACTCTTGGTCCACATCTGAAACTGTCACGTATCTTTATTTACATAATACCATCTGTATGGGAAGCTACTAACCGCCTGTGGTCTAGTGGTCTAGTAACGCCCAACGGTGTCAGATCCCCAGGGAGTACAATATTGTGCGTGGTTTGTTTGGTGGTAGGACTTAAGCCGCCAAGCTAGCTGCCAACATCTTACATAATTCTGTCGCCATGACAACAATTCTTAAATTGTTGTGTTCCAATATTTAGAGGTAAGAAATCCAGCTTCTCAGTTTGTGTGGCGGAGAAGTGCTTGGCCTTCATCTCACCTGATTTTCAAGTTATGATAAGGCCGAAGGTGAAAGCGCACTTCATCCGGAGTCCTCAACAGGGACGCTACCGCCGACGGCGAAGCCGATCTCCATTGATGACTTTAAATTAGCTCCATGAGAACTAGAAACGATTTTTACCGATTTAGGTATGTGTCATATCCGAAATGGCGTTTCCCATCTCAAAAGTGTACACATGTTATGAAACCTATCCGTTCAGTACATTTGACGGTAAAAATCGTTTCTAGTTCTCATGAAGCTAATTTAAAGCCATCAATGGAGATCGGCTTCGCCGTCGGCGGTAGCGTCCCAGACTTGAGGAACTGGCTATTTATCTATAATCTAAATGCAGAAACACAAAAAGTATTAATGCTATTTAAGTATTATTGCTATGGCGACAGACTTAGGTAAGATGGTGGTAGTGGACTTAAAAAAAGCCCTACCACCAACCAAACCGAGCATAATAGTGTACCCCCTTCCCCTGGGGTTAGAACCCGGGACCTCTGGATCTGATACCGCGAGGCGATCGATAAAGGCGGAGGTCAGTTACTTGGTCTAAAAAATAAACAAACCAAAATATACGGAAGAGTTTCTATTTCGCTTTTTCTTCACTGCTTGGATGAAATTCGTGATTTAGCTCATTAATAGTCAGCGCAAACGCATCTCATTCAATATAAAATACCTGAAATCTGTCACTGATTGCCCGACAGTCAACACATAGTTCAAAATTTGTATGACAAAAACAACAATGTGTTTTTTGCATGCTATGTCCCATTGCAGGGACAAGTCTCAATAGGAATTCAAATAAGGAAGGAAGCCGGCAATGGTAATATTATGTAAAGTGTATACAATACGTAACATTATGTCACATAGGTTATCAAGCCGCAGAGAATATACACATATATAATAATATATTATGTACACAGTACATTCAAATTCAACATAATCCTTATTGTTACTAAGGTAGTTAGGAGCAACCGTCGAATTAACAGTCAGAGACATAATTTTATCTTTACACTCTATTTACCGCCTCTGTGGTCTAGTTTTACCAAGTATGTCGCCACAACAACAATTCTAAATTGTTGTGCACCGGCATTTAGGGGTTTTTGTGTGAAGACAATTATGTCATTGACTATACATTTTATTGTAAGACGGGGAAGTGCTTGGGCTTCATCTAACCTAGTTTTGAATTTATGATAAGGCAGAAGGTGGAAGCGCACTTCACCCGGATTCCTCTAAACTCTGAGGCACTGGCTATCTTACCTCTAAATGCCGGAAAACAACAATTTAAGAATTGTTGTTATGACGACAGATGGTGATAGCTAGCCAGGCGGAAAAGTTAAAGTTTTAGCTTGGTTTAACTAAACCAAGCACAACATTGCTATTGTTAACACAGCACTATTTGCTGATATAGTGCTATTTGGCTGCTTTATTCTGTAAGGCAATAATCAGTTCACACAGTGCCCCGATCCTACTAAACCAATGGTTTCACTATGACAATGGTATCATCGTAGAATGGCTACAAGAATAGCAAAAGGCACCTATCCTGGCCATCCTGTGGTACGTCGGTGAGTGCTGGAGGCGAGATATGTGTGTACTACACTTATTTGTTGACCAGGTTTTAACGAGCTAAATAGCTAAAAAGTCAATTAATTTATTACCATCATCAAAAAACTCTTAAATTGGTAAAGAGAAAGTGATTTTGGCGATGGCAGTCAAACATACCTAAACGTCTTGCGTTTGGTGGACATGTTTTACGTTGATATTATCTATGCAGGAATGCAATGTGTTATAGGTAAATATTTCATATCATCGGTATGATTTTAAGTGGGAATCCTCTTCACCTCGAAGCTCGCCATCTAAAGGTTGTCTGGAAGAAATATCTTCTAAACGATAAGACCGCCCATTGTATCTCAGATTTCTTTTAAGGTACACACCTATAATAATAATAACAATAAAATATTCATTCATTCACTCGCCAGGGCATTACCGGGGCGAAAACTCATACTCGCCCAGCCTACCATGGCGCGAGTTTTCCCAGAAGCTGCCAATTAAAGGCGCTAGCACTCCCGCGCACCGAAGAAACACAGCGAACTGCTTGGCGTCTTACATAGGCACGAGCGATAACATAATTCAGCCGAAACGTTGACTAAAGATCAATGACCCGGGGTAGGCCATTAGGAGGTAAAAGAGTCCAACCCAACTTCTGTCCCCCATGTCCGCGCGGCCGCGCTTTCCTTGTTGTGTCGGGCTTTTGGACAGTGTCGGTTCTGTCATTACCTACATTTCAAACCTAAATTGCAAGAAGCGATTGGTTTTAGTATAATCGGGGCCCTGTTGCGATGGACATTGCCGCTACTTATAGAAGCGAATGCTATTGTGCTGTACTACCTTCATCTTCGCTGTCGATCGGCTTCATGTGGTCGTGTTTCTCAGTGGGTGACGGTGTACACGTGTCTGTAGACGCCAAGCCGTCGACAGCATCCACCATTTCGTAGAATTTAGACCCGCCGACCAAACGGCACGCGTCCTGAAAGAGAGTAAACAATGATTCAGTTATATGTAGTCTGTACAGGGGGGTACCATGACCTCTTACGAGCATTCTTATTTTGATATTACTTTACTTTTGCCACTATCTATCCAGTGTAGAAAAAACGAGACAAAAGTAACGTAATATCAAAACGAGAACGCTATAAGACTTCATGGTTAGGGGGTACCATGACCTCTTGGAGCATCCTTATTTTGATATTACTTTACTTTTGCCACTATCTGTCCAGTGTAGAAAAAACGAGACAAAAGTATGTAATATCAAAACGAGAACGCTATAAGAGACGTCATGATTGGGCCCAGATGGATAACCGTCTTGGGAAATCCTATATTTTTTAAGGATTCGACTAATTAACGGATCGTAGGGCACGGGAGCGCCACCTAATCTATGACTATTCTTTTTATGAACAGGACTAGTAGCCAAATTATAATTATATAAATATTAATGACAATAATTTCACAAATCCGAAACTAGATTACGGATAGAATACATTTTTCTTTTTGTTTTTTTTTTTGTTTCATACGTACGAAGTATATGAAACAACACCAAAACAAAACTTTTATTCTGGCATAGAGAGGTACATCCATTTTGTAAGAAGGTACACAGAATATACAATAACGTATTTGGAACAACAATGCAACGACAGAAACTTTGATTCCGACAGGCTTCCGAGAACACATAATGTATGGTAGGTACATACGTCATTTCGACTTTTTAAAAACTAGTGACTATTCTAAAGTCACATTTTCGAATGTCGGAAATTTCTGTCGTTGCATTTGGCTAATTCATTGTCTGCATAGCGAGTATTATCTATCTTATACGATTCCAAATAAAACTCACTCTCTGCAATATCTGAGAATATTTTCCAAACGTCATTTCGCCAATTACTCGTAAAACTTTCTAACAAATTTACTAAACTATCAGCGACGATTAGCACTTTTATAACTTTTCAGACTTCTCGTCGTATGCAAATTGAATAATAAACTGTCGTTGTGCTCCCTATGAATCATTATCGACTTCATTACAAATAGAAGGAAGGTTCGCAAATGTGTCATATTCTGACACAAATAAATATGTTTTATTATAGGAGGCAATAATTGTGATAATTTGAGTGCGTAACATATATTGAGCGCCTGATTCAATTTTTTTTTTTTTTTACTGTACGACGGGGAAGCGCTTGGCCTTCATCTCACCTGGTAACAAGTTAAGATAAGGCCGAAGGTGGAGGCGCACTTCACCCGGAATCCTCAACAAACTGAGGAACTGGCTATCTTACCTCTGTATGCCGGAACACAACAATTTTTTTTAGAATTGTTATTATGGCGACAGAATTAGGTAAGATGGTGGTAGCTAGCCAGGCGGACTTCAAAAAAGTCCTACCACCAACCAAACCAAGCACAATATATTGTACTCCCCATGGGGATCGAACCCGGGACCTCTGGATCTGAAATCGGTGGGTTGAACCACTAGACCACAGACGCGGTTAAATATAAGTAAATCAAATCTCCATTTAAAGATATAATCTTGCAGCGCAGCGCTCAGCACGTTAACACGTCAGCCGAGGGCTCGTCAGGAAAGCAGCAATATTAAATTTCACGAGGATGCCGTGTAGTTTTTCAAAGGAAGAGCGCATTTGTAGCTAAATGTTTTCAAACAAAACAATCGACAAAGCTCGTTTCATTGTAGACCTCATCTTTGCTCTAGCTAAAGCTAGACAAGGCAAAAACAAGCCCATCATTTATAAAAATAACAAAGTATCAGTCGTAGCCGTTCCAGAGACCAGCCTTTAGTTCCAAAGCCTTAGTGTTCTATGTTAGAGCATTACAACGAATACGCTGAGCGTACAGAAACTTATGAACAACAGGCAAAGAAGTATCGTACAGGCAGGATTCTTTGTTAGTAGGTGAGTAAAGTACCTTTGGAAATGTTTTAAGCGAAAACGTAATTAGGCAGATAAGGTGTGATTTTCCACGCTCCGACAGTTCCATAGAAAATAGTCTAGGTTAAGATTTGTCTCAGTCCTTGAATAATCAGCAAATTATTTTTCTGCGACACGACGTGGCAAATGTATTCGCTACGGTTAGTTTGCACGCTTCTGTTTCCACCTAAGATTTTGTTTTCAATAATAAGCTGTACCTCTGTAGTTTTGCTATGACGTCTGTGTGTTGTACGTGGAGTTGTATTTCTCTTTTTTCTTTTGTTTGAACTAGCTTTTGCCCGCATGGTACCTACCCGGATATGTTTGTAATCCTTTATTATTTAAAACTCTGTACATGATTATCGAATGGATCATCAAAAAACTAACTAGCACGAGGTTCTTGGCTTTCCTCATGTGCGTTTTAGAACAAGCGGTAAATTTGCATCTATCCAGCCGTACAGACTAATGGGCTGTTGGTATGATTTGTTTACCTCAAAATGTGCTGTGCGACATTCCCGGCTAATAATGGAATCTGTCGAATGCGGAATCATCGTTTCTTAAGTGGTTAAACAAATCTGACGAATGTGGAAGAAATAAATGATCTGACGAATGTGGAATCTAGCGATGTGTCCTAAATCGTAGTAGATTTGATATTTCAAAACAATCCCTAAAATCTTACGCTGTGGTATATTCCATGCCAAATTTCATTTAGGTTCGTTCAGCGGTTTAGTCGTAAAAATGTTAAAACAAACAAGTAAACTAATGGAGTTACCTTCGAATATTTAATATTGGTACAGAGCAGCTATGTGTAAAAGAAATGCTATATAGTTATAACGGACAAGCCCGTAAAGATAAGGAATAGAAAAATACTTCGCGTTAAACATTCTTACAGATAATGATAAGTGCTTTGGAACATTATAGGCAATTGTATGTTTAAAACATTATTATAAAAAAACATATTCATATATAATTATGGTTGAAATAATATCAAACAATACACGCATGGCAAGCTCTTGTATGATCATAAATTACTCAACCATACAATTAAGAAAACTGTATGACAAATGCAACCATATGTTACCTAAGAGACAAATACAAAAAAAAATACCAGCGATGATATTGCAAAAATATTATTTACATATACATTTTGCATAAGGACATCACCATACTTCGCTTACTTCAATTACAAAATGATTTACCTTCCTGATGATAATAGCAGCCATAACGCTCATATGATTTCCAGATTACTGATAAATTCCATACATTGTTTCACTGCACCTTTTTCTAAACTCAAAACGCACTTCTATCCACAAATAAAAACTGTAGGTGAACGAAACTGGGTACTGAACCAGAAATAAAATATAAACTGCGATATTATTACGGGATATACTTCAAATCTTGTATTTGATTATGTAACAGGAAGAGGTGATCACTAGTCGACAGCTAAAACGACACTGATGGCCACACAATGGACGGAGACCGCAGCCAAAACAAACCCGAAGACAATTAAGCGTTTACGAACACCGATTGGAACATATGTACGCGAACTCAAAATAGCAATCTTATTCGCCATATCATGAGGCTTTAGAGTCTAAATTTCTCAAGCTTAAGTCTGGTATTGAGTGGTTATACAGCCACTAAATAACCAGACTTATGATAAGGATAAGGCAATATCCACGTTATTCAATATTAATGTGCTAGTATCAAACAATCGCTACAATAGTTATGCAAGATAGACAATCACAGGACAAATAACTTTCAATCAGATAATATTTAATTAGATGATTAATGACAGTGTGTGTTTTTAAAGGCGTAGACAGACGCCACAAAACTATTCTACGGGTGATCCAAATACTATTCAGTTGGTGGTGGGACTCTGTTTAAGTCCGCCTGGCCAGCTACCATCATCTTACCTAAATCTGTCGCCATAACAACAATTCTAAATTGTTGTGTTCCTTTATTTAGAGGTATAAGATAAGCCAGTTTCTCAGACAGTTGAGGATTCCGGGTGAAATGCGCTTCTCCGGCTCTATCCGGCTTTATCATAACTTAAAACCAGATGAGATGCCAAGCGCTTCCCCGTCGTGCAATAAAAAAATGCCAAAAAATTTACTGGACTGCCAATCCAGTGTATCATACACTCAGAATGACAATGAAAGGAGAATTTAGGGAAAATCCCACGGGATGTTGGTCTCTTTATTTATACACAAGCGCGACAAAATATTCCTTTCGGTTGCCACTAGAGTTGAGCCGTAAAAAGCAGCAGGTACCTAATAGCTGTAGTAAATAAAAGGGGGTGAGGAGACAAGTTTTGTTTTCTATTACGATCCGCATGGTAGAGATGAATCGCTCCCAAAGGACTACATTGGCAGACAGGTCGATGCCACCGTAGCGAGGGTCGATAGACACAGTGAAGACAACTGAAGACCCAAATACAAATCGCCCTTATTTGAGACAAACAATATCGAACACAAACAGACCGCGTACTTATCTGCGCGTACAAAATATAAAAACAACATGAAAATGACTCCACTTACTGGCTACAATAGAGTTTTGAACATACCGAGATCTATCATCAGTATTATAAAGAAATCCATTGATATAGGTACACAGGCTTCCATTACGAACCAACCCGGAGTACCACTAACCTTCGCTCTCCAATATAAGCTTACTATTTAAATGGGACGTGCCATTTTGTAACAATTATTTATTTAATAAAAAAAACTACGTTTGTAGGTATGGGACAGCGGTGTAAGTACTACTGGGCCTTCTCAACATTATGGTACCTACAAAGGTTATCTTGTGCCGCCATCACAAACTGATTTCTACAAATTCTACAAACAACGACCGCTAGCTACACTGGCATAGAAGGGGCCAAAAGCATATCGTGGCGAAGTGTCTGTCTACGTGAATTGGTACTGTGGATCACATATTAAAATCACCTATTGTTTCCTTGGACATTACAATCGATGTGTCCTACTTAGAAACATCTACAGGTCAGGAATGTCAGGATATAGGGCAAACAGATCGTATAGAAAGTAGACTTGGTGTAAATAAATTTAGGTCACATAAACCGACCTTTACTGGGCCTATTAGCTCGGTTACGGGGATCGCTAGTCTTTTGTCTGGCGCCTACATTGTCGCGAAAAGGTCAAACGAAAATATTGAACTTTGGACGTAGATGCCAAGAGAACAGATACCTAAAGCAGTAAATCAACTATGTAGATAGCTGTGATATTAACAATACAATCACAAAGCTACATGTAGATTACATCTTAGCATCGTACATAAAATAAAATGCACATTATTTTGTTTTGAGTACCTAGTTACCGTCTGTCGCCATAACAACAATTCTAAATTGTTGTGTTCCGGCATTGAGAGAACTAAACTAGCCAGGTTCTCATACGATTAAAGATTCAGGGTGAAGTGCGCTACCACCTTCGGTCTTATCATAACTTGAAACCAAGTGAAATGAAGGCCAAGCGCTTCCCCGTAATGCAATTTAAAAAAACATATCAAATAATTAAAATCCACCAAAACAAACATTTGTTTACAGATGTATGTTCTGTGTTTGGGTTTGTATTATAGAAGTGTGATAAAAAAAGTTTTTTCCGTAATGTGATTCCTATATTGGTTTGGGGCTTGATGGCGCTGTGAGAAATTGTGTTTTTTTTTGTTCTTTATTGCTAATTTATTCATTTTAATTTATGCTCTGTAATATGTAGGAATTGATCATTTTGCTATCAACTATGGTGGTGCTACAAAACAGACATTGCATAGTGCATGCAACATCGAAATTGTAAAGAAAAATAGAAAATAGCTAGGGTACATGTTTGCTAACAAATTCAAATAAAAGCTTAAACAATACGATTCGCTCGGTTTTATTCTGAAGCTCCAAAGTAAAGATGCATATTTAATGTCATGTCGACTTCAATTAATATATTTATTTATAGTTACTGTCGTAACATGAATTGGTATTCCATTATTTTGTTCATGCTTTATTTACTTATTACATACAGAACGTCAAATTCACGGCATATAATTTTTTTTAAGATAAACAGTTCTTCAATTTGTTGAGGATTCCAGGTGAAATGAATCTCACACTATCGGCCTTAGAAGGCCAAGCGCTTCCCCGTCGTACAATTAAAAAAAATCCGCAACAGCATATTAGTGAGTCATAAATAAATTTGTATTGGATACTTAGTTAAGAACTTATTTAGTATTTAATCAATGTTTACCAAAGTCACTTTTGGGACTCATAAACTTATACTAAATAACTAGTTTTTTTGTAATGCCGTGAGCTGCATGTAGCCCGCGGTGGGTCTATTTCAAGTTTTATTTGGACAGGACAAATATGTGTGTGATGAATATAGATGTTTGTTCTGTGTTTGGGTTTCTATCATATAGTATGTATACATTTACAATAGTATTTAGGTATTCTATTCGTAATATAGATCCCATATTACAAGCTATGCTTAGTTTGGGCGTAGAGTGCGCTGTGTAAAATTAATGTCCTGAATTATTTATTTGTTTATTTATTTATTATCAATTTGCGAGTAAACAGGCTAACTTACGGGTAAAAGCACTGTACTAGCTGGCAAACGGCTAAGTCCATGGCCGTCTCTATCGGCTATCCACCGCCGTGATTGGTAATTATTAGAACAACCCGCTGGCTCGTTAAACTACCTATAAAACAGTTTTATAGGCTTGTAAGGTAAACGGCAATTTAGGCACAGTTTCGATAATGAGCATTTTGTGAAATGGATTGCGAATGTGGGCATGAACTTTTTCCGATTAAGTACTCAGTAAATCCTTTGAAGTTTTACTATTCTACATTATGAGATGGAGGATAGTACCTGAATATCTCATAACAATTTTTTTCAATTCGAATCACATATTAATCACTTTTTTTATTGAAAATGGATCAGTTTTTGACCTCAAAACTTGCGTAGGCAAGGACAAGGATGCAAGCCTTCCCAGATGCCTATTAATACTTTTCTTGAAGACATTATGGTTCATAGAAAATGGAAACAGACGCAGGATGTCGATACTAACTGAAAGTAAGATTATTTTTAGAAATCTATTGTCAATTACAATAGATTTCTAAAAATAATCTTACTTTATTTTTATACAACTAGTAGATGTGTTTCATCTAAGCAAGTTGCCCACCTGATGTTGAGCGTCACTTGTCTATAACAATGCCTCACAAAAAACTCACATCCACAAAGAAAATATCCTACACGGCACAGCATTGCGTTCGTCAACTTGAGGCATAAAGTTGTTCCTCGCGTGCCCGTAATTTCACCGGCAACCATACCCTTCCAACCGGATCACAGCAATGCTGCTTGGCGGCTGAAATAGTAGGTGTAGTACTTCCATGGAATTCCATTTGCCACCAGCCCCCATGTTATTAAAGGAATCAAATTATCATTGACATTTAACCATGCTACGAAGCTCCGGCGAGTCTGACTCGTGCTTGCCGAGTCACAAACAAACAATCAGATCATAGTAAAGAAATCTATAGAATAAATTGACCTTGTTCATTACCTACTTCTAACTAAAAGCTCGAGGGCATAACTAGACTAGCTTCCAAGGACAGCTCGCTATTAGCTATTGCCGATTCTGGGCTATTCGTAAGGAAATAAGCTTACTTGGTATCATACTAATAGGGAAGAATATCGCCTGAAGAAATATACGATAGACTAATGCCAAGGACGATATTTCGACCTTTCTTAGATACTCCAACGCGCCGTAGCGTGGGTATTTGTCATTAGTAGAATTGATTGAAAGTCCAACCCAGTACCTAAACTAATACAAATCTTACAAGAATGTTATATTCATTAACCTTATATATTCTACCTATATATCTGTTGCGGTCAGTTTCCTTCGAGTTTTTTTTATTTTTCAATAAAACCGAAAACATTATGAAAGGAAATCCCGTATTTTTGATCGTTTACAATGAAATGTAATTAGCGTCTAATTAGACTATCTGCATTGGTTTTCGATATAGAGGTATTCCTGAAAATAGCACCAATTTCAATAGTAAAATAATATATCCTATGTTTGGGTGTTGTATTTAATGATAAGTATGTATTTACAAAAAAAAAAGTATTTATGTATTCTATCCGTAGTCTAGTTCCCATATTACAAGCTATGCTTAGTTTGGGACTAGATGGCGCTGTGTGAAATTAATGTCCTGTAATATTTATTTATTTATTTAATAGCACCTAACTTATTCCCACTTAGAGCACCTATCGACATGTTGATTTGGTGCTCAGTATAGAAATGAACTAAATTGCCCCGTCAACAAGCCTCATAGCTCAGTTGGTAGTAGCTCTGCCGCCTGCGCTGTAGGCTGTGGGTTCGATTCCCACCCAGGACAAACATTTGTGTGATGAATGTGTTTGTTCTGTGTTTGGGTGTTGTATCATACAGTACGTATGTATTTTCAAAAAGTATTAAGTAGTTTAAGTATTCTATCCGTAATCTAGTTCCCATATTACAAGCTATGCTTAGTTTGGGGCTAGATCGCTGTGTAAAATTAATGTCTATTATTATTATATTCATGTTTCTGGTGCGGTTAATTTTGTGAATAACCTACCGCACGTGGTAAATGTCCGAAATGGTGCTTTCTAATCGATCACTTCGACATTTACCGAGGTGATCTTGGTTAAAATTGCAGAGAGCGAAGGTGAGAGGTAAATGTCCAAAATGAATCCGCGACCTAAAGTATAAACATCAACTTAACAGCAAGGCAAAAAATCCTGAGTAATCCTCGTGTAAACAGGTATAAATTTGAGTTTTTTTCACAGGAACCCAACGGATGGTTACTAAATATTTTTCTGTTTTCAGGTTAATATCCCCTTTCCATCCCACGGGAGCTAATTCATGGCAAGAAAAGTAGCTATAAAGTTTCTTATTCCAGGTGTAAAGCAACAATTATGTTTTAGCTTAATACGTTCAGTAGTTTTTTGCGTAGATAAGGAAAAAACATCAAGCTAACGACTCAGGGGGTATTAATCCTAAGGTCAACATGACCAAGGTGTTCAAATGTCCTGGATACGATACATGATGCAAGATACAAGATGGCAGAATGTCTAGTTATCAAAACAACCAGTTGTTAAAACGACAATTTTGAAAACCTCCAGTTACTAAAACGACAAATAGCCAAAAGGTCTAGTGGTCAATACTTCGGATTCGTTGGAATTGTTTGCATTAAGAGTCGTTGACACATTTACCTACACGAAAATAACTTTAAACATTCGAATTGATTCAGTATTTGTCAAGATTACCGCAAAAGAACATGCCGCGACAAGAGACTTAGGGACTTGTAAAGTTTGATCAAAAACTAAAATGCAAAATCTGTTTATCGGTGCTGAGAAACACACCGTATGTGCGGTACATTCCGAGATGTGTCGTCCGAGACGTGTGCGCTGGGGTCGCACTTAAGGCGAGGCAATCCTAGAGCTTGTGTTGAAGACGTCATTGTAGGCACTGGCCGCCCGGCGCGAGCGCTTGACCGGCTAGATTTCCTTTTTTTTTGTTCTCAAAGATTAATAATAACAATATTATAATATTTGTTTTCGGCAAGCCCTAATAAATAAGAAGTCCTTAAATAAGAATATTTTGTAATAACTTTTAAATATCGATTCAGTGTCATCTTTATGTTTTTTTTTATCGAGACAATTATTATATTCACGTTTCCGTCTTTGCACAGCGCTAGAGTATTTGTTGGATTTACTTAATTAACTTTTTTTTTTTGGCGCTACGTTGCTTTTTATTAGATATTTTAGATTTAGTTCAGAAAAGCTAAAAGTGATACTACCCCGCCTTAACGAGTAAATATCTATGAGCCAGCTATATTTTTTGAGTTGGTGGACGACGTGCTTTGTTAGATAAAACAGATTGGACGCGGCGGCCTTTTAACGTCGAGCAGAGCTAGTTGTTAGATTAAATAGGTCATGACACGGTCATGATTCATAGTTAGACAATGTGAATAGGTAATACCTACATAGACTTTTTTGAAATCCCGACATTTTGCCCTCAGACCTTTTAAAATCCAGATCATACGAACATAACCCTGATTTTGCATCCTGATCCATCACTTGAGAATAAGTTCTATGGTAAGTGAATATATTTAATTATAATTTGAATTGATGGAGTTTGAAAATAGTAACGTGGATGATATGTGCCTATTGATTCGTAATCGATAGGTAAGATTTTATTACAGAACTTTCAATAGCAATAGATTAGTTAGCCATGACAGTCAGTGTTAGTCCATAAATGAGTGCAAATTGGCTATAATCTACTATACATAGTGTTGTTAAAAGGAAAGGCAATGCCTTCCGTTTTAACCGCCTCTATAGACTAGGGATTCGCGCCGTTATCAGACCCAAAGGTCCCGGGTTCGATCCTCAGGGGCTTCTAATTTTGCAATCTAACAATCAATCAAATATTTGCTATGAAATAGTAATAATATTGGGGATATAAGTAATAACAACTTAATACATTATAAAATTTAATAAAAAAAATGTAATATAGTGCTTGCACTCGGTTTGGATTGTGGTTGGGCTTGTTTTATGTCCATCTGGTTAGCTACCACAACCTTACCTAAGTAGGTACCTATGCCATAACAACAATTCAAATTGTTGTGTTCTGGCATTCCTTAGTCTGTTAAGAATTCCGGGTGAAGTGCGCTTCCACCTTGGACCTTACCATAACTTGACTAGGTAAGATGAAGACTTCACACTTCCCCATCGTAAAATAAAGGAAATAGTTAAATCTTACTTATCCCTATCCCTATAGAAACAAATGGCATGGACTCGTCTGAACTAATATCGTAATGCACACATAGTTTTAGCGCAAAGAGCCGACAATAGCGTAGATTCTCGCCGGGTTAAACCAATTTAACGCGGGAATCGTCGTCCCAGTTCCGAGGTTTACGGTCAAATAAACACAAATGAAAGCATTATGTGCAATCTAAACATCTATTTGGTAATGAATCCACATTGGGTTAGGTAAGAGGGGCTGGTTTTCAATCATACCGTTAGTAGACGAACGAAATAGCCAAAGCAAATAGCGATGCAATATTATAAAGGTATTTATTATATATATTATTATTTCCTATTACTAGGAAAACGTCCAGGAAGTTCCCGCCATTCCATGTGAATTTTTTAAAATCCTTCATCAATCCTAATCTTATCTTTTTCTTATTTTCAGGACATGGAGAAGGAACAAGAAAGTATACATATATATACATTGTGTGAAACCGGAGTTCCCATTTGTTCTATGGAATGTGAAGAACAAGCATTGTGCAATTAGAAAGCAGTAGAAATGTTGATTAAAGAAGTTATATTGTGTTACTTAAGAAGTCTAAAGATGTTAATAGCATTAAAGTAGTTGATTCATTTTCGAAGGAAGTGTTATTTTGATGTTTCTGAAAGTTAATTCGGGTAATTTATTACAAATTTTGGAAGTAATTGAATTAGGGTTTGCTGTATTATTCTTTTAAAATTGTTATCAGTTAACGGTATCAACTTTAGCAATGTATGTCATTCATGGATGATACATTCATGCCATGACACATGGAATGATAAGCAATATAAAAAGAACTTTTTTATTGTGACAGGAACGTGCTTGGCCTTCATCTCACGTGATTTTCAAGTTATAGAAGGTGGAAGCGCACTTCATCCGGAATGTTAAACAAACTGAGGAACTGGCTATCTTACCTCTAATTGCCGCCACACAACAATTTAAGAATTGTTGTTATGGGGACAGAATTAGGTAAAACGGTGGTAACTAGCCAGGCGGACTTGAACAAAGTCCTACCGTCAACCAAAAAACCCATGGTTATAAATTTAGGGTGGATTATAAATACCTGAATACAAAGCTGTTAATCATATATTCTAGTGCAGGGGTGCTCAGACTTACAGTGTTGACAATCTGATATCTGGTAGAACCCAGAAAAAATGTGGACTTGCACAAATAAGTTGATGAATACAAATCCTGTTAACTGAAGAGCTATGTACTTCTTTAGAACATTGGGTATTTGTTATTGTATAGGAAAGATCAGAAATTGGCATCAGTTGCTCTAGATTTGTAGTGTATGTCATAAATCATCCGCAATACCAATATTCTCAATAGATGTAATTTCCATTGAAAAGTGTTTGATGTTTCAGTAGCAGGTGTTTCAATTTCTTAACAAGAAAACTGATAACTCATGAGAGTGACTATATAACAAAATCTAAGAAACAAACTTTTTACAGATAAGAAACATTCTAAGTCAGTTTGATTGTCAAACAACTTAATTGTGAACAATTTATTAATGCAACAAGAAGAATCACAAAGTCACCCATGATGAAATAGAATAAGTGATTTTATGTTTGTTTATATTATATAGGGGGAGGCCTTTGCCCAGCAGTGGGACACTGACGGCTTAATATAATAATATAATATAATAATAATAATTATATTACAAACCTATATGTAATAATATTGGGCACAGTAAAAGTGTTGCCTCTCTGCTAATAGACGGTGTTGTCCGAGTGATTTAAGATACCATTTATACTGGGAAAGATTACTATAATAGATATATTGCTGGCCATCAACTCATAAAGCTTTCACCATCGATGGGTTGATGATCATCCACTTGAGCTAATACTGACTATGTAGAAACTCACCTGGTCTTTATTGATGTTTTTAGCTGTTGCTGCCTCACTCATTCTCTCTGAGTCACTTTCCACTTCAAATATAATATTGTACAAATCAAGTCCCTCAGGAACGTTAGATTCTATATTAGCTTCTGGTCTGATTGTCAGCTCCTGGTTGATGAGCTGACTGCGACTTGCCCTCAGAGAGCCTTGCAGGGTCTCTGATATTGCCTAGAAGGGTTATTCTGCAATATTTATAACTTTCACACTGTGGGACACTAGTCATATAAAAAGAGTGAATAGGATGATGGGGATTTTATCATATCTGTTCAAAAAACATTTTTAAAAAGATGAGGACAAACAATTACTATAACACTAAAAAACTAAAACCTACCTGCATAAAAAATAAAAAAAATCCTTTTATTTTCGTTGCAACATTTTAGAAGTAATATTTCTAAGTGTAGTTTCTATTTTAACTTAAGTTTTTGCCCCATAAAAACATATGAACCGACTTTTAGGGCAAGGGTTTTTAGAAAAAAATATGAACCTTTAAAAAATTTAATATGTCTGCAAGTCATCTGAATATAGGGTAATAGGTACACATTTCGAATTTATAACATTAGTAGGTAGGTATGGACTGTAAACAGACACCAAAGGAGTAGAAGTTGGCAACAGACACTTTATTTCTTGAGAACTCAATAGTTCTGCCTACTTTTTATTTATGAGAATGAACCAATAGATAGCGAAGACACCATCGAATTTTACAAGTAATCAATACATGCGTCCTGCTTTACAAGACTGCTGGTAGGTGCATGAAAAAAATCGGTAGGCTAAGACTTACGTCGCTCAAGATGTCTTCCAAATCACAAGTCACATTAGTGCTGAGAACAGGGCTCGGACTCGTCGTACGGGATCGATCCAAGTAATTTCTAGCGTCGTCCTGGGCCAATACCTCCTTTGAATGATAATCATTGAACTCCATCACTGCGCGCTGTTGAGAAACATCATGCATCACAAGCACAAATACTCACAAACACTGTTTTTTTATAGATTATTATGTCAAAAGCATATCTTACCCATTGAAATTTAGGTTCTCTTGCGAGAACAAAACATTCTGAGAATCTTTAATGAGAATTTCAAATCAAAGAAACAATGAATTGAAATGGCAGCGGCTCATAATCACAAATTCGTTTTACCATACCAATGTAACTTTTTTTCACTCAATTTGATTTCATTCCGCTTAGTGTTTTTTTTTATACATATTTTACGGCTTGGATGCAAGTCCTTTGGCCAATCTCAAATGTCAATAATTGATCGAGTGAGTGAAGCAAACGAGATCTCAGAGTTATGTTGGGAAGTCCGGCACTGTATGTATGTCTGTAATTGGCAATGTTTGTGTTGGCATATCTCTCGAACGGATTATTCAATTTTAATCAAATTTAGATTAAAAGAGATAAAGTTATAGTCTCAACCCTGCATTTCAAATGATATTTTATAAGTTTTCACACATTTTCAAGACTTCAATCTTATTCACCCCTTTTGCAACCCTTAACTACAGTGGTGGTTTTAGCTAATTAAAAACAAGTTAATTATGAAGTCAACTCCCTGTAACATATCCTACAAGACATACCGAGCTTTTTACCCGTTAAACGTAACCCTTTCTTACAAAGACCACCTCTTAAAAAAAGTTAATAAAATATTTTATGAATATGCAATCGATACTTCAAATGACTCCCCACATGTTAAAAACCTTCTTGTCTCTTTTAAACCACTATTTCTCAAAAACTACGGTAGTGTAATAATATCCTCAGACCAATTGATGAGTATTAATATAATCTCTGCATATTCAAAATGTTGAATTGAACGGCTATGCACGAAACATTGTATTTCTTTTCACCCCAATATTTAAAAAACGGCTCCACTTATGAAAAATCCCCCGCGACTATCAATTTCTATTTAAGTAAATAGAAATTGATAGTCGCGGGGGATTTTTCATAAATGAATCTCTGCATATTCAAAATGTTGAATTGAACGGCTATGCACGAAACATTGTATTTCTTTTCACCCCAATATTTAAAAAACGGCTCCACTTATGAAAAATCCCCCGCGACTATCAATTTCTATTTAAGTAAATAGAAATTGATAGTCGCGGGAGATTTTAAGTAAATAGAAATTGATAGTCGCGGGGGATTTTTCATAAGTGGAGCCGTTTTTTAAATATTGGGGTGAAAAGAAATACAATGTTTCGTGCATAGCCGTTCAATTCAACATTTTGAATATGCAGAGATTATATTAATACTCATCAATTGGTCTGAGGATATTATTACACTACCGTAGTTTTTGAGAAATAGTGGTTTAAAAGAGACAAGAAGGTTTTTAACATGTGGGGAGTCATTTGAAGTATCGATTGCATATTCATAAAATATTTTATTAACTTTTTTTAAGAGGTGGTCTTTGTAAGAAAGGGTTACGTTTAACGGGTAAAAAGCTCGGTATGTCTTGTAGGATATGTTACAGGGAGTTGACTTCATAATTAACTTGTTTTTAATTAGCTAAAACCACCACTGTAGTTAAGGGTTGCAAAAGGGGTGAATAAGATTGAAGTCTTGAAAATGTGTGAAAACTTATAAAATATCATTTGAAATGCAGGGTTGAGACTATAATATTCAAAAAAATCGTTTATTTTTGCCCTTATTAGGGATGGTTTCTAAAGATGAAGAGGCAAAGGATGATCAACTGGTTTTGTATAAGAGGGTTTTCGAAATATCATAAAAAAAACATTCTATTTTATCTACATACTTTAATAATGATTTTCGTTTCAAAACCCACAAGTGAATAGCCTACCTACCCTCATAATTAAGAATACCTAGCGTGCCTTTACTCATTGAATTATACTTCTTTCTGTTTGCAACAAGTAGATAGGTGTGATGTTAGCACCTACCTAAATGTAACAAATATAATTAGTCATTCAATACAATACGTCTCGTACCTACCTAACTGGTATGGGTGAGGAGATGGGTGGAAGGTTGTTTTTTTATTTTTGTTTGTTACCTTCGTTTCTACGTATTTTAAACAAAGCTAATAGGTACTTATTTATAATCCTATTTTGTGTTTTTCAACACTCCCGGAAGTACCTAGCCGCCCGCGATACAGGGAATCCACATTGGTGTACCACAAAATAATATAATATTAATTCTATTATGTAAGCAAATTTATAATGATTGCTTCGTATGTTATTTTGTTTTGATTCTTTTTACGTAATAAATAATAAATAAATTTTGTATTTTTTTTGTATTTATTTTTTGTAATTCACTCAATATGGTTGCCAAACCAAGGGGAATAAACTTTCATTGAATCTGTAATGTTTGACCACGCTTGGCAGACATATTGGTGCGCACAGTTAAAGTTTTATTTACACTGAAACAAGCTCGCTGGCGAATCACCTATTTGCCTAGCAGCACGAAGCTCAATTTATTCTAGGGATTCATTCTGATACTTACCTGAGCCATCCCAGAGATGGCAGCAGGTAGTTCATACACTCATCACACATCCATACGAACCACGTTAAAATAGGTGCCGGATTAAATTGGCTCTTTTTTGTAGAGAACTCACACGCCTGACTTTTGGAAACGAATGCGTTCTATATATCTGAATGAATCTACGTATTAGAACATTTTATTTATTTTATATTTCATGTGCATAAAATGCCACTTTAAAGTACCCACGATAACTACACAAGTTATACGTAGTTCAGGTGAGCTCTCTCGATACTTCATTCATATTTAGCGTCGATAGGGCTAAAAGATAACTAGGACTGTGAATGCTTCTAGGGTTCTTGAAAACAGTACCTAAATATCCTAATTTTAAATGAAGAAATAAACAAAATAATTTAGATTCACTTTTTATATTCAAGTCAATTATGCTAACATTGTTTGGATAAATATTCTAGGTTAAATACGATTGTTTATATTTACTCTCCAACGGATAAATATTTGGATATAAATATAAACCCATCTCTAGTTGTGTGACATAGACAAATTGATGTAAAACAAATTGATATATTCACAGACCATTAGGTAGCTGGGCTTTTTAATTAGACAGAAATTGGAGTGATTCTATTATGGGTGCGTTCCGTTACTAGCCACTTTCGCCCACGACCGCGACGCCACGATTACCTGTTCCGCGTGCTTGTGATCGTCACAATCGAAACTGCACATCGACTTCAAACAGAACGGTACGTAGTCGTAGTAGACCAAGAAGAAGGAGAAAAGGGCTTAAACAAAACAAACAGCGGGAACGCCTGTGCATCCGTCTAAAAAAGAATCATTAATTACCTACGACAAATACAAGCAACTAAAATTCTAATTATATCCAAAAGTAGGTACCTACCTAAGTGTCTAGTACCTGTACCTGATGTTTCCGTCGGTATTCAGTGTGTTGCACCGTAACTGTAATCCATCGGAATCAGAAAGTTCGAGCAGTGGTTGGAGGAAAGCCTTGTAGTTGCAGGAAATAAGAAAACGGGAACTTCGTCCACACATTACCACGTACAGGTCTTATATTTGTAAACACAGACAATCTAGTTAAGAAATCAATGAAATTTGTAACTGTGATACCTAGGTACCTACCTGTAAAACTAAAGTGAGTCCTAGTTATCAGTATTAGAATGTTTAGCACTTATAAAAATAAAACAGCATTGTTTTGCTTTATTTATTATGTTTTTGACTTGGTACTTACTTCAGTTTTGCATTATTAAAAATAAAATATTCATAGTACCTAAATACATATTGTTATTAATTTATAAACAGTCGAGGTCTTCCTTGCAATAGGTACCTGCTTGTGATCATTATAATTATCTATGCACTATGAAAGTACCTACTATCCCATCAGAACCAAAAATGAAGTGGAAATAATTGTAATTTTGTAATATTGGTATACATAATCATGATAAATTATATTATAAAGTTAATCTGAAATTGAAAATAGGTTGCGTTCCGTCACTAGCCACTTTCGCCACGGTCGCCCATTTTGCCGTTCCGTTTGTAGTCGCGATCGCCGCGGTCGAACTCAAGAAACATCATTGTAACGTCACCGACGTCGACTGCGACGAGCCCACAACGCCCGTGGTGCGAGGTGGATCGGCGTGGGTAAACATTCTCATACATTTATCTAGGACTTACTATAGTTTAACAGGTAGGTATCACGGTTACAAATTTCAGTGATTTCCTAGCTAGACAAAGTCTGTGTTTACAAATATAAGACCTTTAAGCAACATTAGTTGGGAATTCCGTGCTCTTATAAAGTTAAAACTTGTGTGTAGAGGTGACGTGAATACTACCTGACTCCGAATATTATGAGTAGGTTAGGTACTGCAGTAGTTAGAATTCAATGGGTTCTAAATTAAATTTTATAATCATTGTCCGCACAGTGGGCAATAAGATCTCTCTACTCTAATGTACGGACGAAGTTCCCATTTTCTTATTTCCTGCAACTATAGGGCTTCCCCTCCAACTACTGCTCGCACTTTCTGATTCCGATGGATTACGGCTACGGCGCAACACACTGAATACCGATGGAAACATCAGGCATAGTTACTGGGCACTTAAGTACCTACTTATGGATTTAATTAGGATTTTTGTTGTTTTTATTTGTCGTAGGTTACGAATTTTTCTTTGTTTCTACGTTAGGCGGACGCAGACGCGTTCCCGGGGTTTGTTTTGTTATTCCATTCTTCTTCTTCTTGGTTCTCACGACCACGAACCGTTCCGTTTGAAGTCGATGTGCGGCTTCGACTGCGCTGCGACGACCACAAGCACGCGGAACGGGTAATAGTGGCGTCGCGGTCGTGGGCGAAAGTGGCTAGTAGCGGAACGCACCCTTTGTGAACAGTAGTATTGTATTCTCTTTGGTTGGTAATCAAATCAGATTAAAAAAATGTTAGGCGTCCGTTCGTTTGTGACGTCACGCTGTTTGTAATTTTGAATTTTGTAGTTTTTGATTTGTTTTGTGTAATATACCTATTACAATTTCTGATTATATTGCCAAAAATACAAACACAATGGAGAACTCGACAACGGATAATGAAGCACATCAATCATATATTTCTCCGCCCAGGCGGCGGAGGTCTACCTTTTTTGAAAAAAGGGATTCTGTTGGTGTGTAACTGCTGATAAACTATTGAGTGACTTGTTGTTAAACTTTGTAGCTTTTTAATCGGCTCACATGGGAATATAATTATGTAACACCACGAAGAGTACCTAATCACTGAAACACTACTTATCCAGTGCCTTAATTTTTCAGTACCACAACTATCTGATAACGTTGACTTACAAAGCTACAAGAAGAATGTGGAATCTCAAATAAGAAAGCAAGATATGTCAAGGTAATTCTTCAAAATGCTCCATTTATATTATGCTACAAAAGTATTTTCAGTTCTGCTTACATTCATATTACACTGCCATAGTCTAATAGAATCAACTAGGGAACCTGCCTCAAAATATATTAGCATAACATTTGAAATGTTGCTTTCAGATATTATGAAAAGCTTCTTTTAGAGAAGGAGCAATGGAAGAAAGAAACTCTAAGAAGACAACATGAATATCATGACATGAAAAAGTAAGTTAATTAAACAAAATAAAATAAAACAAAGAAATAGCAGAATATCATGTTACATTCTATACTTTTTAGTACTCATACTAGAGAGTAGAAGGTGACTTTTCTGTTTAGTGTTGTAGATTAGATAAGAAGAAACCTCTAAAAATCAAATATATTTTTTTATAGAAAAGATTTCCAATTAACCTTGGGTGGACTGCTTGCTTGTTCCGTCTCTATGTAGTATAATATAAATTACATCCTGGGTGTTTAGTATACTTTACTATGTTTGCTTCTAGGGACTACACCATTCGCCACAACTATGCCAAAACATCAGGCCGATCAAGGATATCATACTCAGAACTATTGAATGAAGACATGGAGTTTTTAAAAGCAAAACCAAACATAAAGAAACTCATAGACAGTCAACAAAAGCTACACACATCAGTTAAACAAACCATGGCACTAGTAAGGAGAGCCAATGAACTTGACAGTGTTTTAATTGAATTCTGCGAAGAGAAGTGTGATAGGATCAGAGAGAATATTATTGAGAATAGTTCTATAGAGTAAGTATGACATGTGCTATTGAAATTGAGAGTTCAGAAGAGTATTATTTATGAAAAATTATGAGATGGTGTATGGAGGCGGTTCAAGGTCGCTGTTTGTGGTAGTCGTTGGTTAGGCCTATGTTCAGCATTAGACTTAAGGGGAGTAGGTAGCTGGAAGTGGCTCATCATCGATCTTGGCATCAGTAGACTTTATAGGCAAAAATGGTGAGGATGATGGTAAGATAAGCAACTTGACAGTAGATTTAATTCTATACTAGATCAGATGTTTAGATCTAGACCCCAACTAAGCATAGCTTGTAATATGGAAGCTAGATTACAGATATAATACTATTTTTTTATACACACAATACAAGGTGTAATAACACCCGAACACCAAAAAAACATCTATATTCATCATACAAATGTTAGTCCCTGGTGAGAATGGAACCGACAACCTACAGCACACAATGATGACATATGGTAGATGTAGGTATAATTTGATTTGATTATTTATAGATAGATATTTTAATTTCTAAGGACAATACACATCAGATGTGTGGTGTCCAGCTTAGTACAATCATGGAATCTATCTACATCACAATATCTATTTCACTTTAAAAATTTTTGTGACTATACACTTTAATTATGGGTTTTACTCACATTTTTGTGGTAAAATAATCATTTTTCAACTTTAATACATCCAGGTAAAACCCATATTTAAAATATTTTCTTCACTGTTTTCTATATGTTCCCCATTTGAAGTCGATGTTAAGTCTTGACCAGTTTGTTGTTGTTGATTGTGTTAAGTTAAAATTTTATTTCAAAATATTAATACTGCTATGAAAAAATATTATAATCAAATTGACCCACTTGTCCCACCAGTGTGGCTTGGTGTGGCAAAGTTGCTTATAAAAATCTCAGTGTTTATTATTTATGTTGTGTAATTTAAATAACAGAGGCACATGTATGGCCAACACAATTGAAGACAAATGAACACTGCTTTGGATGTAATAGGCAAATTATGAGTTTAAATAATGAAATGGTATTGATTACATAGTATGAGTGGTAAGCTTCTGCTTATATCTCTAAGAAGCAGTCTATGACATGTGAGTGGCAATTTGTTATCTAGGTTCTAGATGATAACATTTACTATTCCAAGTAAACATAAATTTAAGATAACTTTTTCTGTTTGTGTGTGCCAATAACGATGTAAATAGAAATAAACTAATGTAAATAGAGTAATGGAATTAAAATCTTTGTAAATACTTAAAATAAAGTGTACCTACCTACTTATCTTAAATAAACATTCTATGATTAAAAGACCTTATTTAAAAATTATAACAATTTATTAAAATTCATGGTATGTTGTTCTGTTCAATTTAAAAATAATCATGAAAATATTTTTTTTTTCAAATAGTTCGGGTATAAATCATACAAGCTGCATTAAATTTATTGAAAGTTAAACCACACACTCAGTACATGCAGTAAGTTAGTTTTATTTTGCAGCTCTTAATTCAATGCGCAGGGAGTGGCACCTAATCCCAGTCTAGTGTCTAGCGAGAGTATTTTACATCATACATTTACATGCTCGATCGCGTACGCGTTTACTACGATATGCATGAAATAAATTGGGTTTCATACAAATACAAATCATATTGACACCGGATGGCGCTGCTTTAATTCCATACAAATTGTAGTTTACGTTATATGGAACATATAGGTATGAAAAAATACTCGCATAAGCACTCTGCCGAGGCGATTTAAAGGTTCATCCTCACCTGGAGAGGTGAGATAAAAAGGTAATCAGCTTTTCCCACCATACAATAATCAACTCAACATTACAGTTGGATACATAGGTAAATAGATAATCGAGATACATGTACATGGTACCTAGGTAGGTACAGGTAAAAAAAAATACAAATTGAGCTGATGGCAGTAAGTTTTGTGTAATACTAAACAACTAACATGATGTAGAAAGACAAGTTTCAATGTGTTTTTTAGTTTACTACATACTCCTATAAACAATTTTTGGTTGCCTCTCTTCTAGACCACATAGTATGTTGTTTTCTTATCTACATAGATCTAATATTTCTAGATACCTTCCTTCAAACCATGCATAATATTTTTACGCTAAAACAACACTAAAAAAATATAAAATTAAATAAATCATTAATGAACAATTATAAAAATAACAATTTCTTAAAATAGGTATTTACACATTGCAATTTTATCTCAATATTTTATGGAATATTTTATCGAATTATACAACATACAATTACATACGACTACAACAAATACTTAAAAACAGGACTAGAGTAAAAATAAGGCTAGCACGAAAATCAATTAGCAAATTAGTGGAAGTGACATGATTTGACTGCTAAGCAATAAATTAAATATTACGTAGGTACTCAAGAACATGTCACAAGCATGGTATGAATTAATATTGTTTAGTCTACCATGCATCTATACATTTATGAGTATCCAATTCAACAAAGCCTATATCTTTGCTAAAATAGTTGTTGTACTTTCAGTTGTGTACAAACATAATGTAAGTATATTTATTCATATTACCATCTTATTTTTTATTTTCCGAGCAGTAAGAATATTGGGGACATAAGCGCCATTTTAAACCATACAAGTTTGACGTCAAATACAGGGAAATGTGATGTCAGCATCTTGATAGAACTTGTACAGTGTGAATAATCATTTCATTATTTCACTTTCAAAACTTGCGTGAGTGGTACTATACATTTTAAAACACGGGTTTTCCTCACGTATACGACTATGCTGATGTAGGTACCAACGATTTCGATTCAGCAGGTGAATCATCATCAGGGTGAGTGTGATTCGCCGGGTAGGTAGAGTGATCGCGGCGCGCGCAGCCGCCGTGCAGTGTGAGACGCGAAACCAAACGAGAGCGTTTGGTTTCGCGTCTCACACTGCAACCTACCCGGCGAATCACACTCACCCTGATGATGATTCACCTGTTGAATCAAAACAGTTGGTGCCTACATTTCATTATTGTTGATGTACATGGCAGTGACAGGTCTAGCTTAGCTGGGTTTTACACACATCAGATATATTATCTCTCACTAACTCAATTGCCTTTGGAAGCTCCGCCTAGTGTGCGTTTTCCTATCTTTGGCGGTCTTGTACTCCCGCCGGCAGGGACTATTCCTTAGATCTAGGATCGTGTTAACTCGGTCTACTATCTCCCGTGCTACGTCGTGGTCGCATTCAAAATCGTGCAGTTTGTAGGTTGCGTTGGCTAGGAAGAAACTTGCATTACCTGTAAATATTCAAGCATTTAGTATAGTGTAGAATAATACGTTGGGTCAAAAACATCAAGTATCCAGCGCAATATTACTTTGCTATAAGGACAGTGCAATAATGATCGACACAATGCTGACAGTGTGTTTCTACCAACTTCCTAATGGTCTATCCGGGCAACAGAATCGTTGACCTAGGCACAAATTCGTAGTCTACCGCAGGCAGCAGCATCAGAATCGACTAGTGACGATAGTGGTTCCTATACATTGTAGGTACTAAGTTATGTATTGAATTTTGTATGAAGATACATACAATAGAATATTAACACGTAAAATAAATATGAAATCATACTACTGACAAAAATAAGGAATGCGAACATAGGTGGTGGAAGGGTTGATCAACAGTAGAAGATAATACCTAGATGCACGTCTAAGCAAGGCATGCATTACATGGAGTTCCTCACTCTAACTAAGTATAGACTTGTATCTAGATGTGAGGGCTCTAGCTCTGCCTGGCTCTGGCCACTGTCATAATTGAGACTGCCTGCTCAAATAGTGACTTATGGCACCGTCAAGAAGTGGTAGGTATATCGCTGTCGCCTTCTACTGCTGCCTGCAGGCGGCTACAAACTTGTACCTTTAGAAAGCGGTTATGGTTACAGCAGAATAATAAATGGTTTTAACCACCTCTGCGGTCTAGTGGTTCAACCGACCGATTTCAGATCCAGAGGTCCCGGGTTCGATCCCAGGGGGAGAGTACAATATTGTGCTTGGTTTGGTTGGTGGTAGGGCTTTGTTTAGGTCCGCCTGGCTAGCTACCACCATCTTACCTATTTCTGTCGCCATAACAACAATTCTAAAATTGTTGTGTTCCGTCATTTAGAGGTAAGATAGCCAGTTCCTCAGTTTGTTGAGGATTCCGGGTGAACTGCGCCTCCACCTTCGGTCTTATCTTAATTTGTAATCAGGTGAGATGAAGGCTAAGCGCTTCCCCGTCATACAATAAAAAAAAATAGAATGATCCTATCGCTGGTGGTAGGAGCTATGTTCCGCCTTACGAAGCCCGGCGCCAAGTAGTTCGCTGTGTTCCGTTGGTGCGCGAGAGTACCAGTACAAATTTCAGTAGTTTCCACCGTAGACCTTGCCCATTTTTTATTGTATGACGGGAAAACGCTTGGCCGTCATCTCACCAGGTTACAAGTTATGATAAGACCAAAAGGTGGAAACGCACTTCACACGGAATCCTCAACTGTATGAGGAACTGGCTATCGTACCTCTAAATGCCGTGATACAATTATTTGGAATTGTTGTTATGGTGACGGACAAGTGCTAATTAGATTTAAATAAATTATAAATAACATTAATTGTACCTTTTGTTTTAGCGCGGAGTCACACACTACTGTGATCGGTCCTCTTAAGTTACATAAATTCAGCATCAACTAGGTCTTATCAAGCTGAACTTATTTAATGAGATAAGTTTAACATTTTTGTGTATATTTGGCGCGACAGAACTAAGCATTGTTAATAAACAGCAGATGGTATAAATTGGTTAACCCAATATAGTACATAATACATGATCAGGAAAGCATCCCTTTGAATGTATGGAAATGCACAATTTCTACGCTATGGCAGGAATAAAACGCAGGCATCATAAGAAACCCACCTGTGTTATTTCTGTCTCCATAGCCGGAGCTGTGAGTTGGTGAGTAGACTATCCTGAAGGTGCTCCTGTTGGCTCTGGTCTCCAGTATCTGACACCATGCAATGCAATCTATACTGTGTAACAAGTACTTTGATCTTGACTGGAAAAACGAAAGAAACATTAGATCATCCAACACATTTTTAAAGTTATTTTACTGTGGTTTGAAGGGCCATAGCCCTTAAGGTAGGTAACAAGCCTAGTTTGGAAAACATTGTATTTACGATTTCCATATTCACTTGCTGTCTGCAGTGGCACTGGAAATGCATTGTTATTATAGGTTTACTATTTTTTTTATTTCACTTTTATTCTTATTTTTAGTAAGTTAAGGTACCCTCGTTTTTATGGCATATGTAATAACCATTAATAGGAGAAGCCCTGGATCCTGAAATACAGCATAGGGTAGTTTAGGACCCTACGGATTCAAAATGTTAAACTGTTACACTGTGTTTATGTCAAGTAAATGATTTATTTATTTATTGTAGGTATCTCAGATAATGGGGCAGGTCTTTAATAAAAAAAAACTCACCCAAAAAGCATGTTTGGAAGTAACTAAAGGCTCCACTTCAATCCTATCAAGGGATATAACAAGTGATACAGGTGTGTTGGTCCTAACTTTCCTTAAAAGATGCACCCTATATGTTTTGTACTGCGGTGCTTCTGTTGCCATTTGGTGAATCTTGTCTGGGTCCGTAGTGCCACTTGCTCTTTTATCTGGAAATACAAGAAATAGCAAGACCATTGTCACCATCACAGCTGGAACAAATTCCACTAGAGGAATTTGTCATGTAAATATGCACCAAATAAAAAAATAGTAAAAACGACATCCACTTTAAACTCAATTACTTCAAGAATAAATGAATTAGACATTATTTACAAACACTATCCAGCCCAAGCAAAGCTTGTCATATAGGTGCTAGAGAATACTTAAGTACTTTTTTCTATACATACATACTTATGATGCAATATAGCACCCAAACACCAAATTATTTGTCCCCGTTGGGAATCAAACCTACATAAATATCAGAAGATCATTACTAAAATGACAGCATGTGTGGTAAAATATATTATTATATTGTATGTATATATGTCTGTGTTTGGGTGTTGTATCAAATAGTATGTATGTATTTACAAAAAGTATTTAAGTATACTATCTGTTATCTAGTTCCCATATTACAAGCTATGCTTAGTTTGGGGCTAGATGGCGCTGTTTAAAATTAATGTCCTGCAATATTTATTTACTTATATGGTACATTAAGAGAATTGGATTTCTTACTTTCATTTACAGCCTTCAGAGCACTTAGCACTGCTTCAGAAGTAGCACTTCCATCAGTATAATTCCTCGATGGATTCTGATGACTACCTGAGCTCTTGTGTAGGATATTATGGAAACCTCCACTGCTTAAAATACCGTCTTCTGGCATGGGCAGGGGATCTGATGCATAGCTGTTTTTTTTCTGTTCAATAAGGATGAGGCCAAGGCATGTGAAACCAAACTTTGAGCAGGGTTCATTGGCATCCAGACAGGGGAAGGCCCAATCCACTTCACCATCATCCTCAGCAATGCAAAGGCCATAGTCGTGCACGGAGCTAAGGGTTATGTCTGGGTGGTCTATGCTAAAATTTTTTAGTTTTTTTTTGTAAAACATACAATTAATAATGCATATGGATTTCAATAACTGTTATGTTTATCCACAAAATAAGGGAAAACTGGGTGAAGCTATGAAATATTGATGCTAATATAAGAACACTTGCAGAATTTACTAGTCAATGAAATAATGCCCTATGAAACTAACCTTGTATTTTGATAAACTTACCTGTATTTATAGCAAGTGAAGCCAATCAAATCCTTGATCTTAGCATTTGCTATGACACAGACAACTAGCGGGTAATTCTGATGCCGTTCCGATAGCATAGTCATGAATATCTTGAAAGACTTTGTTGGAAGCCCCATCTGTGCTGTGCCATCAAACTTTGCATACTCCAAATACTGTCGGTGGGGCAAGTCAGGGCAGTTCAACAACTGCTCAGCAAGCTTTGACTTGTGGTTTTCTGGTTTAGTTATTTCAATTTTGGGGAACATTTGATCAACCTCTTCAGTAGTGAGGGGTGAGGAATCCTCCCATTTGATAATTTTGATTTTAGCGGCATTCTTCATTGCCTGCTCTTTTTTGTGCCATTGTGAGGTGTTTGAACGTTGCCTAATGAGAAGATACAAACATAATTAATAATAGTACCTACCTATTACGAAAGGAGGCTAAGTAGCGATTTATTTGCATTAAATTCGATCTTAATACTGTACCTGTGTCCTCCAAACTCCTCATAACGAACGTAACTACCAATAGGATCATCGTCTTCACTGTCTCCCATAGACGGGTATGGGTCAAACTGGGTCACGATTTCTCTATCATTCTCGTCCTCAGAGATATCGCCCATGCCATCCTTAGATCGGCTGGTTCCTGGCTGGCCTAATCTACCTTCCCTTATCCTTTTACGCTCTTCGATACCCTTGTTTTGGAAGATTTTGGAGAAGTCATCTCCTGCCATCACAATCTCACATAAGCCGGTGTCATCCGTTGCAATGAAAGCATCGCGTATGTTTTTGAGCAGCCAAATTTTGTTATCGTAGGTAGCCATAGTAAAACAATATTGTGGGAAGCTTATTGAACATTCATTTCGAAAATAACAAACAACGAAACGAAACCAAAACCCGAATCAAAACACAACACACGCACGCTTCCTTCTTTCCTTCTACGCTTCATAAAAGTACTCTGTGTTCTATACGCTTGCTTGCCAGCTTGCCACAGATTAATAATTACTAGTTGTGTTGCTATTGCTATTGCTTGATTTGCTTTCAACTTTAACTACTTTGTATGTTGCTCTTGTATTGAAGATTACGACTTGTAGAGGCTTTTTTGGAACTAGAAGTCAAGCATGAGAAACTACCACATACTATATACTATTACCATGAACGTATACTAAAACTGGACAGCGCACTCAAAAATTAGGTACATGAAATGTACACTCCACGCGCTGAATATAAGTTTCAAAATTGTTTGCCTGATGACAAAGTAGAAAAACGAGCCAGGTGAGATAGCTCAGTTATAGTAATGCTTCCTTGTCAAATGGCCATATCTCTGAAACTACTCGTCCCAGACTATTCGTTCTTAGTTCAAATGAAAGCTATGACTAAGATCTACATTTTCAATGACAGCTGTCAAATATACATTTACCATCTGAAATGAAGTTCTCTTGAATAGCTTTAATTTCTCTACGAACGTAGTTGAAATGTTAGGACGTTAGGACGTTTAGTTTCAGATATATGGCCGTTTGAAGTTTGACAGCTGTCATTGAAAATATAGATATCGTTCATAGCTTTCTTTTGAACTAAGAACGAATAGTCTGGGACGAGTAGTTTCAGAGATATGGCCGTTTGAAGTTTGACTTGGTCCTAGCTTTCATTTGAATTAAGAACGGAGAGTCTAGGATGAGTAGTTATAGAGTTATGGTTGTTTAAAGTTTGACAGCTGTCATTGAAAATGTAGATCTTGGTCATAGCTTTTATTTGATTTTTATGGAAGCATTAAATATTTCAAACATTATGTACTTTAATCTTCGGTTTTTCAAGGGTATATATTTTAATTTTACATGTTATGATATGTAATTGTTTAACTAGAGAATAATCCCATTCTAGTGGGAATATCGGGATATTGTATGCTGTCTACATTCCGAATTTGGTGACCGAACAAACATACACATATTTTACACAAATTAACAATATTTTATTTCAATAAAATTAAAAATTCAATTCCAAAAATGTAAATGTAATAAATAGCCAAAAACACTTTTAAAATTACGGAAAATGTGTGGTATTTTATCTCCCCGTTCTGGGGGAGCCAAGGCCATATGAGAAACACCTTGCCTAAGGGAGCCACCGGGGGGGCCAAGTCCCGTAGCCAAAAAATCTGCCTGAATAAAAATATTTGATTTGCCTTATAGAGGCACACAATGCCGTTTTATCGAATGAAAAACCCTGCTACTCCTATTACTACTTATTTAGCCTATGACTCCTATTTTGTACCTATAAGTTAAAATAAATAATCTTTGTTGATATCTTGTGTTGTATATCCTTCCATGATATCGGAGACAAGAAACTCTTTTAGGTAAACGATAGACTCAGGTACTAACTTAACGCATTCACAATTATTTTTTTATCAATTGCCTTAGTGGTTCCGGCTTGAGAAAAGGCGCAAGTGTTTAGAAAAACCAAATTTGATAAAAACACTATAAACCTATTTCTGTTATAATAATAAGAAAAGAAATGTATCTACAATTCGTATTTTCATTCATTTAAGTGGGCGGTGTGGACACCCTATTAGAACGAAACGAATTACTATTCTCAAACCTCTCGCTCGGTTCGATTTTACAGTGCGAGTCCAGTTATAGTATAGGTTCATGACTATTACTCACAGCTATACCATCATCTTGCAGGTCCATTATTGACAATAGACATATAATATCCTCTGATTAAGTAATTGATCTGAGTTAAAATCTGAAGAGTATTGATATCGAGGTGGACGTTGGAAATTTAATATTTTGCAAGGTACACCCAGGTGGACAAGGTGAGCTATTATAACAAAATAAACTATCAACGGTCCACCCAGGTGGTTTAAGGAGGTGGACAGTAGGCAATAACCAAGATTTATGCACAGTATTGCCGCTGTTATCCAAAAAGAGGGTATGAATGACCAACAATAATGGCTGAGCAGCAAAATATCAATGTGGATGAAGCTATTTGAAAAGTTTAGTGCAATCGTTCGGCGCAAAACTTGATATCCGGGCAATAAAAACAATTAAATGGAAAAACAATTAAAATATTTACCTACTTCCTTTGTGTATAAAGTCAATGTCAGTGAGTATACTAGACACTAAAATTAAATAAACTAGTAGTTCTCGTGATGTCTGGGTTGTGACGGAAATTATGTCTCAAATAGAACGTAATTAACAAACGACTAAAGTATGCTTTCAAGAAAGTTCTTTTCACATTGTGGTGGACAATAATTTACTGTTGATATGGAATATGGGGAGTCATTTCAAAAGTAATTCTTGGATTTTAGCGACGCAAAATTCTATTCAGTTAAATTACATGAAAATCGGATAATTCGCTCGAGAGGTATGCCATCACAAACATTGCCACAAACACATACATACATTAACAGTGCCGGATTTCCCAACATAACTCAGAGATAAATAAATATTACACGACATTAATTTGTCCATGTTTTAGAAAATCTATTTGTTGATCCCATTTTATATTACCGGCCTTAGGTAATACTCCATTATTTTATGTAATAATGCTGTAATAACCACAGACTACTATAATGTACTATGTATGGTCACTGGCAGAAAAGTGATCCTATCATTAATAATTATTGCTAATGACCGCGCTGACAACTGCCGCCACACCCTCAATTCTCTCATTTCTCTTGCTTCACTATACACTACAATATCGGGGACCCTGGTGACGCCTGCCTCGTGAAATACTGGGCACACCTAACTACAGGATAGAATGCAATCAGTAAGGGCCCCCCTCAATGAAGCCGCTTAAATGTTACGGATGGACCACCTCCACAAGAAGGCACCAAACCAATGCCCCGTGACCTCGTGGTTGTAGCTAAGAGTTGATGCTAGGGTTAATAGCGCCAACTAGAGGCCCTTACTTGCAGCTAGACAAAGAAAAACTGCAGACGACCCGATTGGTGACTAATTGCCATATAACAAAGAAGTTGAAGTAGAAAACAATGATTGCTCGTTCGTCGTTGTTCGTCTGTCTTTCTTGTTCGGTTCGGTTGTCATAGCAACGGAAATTTGTTGTTTGTAAACTAGTGGAACGATTGAAATTAGGAAAGAAAAGAGATACATACAAAAGCAAAATTAATTACTGGATTAGACATTTGTAAGTTGTACCCTAGTAAGTTTTTGAGTTTTGTAAGCCATCTATTCGACATGAAGAGTACATACAGCCTGATATTTACAAAATCCTTGAGAGGTTATACTTATCCATGTAAACATAGATCAGTATAGCTATTTTCAAACATTCGGAAAGCCTTATCGGGTCGAATTTGGAAGATTCCGATAACGCTTCTCTTAACTCCGAAATCTAAATCTATTATTTATGATAACTACAGTTATTATTCAATAAAAAGTAGGTACAATTAAACTAACTATGTACAAAGGAATCAGTCGGATTACCTAAGGACCGTTACAAACGGTCTATAGGTAATCAACTGTTCCAGACTAGTACCATTATTATTTATTTATTATTTATTACTTTATTACAAGCACCATGTGTCCCACTGCTGGGCAAAGGCGTAAAAAAAAAAATCTATGGTATCACAAAAATTATCAATCTTCATAATCTTTTAACTTATCTTAGTACCTCCCCTGGATGTTCTGTAATATGTGGCAGGATTTGGGTGTCTTTGGAAGGCAATATGTTGACATAATTTTCAGTTCCCATTACTTCCTTTAAATGGCTTTGTGTATCACTATTGCAGGTCCTTTTTAATTCATGGACTTTTAAGCTGTATCTCTTTCTCTAGATAGACTCAAAAAGTTTTGAAACTTTAACATGTTCTTCGAAAATATGACGATGTTTCTGAATTTATCTCGAAGCTCCGGCGAAGGCTCCCAATTCGCCTTCGCCGAAACTCTCACATTCTTTCTCTTTTATTCAATATCCTCCGAAATTCTTTGACCCCCAATTACTTAAAGGAACTCTTTGAATTCCTGCACCACTCACATTCCCGCTCTCTCCGATCGTCTGAAAACTCTTGTTCTGAAATTCCCTGCTCACAAAACTAGTTTTTACAATGATTCTTTTACTGTGCAGGCTGTACGCTTATGGAACGCGTTGCCGCTTTCAATAAACCTTCTCTGGTTGTGTTCAAAGTTAGGGTTAAATCTTTTTACTTAAATGAACCTATATATATTTGCTGCCTATATGTATTTGCTGTTATCTGCGCCGTTTTATTTTTTTATAATGGTACTCCTAGAACTTTTATTATAATTATCATCCATCTAAGTAAATATATATACATAAATATATATTTATATTTGTGTATTATATTTGTATAGTAGTATGTAAGTACATAGTATGTAGGTATTTATATTTACATTATATAAGTAGTGTGTATATTTGTAGCATAGCTTTACTTATAATGTATGATATACATATAGTTAATTTAGCTAGACCCTAATTAATATGTGCACCACCAACCACCTCTTTTTTAGCCATGAAATCCTCTCCATCCAAAGGTTGTCTGGAAGGAATCGCTTCTTAGCGATAAGACCGCCCATTGTTTATACATTTATTTTTAAGTTATCCAGTTTTATTTTTAAGGTGTGCAATAAAGTATTTTTCATTCATTCATTCATCATGAACATGCTTTTTTATGAAAATCAAATTACATCATATTATCTACAATATGGATACTCAATTGAATATCCTTTGTGTAGGTGAATAAAATATCTGATTAGATATTCAATGAATGGTATGCTTAATTGGATTACAATATGAATTGTGAATGAGGTAAGTGTATCACCTCCAAGGAGTTTGTATTGGGACTTTGGAAAGAAGTTAACATACATAACACAAACCAAAAATCAAACTACAACACACTTTTTAATTATTCACCAAAGATTAAGTATTTGAAACTGAATATTGAGAAGTAAATATTGAAAATTTACACAATACTGTAGTTTCCCAAAGCCAGCATACACCGTCTCAGATCCTGAACACAGTCATAATAAGAACGGTATGGTGGCAACAGTGTTGTATCGTAAAGCTTCAGCACTTCAATCAGCTTCTTGATTGCTTCACCATACCTCCCTTCCTCCATTGTTGCTCGACCAAGCCGGTATAGCATTTCTGTGTCCTGAAACAAAAATAAACTTCTTGCATCTTGCATGGCAGTAGCATCATCCTGCATGAAGGTAAACAAACACTACCACCTTGACTTTGACATGCACCAACTGGTCAATAAGAGCTGCAATCTCCTCCAATCATAAAGATTTATGACAAACCCCCTATTTTTGGAGGAGGCTCATATTTAACCGTCACTTAAAAGCACCGAGATTTATTTGTGTGTTTAAGACCTATTTTACATAGTATGAGCCCTTAATACAAAAAAAACTCTGAAATACGAATAGCTCTTTTGGTATTTTGTTATCTATTGCGTTTCATTGCATTTCAGATTTAGAGCTGAATAAAACATGGCAGATGATGAAGAAGGTACAGTATCTTTTTTTTTTTTTATTGTACGACGGGTAAGCACTTGGCCTTCATCTCACCTGGTAACAAGTTGAGATAAGGCCGAAGGTGGAGGCGCACTTCACCCGGAATCCTCAACAAACTGAGGAACTGGCTATCTTACCTCTGAATGCCGGAACACAACAATTTTAGAATTGTTATTATGGCGACAGAATTAGGTAAGATGGTGGTAGCTAGCCAGGCGGACTTAAACAAAGTCCTACCACCAACCAAACCAAGCACGATATATTGTACTCCCCATGGGAATCGAACCCGGGACCTCTGGATCTGAAATCGGTGGCTTGAACCACTAGACCACAGAGGCGGTTAATCAGTCATTAATTTAATTTATTCGAAAAAACAAACTGTAGGTACATAGTACCTATCTTAGATTATTGCAATAAATTAAACCGACCGTGGCAGTCGCGGCTTCAGAATCACTAAGGGATCTCACCAGAAGAATGGCAGCAGCTTACTTCTGTGTTTTAATGAAACTCCTTTATTTGCTATCACCAATACGCCTACCAAGCACGGTGATTAGATAATTTAGTATTATTAGGTATCTCCCTACTAGTCCAGATAAGCTTGATAAGCTTGCAAGTGTTAAGCTACAGTCCACAATACTATGTGGAATATCTTACGGCTAGATATTTTTTGTGTTGTGTTTTTAGCTCATAGAATATACTATTTTTAGCTGTGCTAGCTTTGGATTTTTTATTTCAGTGGTAGAAGAGGAAACAGAAGCGTTAGGAGGAGAAAGCGAGACAGCAATCAGTCCGTCAGAGACAGAGAAACCACTTGCACCGCCGAAATACGAAGTGCGTCCGGGACTTGGTGAGAAGTAAGTTAAAAGCCTAAGGCCCGGCTTAGGAATACGATGGTTTTGGTAAATTGTAGTTTTAAAACTTATTGTGGATTGTTCGTCTTCCCTAGCACATCCATCTAAAGGTTTTAAATCTAAAAAAAGTTTTAATCAACACGTTGCTCCAAATACTTTACAAATACAAAAAAAAATACCGCCTCTGTGGTCTAGTGGTTCAAGCCACCGATTTCAGATCCAGAGGTCCCGTGTTCAATCCCCATGGGGAGTACAATATATTGTGCTTGGTTTGGTTGGTGGTAGGACTTTGTTCATACGTTCTCTACGTCTCTTACGTGTGCTGTTCGCGATTCCGAACAGGCGCGGCGGTAGATTTGACGTTTCAAAGTGATCCTAAAAATCTTACTGAATAAAACTATTTGACTGACTTGAGACGTGTGTGGGGTGGGCTGATGTGGTGAGAGTTTTTACCACACAACAACGAGTCGCACATCTAAGCAAGTCTTGTAGCCGCTATCATCTACCATCAGTCAGTCACCACAAGGCACGGTCAAACTGTTGTGACCTTTTTTATATTGGATAGCCAAGCGTAACCACCAGCTCTAAAGATGAGAACTTAGATGGAGAGGCGAATCGATTAATGAATGAATGATTGACAATACTTGATTGCACACCTTAAAAATAAAACTGGTTTACTAAAAACATTTTACATGCAATGGGCGGTCTTATCGCTTAGAAGCGAATTCTTCCAGACAAACTTTGGATTGAGAGGAATTTATGGCTAAAGAGGTGGTTGGTGGTGCACATATTAATAGGGGTCTACCTAAATTGACTACATATATTATGTAAAGCTATACTACAAATATACACACTACTTACATCATATAAATATCTACATGTTATACACTGTACCTACATACTATACAAATACAATAAAAAATATATAAACATATAAGGATGATAATATAATAAATATCATTGATGAAGATATGTTAAGTCACAATGCATTCTACAAGGTAAGCGTTGTAACCCACCTATAATACTTTTTTCAGGTTTCAAGCGCAGAATATCAAGTATATAATCTTGTCGAGTATGCAAGAACAGCTGATGGGTCGCCAGTACCGATCCGACCAGGCGCCGCGATGGGCCAAGGTCATCGCCAATGGGGTGAGGCAGCGTGTTCAGGAATTAAATATGAAAAGGTTTGTGGCATTTTCATTTGCTGATTTTAGAGAACCCTTATGGGGATGACGCAATGTCTTTTTGTTTTTTAATAAATATTACAGGACATCAACAAATACTACAATAACAGGACGATTTTACACAGCGCCATCTAGCCCCAAACTAAGCATAGCTTGTAATATGGTCTTGTAGGCAGTAATTTCCAATAACCATAGTACAAAGAGCCAGTGCTCTCTGGGAAAGCTCGCTCCATCGTTAACCTCATTATTTCTTTGGCCTAGACCTAGAAAAGCCTAGAGGTCAAGAGCTAACCCAACAATTAGGTATACAAAAGCTGGTGCCTCTTTGCGAGACTTTTGTGTTTTGGCTTAGGCCAAGCAATATGATCGTTGTCGTAAGGTTAATGACAACGATAAGCACCGCCTTCCAAAATATGTGAACAACTAGTTTTTTTTTTTTTTGTTAAGTCTGTTACATTTTAGACACGATTTCCATTTCGGCCACATTCCATTTCGGATCCCGGGTAAAGTGCGTTTCCACCTACGTCCTTATCATAACTTGAAAATCAGGTGAGATGAAGGCCAAGCACCTAGTAGTAGTTTTTTTTAAATGATCTTCAAATTCCAGGTACAAAATCCTAGTCCAGTGCACTATACTTGAGATGCGGGGCGCCGGCATCAAATGCGGCCAACGATGCATCTGGGATCCCGAAACTGACGACTACGTAGACGACATGTACCGGAGCGACACCATGTTCTGTTACACCGTGGTCTATGGCGTTTACATGTATTGATAGGTAACCTGTTTATATACATTACATTACAGGACAGGCGCCATCTAGTCCCAAACTAGGCAAATACATAAGTATATATAGGCTTCCGTTGATCATTCCTTGACATGTATTGATGGGTAACCTGTTTATATACATATGTATGCTTGCATTGATCATCCTTGACATGTATTGATAGGTAACCTGTTTATATATAGGCTTCAGTCGGTCATTCCTTGACTTTGCTAGCTTTTTACACAGCAACAATTCAAACTCTAAGCATTCTGGCTTTGTAATATCTACCGTTCGTCAGGCACCACAAAGCACGGTCAAATTGTCGTGACCTTTGTTATTTTGGTGTTATATTGGTGATAGCTAAGAGTTTGAGTCGACTTCAAAAACAAGTAAAGATGAGGCCTTAGTTGGGTCGCGTTTGTCTAAAAGGAACCTGTTCTCTCTGGACTTGACTCCATGTGCGGAAAAACCGCCGAGGGCAAGGAATTCCATTCCTTACCAGTACTAATGATATTTTTTATTATTATTGTATGACTGGGAAGCGCTTGGCCTTCACCGCAACCTGGTTTTATGTTATGATAAAGTCGAAGGTGGAGGCGAATTTCACGCGGAATCCTCAGCAGACTGAAACACTCAGTTGAGGATTCCGGGTGAAGTGCGCCTCCACCTTCGGCCTTATCTCAACTTGTTACCAGGTGAGATGAAGGCCAAGTGCTTACCCGTCGTAAAAAAAGAAAAGCTTTTTTGGTGCTCGAAACGGGAGTGTATGTGAGGTGTATGTAAGATAGGCAGCTTCAGGGAAAACTTGCTCCATCATAGACCTCATCCGCGCCCTGGTAATGCCCAGACGAGCCTCGAACATCCATTTAAATAAAAAAAAACACCACCGAGTAGTTCCTACGAATACGAGATAAAAGGCAGTTAGTTTTCATTGAATGCTAACATATGCACACCAACATGCACGTTTTTTTTTTTATTGTACGTCGGGCAAGCACTTGGCCTTCATCTCACCTGGTAACAAGTTGAGATAAGGCCGAAGGTGGAGGCACACTTCACCCGGAATCCTCAACAAACTGAGGAACTGGCTATCTTACCTCTGAATTAAAAAATGAAAAAGCGGCGGAAGATAACAATTTAGAATTATATTATATTCTCATCTGAAACATAGGTTTTGGAAGCAGTAAGTCCAAATAATGTACCTTTCTACCGATCAAGAGGTAGGCTAAAATCCGGTTGTGCCCCAATGGGGTTTCCGGTGTTTGGAGAGTTTATGTGCGCATTTGGCACATGGCTATGCATGCTAGGCCCAAAAATTCGGATGGCATGTATCATCCGAATCAGCTATTGAATGCTAGCTACGTGCAAACAGTCGTAGGTAAGTTTTTCTAAGATGTGTTCGGATTTATCTTCGACCGTAACGTAAGTTATGATGAATTTGAATATGCACTGGTGTAACCCGTATAGGTTAGGCACTAAGATAATCGTAGATGATTGTGCCTTATATTATAGGCTCTGCACTTTCGCTAGTCTATATTTCTCGAGACATCCTGTTTGTTAGAATAATAATAATATATAAGTTTTAGCCATTATGTTCTTAACTTGGTAATAAAATGTTTTATTGACAAATATCTATCTTCTTTACTTGATACCTATTTGACTAATATATGAGCGTGGTTGGACATGCGGGCAGAGGAAGGCCGAACAAAAGATTGTGTGAAAGATGACGTGGGCGCAAAGTTGTTGGCTGATAGGAGTGAGTTTTTTTATTGCACGTCGGGGAAGCGCTTGACCTTCCCCTGGAATCCTCAACAGCCTGAGGAGCTTTTATCTTTTAATGCCACAACACATCAATTTTTGAATTGTTATTATGGCAAAATATGATGATGGTAGCTAGACAGGCAAACCGAAAAAGACCCTGGGGATTGAACGCGGGACCTGTGGGTCTGATCCGGTTGGCGAACCAAAAGACGAGAGAAACAAGTCCAACCAAAAGTTGAAGTTAAGAACCCGGGATAAGGGATAAGGGCAGGAGAATGCTAGTCCACTATTATTGCGCCTTGCACATATAAGCTATCTAGACTGTGGAAAAATTCAGTCTTCTGTGGATTTGCTTATAAGTTTGGCATATGTGATTAGATGAACGATGCAAATCAACAGAATTCCGTGTCAAACATAGCTTGCCTTATATCATCGCACCAACAATATGTATCAGATATATTTACTGAATAATTTTCATAGCAATAACTCGATCCGCAAACGTGCTCGAACAAATAGAAAAACGTGCTAATGTCAGTTCAGAACATTGTTGCTAATGAAGTATTTTCAGAATGATTTGCATAAAAAATACAGACGCAACAATTTGTAGCGATTTGAAACTATGTTACCTACATTTTGATGTACGATAAGTACCTACTTCTAATGAGATTAAAAATATACAAACAAATATTGAGTAGGCAGGTACTTTGGTGGTCGTGGGTTAAGAATCGACATCAGCAGAATCCATCCTAGCCCATGGATATCGTAAAAGCCAACTAAGGGATATCACCAGGACAACTTCCTTCTTTGTATTATCCACACCTTTAGCGATCACCAATCCGCCTGTCAAGCGTGGTGATAATAGCAAAACCCTCCAGCTTTGGAGGAGGCTCTGTCCAGTAGTGGACACTAACGGGCTGTTGACGTGATGTGAGGAACTGGTACTTCTAGTAAGTACCTACTCGTAGACAGAGGGGTCGAATAATGTGGAGTCATAGCAAAGAAACGAATACTATTTTTAATTTTTAATAATTGAACGACGGAGAAGCTCTTGGCCTTCATGTCTCGTAACTGGTGTCAAGTTATGATATGGCCGAAGGCGGAAGCAGATTTCACCCGGAATCATCAACAGACTGAGAAACTGGCTATCTTACCTCTAAATGCTGGAACACAACAATATAAAAATAAATAAATAAATATTACAGGACATTAATTTTACACAGCGCTCCAAACTAAGCATAGCTTGTAATATGGGAACTATATTACGGATAGAATACTAAATACTTTTTTAAATACATACGTACCTACTATATGATCGCCTTTGCCATGTATTTTAATTTTTAAGTTTTTTGTTATTATGTTTATGTGTGCAATAAAGTATAAATAAAATAAAATAAATAAATAAGTATAAATAAATAAATGATATACAACACCCAAACACAGAATAAACATCTACCTGTACTCATCACACAAATATTTGTCCTGGGTGGGAATCAAACCCACAGCCTACAGCGTAGAAGGCCGAGTTACTACCAACTGAGCTATGAGGCCCTTTGAACAATTTATAATTGTTGTAGACTTAGGTCAGATAGCAGTAGAGGCGGACTTAAAACAAGTCTTACCACCAACCAAACTACCCAGTAGGTAGTAAGTGCAATCTGGCTAAATATAGATTATTATTATTATATCTATAGTCTTATATTAATAAGACTTTTTTTTTATCGTTCGACGGGGAAGTGCTTCACCTTCAAGGCGAAGGTGGATTCGCGCTTCGCCCGGAATCCTCAACAAATTGAGGAACTCGCTATCTTACCTCTAAATGCCGGAAACCAAAGTGAAACAGAGGTAATAGGGCCAGGTTCATTAGAGAAGCTAAATGCAATTATCTATTCAGATTTGCGCCAGCGATATGACTCTTAGATAAGATATCTCGGGCTTAGGCTTTCTATTTATCGTTGTGAGCTTAGATTAGTTACTGGGTGTTTAATAGATTAGTTAGTACCTACTTATTTATAGTTTAGGGTAACTACGACTAATCTTAGTGCCCAGTGGCACTATATACGCCAGTGCGTATATTAGTAATCTGATTTACGCTACTAGATGTTATGAAATGTTATCATCAACACCAAAATCTAAAGCAAACCCGCTTGCCAAGCATGAAGGTAGTGGCATAGCCCAGCTGGGAACAATTACAGCCTGTTGATTTTGTTTGAAGAAGCACGTTAATAGAATCTATTTCATTATGTCTAAGTATACCAAGGACATGGTAATGGTGTGAGGTAATGTAAAAATAATCCGAAAGCTACAGTCCAACCCAACGAACGAGTGGGAGCGCCTCTCTGAACTGCAAGATTGACGTTCCTTACCTTGGTTTTCAAGTCCGGTGTCTAAAGTAAGTACTGAAATAAGTATAAGTACTAAAGTAAGCCAAGCATTCTGCTGTGCTCCGTCGGTGCCTCGGGTATTGCCAGGGTAGCCTTGGTCTAGACCTAAGTTAAGCTCTAGAGCTTGCCCATTTCAAATAAAATAAATAAACAGTTCCAATATTGCCATGTTCATTAAAATAAAGAGCTTTTATTCGCTCAAACGCCCCGGACTGCGTTCCCGTGAAAATGACAAATCTGTCACCTCTGCCTGAGGCGGTGCGTTGATTGTCAGTCAGTCAGTCAGTCTATGATTGTTTGCCAAGAACGTGTGTTGTTATGTTACAGCATCTTTCAAACGGTTGCACGCATTGATAAAGGCCCTCTCGTAGTAGAGACCAAATTCACTTTTCTTTGGCGTCAAGCCTGGAAAGATCAAATTGTATGAATTTGACCTAGCATCGAAGATGTTAACAATTTTACTTTGTACAGGCGTTGACGCTAAAGGAAAGTGGGTTCTGAGAGGGGTTCTGAGGCGGCTATTTGTAATAGGACTGTAGTAGCACTCACTTGTAAAGACTTCAACCCCTTGAGGATGTTCGTGTATTGGAGGCATAGCCCACACTGCACCATGAAGTCCTTAGAGTCGTAAGGCACCGCTACCACGTTGTCGCATGGCTGGTCTGAGTCGCATCTGAAATTAAGCGGATATGAATTTACTCTTTCATGTGGTCTTTTGCGAGCCGTCATAGCGTCTGAATCTTGTGACGACTACTTCTTGTGGCAGGCAAATTACGTTGTATTTACACATGCTCGAAATTCGTGACAAATAAATGGGTGTGCATTACTCCAGCAGGAAAGTATCTTCTAGAACGAATTGAGTTCAACAAATACTTAGAGCGATATATGCTGTATTAGTGCGCCAAGTATGAAATTAGTGCATGTTACCGATTTGGAATAAAACGCGAAAAACGTTTCCTACTGGAGCAACGTTCTTCCAGCAGGAAGATTCTAACACTTGATTCTAACATCACCTTATGGTCTTACGTGAACAAGTTTGCAAGGTATTTATTAACTATAAACAAATTTAGAATTGGCACCTCTCATTTGATATCCATATTGTTTTAACATTTTTTTTTTCGTTCATTAAAATGATATAATGCCTTCGAGACTCCCACAATTATGAGGAACTAAACGATACCTCACAAGTCAGAGCGAGCGTTACAATGAAAAATAGGTACCTACATACCTACCTCTTTTTTACAACTAGGACACGGAACAAGTAGCCCACCTGATTCATGTGCATATCTTGCCTATAACAAAGCTTTACTGCGTATATAACATCCACAAAGAACATAGCCCACGCAGCACTGCATTGCGCCCGTCAACTTAAGGCATAAAGGTGTTAAGCCTCACGTGCCTGTAATTTCACCGGCGACCATACCCTTCAACCAGGAACACAGCGATGCTGCTTGGCGGCTGAAATAGGTATGGTGGAAGTATATATTCCCCCGGACGAGCCCTTTCACAATGGGCTCTACTACTCTTAAGCCTACCTACCTACATTACATACATACATACATTACTACCTACATACATAATCTCGAAAAACATTTTTTAATCTGCTGCCTCAGGAAGAGGGTTTATTCTGAGGCAGTCGGTTAAAAAAATCATAAGGTTCGTTAATCAACATGTTGATCGTTAGGTTTCGGAAATAAATGGTTATTATTTCTGTCATTTAGGTAGGTAAGTACTTGTTTACGAAATAAATCCTACCGAGGCAAGCTTTAAACCATGGAGCTCACAAGGTCCGACGTCTGTCTTTGAACTGTCTCAACAAATTCTCAAAAAATAAAAACCAAAAAGACGGTCATAAAACTGAACATTTTTGTAAATCTGTCTCCTTTAGGTGACTTTGCCAAATAAATTACGTATGCGCAGAGAATATTAATAGCTGATATTGTCATTAAAATGAATATTGTAAAAAGGTATTTTCTGTTTATGTTTTTGGATGTAATGACGGTGAATTCTGGTCACCATTATCAAGGGCCTACCTGAGGTCTTAAGCCTCAATAAATTATCGTTTATCGACCACTCTACCACTACCTCTACGCACAGGTAAATTAAGGAAAATCGGCTCAACAAATATTTTTTTCCGACCCGAAGTCAAAAGTGTGTATTATAAATCGTCTAAACTGTTTGTTTCAAATTGCGAGTAAACTTATGAAGTCAGAAAGTGTCGACTTTGATCGTAGTAGAAAAGAGACAGTACAGGGAATTAGTCGATAGCGTTCCGGTTTTTTCACGCAAGAGTATAGTAGCTTAGTACCTACTTACTTAAATCTCATGTAGTTCTCAGTCATCTCCTCATAGGATGGCCAGTTGTTTTCACAAGGCTTGCAAGTGCAGTCAAACCAGTACTGCTCCTTCAGATCTGCTTGCCGCTTGTCCTTTAGCACTGTCGTGAAGATAGGACCGTAGTTCTCGCAGACTTCCTCACCCTTCTTGATGTTCTTTACTGCACGAACCACGATGTTTGAACCGATGAAATATCTGAAATAAATCATGTTTACGTTACATGGTGGTGCAATTTCCTCGTACAATAGAAATAACCTTTCATTATTAATAATAATTATTGCTTGAACTATTTTCTTACTCTTGGCTTCAAATAACTCAACTACTGATCCTCTGTCAACTGCTCACCTTACTACAGAAGGATCACAACCATGATTGAAAAGTGCTAAAGTAGGAAAAACGGCCCCAGCCAAGAAAACTGACTTTCCATCGTGTTTGATCACGTTCTTATTCGCTTTCGGCTTTGGGCACTGAAGCTCGAAAACTTCATGAGCATTAAATTGCAGAACCTGCAAGTTCTTCAAGATATACCCGCCAATTAATGACACGTCATCTTTGTACTTCTCACCCACAGCCATAGATTTGATTTCATCCAGGTCAACTGGTTTACACCTAGACTTCCCGTCAAAGTAACCACTGATCTCAAGTAACTTTATAAGAAAAGCTGTCATTTCTGTTCTGTGAATCAAATCCTTCTTTGTTCTCTTATCTTCGTGTGAAACCAAGTTGTAAATATTCCTGTAGTCCTCTGTTTTGTACGGCATTTTTGTTGTGTCCAGGTCTTCAAGATTCTTAAAGTACTCTTTCGCATGCTGGGTGATCATTCTAAGTGCTATGTGACAGGTGATCGAGCAGCCTGATTTCCAGATCAGGGGCAGTATATGGCATTCGTATGCGTGATATGATTTCTGTGCTGTCTCTGAACATTTGTCGCCGCAGAATACCACGTTCGGGCATTTAGGACAGGGCAGTGGAATCACACACCTAAAAATACAAAAAGGAAGTAAATAACAGACAATTTTCCCCTTTTTCTTTTATGAAGGTCACCTTCTAGGGGGTAGGCAGAGGCACTTAAAATACAATCATTCCACTACTATGTGTCTTGTTTAATTAGGTACCTCATAAAGCAGTTTTGACAATGTGACTTGGAAAATTCTCCCAGAAGAACGCCGCTATGTGGTTTTTCCACAACTAAAACCTCCCCTGCGTCTATATCTCTGGCCGCAGTTGCAAACCTGCCCTTAACATCATCATCTCTATCTATGATTATGGCTTCTGATGCTGAAGGGTATTGAGCGTTTCGCTTTCCGGATATCTTTGGCTTCGGATGACTTTTGTTCAGTGGTTCCGGATCTTTAGGGTTCCCGGCTAACACCAGCCCCTTGTTTAGAATTTCAAGCATCAGTTTTGCATCTGTTCGCATTTTCAGCCGCTTCTCTTTGTCAAGTTTATTCGCTTCGTCTAGAAAGCTGATGGTGTCTCTGGAATTTTGAATATGGGTTTAAATTCATGAATATTATTAAATGCTACTTGGAATTTAAAATATGTACAATACGCACTGAAAAGCTTTTATAGCTTCCTGGTTCCGTTTTAAAACTAAAAGAATCCTGGCCTTTCTTTCATACACTTTGTACCGCAGGTGACGAGGGTATGACAGAGAAAGGCATCTTTGTATGTCCGCCAATGATTCTTCGTGTTGCTCCAAGTGGCTTAAAGCTGCTGAGCGGTTAGCCAACACTATGGCCAACTCATCAGCTAAAATAAACGTGTAAGTGATAAGTAGGTAATTAAGTTTACTCTATAATTTCACTTATTTCTTGAGGAAAAGCCAAGAGTAAGTCTCTTACAAACAAGATGTTAGTAGGTACGAGTGTATGTGACAGAACTTGTAGGTATTAAAAATGATTCAATGTGTTCATTCCTATTGCGCAAAACAAAAACAAATTGTTATTGCGCCTTGCTTTTTCATGTTAATCCTTTGTATTGATTCCATACAAATGACTGATTAATTGCTAAGTAAAATATTCGAGGAATGGTAATAAGGAAATAATTATTTAGATCCTAGACAGCATGCCAAATTGATTACAATTTAAATATTCAAAGAATAATTAAATTGTACTGGCGCTGTAACTGGCGCTGTAGTGAGCTCTTTTCCTATGTAGATTGGCCTAATTTGTGGTTAGTACAAGATTTCCAGACAGAACTATAAATCTAATTTTAAACAGGAAACAAGTTAAACTGCGGTTATATATGCAGAACTTGTAAGCTCTAGAGATTCACGGTCGTATGTTTGTTTATGACATTTGACACCGTAACCCACTTACTTTCCTTCTCCGGCATATGCACCATGCTCTGGCTGTAAAGCGCCATAGCCATGCCCCAGTCGCCTTTCTGCACGGCTTTATTACCCTCATCCTTGAAGTGCTTAGCCTTTTCAAACACTTTTCTCACTGGGAACTCGCCACCGAGCTGGCACGTCCTCACATCACCGGCCAAATCGTAAGTTTTCATAGCCGGCAGACTGCAAATGTACGAAACCCGCTTCGCGTTGGTCTCTAGATTCACAAAGTTATTTTTTGTTACGTCGTCGTACGAACTGTTTATTGTGTCGTGGAACTTTTTGAAGAAGCCATCCTTTGGGGGCGACATTTCACTAGCACATGCGATTGGCAGAGATGTTTCCGGGAGAGGTTAGACACTGAAGAAAGCAGAGCGCGGGTTATAGTACCGTATCTATTTTCGTATTTGGATCGTCGATCTGTATATCACTTCAGTCAGTTCAGATTTTACAGAATGTTCTGCTGCGCTGCATTGTTTTTGAATTGATGACTTCGTACCTATTAGAAATTTTAGAGAGCATGAAATTTGGGAAGTAACCTTCTAATATTATAATTCTCCTCGGTAGTTTAGTTAAATGGTTTTTGTATGAGAATCAAACAATCCTTTCACTAAAATGTATTGACGCATTGCTCGTGTTCCGCTCCGAAACCAATCGAGTGCAAAAAGTCTGTAGGTAGGTACCTACTTTAGTCTCTAATTTGTTATGCTTGCGAGTCAATGATCCCCAGAAGCCTTCTCGAAACCTCCATTCGAGCTAAAACCCGCATTTCAATGCAAAAATATAAACTACAAAGGATGATTATAATGTAACCGAGCACGCAACGAATTTAAATTGTTTTTGTTTTGCTAATCACAGGGTTTCGTCGGGTATAAATACATGTTTGCTGTTATATGTAATAGGCAATTTATTCATTTGCTATTTTAGGATCGTAATCATTTGGAACAGATGTCGTTGGCATTCCTAGACGGGTAGGTATATTAGTATACGTTCAGAATCATGGTTTGTTATAACAACACTGGATATGCATGCACTAACAAAATGGCAAAATAAGCATGCAATAAGAATACCTACTCTAAAAATGATCATAACGCCAATTCGTTTTGAATTTTGGTTTGTTTTTGGTATAAAAAATAATCTGTATCATTTACCTACAATTGCTTGAATTCACGCATAATTCTTGTGACAAAACACTAGTACACTACCAGTTCAATATTTTCTAGGGCACACTTGTTGCGGTTGCCACCTAAAATAACCTAATTAATAGGCTGAAAATGACCTCGATGTCAATGGTCAACATTTAAAAATAGGCGCCAGTTCAGGATACCTCTTGAGGCAGGGTTTGACCTGTGTCTTTGATATCAAAGACATGCATATATATGCATGCACATTTTTATTACTTCAAGACCCGGGTTTTTATTTCTGTTTATAAATAACATTTTTTTATTACGGACCTTTTCCGACACAGAACTGGGAAGGGGAGGGACCTGTTCAATATTATATTCTTATATTTCTAGTGACTTGGACATAAGAAGGGAAATGTGTTGTAATGACAGCATTATACGAGTATAGGTATCCGGTTTTATGGAAGCGTCTTCAAATGCTAGCTTGCTTGAATGAATTGCAATGCCCCCAGAACTATCAAATTGAACAACTCTTTGTTTTAAGGCCTCAAAATTCTCAGCACAAAACAATAAGGCCAAAATAAGCACAATCGCGAAGAAATTACAAAATTATGCAATAACGCTTTGAATATGCATTTCTATAACGTATTGTGATTCGGTAGCACTATTTATATTTATTATGTTATAGTGTTGCACTCGTCCCCATAGGTAGGTACATAAGTACATGCCACGGTAGGAGATGATTTGATAGAGAGGGCTTATCAAATGTTAATCGTAAGAATGCAATACGTAGTGTAGGTACACTAACGCTATAAACGGACTAAAATCGCCTAAATCGTTAGTTCTCTGGTAGTGCTCTGATTAACGTTGACCATTTGTTGAGCATTACATTCATTTTTATCTAGAAATTGATTCCTAGATTAAATATTCACTTACATATTTCATCCTATAAAAATAGAATGAAATCAGAAAAGTATTATATGCCTTTTTGATTTCATTCTATGCTTCACGCAAAATGGGCTTACCTACAGGAGGCTTACTTGCGGAAACCGGTCCGCGTACCAAGTTCCAAGATTTAATTCTACTCCAATTATTTATACTTTGCCGTTTTCCATGGGTGCACGGAAGAGCCACTCCCTTCCGGGAAAGCTCCATCGTAGATCACATTCTTGCTCTGGTCAAGAGCTAGACAATCATAGAGGTCAAAAGCTAACCTATCTTATATTTATATTTCATATACTTAGGTATTAAGGTATAATATACCTTAATACCTGAGTATATGAATTTCATATATATTCCCTAATATTATATATATATATATATTGATTGATGGATATATTGTTTATCTTATTTTTATACAACATGCAAACAGAACAAGCCTTCTCTTCCGTATCTCTTGCCTATAATATAGCCTTACTGCGTAGGTCACATGGACAAGGAGAACATGACATACGGCACTGCATTGCGTCCGTCAACTTGAAGCATAAAGTCAAGCCCATTAATTTCCCCGGCAACCATACCCTTCAAATCAGTATACAGCAATGTTGCTTGGCGGCCGTAATAGGTATGGTGGTAGTACCTCGGACCAGCTCTTTCACAAAGAGCTCTACTAAGTACCGACTCTTAAATATCTCTGATGGATATAAGGATAACACAGTTGTAAAAGTGTTTTTCTGGCTCCATTTCAAGGTTGTCAGCAACTCAGAATTATCGCGACTGTAGAGTTCCAGGTATAGCACATCTAGATGCGAGATTTCCAGGTAACTTTAGATGTCATAGTTTTGCTCTGAGCGCAGGCAATTACTGCGTCATAGTGTGCGGTTTAAAAGCAAAAAAATACTCTTGTTTTTATCTTTTTCCTGCTACATAGTGCAATTTTGTTGCAACTCGACTCCACATCATGTTGTATCTGTCTCAGTAATTTTTATACCATTACATGTATGGCTTTAAAGCTATTGAATTCCCTTGAATCATATAGAGTTTTAAAATGTTAGTCCGCCTTTGAAATCTAGTGGTTCGCACACCAGTGTCAGTTTCAAAGTTCCCGGGTTCTTTCCCCAGGGGAGTACAATATTGTCCTTGGTGGTAGGACTTTGTTTAAGTTCACCTGGCTAGCTACCACTATCTTACCTAATTCTGACGCCATAACAACAATTATAAAATTGTTGTGTTCCGGCAATTAGATGTAGCCTCAGACTGTTGAGGATTTAGGCTGAAGTGCGCTTCCACCTTTGGCCTAATTATTACTTGAATCCAAGTAAGATGAAAGCATATACAATACCCAATACAATACACGCCATGCAATAAAATACAACATACCTACATACAAATATCTACCTACTTTCAGAAACATTCATTCTCATTTTGTTTTTATTGTTTTTTTGTGTCAGATCCATACTTAGCTTGATATGATACAACAATTCGGAATCTGCGTCAGGACCCCCGTGGTTCAATTGGTTAGACCGTTTCCGGCTTTAGGAAAATATGGGGGTTCGAGTCTCGGGGGGTCGTCGCGGGTTGTGAATTCTTGTGTCATTATAACATTTGTAATAAGTATACAAAAATCGTCCAATACAAGTAAAACAGCGCGGGATCAGCTAGTATAATAATAATCGTGATGTCGCTCATACAAATAATTGGATCTACAAAGACGTCATACTGCAGACATCATGAGAAATATTAAAAACGCCTTAAAAGGTGAGGTGATTCGCATTATGATTCAACTCACATAATAAGTGGCATTATTTTAATCATAAATAATGGAATATGAGACACGACAATGAGGTCTAGCCTAGGTTTGTTTCCTCAGTTGTGGGAATCTAGAATGTAAAGATATGATGAGTAAATGATCATGGGTGATTTCCATGGGTTGACGTCAAAGGGTAACAGAAGATATTCAAGTTTTTATGGGCTATCATAGTTTAATATCTAGTACCTAGTACACTACACGGATTGATTTACAACGTTGTTCTTTTTGTACGATCGGGAGGTGCTCGAGCTTTTTTTAATTTTTTTATTGTACGAAGGATAAGCACCTGGCCTTCATCTCACATGTTTACAAGTTGAGATAAGGCCGAAAGTGGAAGCGCACTTCATTCGGAATCCTCAACAGACTGATTAACTGGCTATCTTACCTCTAAATGCCGGAATTCAACAATTCAGAATTGCTGTTATGGAAATAAACTTGAGTTTTACCTAAGTCTATCGCCATAATGTTGCGGTAGACAGCCAGGCGGACTTGAAACAAGTCCTAGCACTAATAAAACAAAGCACAATCTTCTATCCCTCTGGAGATTGAACCACAGGGGTGGTTAACTTGCCTTTTGCTTATTTCATGTGTTTTGCTCGAATATAGTTATTTAGAAAGACACCTAGTTAGAACATGAAATAAATAAATAAATTACAGGACATTAATTTCACACAGTGCCATCTAGCCCCTATCTAAGCATAGCTTATAATATGAGATCTAGATTAGAATACGGATACAATACTTTTTTTATATTTTTTGTAAATACTTACAATTTTTTTCTTTTCATACAATACAACACCCAAACACAGAACAAAGATTTATCACACAAATATTTTTCCTGGGTGGGAATCGAACCCACAACGTACAGCGCAGAAGGCAGAGTTACTACCAACAAAGCTATGAGGCTTGTTAAATGATACAATATTAATATATAGGTACACTACTATGCAACCGGGAAGTGTCACGGTACGATTATGTAGGTCTTAATATGATTGCTGCAGGTTATATTACTCTACGTTAGGTTACCTACAGGGTTGCGTAATCCATAATAGGGTCTCCAACCAGCCCAAGATTACAAACAGGGCCCTATTTAATAAAGCTGATAATTCAACATATATGTCAAAACAGGATAAAACCAAGTGCCACGTGTGAAACTAAAAGACAAGTTGATTGCAAGTCGTGATCGATTATGTCGTTTTAATTATCTACTCAATTGTTACCTACTTCTACTTTTTATAGCTTTTCATTATTATTTTTCTGGTTTTATAGGTAATTTCTTGAGATTTATCACATAACAAACCACATCGATATTATTTAATGGAGTTTGAGCACGATCTTGTGATGATAGGTTGGTGACGATGAACAAGTTGGTTTGACACAACTACATTACAGAAAAATATACTATTTAAATAACAGCCTACATGTCAATAAACAATTGACTAGTACCATTGATGGCAAATCGTAGGTACTAGTGAGTAACTAGTAGTGACATTAATTTAGGATGTTCCAGACGTTTTACGTACCAGAGTACGTAGTACCTACTAATACCTAGTAATCAGAATTATTGGTACTATTATTATTCTGCCCAACAATCGCAGCCTTTAAATATCACACTTTCAAGGTGCAGAAGGTTCAGCTTCTGCACCTTGAAAGTGTTCAAAGGTTTTTTTTTTATTTGAAATGGGACTTATTCTCGGGAGTCTACTGGTCGAGGATGAGGTTGAGCATTTCCAGAAGTGGCTTATTAATGGCGCTGGGACTCGCGACGGAGCATAGTGACCTGCTTGGCAGAGATGGTCGCGAAGGCGGATCTTTATAGATCCTTCCACTAGCGATAGAATCATTCAGCTGTAGCTATTGACTATATAGGTGAACGATTCAGCTGCCCACAGAAGCCCACCCACCTTAATCGATTACGATTCTACCGCCACCTGTACACAATTATTTTCTGCTCCTCCCGAATCGCAGCTGAACTTTCTGCACCTCAAACTTTACTTAAGGGCCGATACTACCTCAGATAAGCAACTCGACGCAAATTTACTCTGTTTCGATCTGACATATAACAAAGATGATGAAATAATATGACATATAATAAAGGTGTCTTTGCTGTGTGCTCAGCCACGGCGCATGACTACGAACTACGCACGAATTTCTACGTTTTATTTTTTTACGGTAAAATATACCATATTAATTTTGAAAATGTAACTGTACAAAGTTTCAAGGCCTAATTGGGCGTACTTATTGGGGCGATAATTTTTGGTAGGTAGGTACTAATCAGAGTATTTTTTTTTCTATTGAGAAAATGTTATATAATTAGGTAATCGTGTTTTCGCCAGACATAGCGTTCTAGCGTTCTTTAATCCTGAACTTATTTTAATCTCCATTTCATTTCCATTTGCCATTTCAGGTATCTACCTCCGTCTCTTTAAAGAGTACCTATTAAAAAGAGTATTCTCTTTCTAACCAACTTCAAAAAAGGAGGACGTTCTCAATTCATCAGAATCTTTTCTATTTTTTGATGTATGTTCCCCGATTACTCAAAAACGCCTGGACCTATTTAGAAAATTATTCTTTTGGGTGAAAGGGTACTACTACACAGGTGGTCCCATCGTCATCAGTTCAGGATCTGATGATGGGATCCTGGAGAAATCGAGGGGACACTTCAAATATTATAGACACACTTGAAGCGATTTAGGTAGGTACCTATTTTTAGGGTGTATTGCCTCAAAAGTAAGTAAAAAACGGACCCCATACAGGATCACGCGTCTGTCCGTCTGTCCGTCCAGCTGTTGTCCGTCCAGCTGTATATATATCAAAATTATTGGAAAAAATACGTCGTTCAGGTAAACGAAATTGTATCATTTTCTTCATTGAAGTCTGTTTCTTTACAGTTTTTTATTTTATGTTATAATATGGAATTAATCAACCCCTTGAACAAGATGAGCTAGATATTTAATTGTGTGTTTATACACTTCCTTATAAATATTCGATCAGGATGTGTGATAGGCATCACAAATGATGCTACAAGTCCAATCTAGGTGCTAATTGCATAATAACAATACGCAGCACGCTACTGCTAGTCACGACATGACGCGATTTTTGTGTCGCTCTCGCTTTAATTGAGTTGTCTGATGAGTGAACCAGAATAATGCCAAAGTACCTTCAAAGAACCCACTAGTGGGTTAAAGTACGCACCACGGGTAAAGCTCTTTAATGCTAAGATGGTTTGGGCATATAGAAAGGATGGATAAAACCAGGTTAAAATGAATCTAGGTTGACCAAACAAGTTTCATATGGCGAGTGGTAATGGCACAGTTGCGAGGGGAAGACTTCGGCAATCGTTCTCTGACCTATTCCAAGCTATGCTTAGCTTGGGGCTAGATGGCACTGTGTGAAATTAATGTCCTGTAATATTAAATATTCACCAAAAGCACCCTAAACCGGTGAGAATGTATGAAGAACGTGAGAATGAATGAGGCAAAAGAGGTGTGCAATGTGCGTAGTAGGTACCTACCTAAGTGGAAATCCGTTGGAAATCTCTTCCTACCCTTCTGGGAAATTCAGTACCATTAATTCCCGGCACCATACCCTAGTACTTATGTAGTAGGGGTTGTATGTAGGTAGGTACCTACCTAAGTGGAAATCCGTTGTCTCTGCCTACCGCTCTGAGAAATTAAGTACCAAGAATTCCCGGCACCATACTCTAGAACTTTTGTAGTAGGTTTGTAAGCAGGTTGGTACCTACACCTACCTATGTGGAAATGTTGTCTCTGCTTTCCCTCTCGGGGAAAATCAGTACCATAAATTCCCGGCGCCATACTCTAGTGCTTATTTAGTAGGGTGTAGTAAGTAGATAGGTACCTACATAAGTGAAAATGTTATTTCTGCCTACCCCTCTGCGAAATTCAGTACCAGCATTTCCCGTAACCATACCCTAGTACGTAGTACTATCTATATTTGATTTTGTAATATCATATAACTCACCACGACCCATTTCGCAAGATTATTTTGTCTAAAAGTAACTCTTGACTTGATGACTGCATGATTGCACTGATGTGTGATCATAGACGAGGGCAACAAGTTCCATGTTTACCAGTAGGTAGGTAGGTACTAATGATAAAGATAGAGGCGAATCGTTGTTTATGGCACAATGGAACAGAAGGTACGTGTTGCTACTTGCACTAGGTCTGCTATTACGCCTTACAACTCTACCTAGTCATAACTGTTCGAAGATCTGCTTCCTACAGTTCTACTGAGAAGGTAATTACTTTACTACCGCCAATGTAGTAGTCAGTTCATTAGGAATTCATAGCTTGATCGGACTTTAAGCCAGAAATAAGTTCTACACATTTATATCAAATCTGAGTCCTAGCGATCCGGTTTGCTCTACGTGACTTGAATCTAGGAAATGATTTCTATAAAGTACCTCCGAGATCTTATCATCACAGATTTAGTAAAGACGTGAAGTACAGCGGAATGAGTCTACTTACCTGCTTTCTGAAGTTTCTCCAACATGGTATCAGAATCAGAATCAGAATCAGAATCAGAAATTATTTATTTACTGTTAAGACACACAATGAGACACACATATAAAAAAGAACATAAATATAACAATAAAATATAACAAAAATATAACAAAAATACAATATCAGACTATATCTTTCATTTTTTTTCTACGTCAGGGAAGTGCTTGTCTTTCATCTCATCTGTGAAAGTCAAAGTCAAAATTTCTTTATTCATTATGATTTTTTGGGATCATTTTGAAACGTCAAATCTACCACCTGTTCGGAATCGCTACAAGAAGAAAAGGCAAGAAACTCGCGCTGGTTAATTTTTTTATGATCCATTCAACATTTACCTACAGTTTTCAATTATATTCATTAAGTAAATACATCATCAACCTAAATACTATCTTAAAACATTTGTTATTACCTGTCTACCTAATGGGCAGTTTGTTAACATTGAGAAATGGTCCTGGTGTCTCCTTATGATAAGACCGAAGGTGGAAGAGTACTTCACCCGGAATCCTCAACAGACTGAGGAACTGGTTTTCTTATCTATAAATGCCGGAACACGACAATTAGAGTTGTTGTTATGGCTTAGGGACGATTGTGGTAGCTAGCCAAGCGGAATATAGCCCTACAACTAATGGACATTGATGGTCTGTTAAAATATAATGCAAAATTTGTCAGCATATTAATGCCAAAGCTGTCTAGGCAAGCTAGGTGGAAAACATTTTTAACGAAATAGGTAACACAGAAATAAACTCAAAAGTCGAGAAGAAGAAGAAGAGTGTCTTTATTTAAACCGGCTCTGTGGTCTAGTGGTTTAACCGCCTCTATGATCAAGTGGTTCAACCCACCGATTTCAGATCCAGAGGTCCCGGGTTTGATCTCCAGGGGGAGTACAATATTGTGCTTGGTTTGGTTGGTGGTAGGACTTTGTTTAAGTCGGCCTTAGCTACCACCATCTTACCTAATTCTTTCGCCATAACACCAATTCTAAAATTGTTGTGTTCCGGCATTTAGAGGTAAGATAGCCAGTTTCTCAGTATGTTGAGGATTCCGGGTGAAGTGCGCCTCCTCCTTAGGCCTTATCATAACTTGTAACCAGCTGAGATGAAGGCCAAGCGCTTCCCCGTCGAACAATAAAAAAAATGAAATAATACCTACTTACCTACTAATAGTAATTAGTAGGTAAGTAGGTATATATGTGTGGTAATATAATGGATATGATAAATAATAAATAAATAAATAAATATTACAGGACATTCATTTTACACAGCGCCATCTAGCCCCAAACTAAGCATAGCTTGTAATATGGGAACTAGATTACGGATAAAATACTTAAATACTTTTTGTAAATACATACGTACTATATGATACAACACCCAAACACAGAACAAACATCTATATTCATCACACAAAATGTTTGTCCTGGGTGGGAATCGAACCCACAGCCTACAGCGCCGAAGGCAGAGTTACTACCAACTGAGCTATGAGGCTTGTCAATATGATGATGATGTAACAATAAATTTGCAAGGTGATCTTGTCATAATTCATCCCGCGTCTGCCGTGGTCGTCTGGTGCGCAGGCCACATGCCGTGCCACGGTCGGCGACGCAGAACGCTTCCTCAAAATGACTGTGACACCGCTCATATTCATTTTGTAACTACAGTTCATATCATACATCTCTAAAATGTAGGTATATAGAATCGTCGTAGCTGACTGAGATACAGCCAACGTACAGCTCAAACCAGTTCTTAATACTTTAAATTCCGGTGAGCTTCCTTTCCTACTGAACTAAGATTTTTTAACAAATTCCCTCGGGATGACCTGAACTAAATCCTTTTTTTTTTTGTACAACGGTGAAGCGCTTGGCCTTCATCTCACCTGGTTACAAGTTGAGATAAGGCCGATGGTGGAAGCGCACTTCACCCGGAGTCCTCAACAAACTGAGGAACTGGCTATCTTACCTGTAAAAGCCGGAACACAACAATTTTAGAACTGTTGTTATGGCGACCGAATTAGGTAGGATGGTGGTAGCTAGCCAGGCCGACCCAAACAAAGTCGTACCACCAACCAAACCAAGCACACATATTGTACTCCCCATGGGGATCGAACCCGGGACCTCTGGATCTGAAATCGGTGGGTTGTACCACTAGTCCTCGGAGGCGGTTAAATCGTTCTTAAGGATAAAAGGTCTACTATCCCTTTAAGCAGTAACAAAATCAAACTTCTGTGTCAACGCAATCAAAAGAAACGAAACTCGCAACTACTCGCAAGGGAATCAAAACCTAAAAGATACTACTAGTCGGAAACAAAATCGAAAACCTTAAATTTTTAGTTACATCCCATTTGTGTTTTTAATAATTAGAAACGATAAAAAGACCTTTGTCCTAAATGGATGCTCCTCCAGCTTTTCACATTGTAACGCATGGATTTCATTTATCAATAAAAATACCGTAACTTTTACTTACACTTCTTTTTTTTTATATATATAAAACCAATTATAACACCATAACGGATACTTAACCCAAACCGGTGCTGTAAGTAACAGAATAACTTAAGTGACATATTTTATAATATACATTTTACCTATATTTAAAACAGAAGCTCCAAACAAAAGCTGTGCCATATTTACGACTTTAAGCAGGCTATGGTCAATAATATTTACATTATTATCGAGAGAAATTTTGTTAATTTAAACTTATCATACAGTACAACACCCAAATCTATGTAATACTCCTTCAATTTAATGTGAGCTGGGTAACAACCGACTTTGACGACGAGAATGACGAAACAGGGATTCAGAAAGTCGACCAAACAGCCGTGACCTTCCACTGGTACCTTGGTCCGACCGACGCTTAACGTGCCCTTGAATCACGGCTATTTCGTTCTAACTATGATGATGAGTATAAATCCTAGGGACACATAAGGTCTTCGTATATGATCTCTAGACCTACAACCGAGATTTCCTTCTCTTGTAATTAGCGCCACTCGTATGTAATTATGCTCGTTCAGAATTTTAATGGTCTCTCATCCTTCCTGCTTTACCTTATAAAGTAGTCTCCAAAAGTCGACAGCCCATCAATCTGTATTCGTATCGCAGATAACCCCTGGCATCCCTTTCGCATGAGATTCCTTCCTCTTACTAATTAGGTGTCTTTAGTTTTCCTCTGAAACTTCCGGTGGCATGCTTGGACTTATCACTGTATTGTTATTATTTATGAATTGATTCGTGTAGGTTTCGTACCTCTAAAACGTAGTAATAGTAGTAGGTTACCTATACCTACATACATATAAAGTAATTCAAAAATCTGTAAGGTTTTTCTATTCTATGTCTTGTGGTGGTGAAAGGTTTTTATGTCACGAGCAAACAGTCATTGCAATGGTTTAAAAATAGTTTTTTTTATTGCACCATTTCTCCTGGTTTCAAGCTAATTTGTTTGATTAAATGTTTTTGTTGAACTTTGTTGACACACAATCAATCCATTTTTCAATCTACAAGCCTCACGGCTCAGTCGGTAGTAGCTCTCTGCCTTCTGCGCTGTAGGTTGTGGGTTCTCCCACCCAGGACAAACATTCGTGTGATGAATACAGACGTTTGTTCGGTGTTTCGGTGTTGTTTGTAGGCATATACAAATACAAATACAAAATTTATTTATTACGTAACAAGAAACATGGTCATCAAAACAAAATAACATACGAAGTAATCATTATAAATTTGCTTACATAATAGAATTAATGCTATATTAAATTATTTTGTGGTACATTAGCTCCCACACTAGGATTCCCTGTGTCGCGGGCGGCTAGGTACTTCCGGGAGTGTTGAAAAACATAAAATAGGATTGTAAATAAGTATCAGTTTTGTTTAAAATACGTAGTAACGAAGGCAACTAACAAAAATAATAAAACAACCTTCCACCCATCCCAGTTTGGTAGGTTTAAATTTTGAAATGAATAAATATATGCTTGACTATAGCTTGAATGAATAAATATATAGCCCGCGCGACCTAACTGTGCACCTCGCACTGTGACGTTCAGTTCCAGGGAAGTGCACAGTTAAGTCGCGAAGGTTGTAATTATTTATTTAAAAAAATAAAAAGTATTTAAGTATTACTTCCGTAATCTTGTTCCTAAAATTAATGTCCTGTAATATTTTTTTATCCCAAATAAATTAATTTGTATTATTTATTTCCTCGGTCAAAACGATGGTGATCGTCACACTTTTATGGAGGCAACATAAGCGTAACTCTCTTCTGTAGCCTATTCCAATATTTACTTTGTACGACAGAACCTAACCTTGATTCTCGAGGTAAATATTTACTTGTCCAATCATTTTGATAAAGATTAGAGCGGCGGCGCCGCGGATTCGCAAAGATATTAGCTTGTATATCTATCACCTATATTATCTCTTATAATTACATCATGGTCTGATTTCGTTCTTATCATGCCTTTTACAACTTTCTCCAATGGCCAAGGTAAGCGGGCAATGTAAACTTGTTTCTATAAATCAAGTTTTTTTACAAGATAAACTAGAGTTCCTTTGGAATCCTCTTTAATCTAATACCTTCTTCCCTTTTTCCGGACTATTGTGCCGGAGTCATCAATTTGACAATCAATCCTTTATCATTAGTACTGGGTACGGAACTCCATGTCCTCATCTGTTTTTCCGAGAGTATTTTAAGTGTTCAGAGAATATTTTCCTATTACTCAAGCGTGCTCCATCTTAGGTCACATCGTTACTAGTTTTTTCAAATGAGCTAAGGATAAACATATTCAATTGAATTATCAATTTAAATTACCTCGTTCTGTCGTCAAAACATAAATTCTAAATTTAGAGGTTAAGATAGCCAGTTCCTCAGATTGTAGAGGATTTCGGGTGAAGTGCACTTCCACCTTCGGCCTTATCATAACTTGAAAAAATCAGGTGAGATGAAGGCCAATAAATTTTGATGTCACTCACAATCACAGATCATAATATTGTAGGCACAAGCCTACATCAGCTATCGTACAATTGAGCTAAACCTGTGTTTATTAATTATTTATTGAAACAATAATTTTATTTATATTAAATTAAAGTCAAAACCATCCAACTTAGAGATAAACCTCCTTCGCAGACAGCATTATAATGTGTAGATGGTACGAGAAGGTTCCACAATGTATAGACTTCGTAATGTAATTCGCAGTGTTAGATACAGCAACTGTATTTAGATGCGGGGATTTGCATAACTCTTTGTTGAATGCAGCAGTTTTGTTTTTGTTAAATTAAATTGGAGGCTATGCAGTTCGTGCGTGACACTCGACACATTGAGACCTCAACGAGGAACTGAAGATGTTTGAGCGAGAAACTGAAGATTTTTGAGCGAGATGGTTACAGGGGCGCGGAATTCTATGATTATTACAGGACATTAATTTTATACAGCGCCATTTAGCCTCAAACTAAGCATAGCTTGTAATATAGGAACTAGCTTTCAGATACCAATTTAAATACTTTTTGTAAATACATAGGTACGTACTATATGATACAACACCCAAACACAGAACAAACATCTATATTCATCACACAAATGTCCTGCGTGGGAATCGAACCCACAGTCTACAGCGCAGGAGGCAGAGCTACTACCCAAGTAGCAAAATAGTAACTGCAAAATATATGCCCACCATGGAACTTTTGTTGCTACAATTTATTTGCATAAGAGCGTTTACAGCGCTGTTAACGCTCTTAAAACTTTGATTTGGGCACAAAATTATAACAAATTAGAAAAGGTTGTATGATGAATTCGGCATCATGGAGGTAGAAGTAAATAGGTTTATTGATGTTTTGAATTCACAAACTTAGTGCACACGATGTTCTAAATTCAATTTTACTTTAACCTCTAGCGGATAAAAACGGGTTTTGCACTCAGATATCGAATAGTAAAAATACTCTTTCCGAGATGGTGGGATGAAAACCAAATTTTAGGCATCTAACTTAACTAATTTATGTATATTTATGTGAACTAATTTATAATAGCTTACTGTTATTCATCGTTATAGGAGTTCACTGCTAGCGTCTACGTGGACTCGGTAACTGCTGTTGTAAGAGCGCAGTGATAATAGCAATTTAACACTGTAGAAGTTCAACCATATACAGCATGCATTGTTAAATCATCGTTTATTAAGTCCACCAAATAACTGCTTACTTTACTGTTATAGTAGGCCTCACATTCTGTTTATATACATGTAATTGATGGGTACAAATGTGAGCATTTATTCGATAATTAGTGTAATATGACACCAATATAATGCTGCTATATTACGCATACTAAAGCCACATTACAGTGAAGTCATTGTGATACATATTAATGTCAATGTGTCTGCACATTTCATTTGGTTCAGTCAAACTACAGCAGCTGTGACAGACGCTATGATCTGCCATATCGTCTGAAACAGCTGCTGTAGTTTGACTCCACCCTAATAAGGCTATATATATGCTGAAATTACGGATGTGGACCTTATGTGATAACTTATAGTGGTCATTTGTGCTACTTGGGTACCAACTGAGCTATGAGGCTATAAGAGGGCCCACTAGTCCTGCTTTCCTAACAGGAGTGTTTGTATGGGAACTCTTCCATTTATTTTGGTTTGTATAAGTTATTTAGATAAAGTAACGCACCACAGATCCAGATTATCTCTTTCCGATTATACCGGGAAAACATTCATTTGTTTGCCTTAACACTACTACATGGCACTACCGGTAATGCCAAGGGTAGAATATATCTTCAATCGGACACCTTTTTTTTTTAAATTGACGATGAACTGCGTCTGGAGAGCAAAAATCAGCGGTAATCCAGGGCCTTATTGAGGTGGAGCCTCAGGGTTAGGTTTGTGTGCTTGGTTTGTTGAAGTCCGCCTGGCTAGTTTCTACCATCTTACTTAAGTCTGTCGCTATAACAACAATTCTAAATTGTTACCTTTGTCCCGTTATGTTATGGACACCACATTGTGACGTAGTTTGATTGTGGTACAATGTAGTTTTGAAGAAACTTCCTCACTATTCTGCATGTATTTAAAATAACCAACCTTTTGCTGAATGCCGCCTTCTCCTTTTAACCGCCTCCAGAGGTCCGGGCTCGATCCCCAGGGGAGTACAATATTGTGCTTGGTTTGGTTGGTGGTAGGACTGTTTAAGTCCGCGAGCTACCACCATCTTACCTATGTAGGTCACAATAACAACAATTCAAAATTGTTGTGTTCCGGAATTTAGAGGAACTGACTATATTTTAGAGACTGTTGATTATTCCAGGTAAAGTGCGCCTCCATCTTCGGCCTTATCTTAACATCTATGTAAGATTTAGGCCTTCCCCGTCGTACTATAAAAAATATGTCAATATTTTAAATGACTATTTCACTTCTCTTTTTCTTCTATAAAATCTAATAAAACTATGTCTACCTATAATCCAACGTAGGCAATAATTACTTATTGCTGTTTGGTACACATATGTTCTTATCAGATGGTATCGTGTTAAGCGTATTAAGTGGTACAAGATACCGAAACGTGATAGAAACCAGAAGACAGCTGTAATTTGTTATCAGAATGATAATAATATCACATATATATACATAATTCATACTAGTCAATAATTTATAGATCAAGCCTTTGATCAAAGGATTTCGCACCATCCGCCCGAATGTGTCTTACCTAAAACTCCACCAAAAGGCACCGGAGCAGCAGTTTTCATTCAGTTACTCGCTGTCTGTCAAGGTCGTAACGAACAGTAGATACTTTTGCATTTTAAGCCCTAAGATTCAGAAGTCAGAGTTGATTTTTGTTTGAAAAGCATGAATTATATACATTGCTACGATTATCTTTAATTTGCATTGGAAGCCTGAATATACCACAATTTTCACAATTTTAGCGTTCTTCTCACCTGGTAAGAGGTTGAGATAAGGCCGAAGGTGGAGGCGCACTTCACCCGGAATCCTCAACTAACTGTAGAACTGACTATCTTACCCTTAATGCCGGAACACAACAATTTTCTTGTTTTGGCGACAGAATTAGGTAAGATGGTGGTAGCTAGCCAGGCGGACTTAAACAAAGTCCTGCCACCAACCAAACCATGCACAATATATTGTATTACCCATGGGGGTCGAACCCGGGACCTCTGGATCTGAAATCTGTGGGTTGGACCACTAGACCACAGAGTATATTTGTACTAGTATTATTTGGCTTGCATTTTTTCGGGCTCGTCTAATAGGAATTACCAAATAGCCCGGGACTATTTTATCACCATCATTAATTCTCCCTTGGTCTGATCCCATGGATAGATTAAGACTGGGTAAGAAGAGGCGAATAATTACCAGCGCACGAGCCGTTTGAGTTGTACAGTAGATGTATGTAGATGGTAAGTGTTGGAGTGCTTGATGGTGACGAGAAGGTAAAGCAGCCGTGGATATTATATTGTTTTATTTATTCGCCACCGCCCGCTTAGCGTGTGGATATTGATTTGTGTCATCACGCAACTAAAGTCAGAGTCCATTAAGATTTTTAGGACCATTTTGAAACGTCAAATCTATCCCCATGCACAATATATTGTGCTTGGTTTGGTTGGTGGTAGGACTTTGTTGAAGTCCGCCTGGCTAGCTACCACCATCTTACCTAATTCTGTCGCCATAAAAACAATTCTATTATTGTTGTGTTCCGGCATTAGGTAAGATAGCCAGTTCCTCAGTTGGTTGAGGATTCCGGTTGAAGTGCGCCTCCACCTTCGGCCTTATCTTAACTTGTAACCAGATGAGATGAAGGCCAAGCGCTTCCCCGTCGTACAATAAAAAAAAAACCTGTTAGGAATCACGACCAGTACACAAGAAGAAAGGCAAGGCCATCTAATTTTTTGATGATCCAGTCAATGTTTAGGTACAGGGTTTTAAATAAAATTCATAAGTTACCTTCATCATAAACCTAAATACTTACTTGATTCTATCTAAAACCACTTATTACCACCTAAATACCTAGTAAGCAGTTTGAACTTAACGTAACATTTTGACTTAACAAAGAAATCACCATTTAGCTGTCAACTCGTAAAGCATCATTGGGCACGCGTTCTTATCGTCGATATAGTCATTTATTTGTTTTTTTGTAGTAGGCTATTTTAATCAAATTATTTTTCATTTACAATTTGAACATACGTTGCATGGTGCCTATTTATCATATTCAAAATGACATATTAGTTCCTGAAAGATGTTAAACCATATAAAGTTTCAGCGTGATAAGGATTATGCTATAATGCCGAGAATTTTCCGTTAAATAAAACAAAACGACGTTTCCTAAACGATTAGGCATATAACATACCAGCTAGCTAGATGCATACAATAATAAATCAAGTGGCAATGAGATCAGTCACAGTCTTCATTTGCAAGATACCGCCCGCCCCCTGCTATTTTCCTACTATAAGCCTCTACTGCCTTACCTATAACAGGGTATGAGGTAACCACGCATTACCCATCTTCCATTATTGTTTATTCTATAATTTGCCACTTACGGAACCCCGAAATCTCCGGGATTGTCATTGCGAGTGTGTACCCCGGCCGAGAAGCACGCGTTGCTAAATCGAACTGTATTCGAGTACATTTTCAGTGCATCTGAAAATTATTAGTCGGGTTTTCGTGAGTACCGTAGCGCGTAGACGGTCTACGAAAGTCGTGCGCGTTGCCGTGAGACAATATTTTCAGTGGGTTTCTATTAAATCGAAGAAATGTCGAAGGCCGTGCACAGTAAGTCATTTTTGGAGTTTTCTATATTTATTCTTTATTGCACACACACATAAAAATGAAAGTGCTTGATAGCTTAAGATTAAAAATTATGGCAAAGGCGAGCTTAACCCTAATGAGAGTTTTCTTCCAGCAAACTTAGGTAAATATAGAAACAAAATTTAAATATAATGGGAAAAGTGTACGACATTAATAACATGTCTACATACTCTTAGGAATCATAAGTCCAACAATATAGTAAATATACATAATAATTATAAATTTACTACATACCCAATTAAACATACATAACATATAATATACATATATAATACATACTATTACAAATACCTATATAATCTATATTAATAATAATAAATAAAATTTACCGACGAAAAAGAGGTGGTACATTATTCGACGCGTAGGTATATCTATATATCATTTAAATAAAACATAAGTATACCATTGACTACAAACTTCTATAATTTTAAAAATGTGAACAATGTAAAATCGCTTAACGCGTTGTCATAAATCCGGTTGATAATCCCTATTAAGTTGATAAGAAAGTGATAATTATTTTAAATTGTGGTATACATTTATTCAATAAATTAAACTAACTAAGTACAAAGGAATCAGTCAGATTACCTAAGGACCGTTACAAACGGCCTATAGGTAACTCAACTTATTTTAAATAATTACAGTTTAATTATCAAAAATTTAATAAAAATTGGTCGTTATCTATCATAGATAAGTAACCAAAGAGTTTTTTTGTCGCTCTATAAATAAAATTTAGGAACATTATTTATTTTATATCAAAGGCTCTTTGAAATCATTATATGTCCAGGATATGCACTTGCCCGTCTACTAATATGTACTACACATACACAACTTTGCGTTTGTGAAACACGTACGCAAAGTTGCGTAAAAAAAAAAGGATCGCTAATAAGTATATATGTATTAGGTTGCTTATTTTTATAGGTTGGTGTCTTATAAAGTCTTTGAAACGATATTTATGAATAACTCGTCAAACAAATGTTGCAATTTAAGAATAGAGTATAATTTTATCGCAATTTTCAAGTGAATCCGTAAATATGTTAAATTTATTGAAAACCTTTGCAACCCCGTAGTACTCTAACGGGGTAAATTGTCAAGATATTGATTATAGAGTATTTTATAGTTAACGTTTACAATAAAGAATATTAAGCCGAAGTTTCAAGCTCCGAATACTTTCCAGAAAAAAGTAGCTTACGTTCGTTTTTACCTCTTTTCGCCCCCATTAACGAGGGGAGATAACATTAGCTTGCTAGCTTTATGTGCGATCAAGACACATACAAAAGCCAAAAGTTTTTCCATAACTATCGTTATGACTTCTGTATGTGTTTCCTGCAAATGAAATTTTCAAAATATATTTTTGATATAGATTTTGACCTGTTACAGTTTTGTTAGATCAATAAAAAAATTATATTACAAGACATTATAGTATAGAAGTAGGTAACTACATCTTAGCACTGCATAATTTTCAAAATGGTTTTGTGTTCACACCAGGTAGATATGTTATTAATTTGGTTAAGTGTGATGTAACCATCAGGTTTTTATACAAAGGTAATAACATAATTTACAAGACGAGAATATAAAAGCAATGGCGTCTATTTGACAATTAAGAAGTGCCTACGTATAAGTGCAGGCGACTACCTAAATCGTATAATTTATATCTCTTGCCCCATTTGCAAGTCAAACGCGACTCATTTACCTAATCGATTGGATGCACAGTCATATCTTCGTGTAGCTAGAACCAGAAACCGTTGAAATTTTTTAACCGCCTCTGTGGTCTAGTGGTTCAACCCACCGATTTCAGATCCAGAGGTCCCGGGTTCGATCCCCAGGAGGAGCAATATTGTGCTTGGTTTGGTTGGTCGTATAGGATTTTGTTTTAGTCCGCCTGGCTAGCTACCACCATCTTACCTAATTCTGTCACCATAACAATTATTTAAAAAAAAATGTATCCCGGCATTTACAGGTCAGATAGCCAGTTTCTCAGTTTGTTGAGGATTCTGGATGAAATGCGCCTATACCGTCGACCTTATCTCAACTTGTAACCAGATAGATGAAGGCCAAGCGCTTCCCCGTCATACAATAAAAAAAAGTAATATACCTATATGTAATAATTATTTTCAAGGTATCTTAATTTTACAGTATAGGGACACTAAGGCTTGAGAAACCGCCTGAGTAGAGTTTATGTGTCTCTAATTGGGTGAAATCTCCTAAGCGCAGAGATCTCTTTTTAAGCAGCTTTCTGGAATATGGCCTTAGAAAGATCTTGCAAAATTCCCACAGGGTGACTGGATTAATTTCATGGGCATTACTTTATTATATACTGTGACGAGACGAATTTGTGATAGTATATTGTTAATAGAGCCGCTAATACCTATTTATGTTCACATAAATAGTTATTATCCTACTTTTCAGGATAATTTTACAGAATAAAAGTTGACTTATGACTTTTTCCCTTCGAGGATTCACCTCTGATCACTATTTAGAGCATGGATATGGGACCTACTAGGGGATAGTCAAAGGCACATCCAAAATTACGTTCGGCCAATGCCCACGGGTTGCAAGTAGCTAATATTCAATATGTAACAGGATGCAAGCCCATCGCCGTGCAATACTAGCCTGTGACACATGCCATATATATTTTTGGTCCTAGGACATGCCGCTTTCCTCGCAATGTGATCTTAATTCAACGTCAGAGCATGTGCGTGTGTCAAATGCGCAATTCCGGGTTCGAACCCACAACCTACGATTCGGAAGGCGGACCAATACCCATTACCCACAAATATCATTCAACAAAATTGGAGTGCATATTTAAAACGATACCTGCCTATCTATTTCTTCTTATTAACTTCAAAAATTATAAATACATTAATGTCTATATGTATTGTCAGCTGACAGAAGTCAAAACTGATGTCGCTAGTAGCTAGTAGTCATATAGACATATTATGACATAATATGTCTATCTGTATTTATAATTGAAGTGAAAACATCTCTAGATGCGTTAGGCATTTTATGTGATGAGAAAAATCATTGATCTAGAACATTGAACGAGTGGAGACTTTTGACTTTAAACACATTATCACGTCACTTTACGATCCTAAGAGATAATTACAGGTATGGACCGTTCGTAGACTGCCTCTACCTATAGACGACAAACTTCAAGTTTTCACTTCTGACTGCACTCCCGGAGTACTACAGTTTTTTTTAAATTTTATCTGGGAATCAAACGTTTGATGAAGTCATCCTTGCGTCTGTCGCAGTCCGGTTAGCAGAACTGATTCTTGCATTTGTGCTATTTTCGAACGTCATTAGTAGATTCTATATATAATTCAAACGATTGTCCCCTTGGCTAGGTCAGGGTTTGTTTTGTACAGACTGACGCGTACGAAAATTATACGAACATTCCTCATCGTCATCAAGTACCAGCTCGAAGCCCTGGACTCGAATGAGCGCCGTGCTGCTCATATGTGATGATTAACTTGTTAAGGTCAATTTGAACACAGACAGCGGATTGCCAGGCTGTAAGTGTTCACTTAATTCTTCTTTAGTGCATGTGCGTACGATATCTTTGACCTAATCCCTCCTTTCCCTTTCACTACCGGACTAGCGTACGGCAGATAACAATCCATACATACCTTGCAGATGTTCCAGTGTGCCGAACACATCAATTCGCCTTTACCTTTGTAAATACACATTTGTATCAGTATCCTTGCCCCCGTCTGTTTTTCCGCACCAGTACAATCCTGGAGTCTTCAAGTCCAGAATGAGAAGTTCTGTTTGAACTATTGCGCTCCATCTTGCTTATTAATAAAAAATAAAGAAAAACGGATATCATTCGCGCGTACGTACTTTTTGATGTTCACTACCTATTATATTTACTAAGCGTAATAATAGCAATAATTAAAAAGAACACAATTTTACTCACAACAACCTGGGCGTACTACTATTTTACTGTATCGTCTACCTAATGCTATGTACATAAAAACTTATCTAGGTACATATAAATACTCGGTAGGATTCAGAATTATCTCTGCGGCTTTACTCATAAATAAAAGTAAATATCGATCAGACAAACATCGAGACGTTTTGTTTTATAAGGTAGCGAAGATTTTTTTGTTGACAGAACGCTTGGCAAGATTTCAATAAAATTTGATCTTGAGGGCTACCGGGGTTCACCTTACATTTTTTTGTAGATGTGTTATTTGTGATATTACTATATTGTATGTTGATATATATTTGTCATGAAACGCGCCATTTTTCATTTCGAATAGGCCTGCTTAGTTGCAAAGAGTACCGTTGTCACATCCACCATCCAAGCCACCTAAAGCGTCATCCGCATATTGACAAGCCTCACAGTTCAGTTGTTGGTAGTAAATGCGCTGTAGGCTGTGGGTTCGATGCCTACCCAGGACAAACATTTGTATGATGATTGCAGATGTTTGATCTGTGTTTAGATGTTGAATTTGATGATATTTGTTTATCAAAAAAAGGTATAGTAAGTATTCTATCCATAATCTAGTTCCCATATGCTATGCATAGTTTGGAGCTAAAAATCCCGTGTTTATAAAAAATCCTTAAGAATTTTTTGAAATCCTTCCTGTACGAAGAAACGAAGGAACCCTAAAATGTTCATGCTTCTAGCTTTTAAGGCAGGCTAGTGAGTTGATGATTTAACTAATCATTATCTTACAAGCCTACCTGAATCATCTACGCAACCACTTTATTGGAGCTATTTACATATATTTATTGATGTTTGTTCTGTGTTTAGGTGTTGTATTGTATGATAGTACCATAGTATTTACAAAGTAAAAAAGTAAAAGTAGGAGTATACTACCCGTGATCTTAATATTTTAATATCCCATATTAAAAGTGCTTCGTTCGGGACGAGGTGGCGCTGTGTGAAATGTATGTCCTATATATTTTTTTATCTGTTTTTACTATTTCAAGATAAGGTCTCGTTTCGTACACAGCCCGTAGCCAAGGTTGGAGTCTTTATAGACATCAATATTTTTTTATATCATACGCATCTTCCTGCCCAAAATCCTACATTAGGTGGGATACAACGTGTCTCAACCACCTCTGTGGTCTAATTATTCGCCTCCCTGTTAGATATAGAGGTCCCGAGTTCGATTCCCAGGGAACAATATTTTTGCTTGGTTTGGTTGGTGGTAGGACTTTGCTTAAGTCATCCGGCTAGCTACCACCATCTTACCTAATTCTGTCGCCATAACAACAATTCTTAAATTGTTGTATTCTGGAATTCAGAGGTAAGATAGCCAGTTCCTCAGTTTGTTGAGGATTCCGGGTGAAGTGCGCCTCTACCTTCAGCCTTATTATAAACTGAAAAATCATGTGAAATAAAGGCCGAGCACATCACCGTATAAAAAAAGTCTTTTTCACCCAGATCAAGGCCATGCTAGGCTTAAAATCTAAATCGAAATAGCATTGCGTGATCAGCAGACTAAATAAATGGGCAATTTTCATCAATCTATCGACTTCCTCCATCCAGCGCCGGTAAACAGGTAGGTATATAGGTAGTGAACTGGATACAAAAACACCAGTCAATTGGTCTGATTGTTTTTTAATGCGCTGACAAGGTATCGGAGGAATGCCGCTATCTTCGTTGTAAGCTAATTTAAATTCATACTGATAAGTGTCGTATGAAATTGAAGGTCTTATATACGTGTTATTGGTAGGTAATAAAGAAATACAGTACCCACTGGTATTTTTCGCTGAAACCGCCTTTACGGTGTAGTGGTTCAACCCACCGATTTCAGATCCAGAGGTACCGGGTTCGATCCCCAGGGGAGCAATATTGTGCTTGGTTTGGTTGGTGGTAGGATTTTGTTTAAGGCCGCTAGCGGCCACCATCTTACCTGATTATTTTGCTATAATACCAATTCATAAAAAAATGTGATCTGGGATTTACAGGTAAGATAGCCAGTTCCTCAGTTAGTTGATTCCGGGTGAAGTGCGCCTCCACCTTCGGCCTTATCTCAACTTGTAACCAGGTTAGATGAAGGCCAAGCGCTTCCCCGTCGTACAAAAAAAAAATGCTACACTCTATATTCTCCCATGTATTCCACTTTAAGTAGTTGTCACAACAGGTCTCTTCCTCTATTCACCATAAATCACCATTCTCATATCCTGCCACCCAGGTTCCTTCAAATGATCCATCTCTCATAACTTATGAGGCATAAGGCCTTATCTCTACCTACTCTTGTATATGAATCTGCTACAGTCTGTTAAACTCCGATATAACTAAGAAATAAATCATAAGTCATTTATTGTTATAGGTATACAGGTAAAAAAAAATGTAGATATGGTACTTACATAGATAAAATCAATGAAGTTTAAGTAGGTACAAATCTAACCTAAATAGGTTATGCAACACACACTACATAAGTAGGCAATGAATTCACAGTCAATATAACTAACGAATAATAAAAAAATCATCATACGAATAGAATGCCTGATTATATAGAATAAGCCATTGATTTAATTTATTTTATATCATAGTACATACATACATAATCATGATACAATAATATTTAGATAATTATACTAAATAAATAGTTTTTTTATTGTACGACGGGACCGAGAAATTATAATTGGCCTTCAGCTGACATGTACGCAGCATTTGTGTAGCTGTAAGTTTTTTAGTACAATTTTTGAACCAGCTTCTTTTATTTTTTTATAGATCGACATTGGGAATTGCTTAACCTTCAAATCACTTGATAAAAGCACACGGGACAAAGTCAATATTAAATAAACAACATTATCTTGAAATAGATATTTCGCAAAAGGTCAATACAACATTTTTTTTTAATTACTCTACTTTGACCTAATTTTAACTTTCATCAAGTGATTTGTAGGCCAAGCGATTACCGCTGTCGTTTTATAAAGAAAAAAAAAATTTTAAAAATAAGAATAAAACGCAATAAAACGGGTGCGCTACGTGGAAGTACTTTGGTGCGCTTCATCTTTGTATAATATTTTATAGCTAGGATATGATGATTATGTTATATTGAGGCGACACGTGACCCAAGGGCTGGCTCTTATTTAGGCCAGCGAATTAGCATAGCTATTCAGCGTGGCAATGCAGCCAGTGTCTTGGGCACGCTTCCGTCTGGTATTGGTCTGGAACAGTTGAGTTACCTATAGGCTGTTTGTAACGGTCCTTAGTTAATCTGTCTGATTCCTTTGTACATAGTTTAATAGTACTTTTTATTAAATAAATACTTATATACGATGTAAAAACATTCTTCGAACAGTGTTGGTTTCAAATATAGTAAGGTATCAGCTAGCCTATTAGCCGTTATTTTGGTTCCAATCAAAATAGCGGCTTTTCTTCTGAACAATTTTACGGTTTCATTGAGAAGTCCTAGAAAACCAGCTATTTTTATTGAAACCCAAATGAAACAGACTTAGGTAGGCCAGCAGGCACCAATTTGGAACATTTCCTTCATACGTTATCTATAAAAAGTTCACTGACTTTTTATAGATGACGATTCATCATTCAATCCGTTTTTGTTGGCTATTTTCGTTGTCTTAAAAACTGGAAAACCCAAGTTGTTAGCAAAGTAATGACCGCTTTTAAGGATAATTTTGTGCACATGAATAAATATGTGCATTTAATAACCCATAGCTTATTATTTGAGTAAAAATACGTGGGAAGTGTATTTATAAGCAATTCATAATTAAATTTTAACCGCCACTGTGGTGTAGTAGCTCGCAGACCGGTGTTATATCCAGAGGTTCCGGGTTCGATCCCCAGGTGAGTACAATCTTGTGCTTGGTTTGGTTGGTGGTAAGACTTTGTTGAAGTCTGACTGGTTAGCTACCACCAGTTTACCTGAGTCTGTTACCATAACAACAAATCTATACTGTTGTGTTTCGGCGTTTACAGTTAAGATAGCCAGTTCCTTAGACTCTTGAGGATTCCGGGTGAAGTGCGCTTCCACATTCGGCCTTATCATAACTTGAAACCTGGTGAGATGAAGGCTATGCGCTTCCTCGTCATACATTAATAAAAAAGGGGTGTTCATGCATTCTAATGAATTATCATTTATTAAAACAACATTATGTTCAAAGGAAGCAGCTACCTAAGGACCGTAGGTAACTCAACTATTCTAAACCAGTACCAGTCGGAAGCGTGCTATTGATACTGGCTGCATTGCCACGCTGAATAGCCATGCCAATTCGCTGGCCTAAATACTAAGAGCTAGCTCATGAGTCGCGTGTCTAAAATTATTGTGTGTAAACAGAACCTCCACTGACAAAGCATATTATGTATTACAAGCTATGCTTTTTTTGTAGTTTGGTGCTAGATTGCGCTGTGTGAAATGAATGTCCTATAATATTTATTATTATATATTATAATGTGTAAAGCGTATACACCTTCTTTGCATGTGGGCGTAACAGCTGTGGAGAGGTATTAATTTTTAGACTGGCACTTCTATCCTTGTATTTTCTTTGATCTTTCCTAATGGATTAGTGACACACGCCAGTTAGCTTTTCAAATAAATATTAGCAGCCTGTTATTAATCATGACTAACTTGTCGTAATGAGCTTCACGGCAATTATTGACCGCTGTGGCGTTCTACTAACATTTTTATGACACCTTTTAGAATAGGTTAGATGTCTGAAAAGTCGCTTCTATATTCATCCTATTTCTATCCTATCATCTTTATCTAAAGTAGTTGAAAAACTACTGAACAATAGGCTTATGAAATACCTTGAAACTGAAAACCTTTTAGCTAGTACTCAATATGTCTTGAGAGCTAAAAAATCTACTGAAATGGCGGTCTCGGGCTTAACAGATTACATTGTACGTAATCTTGACAAACACAAATAATGTATAGCTATATTTTTAGATATGGCTAAGGCATTTGACACTGTCTCTACACCTATCCTTCTGAACAAACTGGAGCGTATAGGAATAAGAGGAATCTCTCTTTCCTATACGCTTACTTTTTCAGAGTTACCTATCTGATAGAACTCAATGTGTACTCATCGATAAAATGATAAGTGACGATGCTATGATTTCATACGGTGTACCACAAGGAAGTATCTTGGGGCCGTCTCTTTTCCTTATATTTATCAATGAGCTTTGTCTCTACACTCCCCAAATGGCAGAATATTTACATATGCAGATGACACTGCTCTTGTGTTTGAGGGTGAGACCTGGTAACAAACTCAAACAACTGCAGAATATGGTTAACGCAATATTATCTCCTTTCTTAGCTTAAATCTTCTTACCCTTAATTACAGTAAAACCAATTAATTTCCTTCTCAATATTTTCACCTAACATCCTACGTTAAACATCTACATCTACATTAAAGATTCAAGCTCATAACCCCACTCGTACCAGACTACCTAATTGTCATTTATGTAATTGTATGTATCTGGAACCTATTTCGATGATTATATACCTAGGAGTCCTAATAGATCAACAACTAAATTCGATCCCCCAAATTGAGTCTATTTCTTTTTAGCACACGCAAACTCATCTGGATTTTTAAAAACCTGCGCAATATAGCCCACTTTGACCTTCTGAAAACGGTTTACTACGCCCTTGGACAATCTATATTAGGTTACTGTATTTCGGTGTGGGGTGGTACGCACAAAACCCATCTGATAGAAATAGAACGTGCACAGCGATATCTATAAGTTATGTTACGAAAACCTTTCCGATACTCTACCACTGCTCTTTACAATGAATGTCAACTATTATCTGTCCGCCAACTTTATATTTTCAAACAATTAGTCTACATCATTAAACCCTTATTTACGACACTATGCTGGCCGTCTCAAGCCGAACGCTTAGGGGTACCAACGTTAAATGTAATACTGGTTTTGCACGACGACATGGCTATTTCATGAAAAAATATATATTTATAAATAGCGTCCAGTTAAATTAAGCCACTCTCGCCTTCCATCAGTAGTTGAACCATGAGCCCACTTCGCTTTACGTTGATGATGAGTAGAAGGTGGTTTACTCTTTAACAGGTCACGCTTGGTCTCAAGCTCCCGTCTCCTTCCTCGAATGTTAACTTGATTGTGAAAAGTCTGTCTTCATATCAACTTTTGTTAAATGTACCTACACTACTGACACACTACCCACACTACACTACTGAGCAGTAGCATCAGGCGACAGCGACAAGTGACAATACTGGTTCCTATACTTTATCTTATGTTAAGTTTTATTTTTATGAAGCTATGTCGCTGTCTGCAGTTGGCTACGAACTTGTACCAAAACAGTCGCAGTAAGTACGCTGTTTTTTTTTTCTTGTGCGACGGCTAAGCACTTGGCCTTCATCTCACTTGGTAACAAGTTGAGTTAAGGCCGAAGGTGGAGGCGCACTTCACCATGAATCCTCAACAAACTGAGGAACTGGCTATCTTACCTCTAAAACCAAACCATGCACAATAAGTATATTGTACTCCCCGTGGGGATCGAACCCGGGACCTCTGGGTCTGTAATCGGTGGGTTGAACCACTAGACCACAGAGGCAGTTAAAAACTATGCTATGTAAGCTATGTCGCTGTCTGCAGTTGGCTGCAAGCTTGTACCTTTAGGGTCTCAGTAAGTTGAATATATTACGTGATTGCAGATGTAGAGGTTGGTGACGCAGAAGCAGCCCCGAAGGGCGAGGCGGTCCCTGCGCCCGCGCCGCCCCCGCTACGTCCCGGTAAGCCACTCATGGCATGTGGTACACTCATGGCTGTGCATGGGGCTTACTTTGACGTTTACTGTATACGCTCACACGCAAACAGGCATATAAACGGATAAAATCAGTTGACATTATCAATATTTTTTACATGTGATTAAGGTACACGTTACATTAAAATATTGATAACATAATTTAAAGTCATTTATTGATAATCAGCAATCATTTTTGATGTGTTGAAGGGAACTATTTTAATTCGGAGATAGAATGCCGATGGATTGCCTGTTTGCAAATATGAGTACTTATGTCGCATGTATTTCATTCATTATTATTAATGTAAAGAGAATAGTGGAATGGCTATATTTTCATCTACGTTCATCCACATGGATAATACTCATAATGGCACAATTACAATTTACTACGTTTGAATCTTCAATTTACCTCCTTGTAGTTATTTTAACATATTGTTCAAGTATTTATTGCATGTTGTTTTAGTCGGCACTTACAAAAGGTGAACTTTTTTTCATCATTCGTTTCTATTGTGTGATATGTGGTTAGACGTGTGTATTATATTATTAATTTGATTTGAAATCCATCATCATAAAAGAATAATTATTTATATTTTTATCATTGCCTTGTCTGGGTTTTTTTGGGTTCATCTTTTTTGGCAATATCAGTGAAGTCGAGGTGACCTGTTACGTTCCTTGGAAGGCAGTCATGATCATGGTCAATGAGCTTAAGTTCTTGCGCAGACTATAGGCGTTTTTGTCGCGCGTAGACTATCCTGTCAACGACCGTGCGTCTCAAAAGTCTAGTGTGCACACTTGCATTGCCGGCCGCAGCTTGTCGCGCGACAAAAGCGCCCAGTCTGCGCAGAAACTAAATATTTTAATAATTAAATGTGGTTTGAAGATTTTTTATGGGTAAAAATAAGTCATAGTATTTTTTATTTTTCTATTCAGTACCATTTTTTGGGTCATCAACGGCAAGTCTACCGTCTTTTCGGAATCACGATCAGCACACACGAAGTAATGCAATAAACTCGTACCAGTTCGTGAATTGATGAACCATGTAATAGTTACCGAGTTTAATATATTACTTAACTATAAATACAATTTTAGTTATCATGATATTTTTTAACTCTGTGGTGTAGTGGTTGGCCCACCGGTATAAGATTCAGAGGTCCCGAGTTCGATAACCAAGGGGAGCACAAGGTTGTGTTTGGTTAGTTGGTGGTAGGACTTTGTTTAAGTGGCTCTCTACCTAATTCTGTTGCTTTAACAACAATTATTAAATTATTATGTTCCGGCATTTAGAGGTGAGATATTCTGTTTTCCTCAGTTTGTTGAGGATTCCGGGTGAAGTACGCTTCCACCCTCGGCCTTATCATTACTTGAAAATCAGGTGAGATGAAGGCACCTCCCCATCGACAGTAAAAAGAACTTCGCATCTTAAAAGCTACAATTCAAATTAATCAGTTTGTTGGTAGGACTACTATAAGTATTTAATTATTTTTTTAAAAAGTAACACTAAAATGTTAAACAATTATTCAAATGCAGTAAAATTAATATTGCTCTCGAGTTTTTTTACATTTCATGCCTGAACTGCATGGTTAGGTGACAATTAGGCAGGTACATGATTTTTGCATCACTCTAGGTACTTATTATTTGCATGGTTCTTATCCATGTAAATAATACGTAATTTCATTTTGAATGATATTCAATACGGAAGTTGATAATAATAATTAATTAATCTAGCCAGGATATTCAAGTCTACAAATTAGAGTACCTAATTCTCCTCAAACCACCTAAGGGTATTTAAATCTACTAAATAGTATACTTAATTCACCTAGGTGAATTAACCCTGGTGAATTAAGTCAATGTGGTACCCACAAATATATTTTTTTTAAGACCGATGTGATGAAACGAGTGTTAGTTAGGTTAGCTGTTGTTCTTGGATCCGTGTTGTATATTGATTAAACGCAGCCTAAACATCGTCTAGGCGGTCACTACGCAATAAGGTCCGTTCAGCTTTTTAGACGCGAAACAAACAAACACAGTTATTTTCGAATTTCGTAATAGCATGTATTTACCTTAATTCTTATAACTGCTTCAATTGCCGCGCCTTTATGAGTTTTCATACACTCATTGTATATTCATTTTATATTTTTTTATTATCCCTTATTTAGGCTGTAAACAAGGCATAATATGATGTCATAAAATTTAACTTTTTATGCTGTTTACAAATAAATACAAAGTAATCAGTTTGTTTCAACGTAGCCGAGCAATTGAGGTACGCCTTATCGTCAATAATAAAAAAAAAACGGTTTTCTTGGCGCCATATTTAATTTAATGTGTCGTTATATAGCCTTTAAGCAGCGGAAAATCAAGACGCTTACAACGATGTCTCATTCTTCAAATCATGATATAACTAGGGAACTATATTTAGAAATAACTAGGGAACAGATGAACATACACTTACATACATACATACCTATTACTACTTATATCCCTTTTTTGTAAAATACTACCGAATACAAAATGGAAGTTACTCGTGCTATATTTAGGCCATATCATTGCTTCCCATCAGGCGAGATTGTGATCTGAGGTAGGAAGCAATAAGAAAGGATATAAAGCGTCGAAAGGCAGATTAAAAAAAAATGGGGGACAAATGAGACCATTGTCTCAATTTTTTTATTTATTTAGTTTCAAAAATCGGATATTCTGTAAATACCTACATGTTGATGCATATGTTCTATCAACATGAAATTTTCTATCAGAATCGTATTATCGTTTAATCAAGAGTAAGTAAAACACTTGTCCTGCCGGAAATTGATCCCTCCAAATCAGCCCTTGGATATCGTAAAAGTTGATTAAGGACTATCCAGAAGAAGGGCTGCAGAAGCTTACAGAAGCTTCCTTCTGTAATCTACACCGTTACTAGGAACACCAAAAATAAATAATAATAATAAAACTCCAAAATACTGAAAAATCTATATTTTTACAATGAAATATGGATTTTTCAGTATTTTGGAGTTTTACAATTCGTAGTAAAAACACTACGAATCACAAAACAAAACTTTAGTCGGCGAATGCACCGGCAATTTCACTGAAGAATATTTTATAAAAAGGTGAAGTCTCTGGACTTTAGCATTAGGCACCTACGTTGATTGTCAGTCAGTCAGTCAATCAGTCAGCTACACAAGTATAAAAATTCATAAAATACTTTCATGTTGTGCTTAAGAATGCTTAGAAGGTACATGAATGAAACATACTCGTACTTAACGAGTGAAAGGATGTATCCAAGAGTCTCAGACCTTTCAAATCTGTTATGGTTGTTTTGCCATGTGATTACATGATTGGTAAAAAGCGGTAGTGAACGTATTGGTTAAATTATATCGAGAATTTAAGAAGATGATGCCTTTTTTATACTACTAGGAGACGGGACAAGCAAGTAGCGCACCTGGTGTTAAGTGTACTCTTGCCTATGATAAAGCCTTACTGCATAGGTCACATCCACAAGAACATAGCCTACACGGCACTGCATTGCGCCCGTCAACTTGAGGCATAAAGGTGTTAAGCCTCACGTACCCGTAATTTCACCGGCAACCATACCCTTCAAACGGAAACACAGCAATGCTGCTTTACGGCTGAAATAAGTATGGTGGTAGTAATTCTCCGGACGAGCCCTTTCACTTGGGGCTTCTACTACTCTTAAAATGCCTATAAGTCTTTTGAAAATATGACAGCTGAACTATGTAGTAGGTTGAGATTGTTGATGGTGTTAAGATAATAATATACATCCTTGAATGAATGAATGAAAAATACTTTATTGCACACCTTAAAAATAAAAACTGGATAACTTAAAAATAAATGTACAATGGGCGGTCTTATCGCTAAGAAGCGATTTCTTCCAGACAACCTTTGGATGGAGAGGATTTCATGGCTAAAGAGGTGGTTGGTGGTGCACATATTAATTAGGGTCTAGCTAAATTAACTATACGTAAATCATACATTATAAGTAAAGCTATGCTACAAATAAACACACTACATATATAATATAAATATAAATACCTATATACTATACAATATGTACTTACATATTGTATATTACATATTATATATATCGTATTTACATATTGTTATTCTTCTGAAAATTACATGTGATTTTTTTTATGTATGTCAAAAGGCTGTAGTACATAAACATAATTTATACCTATGTATAAATTATGTTTATGTAAAAATAGCATACAATTTATTATATATATTTTTTTTTATGCCCTGGCGTAGCGGCTGATTCGGCCGAGGATCACAAAAGGCGCAAATATAGTGGTCTCGAGAGATCTTACTTATTTAAGCCTTTTGGGGTCGAGACCTTAGGAGACGGTGCTTTTGATTGAGGCGACACGTGACCCAAGGACTGGCTTTTATTTAGGCCATCAGAGAATTAGCATAGCTATTCAGCGTGGCAATGGAGTCAGTGTCTTGGCCACGCTTTCGTCTGATAGTGGTCTGGAACAATTGAGTTACCTATAGACCGTTTGTAACGGTCCTTAGATAACGACTGCTTCCCTTGTAATAGTTAGTTTGTACATATTGTTTTTATTTTTTAACCGACTTCAAAAAAAGGAAGTTCTCAATTCGGTTGTATGTTTTTTTTTATGTTTGTTACCTCAGAACTCCGAATATTTGTTATTTGAAAGGATATTATTTGTGAATAATATGAAACTTTAACGCTATTCACATGTCAAAACATATAATAATACCCGTTTTACATTTTTTTCCATTTGTCTGGTTCAGAGATCGCTTACAAGGCACTTCGACATGAGTTAAAACCACAAAAAGAGCACTAGACGTAATTTACATCACACATCAGTGAGGATGTGCTAACCTAAATCCGTTGGTCATCTCATCTCTGACAATTGGTTGAATCCTATCACGCGTGGGAGAAGTAGTTTTATTATATCATGGCTTCCTTTGCTATTTATAAACACTGATCCAACCTACATTTTAAACCACGGGTTTACTCACGTATACGATTATGTTGATGTAGTTAAAGTTTTCAGTTTTCAGTGTAAGTTTCAAGTCAACAGGTGAATAGAATCGTGATTTAAGTATAGTACTTCACGCAAGTTTTGAAACTGATCCACTAAAACCACTTTCCTAACATGTTTGGATCTTTTTGATGATTTTTAGATAATTTCTATAGGTTATAATGTTATTTAAAATATTTTTTTTAACTCAATGCCACCTAGCCTAAACTAAGCAAAGCTATATGGAAACAAGATCACGAAAAAATATTTATCTACCTTTGCGTTTGTAAATTCACACAAATATTTGTTCAGGGTGGGAATCGAACCTGCAACAGCGCAAAAGGACCTAATGTCAACTGACCTATGAAGCTAGTTTTCCTTTACGAACACTATTTTCCATTTTAATTGTATATTGGTTAAACCCACCTGTATATTGGTCGCACTAAAAGCATTCAATTTTCCCACGACAAAACTATGATTATTTCAAAAATGTCTAGTGATTTATGCAATCGTATTTCTTAACAGTATTCCATAAACGTTTGTTTATGGTTGCCCACACTTTGGGAGTCACTTGAAGTAAGTGTTACGATATTAACACCATCTGATCGAAACCCATAGAGATGAAACCTTGAACGGCTACATAGACATTCGTTCTTACCCAGCTGTCTCAGAAGGTAGGTTATATTTTGAGAGTATATCATATAATGGTATCACGTTATGATAAGGCCGAAGGTGGAAGCGTACTTTACCCTTCTGAGGAACTGGCTATATATCACCTGTATGCCGGAACACAATAATTTAGAATTGTTGCTATGGGGACAGACTTAGGTAAGAAGGTGGTAGCTAGCCAGGCGGACTAGAAAACTCAGGAGGAAGATGATGATGTTATTAGTTGCACGTAGCCTGTATGACGTCACATCAATTTTTTTAATCGACGAATGTGTTTTGAAGCTACGATATCTACTCATTTAGCTCGGTAAGAACCTTTTTGCGTGAGCTACCGCTGTTTAGGCATTATGCATCTAATACGGCATAGTAGGTTTTATCGTATTGTAAACCCAGTTTCCCAATACGATATCACGGTATCAATCAAATAGCAATAGACATGCACACGTGAGCATGTAAATAAGTTTTGTGGTCAGCATGCATGTAGGTACTCACCTACTTGACGTGTGGTTGTGTATGTGCCAAATCGAATCTAGCTATTGAGACCATTCTACTTGACTTTACGATATCAATACATTACTGACTGATACAGGGTGAGTTTTCTCGAGTGCCCTCTGAAGTCTAAATCTAAATCGCTATAGTACTGGAAAGTTTGTTAGCAGTTACGGGCTCGATTTTGATACAAATAAGAACTGCATCTAAAAACCGACAAATCTTTCTTTGTTGCATATTTTGAACCTCTCTGACAAAAAACAAATACTGAAAAATAACTATGGGTCAAAAGTTGTTGGGACACTTAAAAATCAAAATCTCAGTTTTCATATAAATGTAAACAGCTGCATAGTCGATCGATCGAAACAAAACATTTTGTTCGATCTTTGAACTTTAAAGAATGTTGTCCCTTCAGTTGGAAGTACCTAAAAAATAACTTTGAAATAAGTAAGTAAGTCAGTGTGAGACGCGAAACCTAACAAGTGGGCTGCGAGCGCCGCGATCGCAACTTACCCGGCGAGTCACACTCACCCTGATGATGATTCACCTGTTGAATCGAAACCGTTGGTGCCTACATCAACATAATCGTTTCAGTGAGTAAAATCCGTGTTTTAAAGTGTAAAAGTAAGTAAGTATTAAGATTATATACTGTTTAATATTTTTTTATTTGTAATTTTTTTAAGAGGAATTATGCACAAAAAAAAGGAAGAAAATATTTTTGATTTTTTTCTAAACTGCAGTTCTTATTTTTATCAGATTCGAGCTCCAAACAATACTTTTCCATAATAATGGCCGTTTAGATTTTGCGCTCGAGAAAATCGCCCTGTAAGTACATAGTTAATTGTCTTGTACAACGGCCAAAATACTTTCAAAAGTCAATCAGTCCATTTGTATGAGGGAGATTACAGAGAACGGTTAGGCACAACACAAGTGGAGACGCTCAAGGAGTGATGAATAGCAGAGGCACAAAAACTGGGCCGTTGCCCTCACCTGGGCCCCGTTACACCGTACATGTTCAAATGCAAGTGAGACGTCTATTTACTTGTACCGATGTCAAACTTGCCCTCTATGCTTCTCATTCTTTAAACTCAAACTAAATTACTGATTATACAATAATTACATTCCATAAATCTTCCAAAAATCCCCACTCAAAACAACTAGGTATTGTTAGAGTTAAGATTAACATTTTATTGTGTTAATTATACACACTTTGTAACAACTTGTACCGATCTACCGATGTCAAACTTGCCCTCTATGCTTCTCATTCTTCAAACTCAAACTGAATTACGATCCAACAATGAATACATTGCATAAATTTCTAAAAATCGCCACTCAAAACAACTAGGTATTGTTAGAGTTAAGATTAGCATTTTATTTTGTTAATTATACACACTTTGTAACAATTCGTACTTACTGTACTTAATACAAATGTTAATTAAATTTTAATATTTAAATGTTTCACGCCTTGACCAGGTACAACATAAAAACACCTTTGTTCTTTCAACTATTTGAATTTCGATTTTAATTTCTTTATTGTAAATTGATCTTTAGGCTGAATTTACTCGCAGAGCCGCTTTTAACCTTCGTAGTCTAGTGGTTGTACCACCGGTGTCAGTTCCAGAGGTCACGGGTTCGATCCCTAAGGGGAGTACAATATTGTGCTTGGTTTGGTCGATGGTAGGATTTTGTTTAATCTGCCTGGCTAGCTACCATTATCTTACCTAATTCTGTCAAAACAATTAAAAATTGTTATGTTCCGGTATTTAGAGGTAAGATAGCCAGTTCCTCAGTTTATTGAGGACTCCGGGTGAAGTTCGCTTCCACCTTCGGCCTTATCATTGCTAGAAAATTAGGTGAGATGAAGGTCAAGCACCTACCCGTCATACCTACTATAAAAAGAAAAAAAAGAGCGATTTGATAAAATCAAAATAAATAAAAACAAGGCAATCACTACACGAATTGAAATCATCCCGACTCCCATCCAAATCGGTTCAGCCATTCACAGACAAGCAGGTACCATATTCCTGACATTTTAGTGTTGGCACAAGGCTCATTTTGACAGATGACGCTGAGCAAAACCAGACTATTCAAATAGTTAAGCTTAGTTTGCTGCGTGTGTGTGGTTTGCACTCTATCTGCGTAGGAGTGTACGCAAAATTAATTTTAGTGGGACCTTAAACACTGCTGTTGAAAATGTAGGCAAGGCGAGGCAGATAAGTGCCGAAGGCGATCTTTTATAGTTCGGATCCATGTACCATGCTATATTCGAGGACATTGCAATATTGCGACACATCCATTTACATACAATACATATGTTTTTATTCGTTCCCAAAATATTACGTTTACTAGTGAATAGCGCCTGTGGGATTTGAAAATGGTGTTTTGTAATACGTTCTTACGTACGAAAGGAAGTTAACCTGAACATGTCAAGTCTATAGGACCTCTGATTTGGCTTGTACGTTGATTGACAGTCAGCTTCAGGATGACTTTATATGTATATGTAAATCAAAATTAAGGTACATTCATTCGCACATGTATTATGTGTACTTTATAGGCAAGTTTGCTCCATCTGAGGCTACAATTTCAATTGCTTTCAAGTGAGCTGGCGGTTACGCTCTTGATTATCAAAACGCACTGAAACCTTGGCTCAAACACAATTGAGTTATTGTGAAAGGATATGCTTTGAATTATCCGTAATCTAGTTCCAATATTACAAGCTATGCTTAGTTTCGGGCTGTGTCCAGAAAAGGAAAGGTACATAAATCAGAATAACAACGACGTTGATTCCCAATAGTTCTGTTTGTAGTAGTGTAGTAATGTAATTCCTGTTGCAAGAAACCAAATCACAAAAAAAACTTTTAATTTACCAGTAACTCTGTGGTTCAAAACAGAACCGTACAATCACAGTCCATGCTTTATTGTTTAGAACATTATTTTAAAACAAATAGCTATGAGATTGAAACAATGGTTTTATTAGGTAAGTATAGTGTGTCCAGTCCACCGCACAAACACAGGTACCTACGCTATTGTGTTAACTGTGTGAATGTTATTGAAAACATTCTTCTCCGCTTGACGCATGGATACAATAACATAAAACTCGATCTCATGTTAACGTTAATATGGTAACATTTGATAATGTTTTTTGGAAAATTTTGAAGGCTGTGGTTCTCGTGATAATAAACCGACTACATTTTTTAAATGGGCTAGCACTACGAGGATTCACCTCTGATGACAACAAAGAGCGTGTATCTTAATAGGATCACCTAGTATTGATCAGTACATATAAGTTCAAGCCCACGGCTTGCAATTAGCTGGTATAAGTAACAATATAAATAAAAAATCTAACCAGCCAAATGTAGACTTTTTCAGTTATGTCGTTTTTTTTTCACTATTATAAACACAAGCCGTTATTCGAAGCTGCCATTTACTCGCACATAATTTTTTAAACGAAATAATAATATCTACCTAGATAAATAAAGATTTATATTCCGATTATTTCCAATAGTACCATTGTGTAGTTCTGTTGCCAAAAGGCATACCCAAACACAGGACTACTGGGAATATAATTACCTCAGTAGTTCCGATTCACACCGTTGTTCAATACTCAGAGAGCATAGATCTTCTAAATACCACTTGTGAACCACTATAGTCCATCAAATCTAAGAAATGGGATATGAACCAAATAATCGCCATCGAAAATATCCGATATTTATGAGAAGTTGAAAAATCGATATTGATACGTTAAAGGCAGGAAACAATCACTTACTTTTTTGATAAAACTATAAACTCAGATAGAAGATAAATAAATATGTAGCGCTTAATTAATACCAAATAAATTATTAAATAAATTAATTATTTCTGCTTATTTTTTTTTCAAGATGGCCACCCACAGATAGACGACAGACTAAATTGGTGGTTGTACCTACTTGTGCCTACGGAGAGAACTTCAACTTCAACTTCTTTGTTTTGGCTTGCAACCGTTTCACCGATTCTGCCAGTGACAAGTGACGTATTGAAAGTTTCAAGTTTATAAGACAAAAAACATAACGAGAGAGATTCGGTAAAAGCGATTGGTTTCGAAAAACAAATGCCATGCCATGACACTGATAATTGGGAAATCCGGCACTGTATGTAGGTATGTATGTATGTGGCAATGTTTGTGACGGCATTACTCTCGAACAGATTATCCGATTTTTATGAAATTTAAACAAATTAAATAGATTTTGATTGTGGCGGGGGATTTTTGAAAAGTGGGGTAGTTTTTGAGATATTAAATAAAAATAAATACAATTTTTCCCTTTTCAAACGATAGCAACAAGAGAACCTCGAAAACTCAGGTGAATAAAGAGAGTTCGAGAAAAGTGCTTAAGTAAAGTGAGAAAGGTATATTGAAAGCACACTTCTATCGTTTGTTAATTACGTTCTATATGAGAATTAATCTCCGTTACAAACCAGACATCACGAGATCTCAGTTCGGAGTGAACTACTAGAATACAATTATATTTTTTATTTATTCAGGTAAGTACCTATATTTATTCAAGACAAGTAATTTGAAGAACTACTGAACTAAATTTTGGTCACTCGCGTACTACACAAAACTATCTCACTGAATTTCCGCCAAAAAATCGGTTCGATTAATTAAATTATATCAATATTTTTACCGATTATTTGGAAACTCAAGAATTTTAAACTGTCGCAGCACTACTGTAAACAACTTAATGACATAATATTGTATAAACGTGAACCTCATTTACAATTTTACTGATTGTTTATGTTTTAAACTAGTTTTACGAGATTCAAATATAGATTAATGTACAGGAATGTTTAATAAATATAATTACTTATCTGAGTTAATAGTTAGTTATTTTTATTAATATTGTAGTACAGTAATATAATATACATTGTTTACCGCCTCTATGGCTAGTGGTTCAACCCACCGATTTCAGATCCAGAGGTCCCGGGTTCGATCCCTAGAGCAATTTTGTTCTTGGTTCTGTTGGTGGTAGGACTTTGTTAAAATCCGCCTGGCTTGCTACCACCATCTTACCTTATAATGTCGCCATAATAACAATTCTTAAAAAAATGTTGTTTTCCGGCATTTAGAGGTAAGAATAGCCACTTCATCAGTTTGTTGAGGATTAAGGGTGATTTGCTCCTCCACCTTCGGTCTTATATAAACTTGTTACCAGGTAAAATGAAGGCGAATTCACCGTTGTATAACCGTCGGTGTATATTAGGCTATTAGGGATGTGCTGGGGCAATGAGCAATAGGCAATAGCCCTTAGCATCGAGGCCGGCCACCGATGGGTTGCCAACATAACCTCATTGCACCTTTAATGTGGTGTTATCTTGTTGGAGATGTCTACCCGAAAAATAAACTGATGATGTAATCTGAATTAAAAATAAACGCCTCCACTAAAGTTCATTTAAGTACATTTTTTCAGCATCACAGGATACAAGTAGGTACACCTAGTAATTTGTCATTGTTTTGGTTTTTTAGTTGTTCCTTTGTATCGCCAACCGATTGAATCACTGTGGTATGGTAATGAACCGGCTGATATCAGAAGTGTAGTAAGTACTTCTATTGTTATTTTTTCTGGTACCAAAGAACTTCTGATGGCGCTTATGCAAATTTTATACTGTATCAAAACATCGTGATTGGTTTTTATACTTATAGAAAACAAAATACTCTACTTATAAATAGGCCGTATACCTGTCTAATGTAAATTGTGTAATTTTTGTTGGTATAAATTAAATTGAACTTTTAATAGTGTATGTATATTTATTCAGACAACATGTAAAATTAAACCATGTACAAGGGAAGCAATAGGGTTAACGGAGGATCATTACAAACGGTCTATAGGTAACTTAACTATTCCAGACCAGTACCAGACGGAAGTGTTCTCAAGACAATGGCTGCATTGCCACGCTGAATAGCAACGCTAATTCGCTACCCTAATAATAATAGATTTTGTTGTCTCAAGTAGATGTCTTAGTTATTCGTGACTACAGTGGTCAGTAATCGCCTTGACCGCTGAAAGTATTCAAAAACCTTTGGCAAAGTGACTTTTATTTCTCCTGAATTTTACATGCAAATGAAATCTGTTTTCTACGCTGCTGAATGATGTTTAATAACGTTGCTCACGTTATCTGTCATAAAAACAGTGATGTGGCATTACTTCGAGTCTGACATGACAATGGGCTAGAATTAACTAGATTTTCTTCGTCGATTAGTGTAGGTAGCAGGAAATTGAAGTATTGTTGTGACTTGCACGCGCATCTTGCGTCTGCCGGCCGTAAACTATGACAGACGTCCATTATTGTGGTTTCAAGTTGTTTCTCAACCATTTTACAGTACTCAATCGTAATTTTATTTTTATGTTACGTAGGAAACAAGCAGCTTATAGCTAACATCTTATGACCCGAAACATTATGAACAAATAAAGCCTGATGCAGTTTTCACTTATAAAATACAGATTTGGAGAAAAAAGTAGTCCTAATTACTATTAAGTATAATGACATTCAGCATATTGATGAAAAAAAAAATATGCTTAGGTACTGTTGCATCGCTTGCATAGTGACAAATGAACACGTAGTTTTTAAAATGCGTACAATTGTAGCTTTGAAACACATCGTGGAATATAGAATGTGAAATTAATTTCTACATACAGTCCACATCTAACTTAAATTAGTGTCGACATTAAATGTAAAGTTTTTGAAGTGAATCTTTTTATTTTTATTGGAAGATTTTGAAATTCTGATCCGCAACCTTTTTATGTGACGAAATGTGGTGGGGTACTGTTTCGGGTAGAGCGGGAGATAGTTCAAATGTTTCACTGTAATACAAAGTTTCACTTCTATCGTGTGACTTTATAACACAACCAGTTTTTTTATACATTATTGTACACACATATATAGGTACCTATTCGCATATAAATGTACAATTTAAAGTTTGGCAAACGCGAGCTCAACCCTTAAAAGTTATCTTTCAGCAAACCTTTAGAGAGAGAAACAAGTTTAAATAGAATGGAAAAGTGTACTACATTAAGTGTCCAATAAATACCATACAAATATACATAATACGATAAACTACATTATCTAATAAATAGAATTATGCTGTTAATATAAGACATACATATTTTATAAAATATACATTACTTTGAGTGTTCGCCAACTCTACATTCTCAGAGCAGCTTCGGCTTATCATAGGGTATTTCTGTCTTAGTTGCCCGTTGTTACCCCAACCAAAAGTCAACGTCGTACTCGTATTAATGTACCACGGGTCAGGACCTCATTTGCTAGGCGATTTAAAAGCTATTCTTTCCCTTTTATCTATCGCTGTGTGAACAATCACTGTGATATTTTGTCATGCTTACTTTATGGAGCAAAGGTAAAAATAAAAAAGTGGCTTGTTACCCTTGACTACAATGGAACAGAAAAACTTTTGGTAGCCATCATTTAATTTTTAATTCAGCTGGTTCCTGTAGTTGCTTTTTGTTTCTATCCTTACATACATGCACACACTCACAAACACACCTACACTCACACGCACACACACACCTACACACGCATACATACATACACAAGCTTGCTCACGTCTTTATATTCAACCGTCTTGATCCACTTAATTTAACTTAATTTAGTTTAGTTAATTTGTACCCACTATACTCGTTTCTAAATTTATATATCCTTTTTACAAGTGTCTTATTTCTCAAACTGTCAATCAATTTATCTCGGATGCCCGCAGCACAGGCCAGCCCTAGTGCGGGATCCATTTGTAATCTGTTATATTTTGAAACATAAATAAAAAAAGTTATATTGTATTGTAATTGTAATAGAATACATACCTATTAATTTGGGTTATCATCATGATATATCTCTCAGGTTTGAATAATGAAATTTGATTGAATCTCTAGTCTTTTAAAACAAATACAAGTTAAGACTTACTCACATAGAGAAGTCGGAATCTAATTAGCTAGATAGGTACCTATATACAAAGAAAGAAAAACGAAAAATAATAAAAATACAGGATGAAACTTTATGGCCGATCTTAATGACAGCAACGTTAGCTGTAGTGTAGCTAACCTGTTTGGAAGAGACTGGTGCCTGCATGAAATAGGTTGTATTATCACCAGTACCATACTCCTCAGATTTAAGTATATAATACCGTTGGTAAGAATATTTTGATGTTGGTGTTCAGTGTGATGGTGTTTGGTGTAATATTTGGGTGTTGATGTGGTTTTGTGTGAGGAGAAGACAGGACGTGGGTTCTCTCCTGAAAGCACCAGTCTGGGCAATAGAAAAAATGGCCTAGTGTAAATATCAAGTGTAAGTACAGTACAGATAGCTAATTGAATCAGGCGTTACTTTGCGGAAATCCATTGATCAAAATAAATAATCTGACAGTATTTAGTAACAAATCCGCTTAATCCGTTGAAAATATCAAATCGACATGTGTTTCGCCTCTACACGAGGCATCCTCAGGAAATATTATAGTCTTGCTGCTAACTTGACGAGCCCTCTGCCGACGTTTTGCCGATCCGAGCGCTGCGCTGCAAGGTAGTAGGTACACCTATACATATGAGTACAGGCGACTCTATCATTGGCGAGTTTAAAACGCTACGTCTAATATCATGCTCCAACGCTAATCCCAAGGCCGGACAATGTCACTTAAGCGTTGGTAACTGGCTGCCGACTCCACAATTTACCGTGAAGGTTTAGGTTAGCCGGCATAATCGCTAATGACTAAAACCAAAACAGAAAAAACAAAACATGACATTGACTTCCGTCGAAAGAATGGTCGCGTATCAAACTTCAAAGTCGAGAATAATTAAAAACGGAAGACGTTTTTTCAGCAGGGCAATCTACGATTTTCTAAGAAATATGGGATAGATACAAACATGAAAAAATAACATGTACCTATATACAATTAAAGTAACTATGTACAAAGGAAGCAGTCGGATTACCTAACGACCGTTACAAACGGTCTAAAGGTAACTCAACTGTTTCGATCAGTAACCAGACGAAAGCGTGCCCAAGACACTTGCTGCATTTCCACGCCGAATAGCTTTGTTAATTCACTGGCCTAAATAGGAGCCAGCCCTTGGGTCACGTGTCGCCTAGATTGACCCAAGGATATTGCTTCTTTCTGTACTATCCAACACCTTTATTGCGATTACCAATCTGTATGCCAAGCGTTTTGATTATGGCAAAACTGACCAATTTTGGGGGAGGCTCTGTCCATCAGTGGACACTAAATAGAGAGGGGAAAAAGTCGTGGACTGTTACAATTTTTTGTTACTTTTGATAAACTATCCGCATATGATTTAAAAACCAAACGAAACGCAACCAAAATAAAGAATAGTGGATTCTTTATGAAATCCAAAACATTGTCTCAAACTAATGTTTTTGCCTTCACAGAAAAAAGACAATCGGCTTTTTAGAACTTTCTCAATTGGACACCATTACTTCATTCGCACAATTGCTTTCCGGACAATATAAAATATCGTGCGCGGACCAAATTGGCGATCTTATCTCAAAGCCGGCAGTTACATCAGTAACGTATTAGATCAGACCTCCGATTACCTAAAATATTTCGACAATATCAATTCAACAATAAAATTTCTGCACAGGCCTGCATATATTATCGGGCCGGTAAGTGAAAATGGTTATCACTTGAGTAACTCAGTATGTCGAAAATTCCTTGCCAGTTTAAAATTGCGTCTCGTAGGATTTTTTTATGCGGGTTTTCTGTTTTTTTATATAAATGGGTCAGAGTCACTGCAAAACTTGCTCAGGAAAGGGTGCATATGAGGCCTACGATGGAACAAGTTTACGTACCCTTTTTTTTTGGAAGCTTCTAGAAGCTTTCTACTATCATTATGGTCATAAGACAATGGAACGAAAGGCTTTCACCTTCCGCCTTATCATATCTTCAAACCAGATGAGATAAGGACCAAGTGCTTCCCCGCCGTATAATAAAATTAAAAGGAACGCAGATGCAGGTTACCGATTCAAAGTCTTTGCTGTTCACATTATGAAAGATGTTTGGTTGGTACCACCAACAACTAACTTTGTCTAAGTCCGCTTGGACTTAGACTTTAGCACCATCTAGCATGTCTGTCGGAATAACAACAATTCTAAACTTTGGTGTTCCGGCAATAAGAGATAACAAAGCCATTTCCTTAGTCTGTAGAGGATTCCAAGTAAAGTGCGCTTCCCCTTCGTCCTTATCGTAAATTGATCCCCTATGACCTACCAATGGAGATTCAAGGCGCTTCCCCGTCGTACAATAAAAATGCACATGTCACAATTTTGGAGGCAAAATTCACTCTCCAACAGTGAGCCGTTGCGGGCTCATGATGTAATGTCTAGCAGCCGAAGTTACGTGATCGCAACCATAGTAGCAGCGACATTGTCGTGTCACCGTTAATTTAACAATTTAGCACCCTAGTGTTAGTTCTGTCACTGTCATGGTCGAACACACCTGTTTTTCCTATGTTTATTTATACAGTGTGACTTGACTATCCAATTTGCGATGACTGCTACTTTCGGTGACGCGATGAGTTCCAAATTAAAGATTTTCTACCATATATATTTATTAAAGATTTTCTACATTATATATTCCAAATTCAAGATTTTCTACATTATACATTCCAAATTCAAGATTTTCCACATAATACATTTTCCTATTTCACATGATTACAAAGAAATAGCCCATTAGTGTCCACTGCTGTACAGAGCCTCCTGTAAAGCTAGAAAGTTTTGACACAATCGCAGTAAACGTGTCGAACATACACAGAAGTAAGCTAACTAAGGGATCTGAACTGGATCTCACCAGAAGGGCAGCAGCCCTTCTGGTGAGATCCCTTAGTTAGCGTTTATGACATCCATGGGCTGAGTTCGAGGGGTCGAATCTTGAGCCGCGACCACCGAGGCTATTTATTACTAATTGCTAGTAAAACGATGTATACTTTGTAACAATTTTATTTGTATAAATTAATAACATTCGATTTTCTGAATTTCTATTTTTTTTTATTGACGACGGGGAGGCCTTCATCTCACCTGGTAACAAGTTGAGATAAGTTGTTTTTTCTCGGAAACTGTGCGTGACCAATTACTTTCTTGTAATAAGTACAAATATTTATTCAATAAAAAGTACAATTAAACTAACTATATCAGAGGTGAATCCTCGAAGGGGAAAAAGCCGTGACTGTTATTGTTGCTTTACCAATTAGTAAATGAATGAGTTTGTGAACAATAAATTGTTCATTCGTTAAACACATTTTATACACAGAAATTAATAAAACCCACTAATTTTGGAGGAGGCTCTGTCCAACAGTGGATTTAATGGGTAGTTGTACGCCTGTATTACAAGCTATAGTACTAGTACCAAAGTCTGTAATCACCATCGGTAATGTGCTTTTGTTCTTCTCTGACGACGTATTATTTTATTATTGCACCTACAAGCCACAGGAAACAATACCAATGACGTACACAAATGACAGACCAGAGTATAGATCGGTTATCTAAAGCTGGAACGTTCACAGTCTTCATACAGTGCAAATTAATTAAATATTAAAGGACATTCATTTCACAGAGCGCCATCTAGCCCAAAACTAAGCATAGCTTGTTATATGGGAACGAATAGAATACTTATTTTGTTGTAAATGCAAACGTACTATATGATACTATTCTATATGAACACCCAAACACAGAACAAACATTTATATTCATCACACAAATGTTTGTCCTGAGTGAGAATTGAACCCACAACCAATAGCACAGAAGGCTTTACTTACCAACTGAGCTGTGAGGCTTGTTAATCAGTGTGTTTATTTTTTTGTTAACTAATACAATGGCAATGATATCGACAGTTACACGACGCACGCTTATTCACAGACACTACACAAGGGTAATAATGTATGAATGCTGTATTGTAAGTGCCAGCTATCCGTAATGCACCTATAACCATCGCACACTGCTATGGTCTGATCAGTAATGGCATAGGCAATCACTTTTTGCACTATTATGTTCGATCAAGAGTAGGTAAGTGTTGAATCATCCACAGTTAGATAACTCAATGGCCAAAAAAATATGTCGACGGACGGGTGCTGCGTAAAAAAGTAACTTTTATAACAGTTTGAAAGTTGATGAATTTATATGTTTCGGTCTTCACAGAGTATCGTTTACATTTTTTACCACGATTAAAATCCTTTATGATTATATTGCGATCTCACCCGGGAATCACATTCACCCTGATGATGGTTCCCTGCGAGAACCGAAACAAATCTTGGTGCCTTCAACATCTCACATACGTGAGTAAAGTTTAAAAACAGTTTTAAATGTATATCCTACTCCTTAATACTTACGCAAGTTTTGAAAGAAAAAAAAACCTTAAATAATTACGAAATATCAAAATATTGATGACAGTGTTGTTTAAGTGTCTATTTATTTGTAAATTGGTGATAGGTAGGTATTGCAGATTGATGCAGGATAAAATAAAAACTTCCATTCCGAATCATTTTGGTTAAACGATAACAATGTATTTTTTGTAACTCTTTAATCCGCCTCTAGAATCTACACCTTCGAAACACGCTATTCTCAGGGAAATACAGCGTACGAATGTTTGCATGTTTTCCTATGTAATTAAATTAATTTGATTCGGGGAGTCCGCCATTCAACGAACCATGCGATAACGAGCATTTTCCCACGACAACCAAAGCATGGCTGAGCTGATCCAGTGGCGGATCTTAAATTCCAAACAACAGCATCTTGATTTTCCTTGTCTGTCAATATTTTACTCTTATGAATTCTCTAGATTCCTAATACTGTAGACACGGCATCAAGTTGAATGAATGAATGAATGAATTAATGAAAAATCTTTATTGTACACCAAAAACATAAAACAATTGTCAATTTAAAACTAAAGTAAACAGCACAATGGGCGGTCTCACCGCTTAAAAGCGATCTCTTCCAGACAACCGTAGTATGGAGAGGATAGTACAAATACGATTGATGGTAGGAGGGTGTACATAATAAAAGAGAATAAGTAAATATTTACATTTACAATACAAAACATATTTAAATAAATATGTTATAATAATTTGATAGACTTTGTACCTACTCACAATATACATCATTCAACATAATATACATGTTTTATGGCTTGTTTTTATTTTTTCTTTTACTTTATGTACCTATCACTGCTACTATTTGTATCTACCTGATTTTCCTTTTTAAGAATACATTCTTTATCCATATCTTTTATCTTTATATAGAGCTCTGTGGCCTAGTGGGTATGTATGGCCTTCCGATCCGGAGGGTGTGGTTTCAAATCTAATGAAATTTTCGGTTATTCGGAAGTTTATGCGCACATTTGAGATATGCACATGTTCTGATGGTGAAGGTCGCATCGTGAGGAAATCGGCATGTTTCTAGGACCAAAAATACGAATGGCATTTGTGTCACTTTGTATTCCGCTAATCGGCGATGGGCTTGCAACCTGACATGTATAGAATGCTGGCTACTTGCAAACCATGTACCGAACGAAAGTTTGGCCGTGCCTATGACTACCTCTTTGTAGGTGATACTCATAAGATTCACGCTCAGTGCAGTGATCCGAGATGAATCCTCGAACGGAAAAAGTATTGAGTCTACCTATTACTTTTTTTACTAACAAGGGGGCAAAAGCACTTATATAAACTAAGTGTCACCTCAATTATGAATTGAATATGTATTCATATGTGTATTGAAGAACTCTGCATGATTAGTTATAAATTACTAAATTATGCAACTTAATTGTATTGTCAATTAAATGTTAATTTAAATTGAATTCGATTCCAATTTAAATTCAGTTTAAATCGTCATAGATGATGTAAGTGCACTAGGAACCAATATAATCAACTTATCAAATTACCTACGGCTATGTAACCCAGTACCTATATGGGTTAGGGCCTAACCCATACTAGGTTCAGGTTAAGTTGGTCACCATATGGGAACAATAAGCCTAAAATCCATTAGTTTCATGCCCATATTTTTACACGACAATAGAAAACAAATCACCATTCACACGCGCTGTCTCCAAAAATCCATGACGGATGTCAAAAGAGTGACTGATAGATAAATGTTAGTAAATTTATTGGGTGAAGTAGTGTCTTTTATTGTACGACGGGGATATGCTTGGCCTTCATCGCACCTGATTTTTCAAGTTATGATAAGGCCTAAGGCCGGTATGGTGGAAGCGCACTTCACCTGGAATACTTGACAAACTGACAAAATTTAGTAAGCACTGATGAGGTGAGGTAATGACGTGAAACAAATGTTTTGGGAGGATTTTGATGCAGCGATGATGAATATTTAACCCGAGGAAGTGATGGATGGATTGTGTGAATGACGATGCGTGCGAGAGGAGTGGATGTTAAATTGATGGGTGACAGGGGAGAGTGGAAGAGTGGTGTGCCGACCTCGCCTAAGCATTATAAGACGTAGGGCATAGTCATTTCCGGCTCACTATTAGAGCAGCCTGCCTGAATCTTTTTGTTATGTATGTTCCCCGATTACTCGAAGATGCTTGGACCAATTTGTGAAATTATTATTTTTGTTTGAAAGGGTATACTTCACAGGTGGTCCCATTGTGATCAAGTCAGGATCTGATGATGGGATCCTGGAGAAATCGAGGGAACTCTTCAAATATTGCATACTTGAAGCAATTTGGGTATTTTTAGGGTATATTAGGTACCTCCAAAGTAAGGCAAAACCGGACCCCTAAAACATAATTATATTATCTGTTCTACAGTGTTCCAAGCATCCATACGTCGATATCTGCTTACGATCAGGTGAAAAGTATGCCTGTTTGCCACCTCAATAGTATAAAAAAGTATGGGATAAAAGCAGGAAGAAGTACGCGCTGTCTCCAACTACGTTCGATGATCAGTCCACCGTGGAAATTATAGAATCTGTTCTGAGCCATGTTTCATGGTACTTGAGATTGGGATGGATCAATGTGTTACTACCGTTGATTGCAGGAGTATTATCAGTATGCATGTATAAAACGTTTGATAAGAATGCGTGGGTGTAGGTACCCCAATCTGTATCCATAATCATTAGCCTGGTTACTGGGACTGGGGCGTCCAACTATGTCAAGAACGTTTTTGATAGTTGTTACTTAGAATTAGATATTTACCTTTCTTTTGGTATAAAAGGTATCGTTTATTTATACACATACTTACTTGGTATGTATAGATAAATATCAATTATTTTTATTGGCCACAAATGACACGCTCAAAAAAAATATCTTGTTTTCACTCGAAATAGCATTATAACAAATTACCTAGTTTGTTCACGATGTTATGATTCCTGCTAAGCATTCTAACGAAATACCTAGTTTGTTCATTATGTCAAAGTCAAAGTCAAAGTCAAAGTCAAATATTTTTATTCAGTAAGATTTTTTAGGATCACTTTGAAACGTCAAATCTACCGCCTGTTCGGAATCGCGACCAGCACACAAGGAGAAAGGCAAGAACCTCGGGCTAGTTTTTTTTTTTTTTCATGATCCATTACAATAGCTTAAAATTATCTAATACTAATTACAATTTATTCACTGGAGCAAATTCATTTTTTTAATGCCAGGCTTTCTTATCTTCTAGGTAATCTGAAATTTTATAATAAGCTTTCCTGGATAGCTTTTGTTTTACAAAATTTTTGAATTTATTATTTGACAAGCTTAGCACATCACTTGGCAATTTATTATAAAAGCGTACAGTTTGCCCTATGAACGATTTATTAACCTTATGGAGCCTAGTTGTGGGAACAGCGAGTTTATTCTTATTTCTAGTATTATAATTATGTTTATCACAGTTTTTGTCAAATAAGCTTATGTTTTTACGCGCATACATAATATTTTCATAAATATATTGGCAGGGCATAGTCAATATATTTATTTCTTTGAACTTGTCTCTTAATGAATCTCTGGGACCCATTTTGTAAACAGCGCGAACAGCCCTCTTCTGCAAAACGAATATGGTGTCTATATCTGCAGCACTTCCCCACAGTATTATGCCATATGACATAATACTGTGAAAGTAACTGAAGTAAACTAGTCTTGCTGTAGCAACGTCTGTGAGAAGACGTATCTTCTTTACAGCATATGCTGCAGAACTAAGTCTCTTCGCCAGTTTATCTATGTGTGGGCCCCATTGAAGTTTATTATCTAAAGTTAATCCCAAAAATACAGTGGTTTTGACTAATTCTATGTTTTCCTCTTTAACTTTTACATTAGCTTTAACTTCAGTTACATTTGGTAAAATAAATCGAATACATTTGGTCTTTTTCTGATTGAGTACTAAGTTATTTACATTAAACCAGTTAACAATTTTTGAGATTGCATTGTTTACGTTGTCAAAGTTAGTCATTTGTCGCTTCAATCTAAATAGAAGTGACGTATCATCTGCAAACAGAACAATCTCATGGTCATCTTTAATTATTTGGGGCAGATCATTAATATATACTAAAAACAAGAAAGGCCCCAATATAGAACCCTGCGGCACACCCATGGTAACCAAAGATCCTGAAGAACGCTGGCCGTTCACGTCGACATGCTGTATGCGATCACTTAGGTAAGACGTGAGTAAGTCTAGTGCAACACCCTTGATACCATAGTGGTCTAATTTCATAATCAGTGTTTCATGGTGCACGCAGTCAAAAGCCTTAGACAAATCACAAAAGACTCCCAACGCATCATGTGATTTCTCCCAGGCCTCGAAAATATGCGATACTAAACTAATACCGGCATCAGCAGTTGAGCGACCTCTTGTAAATCCAAATTGTTTATCATGAAATAGGGCGTTAGCATAAAAATGACTATGTAACTGTGTAAGAATAATCTTCTCAAAGATTTTACTAAATGTCGGTAGTACTGATATCGGCCTAAAGTTTGTTGGATCAGAACTGTTACCAGATTTAAAAAGAGGAGTTATTTTACTATATTTCATTAAATTAGGGAATACGCCGCAGTCGATGCATTCGTTGAAAATAAAAGCTAATTCAGGCGCTATAACGCCTATTATAGGTTTAACAATGCTTACAGAGATGCCCCAGAGGTCAGAGGTCTTCTTTTCATTTATAAGTTTAAATGCTTTAATAATATCGTTATTATTAACATATTTGAAATAAAATGGTTTATTACATGATGGTACATTGTTTTTCAGTATTGACTCTGCCATAATATTTGAAGAGTTCAATGATTTTGTGGTAGAAACAGGTATATCAGTAAAAAACGTTTCAAAAGCTGTTGCAACATCAATATTTTGGGATATGTTAAGATTTCCTATTTTTAAATTAAATTCGTTAGTGTTGCTGCTTTTCCCTTTTCCAGTCTCACTATTAATAATTTTCCAAGTAGCTTTAATTTTATCTTTACTATTACAATCTGTTTTCTCAAGTATTGGGATTTAGCGGCCACACAAACTTCCTTAAAGATTTTAGAATATTTTTTTACTTTATCATTAAACTCTTCACTAAAGTTGTACTGTTTTTCACCATAAAGTTCATACAATTTTCTTCTACTTTTATGTATTCCCGCTGTTGCCCACTCACTAAATGTTGCATTATCAGAGACTGTGATTGTTTTGGATGTATATATTGAGTTAAATATGTTGCTAAATTTAGTAAAAAATGTATTATATAAACAATCAGGATAGTTGCCATTATATGAAACAGGTAATTTAGACATTAGTGCTGATTTTAATTTTTCCACTCTATCAGCTGTCAGTGGTACAAAATTAATTTTCCTTTTTATATTAGTTTTACATTGTGTTTCGATTTTAATCATTTCTCCTAGATGGTCAGATTTTATTTTACTTATTACACTCTTCCATATAATGTTGGCATCTGTAAATATATTATCTATACATTTAGCTGAGGTTTCAGTTATTCTAGTAGGCTCCATAAACATAGGTTTTAGATTAAAGGAGTTAAACAGGTTAGTAATTTTTTTGCTATATGTGTCTTTGGTCAATAGATCAATATTAAAATCTCCACAAGCTATCAATTGTTTTTTTGATTGTGACACTTTAAACAATATTTGTTCCATAACATTTTCAAAAATTGAATATTTGGCACAAGGTGGGCTGTATACACTTATGATAATGAATTGCTCCAGCTCTACACAAGCTATTTCAATTTCCTTTTCAACTGAATGATTAACAATGTCAGTCCGATCTTTAAATTTTATTTGTTTGTTTAACAATATTATTGAGCCACCTCGGATGTGATTCACTCTGCAGAAAGAACTGCCAATCTGGTGATTACTGAAATTAAACATGAGCTCATGTTGTTTAAGCCAATGTTCAGTTATGCAAATGATGTCAATATGATCAGAGTTCATGAATAATTCCAGTTCAAGCACCTTGTTTTCTAAGCCTTCAATGTTCTGACTTAACAATTTGATATAATTTTTGGGTTTAGGGCATATTTTCTTAGTATTATTTACCAGTATAGTACACCTATTTGACTTATTTGATTTGGGCAAATTATTTAAACACATTTTTGACTTCCTTACTAAGCTATGTTTGCTATGTGACATATTTGGTGGCTCATTTATGCTAGAGGCTTCCTCTATTGTCTTATGAACTAATTTAAATTACTTGGAATATTTTCCAATACATTAATATCTTGTCTGTGCTCAATAAAAGCAGTCTGATTAGCCAAATTCTTGGCTGTTATACTAAAAAAATAAGATAGCGACACAGCTACCTGTCGTTTGTAAAAGTTTGGTAGGTAGTAACTACCTCGGGTCAAATAAACATTATTACTAACACAATTGTTAGAATCAATCAGATGGATTAAATTATTATTATGTGACATTGTATACAATGTCTTGTTTAATTTATATCTAAAATCATTTTCAGCTTGTGGCAAGCAATTACTATAAGGAAATGTAAACAATACAATTTTGTTTACATTCAGAGAGCTTATAGTCTCAAAGTATTTAATAAGGTCCCATTTGTTGACATCACCCCTATTTCCATACATGATGATTAAATTTGATTCCGGTGTCAGATTGGATTTTGATAACAATTTCATTACATCATGAAGACTAGAATTCGGTAAACAATTATTTATTACTGAGTGTCCCATCTTATTTAATATTATGCCTAAATCTTTTCCAATTTCATCGCAGAATATAACAGTTTTGTTTGTGATGGTTTTTTTAGTCGATGAAATCTTGGATCCAATACATACTTTATGTTATGTTTTATGCTTAGCATTCTAACAAAATAGCCAGATTAATCATAATGTTATGTTTCATGCTTAGCGCTACATGCTGGAAGCAAGAAAATATTTGTAGAAGGCTTATCACAAGCAATAAAAATCAGTAGCCTTACATCGTGTGTTTGATAGAGATAAGTGTGTTGTCTTAGCCTCGCGCTGGGGAAACATCTTGTTTGCACACCGCACCTACTGAGATACTGTTTCATTTCCATTTCAGAGCGTAAGAGTATACTTATACTTTAAACCGTTTAATACATACATTAATTACTAAATGCAGTAAAATAATAAAAACCATTTATTTCAGGTAATATAAGAATAGAACAAAATTACCATTTTACAATTTGAGTAATTCTAAGACCCATAGATATACTATAAAAGATACCTTAAACTAGGCGAATACGCGAGTTTAAGTGAGCACACGTAATGACGTCTGATCCCGACGTGTAAAGAAGTTAAGAGCTGATATATCATAAAAAAAAGTGGTACTAGGATATTTAGATACGGTAAATAGATCAGTTTTTTTTATTGTACGAAGGGGAAGCGCTTGGCCTTCATCTCACCTGGTAACAAGTAGAGATAAGGCCGAAGGTGGAGGCGCACTTCACCCGGAATCCTCAACAAACTGAGGAACTGGCTATCTTACCTCTGAATGCCGGAACACAACATTTTTTTAAGAATTGTTATTATGGCGACAGAATTAGGTAAGATGGTGGTAGCTAGCCAAGCGGACTTAAACAAGATCCTACCACCAACCAAACCAAGCATAATATATTGATATATATACATAATATATATATAATATACTCCCCCTGGGGATCGAACACGGGACCTCTGGTTCTGAAATCGATGGGTTGAGCCACTAGACCACAGAGGCGGTTAAAATGAATAAATTTATGTGAGAGTTGGAAGTAATTTAGAATTAAAGAAACGAAACGTAAAGCTACAGCTATTATTCAATTATCTGTTCTTTTTTATTATATGACGAGAAGCACTTTACCTTCATCTAACCTTTCAAGCTATGATAAAGCAGAAGGTGGAAGCGCACTTCACCCGGAATCCTCAACAGTATGGGGAACTAGGAACGCACATGAATGAAACAATAGGTACTTATAGTTTAGAATTGTTTTTAGGTGACAGTCTATGATAGGTAGCTAGCTAGCTAGGCAGACTTAAACGAATTCTTACCACCTACCAAACCAAGCTCATATCAATATCAATATTGTACTCGAACCCGGGAACTCTGGGTCTGGCACTGGTAGTCTAACCACTAGACTACAAAGTCGGTAAATATCTGTATCACAATTTATGAGCAAAGATAGATACCAACCTACCATTTTTATATGCGAAAGATGTTTGTCACTCCTTCACTTTTACAAATTCGTGCTGGGTTTGGTTGGTGATACCTACGTTTTGTAAGGCTAGCTACCACTATTTTATCAGTCTCTCGCTATAATAACCATTCTAATTGTTTTATTCCGACATAAGAGCCAGTAACTTACATTGAGGATTCCGGGTGAAGTGCGTAACTTGTCATAACTTGACACCAGGTGAAATGAAGGACAAGCGCTTCCCCATCGTATTATTACAAAAAAACTGTTAATATAAAGCGGATATAATTTCTTTGTCCTATTTCCGTAAACGAATTATTGTATACTGTATTGGAAAGTACTTTATACGTACGTCATAAGTAAGAAACAATCCATGAATGGCAACTCGAAAAACCTTGAATACTGTTAAAAAAATAATCGTCGACCCATAATAATAATTAATGATAAGGAAAAACGAGAACATACTTTGACTTCTTGAATCTTAATATAAAAAAAACGTGTAGCAGACTGACTGACAATCAACGCAGAGCCCAAACCAGAGGTCCCAGAGACGAGAAATTCTGGGAAGGTTCTATTCTTAGTGTAGGGGTTCTAAGTCTAACGAAGATTCAGACATTTTACTAGTATCATGTAACTTAAATTTACAGTTTTATTATTTTTAAATTGGACCTAAATAATTTCACCTACGAGTTCTATTCCTTCGAAGGTATACTAACCTCAGAACCTCTTAAGCAAAAATATACAAGTTAAGAGTAAAGTTTGTGAGAAAACTTTTTTTAACATGAAATGGCTAATGATGAGGAAATGCTCTTGACCTCAAAACTTGCACAGGCAAGGATGAGGGCTACGTTGGAGCGAGCTTACCCGAGGGCATATGTAACTCAACGAAATGCTTGGCGCTGGACTTCGGCAGGAGGGTGCTAGTCAGGCGGGTACTACCACCAGAGTTTTGGTTGGTGGTAGGACTGGCTAGCTACCGCCTGCCACTATCGTACCTAATTCTGTCGCCATAACAATTCTAGTTTATTGTGTTCCGGCATTACGAGGTTCGCCAGTTCAGACTGTTGAGGATTCCGGGTGAAGTGCGCTTCCACCTTCAAGAGTTGTGATCATTCAGCCGTAACAGCTAGGAAATGCCAGGGATTCCATCGCTCAGGGGTAGACCATTGGGAGAGAAAGATACCACTAAACAATGAATACGCTATTCAGATTGCTTCAAGAATTTCAAACAATTAGCCGTTGATGCGCCGGCGCGTCCAAAGGGAAATCTCGAATTGTTGGGAGAATAACAAATCTGCGTGCGATTATCAACCGGCGGCGCATCGCTCCCAAACACGTTTGGAATTAAAAAGTAACAGTGCAGGCTCCCACTTTGAAATATTTACCTAACAGTAAAAGTATAAATCCAACTTTTTTTTATGCAGTATGATTTTTAGGATCTCTTTTAAGCACAGTAGAAAAGCAAGAAACTCGTGTAGTATGAAAATGTATACATACAATTATTCTTTTTAACTAAAATATAAAGTGGTTGAGATAAAACTAATATTTTATCAGGTAGCTTGGTATTCTTACTTGCTGCTTGGTAAGCAGCAAGTAAGAATACTTAGCATCATTAATACGACTTATTTAAAGCTATTGGTTCTTATACAGCTGTACAAAAGTATCAAGAGATGTTTTTTACTTTGTAGCATATTTTTTTACGGTTCTATGCAGCTTAAACTAAAAAAAACTGTATAAAATCATAAATATAAACTAAAGGAATTAAAACTCCGAATTCAAATACTACAATAATTCTTTTAGTTTCTTAGGACACTATAATCTAGTAATTATCCTTCATGCACAAAGTTCCTTCATACTTATATTTATAAGACTACAGAGTGTCTTTCAACAGCTCAATAAACATGATAACTAGGTATATATAGGTGAGTTTTTTTTCCAGGGCTACTGAGGCCAAGTCTAGGAAATCGTGAGAGTTATTGAAAAGTCATGTTAGGAGTGTTCCGTGCTCGATAAAAAAAAAGTTCTGCATTCAAGAAAATCATTTTTTTAATAGTATTTTCTGGAAAAGTAAGTTTTTGAATATATTTTTTTTGCCTTTTCAAGTTCTTTGTTTGATAATATATATATATAGGATTTATAAATTCAATTCCATGCCTTATGCACTTATGGATGTGTCTGTTTGTTGATACCCAGTCAGCCAATCAGCCACGAGTTTTTATACATTACTCCTAATTCAAAATAAAGCCATTACTTTTATATTCACGCCCGGTCAAATATGTCATAATGAGGTATATTCTTACAGTGACGGTGACTACAGGTGGGCTACTCGCTTATTCAGTCTCCTAGTTGTATAAAAATATATATATAAAAAAAAGACATTAAAAGTAAAAAGCCAAAGTACATTCTGTGAAGCATTTTTTTGCGCTCTCGAAGCCTTCTCTCGAATGCACTCTCCGCAACCGTGCAAAGAGCCTGCCATCCGCCCGGCTTGCTACATTTCAGTGTATGCCGCTTCCACGAATGGTAGTCTCACGCACGCCTAAAAAAAAACACGCGAGCGCACGAACATTTATTTACCAATTTTAATTTATAGTTTGAATCTCACGGAATATTTTGTATGAAATTTGGTGCTTTCGTGGATATTTTCACGTATTTAACAGACTGTTCGTGAATTTAATTTGTACCTAGAAAGTGATCTAATTTTTAAAATGAAAACGGATTACGCTATGGAAGAGGTGCAAAAGAGTAAGTTCAGAATTTAATTAAATTTAAAAAAATATACCTACGTAGGGTAACGCAACAAAACAAAATAGGCCACAAATAAATTTAAAATCATGCATCGATATGGTTCTTTGACAGATTTCTTTGGTGTTCCGTAAATCAATTCTTTAGACATGATCCACGGCATAGCGTAGTTTTGGAATACAGGCCAGCGCACATTACACACGCACCAAGCATTAGGTATACGTATTGCATAAATTACGCGGTCTGATTTATTGTTTATTCGTGCCCTATTTTTAGTTTGATATTCAGGTAACAAAAATATTTCGTCAATCTTCGCTTTATTCTTAAAATGTTTTTTATTTCGTTTCTGCCTAATTACCATAATTTTCGTAAAAAAACTGTTTCTGTTAATAATACTTTAAAGTAGCTATTTATAAACTTGCAAAAATAATTATTATTATTCTTACACAGTCAATGTGGTAATTCTATTTTTACAATCATTTACATACCTAATTAAAATAAACTGTGTTGTAAGGGAAACTCATTTCATCTCATCCCATATCTACAAACTTACATTTAATTTATTTGATGGATAAATAATTATTCATACACCTTTTATAGCCTGTTTTGTATAGGCCGTATAAAATTAGCTTCGATAATAAAACCAAAGAAGTAAACTGTATTATTTCACTGTATTATGTATATAGTTGTATATATATATATATATATATATATATAATAATAAATATTACAGGTCATTGATTTCACACAGCGCCATCTAGTCGCAAACTAAGCAAAGCTTGTGATATTATAATAAAATAATAATAATAAATAAAAATTGAATAATAATAAATTTGTAAAAACATACGTACAATACAACACCAAAACACAGAACAAACATCAATATTCATCACACAAATGTTTGTCCTGGGTGGGAATCGAACCCACAACCTATAGCGCAGAAGGCAGGGCTACTACCAACTAAGCTTGATACTACTTTTATATCAACAGGTTTCCTTATCGTGTTTACATTTGATTGTTTCTTGCAATACATTCTTACGTTGAGTCGCGTCGCGGGGCTGCTCGGTCTATTTACGTTGCTATTTAAAAATGAAGGCGTTTGTTTTTATTGAAACTAACCAGTCTTATTGCTTTTTAACTGGAAAGAATTGTATTGAGACAATTCATTCGGTTGGAGGAGGCTCTGTCCAGCAGTGGACACTAATGGGCTGTTGATGTAATGTGTTGAGACAATTTGAGCGAGTAGATAATTAGGTACTTCTAATAAATAAATATTTAAATAATACAGGATATTAATTTCACACAGCGCCATCTAGTCCCAAAATAGATTACGTATATAATATACATATTCATATTAATTTATTTCATTCCATAAGCAGGTAGGTATGTAAGATGTTGAAAAAGTTTCATTTAATACTGAGATACCTTGTGTAAGACCTATGTTATGTTTCAAGCTTTCAGTTTGTTATAGAATTTTGCAATCAATTGAAAATATATTAATTGAGTAGATATAAAATATGGTTTATCTGTTAGTTCGTTATCATACAGAATTCAACATGATCGAAATAACTTAACTATTTTTTTAATTGATAATCAAGAAGATATTTAATTTTAGATTGTAAATTCGATTATTTTTATTGAATGATACAATTGTGAGTTGGATATACTGTTAATTGTTTCAATTTGAAAGGGCTCGTCCGGGGAAGTACCTACTACCATATCTATTTCAGCCGCCAAACAGCATATCTGTGTTTCGGTTTGAAGGGTATAGTTGCCGGTTAAATTACAGGCACGATAGGCTTAACACCTTTATGGCTCAAGTTAACGGGCGCAACGCAGTGCCGCGTAGGTCATGTTCTTAGTGGATGTGACCTACGCAGTAAGGCTTTGTGCAAGTGATACACTTACCATCAGGTACGCTGTTTGCTTGTCCCGTCTCTAAGTTGAAAAAAAATTAAATTTAAATGTCTGTCCCATTGTAAAAGGTAAAATTTAGAATATTAAGTGAATGAATATATCTCTCGCTGCCCACATACTTACACTGCCAGTAATTAAAAATTAACACGTGCAGCATATACTTACTACCACCTGTTTAGTTACTTTGGCCCACCAATACCGAAATCAATTAATTTTATTCAAATCATCATTTGGTTTGAAGTACCTACCTTATTCAGTATCAGACCGATAAAAAAACACTTGATGAATATGATAACAGTTTTTTATACGGCGCAGTGTTTAGTATGTTATGTAAGTCATCATATCTTCTTTATTATAATTTATCTGTACGTGTGTTTGTCACTGAACTTCGCCTACATGGCTGGACGGTTTTGAGAAAAAAAATACAACGTAGCTTCCTTTCATAGTACAGGGGTGCACTAAGCAAAGTTTCTAAGAAATTCCTGCGGGATGATAGGATCGAAGCCCCCGGAATTTCACTAGTACCATAAATTTAATCTCAGGGCTGTACGTAGGTATGTATGAGACTGCGCCCTGATGCCCTACTGCTAGAGCCCTGTATTTTGTATTTTCGATGCTTTGCAGGAGTACGGTTGTTTCCGTATCGTTTTGATTATATCGCATTTGGTTTGTAGAGTCGACCAGCTGGAGTCTTAAACGTGAAGTTCCCCAATTGGCTACTTTACAACTGGCCCATTTCAATCCCACGGGAAGAAAAATCCAAATTCAAATTCAAAATATTGCTTGTTCAGGAAGGTTTTTTAAGGATAATTTGGAATCGTCAAATCTATCGCCTGTTCGGAATCGTGACTAGCGTACAACGAAAAAGGCAAGAAACTCGGGCGAGTTTTTTTTGTGATGTTCCTAATTAAATAACATTTATAAGTAGTATTAATTATAAACCTAAACACTAAACATTATCTTAAAAATATGGATTAGTTCATTATTATCTAAATACTTAGTGGACAGTTTGTATGTATTGAGAAATTACATTTGAAACGACATTGAAATCATTTGAAATTCCGTGCCTCGATTTTCCATATTGGTTCCTTATCTGACTGAATCTTTACGAGCGTAGTTTGCTTGGTTTGGGATCCAATCTAAATCTGAACATTGAAAAAAATATTTATAAATATCAGACACATGTGCTTTTATGTTGTGGTGAATTTCATGTTTTTAAATCCACAATGTGTGTACACAAGATTACGGGTGAATTGCGTCTCCACCTTCGGCCTTATCTTAACTTGTAACCAGGTGAGATGAAGGCTAAGCGCTTCCCTGTCGTACAATAAAAATATCTGAAGTTAAACTTGCCAGGCATATAACGCGTACTTGCTGAGGCATAACCTTTGTCAAGCCAGTATGAATTTGAGCATAACCTCATTTAAGCACATTGGCTGCGGTTATAAAGACAAATATCGATATATGGCCACGTTTTTGCCTGCACAGGTGTTCGCATTCAAACCTACCGAAATACGCACATTATCATTTTAAATGGTCCAGTGCGTGAGCCTAACCTATGTGATTGCTTCACGACTCAGTATTTGTACTATATTAATAAGTAACACGTAATTGTATGTATTTACAAAAAAAGTATTTGATTATTCTATCAGTAATCTATTACTATCTTTTTTTAGATTGCGGGCACAGATATCGGAATACTAACATTTTGGGTGCAGATAATCTATTATCTGCACCCAAAAATGTTAATACTTTGGGACTAGATTACTGATTGATATTAATGTGCTGTAATATTTATTTATTTATAACATAAAGTTCGACAATTTTGTTACAAAACTAAATTAATGATCCTCTAAGCTCTCCTCTTTATTTAAAATATAAACCACGGGAAGGAGAGAAAGGATGAGATGAAGATCATGATGATTAGAGGATATAATGCACAAGTGATGGGCAGGAAGGAGGCACTAACATTCTAAAATACTTTCACTTTATTATATTCGTGTGATTCTAACCACTGAGTCTAGTGGTTTTAATTTGGAGGGTGCGTTACTTATAAGGTAATAAGGCACAATGAAAAACATTATGTAGGCGAACTACACTATACCATAAACCCGGTTCCTATTTGATGTAAAAACACGTTGTTCCAGAGACGAACTCGTTCTTCGGAGTGTCAGACCTGACGGAGAACAAGTTGATCTGGCGACAGCTGTTGGCGGAGCTGGTGGGCACGTTCCTGCTGGTGGCCATCGGGATCGCGTCCTGCATCACCATCACCGCGGGCAACGTGCCGCAGACCGTCAGCATCGCCGTGTGCTTCGGGCTGCTGGTCGGCTCCATCGTGCTGGTGAGTCCTTACTGACATACTTTTCTTATCATCCTATGACGGGTTGGTGCCTTCATCTCGCCTTTCAAGTTATGATAATCCCGATGGTGGAAGCGCACTTCAACCAGAATCCTCAACAAACTGAGGAACAGGCTACGTTTCCTATACAGCAATTTAAAAATGTATGAGTGGTACGATACATTTTAAAACACGGATTTTACTCACGTATACCTACGATTATATTGATGTAGGCACCTGCATAATCAACATAATCGTATAGGTACGTAAGTAAAACCCGAGTCTTAAAATAATAATTGGTGTTATGGCGACTGAATTAGGTAAGCTGGTGGTAGCTAGCCAGGCGTACTGAAACAAAGTCCTATAACCAACCAAACCAGCGGCGGTTAGGTTCTGCGATCAATGATATTCGTAGTATCACCGTATATTTCGTCCATGGTCACGTCAATACGTTTTACGCGATCGTCCGCAAGCAAACGTCATCCTTGATAACCGCGTGAGGGACAGCTCCAACAGCTACCAGAAACTTATAGCGGGGCCACCCACCCCGCTATAAGTTTCTGGTAGCTGGTACACCGGCTTTTTATACTCCTCTTCTCCCCTACCCTTTCTAAGGAGCTCTGGTGACCTTAATCACAGGAACACTGTGTGGATGCGAGCAGAAGCACCTTTTTGAAGCACTGGACACATGTCGCTGACTGTACCTACTACTACTACTAAACTATGCTGTAGGAGTTAGAAAAAACAGACACCACATTTTTTCTTTGAAGATCTGATCTAGTGATCGGAGGTAAATCCTCATAAAACAACGCTCTAATCAAAACAACGATCGACAACAAGGGGGTAGTCAAAAGCAAGTCTAAACTTACGTACGGTACATGCCCACGGTTTGCAAGTACCTACCTAGCATTCAATATCAAGTTGCAAACCCATTGCCGCTTAGCAGAATTTTAGCCAGTGACACATGCCATTCGGTTTTTTGGTCCTAGGGACATACCGATATTTTCCCGGTAGCATGCCCGGTACCATGCCGGAAGCTTGTGCAATTGTGTATGTGTCAAAGTCACACATACATTTCCTAAACACCGAAAAGTCCATTGGCGCACGACTGGTTTTGAACCCGCAACCTCCGGATTGAAAGGCAGGCCCATACCCATTTGGCCACATAGCTATTTTAAAAGTTATAAACAGATTAATGTCACAGGTGGCAAATAAAGTCAGTATGATAAATCGTCTAATTATTACCGGTCCACGGAAGATGTTCAAATGATAAATGATTTGATCAATCAAATGATGCTGGTTTCCGCAAATAATGATGTTACGACGTACAATGATTCATCTCAATCTCAGTTTACGTTAATACAATCGTTGTTTTCCTAGTGCTACAAAAAATATGACAATGATACCAAAACTCGTCAAATTGTTTGTTTTGTTGAGCTATTAAATGTGCTAATGCTTTTTTTACCAGATACATCTTAACAAGTATATACAAAAAATTGTTAACGATGTATCTTTGTGCTATCATTGTCTCGATACCCAGAAAAATTCCACAAGAGCTCGTGAGGCTGAATTTTTATTATAATTTATTGATAAAACTACAACAACCCCGCTACGCTCGGATTAACTTTTATTTTTATTATGTCTTTTTAATTGGATTGTTACCGTCTGCCCCCACGTGGAGGCAGACGGTAACACTTATGGCTATCTGCGGGTTAGCTCTTGACCTTGTTGCCTTGTCTAGGGCTAGAGCAAGGCTGAAGTCTACTATAAGGCTGAAGTAGAGTCAAGCCCATCTCGCCATCTCCGCCTGGGCCTTCCACTTGGCCGTTTTCTGTTGGACATTCTCTTGTGGTTTACGAACAAACTGTACACATACTTTGACAAGCTTCATAGCCCAGTTGGTAGGTAAGCTGAAAACATAATAGCTGAAAATTTTTTCGATAAAAATATTTATTGAAAATGGTACGTTTCAAAATTTACAAGAGAAATATTGTCTTACGATTTATTTTAAATGATAGGTTACATGTTGATCTACATTAAAGGTAAGCTAGTTTTTTGATACCAATTCAACTTCAATTTTAATCATAAATATTTTGAAAAACTACAGGCGCACCGCGCGCCCGCCTTTCAATTAGTAGCAGCTCTGTGACCACTGTCGACGTCGGACGTGTGCTTGTCGTCCTCGCATTGGTCAGACAACACCTAGACTCAGAATAAATATTAGAACGAATTTAAATAAGTTATTTGTTCTGTGCCAGTAAAGGTACCATCATATGGTCACATTACCTACCTACATACCAGCAACGCGATCTCAGAATAAGAATTATCAAAAGGTTTTATTTCCGATACGCATGCGCCACCTACAGCTTGCCGTTGTCAACTCTCATAATCGTTTCTGCCAATATCCGTAATCTACTTCCCATATAACAAGCTATGCTCTAGCTCCAAGGCTAGATGGCGTTGTGTGAAATTAATGTCCTGTAATATTTATTTTATTTATTTCATTTTGATATGTGCAGCACAGTCCCACTTAAGGTTTAGATTAAGTTCAGTTTTAGTTCCCACTTTAGTAATTTTAATTTTAGTAATTTACATAGAAATATCTAAATAAACTCCGCTTAGTTCTCCGTCTGGAAACAGTTTTAGGTAAGGGGACGAACCCACCGGACTTATCCACATTTTATATGAAGCCGTGGAAAAACTGTCGCTGAATCGTGCCATCGTCGTGGGAAATGCACAATCATACAAATGCAAATATACAAATGTGGCTATCGCATGTGGGCTAGATTTTAAAAGGACGAGAAGTCCACTTTAGGGAACGCCTATGATTGCGCGTTTATAATTATGTATCGTCTATGGGCGAGATTTTCAGAGATTGAGATGTCTACTTTAGAGTTGAAAAACTAAAACACTGCATTAACATCAAGTGGGCTACTTACTTGTTGCGACTCCTCGTTGAATAAAAAAAACATTTCATGTAGCAACACAATCTAGGGCAGGGTTTTGTTTTTTTATTGTACGACGGGGAAGCGCTTGGTCTTCATCTCACCTGGTAACAAGTTAAGATAAGGCTGAAGGTGAAGGCGCACTTCACCCGGAATCCTCAACAAACTGAGGAACTGACTATCTTACCTCTAGATGCCGGAACATAATTTTTTTTTAAGAATTGTTATTATGGCGACAGAATTAGGTAAGATGGTGATAGCTAGCCAGGCGGACTTAAACAAAATCCTACCACCAACCGAACCAAGCACAGTATTGCTACACCTGCGGATCGAACCCGGGACCTCTAGATCAAAAATCGGTGGTTTGAACCCAGACCACAGAGGCGGTTAGATTGAAAACTTTTGCACCATTTTCCCAAGCATTTGAATTTGGAACATATCGAATTGCAAATAAGTTACACACGCACCATTATACACACACACGCCTGTCACATTAGGCAGAGTATTGTAGATAACAAAGCGAGTTCTCAATAACAAATCCGATCGGTTTTCAATGACCATTCGTTCCCACGCGGTCTCCGACCTGACCGCTCAAGTGTAAACATAAATATCTAAGTAAATATATCACACACATGTTTTAAAAGGCCAATATGCAAAATAGACAAAATTAACCTTGACATACGATTGCGGTTGGTATTACTTTCCTGATCAATAAAGCGGCACTATTAATGTTTAAATTATATACCTATTTGATCGACTTTACTATGTGAAGATTTTTTATTTCATTTATATATTGATTCATTTGTATGACTTTGAATATTGGTATATATGTATATTTGATTTTTATCAATATAATATGAATTATATCTAGGACAGAAATCGAAAACTGCACCATTTTCCCAATCATAAGAACATTAAAAATATCGCAAATATGCAATTAAAAATTAATTCATTAAGTTTTATTGGAAATAAGTAGCTACACACTCATAAACATATACACGCCTGACCCTTTGATTGAGGTGTGACGTGACTCAAAAGATGGTTCTTATTTAGGCCAGCGAATTAGCAGAGTTAGTAAATAAATGTTTAATTTTCCCTAAATAAAAGATGCAAGTTAAAATGGTAAATATCTCGGCGAAAATGCGAAGTAATATAATAAGAGAGTTGTACTATAAACTAGCTGACCAATCTTTGATGATTAAGAGAAGGGAATACGTATAGTATATATAATATACACCTACAATATGATATGCGTGTAAAAAAAAAACGAAATGAAACTCGGGCGTTGCTTTTATAATTTCTGTGAGGTGTTTGGCCAAAAGAATAATAAATAAATAAAATAAATAAAAATTGTCTCTTTCAGATACTAAAAATCCATACGGGTTAGTAAGAAAAGAAACTTAAAACTTATAAATGATTATAAATTGGCTTTTCCCTAAACTTTCTTAATTTACTTTTATCTATGGTCCCGAAGGTTATATTTTTTGTTTCTACTCTTCGAAAAACGACAGCTATAGGGTAACTGAAAAAAAAATGAGAAATAGAGTTTATATAGGTTGCTATGCTTATTTTTTTTTTATACAACTAGGAGACGGAACAAGCAAGTAGCCCTCCTGATGTTAAGTGTATCTCTTGCCTATAACAATGTCTTACTGCGTAGATTACAAAGAACATGTCACCTGCCTGTAATTTCACCGGCGACCATACCCTTCAAACCGGAACACTGCAGTTCAAGGGCTCTACCGGAGAAACACTACCACCATACCTATTTCAGCCGCCAAGCAGCATGGTTCCCGGTAAAATTAACACCTTAATGCCTCAAATTGACGGGCGCAAGTATCGCGTAGGTCATGTTCTTGGATGTGATCTACGCAGTAAGTCTTTGATATAGGCAAGAGATACACTCATCCTCAGGTGGGCTACATGCTTGTTCCGTCTCCAAGTAGTATAAAAAAAGGGGGACCTAAAAATGTCCACCTGGTGACCATCCTCCTGCCGAAATTCAGCGACAAACGGTTGCCTGGGTAAGCACGAGATTTACAAGAGGTTTGCTGCTTCCCTGGATTATCGATTTAACAGTGACATATTTTGACAACTTACAAGTTTACAACCTTACTGCACATTTTTTTTTATTGTACGACGGAGAAGCGCTTGGCCTTCATCTCACCTGGTAACAAGTTGAAATAAGGCTGGAAGTGGAGGCGCACTTCACCAGGAATCCTCAATAAACTGAGGAACTGGCTATCTTACCTCTGAATGCCGGAACACAACAATTTTAGAATTGTTATTATGGCGACAGAATTTGGTAAGATGGTGGTAGCTAGCCAGGCGGACTTCAACAAAATCCTACCACCAACCAAACCAAGCACAGTATATTGTACTCCCTGGGGATCGAACCCGGGACCTCTGGATCTGAAATCGGTGGGTTGAACCATAGACCACAGAGGCGGTTGGCACATGGCTATTTACTGTCTACGTTGGTAACGTATGTAAGAGGGAAATTACGTCTCCTTTGTTTCACTCTCTTGTTTCAGTCACTTTATTAAATAAGCCGTCTCTATGGTCTAGTTGTTCGACCGCCAGTGTCCGATCCAGAGGCCCCGGGTTCAATCCCCATGCGGAGTCCAATATTGTGTTTAGTTTGGCTGGTGATAGGATTTTGTTTAAGTCCGCCTGGCTAGCTACCACCATCTTACCCAAGTCTGTCGCCATAACAATAATTCTTGAAATTGTAGTATTCCGGAATTTAGAGGTAAGATAGCCAGTTCCTCAGTTGGTTGAGGATTTCAGGTGAAGTGCCCTTCCACCTTCGGCCCTAATATATCTTGAAAATCAGTCGAGATGAAGGTCAAGCATCTCCCCTTCAAATCAGTTATAAAAAAAACTTAAGTCCACTGTGAAAATTAGCGTAGCACAAGGTTAGATCGATTTGTAAATATAAATAAAATCGTTCCAATCAATCGAGCAAATGTGATAGAATAACGATAGCGATACGTCATGTAAGATATTAACGATAGGGCATTGAAATGAACCATGTCCAAATCAATGAATGTATCATTAATTTAGACATGGCTTGTTAGATGCCATATGTCAATTACTGTGACAAAAATCTGATTGCAGTTCTTATACTATTAAAATAAGATTAGGGTTAAATAAATAGTTAGCTTTTTATTGTTCAAACAAAATACATAACAAATACAGACAGAAAAAATATACTCAAAGTGTCTCTGATAAAGTAATAGGCGGCCTCATCGCGTTCGTTGGGTGGTTGAGTCGAAATGTTCTGGAAGGGTTCGGTACCCAAAGGGTGTCAACGGGACCCTATTACAAAGCCACCGCCGTCCGTCCATTTGTCTGTCAACGGGCTATATCTCAAGAACCGTAATAGTTAGACCGTCGAATATTTCACAAAATGTGTATTTCTATTCCCGCTATAAAAAAAAATAAGTTTTTTTTATCTATTGAGTTGTTGGTTGGACCTTTGGTATGCGTGTCCGCACTTGGCTGTTTTTTTATGGGTACCTTCCCTATATCTGCGAATAAATATAATTCTGTTCTATGGTATTATTTTATTCTCGTGTCGTTTTAGTTCTCGTACACCGTAGCACGACGCGTTGATGTCTTTTGTATGGTCAAAAATAAAGCTGCGAAATTTGTTCGAGATAATGATGTAGCGAAGCTCCACTAAAACACCCATTACAAATAGAATATGTGTGAAAAACTAGGGGGGTAGGTATAATCCACAACATACTTATGAACTGGCTATCTTCCGGCAGACAATAAAATATTATTATTGATATGGCGACTTTATGCAAAGTCACCAAACAAAGATCAAAATTGTACTCACTGGGGATCGAATTCGGGACCTTATACACGGGTGTCTGCTACCGTTAAGCAAACTACTAAACCAAAGAGGCGGTAAAAAAGAGGCGGTTTTTTTATTTTTTTTTATTTATGCAAACACACACGGTGTAATGTATTAGACAATACACGAGTTTATGAGGCCTTTTTCGTCCCACTGCCGGGTAGACGCATATAGAGTAAAAACTAATTTAGTCACAACAAGTTAGTAGTAAGCAACATGATAATGAAATAGTGCCTCTCACATATGGGAAAGAAATCCGCCTACCTTTTGCATTTCGCGTGATATCCCACGCATCCGATCCACATTAGATCTGTCAATCTGTCATTGCTCGAGTCGCGCGCGCATGATTGTTCCATTGTGAATATTGTGATGCTAATCCTCGACTGACAGATGTTGATGTAAATGTTGCAAGTGTCACCACAAGTAGGTACTACTCGATATTGGGCCAGAACTGCATACAAAGGTCACGTATGAACTCGCGAACTAAATTATAAATTATAAAGATTGGTTTTAAACGTGAAACGGATTATTATGCAACTATTCTAAATAGCAAAATGTGTTTTGTTTTTAGTTATTTATAATGGTTCGCTACGCAGCTAGGAATTATTTCAAGTATCAAGATTCAAATTTAATAATTGATTGTAAAAAACAGGTAGGAAAGGTACTTATTTTATTAGTTCGGTCTTAAATCTATGTTAATATTCAGTTTTCATAAAGGCGTGAAAATGTTAAAAATATCATGTTGTGTTGATCTAATTTTTTATTAATATTACAGAACATTATTTTTTGTACAGCGCCATCTAGCCCAAAACTAAGCATAGCTTGAAATATGGGAACTAGATTACGGATAGAATACTTAATTACTTTTTAAATGATTTTTTTAAGTTCCTACCTACTATGACTATTTGTCGAATATTCTTCTAAGCTATAAAAAATCAAGATTAAGGTTGGTATTTTTTGATATGTATTACGAACCTGTCATATATTATAAATGACAGGTTCGTAATACATATCAAAAAATACCCTTTAACAATCTCTGACCACCTTGTAGGTATATATATTATATACTTAAGTAATGTGTTTACTTGAAGCATAGATTTAGATAATGTAATATTAAGAGTAAATTTTGCTAGACCCCTATTTCATAAAACCCTCTCGATCCAAAGAAATCTTTAAATCAATAAGACCACCCCTTTTCTTTTTAAGGTGTTCATTAAAGTATTTTTATTAATTCATTATTTTTTTTACGCGAGCTGAGTTGGAGGTGTCGATTAGATATACTAATAGAAGAGAACTAGAAGAGTACTTATAGCATTCCCATATTATTCAAACAACGTAAGAACACAACGAAAACTATGTTTATTATATTTAAACAGTTCAAAATAGTATGTTAACTTTAACGCAAATATTTGTTTAACGCACGATGCAATAGAAACACTCGTATGCAGTTGAATATATTTCGTTAACCTCTTTATGTAAACCTCTCTAAGACCGTAGAATGTTTTTGATAATATCTAAATATTATAATTGTATAACTAGTATACAATTTTTATTCAATAATAAGTACAATTAAACTAACTATGTACAGAGGAATCAGTCAGATTAAGGACCGTTACAAACGGCCTATAGGTAACTCAACTGTTCCAGACCAGTACCAGACGGAAGCGTGCCCAAGACACTGGCTGCATTGCCACGCTGAATAGCTATGCTAATTCGCTGGCCTAAGTAAGAGCCAGCCCTTGGGTCACGTGTCGCCTCAATCAAAAGCTGAATAAGTAAATAATAATAAATAGTTGATTGTATGTTTATATGTCACGTTATAGTTTTCCACTTACTCAGTATCGCTTTGAATGATAAATTATATAAGCTTATACGTCGTGTACAAGCCTATTGTACTTATACACTGTGTTACCTATAAGTTTGTACTGTTCGATTTAATTTCTGTGTAAAATAAAGTGTTAATTATTTTTTTTTAATTTTTTAAGCAAACATTCATATAATTCAAAAAAGTATGGCAAAGCAAAAGAGTTATCATCCAGCAAACCTAGGTAGAGAGAGAAACAAGATTAAATTATGTTTAATCTTTTCTCTTTTTACCTTAGGAAGTGTACAACATTAACAATTTAACATCATACGATAAACTACATTATTTTAGACTGATAATTATGATATATAATTTCATTCATTCATATAGCTGCATTACATCTATGCTTCGCGTTGACCTGCAAGCTGGTAGTCTAGATATGCATAGTCTATTGGTTAGCCTGTTGGTAACCTGCAGGTTAATTTAGGCAAGTTGTTACTTTTACGAGCGCTGTGAGTCAATAATCACAACTTAGCAGCACACAGCTTTGTGTCGCGTGTTACAAAACAAAACACATAGATTGTAATGGGTGTTTAGATATCTAAGCACTTAAACAACACCTATTTGTAATGCTGCAAATATAATTATTATATATTCAAGAAACACCTTCTCTTTGTTTCCTAAAGAAAGAAAAAGTAGGTATTTGATGAAATTAAAAAATGGTTATGTTTTCCTGTGAGGCAAGAGGTAAAGCTTCCCTTTTTTTACATGAAATGGGTAAGCTTTTGACGTAAAAATTTGCACGGATATATGCAAAAATAGGGTCTTCAATGGAGCTTACCCAGATGGCGTTGAACTTCGGCAGGATCAGGTCCTACCAGAAATGGAATTATTCAGCTATAACCCCAAGCAAAAGTTAGCAATCCCGCAGGGTAGAGTAGTATAGAAGGTCAATCCTACCTCCAAAACTCTTATTTTCATTGACTTTTCTTTTCTGTTACCGCCTCTGTGGTCTAGTGATTCAACCCGATTTCAGATCCAGAGATCCCGGGTTCGATCCCCAGAGTAGTACAGTAATGTGCTTGGTTTGGTTGGTGGTATATAGGACTTTGTTTCTTTCATCTATTCTGTCGCCATAACAACAATTCTAAAAAAAGTTTTTTTTAATGTGTATGTTTGTATTACGTCTTGATGGATTAGATTCACAATTCAATTTCAAATAAAACTATTTCAGGACATTAATTTTACACAGCGCCATCTAGTAAAACTAAGCAAAGCTTGTAATATTGGATTTCGATTACGGGTATAATACTTACATACTTTTTTTTGTAAATACATATTTATCCTACAATACAACAACAAAAACAGAACAAAAATCAATATTCATCACACAAATATTTGTCCAATCGAACCCACAACCTACCAGCGCAGAAGGCAGAGCTACTACCAACTGAGCTATGAGGCTTGTCAAATTTAGACGGTAGGTGGCGCTGCGATATTCACGTGATGACGGTATTGATGCCTTTAGTTTATGATAAATCGTTGTAGATTTATCATAAAGTCGGAAATATAGTTCACAGCGACTATTTGTCACTTCGTGCCAGCGATAAGTTTCGATAACGGTAAACCGTATAAAAGAAACGTAGTTTTTGTGCATCGGCCATCTACGTGTGTGTAGTTTTTGTGATGGTAACAGTAAAGTTTTTACAACGAGTTTTGTTCGGGATGTCTTTCCAATTCAGGCATGGATTTACGGTACCTGAACTTTTGACGGACAGCCACAAAATACCAGAGCTCGACTTCTATTCGTAATCTACTTAGTTCCCATATTACAAGCTATGCTAAGTTTGGGGCTAGATGGCGCTGTGTGAAATAAAAGCCTTGTCCTGTAACGTCCTGTCCTGTCCTATTTTAACTAACCCTAACCCAGCCAGGACTGAACTTTTTTTTTTTTTATTGTACGACGAGGAAGCGCTTGGCCTTCATCTCACCTGGTAACAAGTTGAGATAAGGCCGAAGATTTAGGTGCGCTTCACCCGGAATCCTCAATAAACTGAGGAACTGGCTATCTTACCACGAATGCCGGAACACAACATTTTTTTTAAGAATTGTTATTATGAAGACAGAATTAGGTAAGATGGTGGTAGCTAGCCAGGCGGACTTAAACAAAATCCTACCACCAACCAAACCAAGCACAATATATTGTACTCCCCATGGGGATCGAACCCGGGACCTCTGGATCTGAAATCGGTGTGTTGAACCACTAGACCACAGAGGCGGTTATAACTTTGGGTTGTTGGTGACAATGATAATGGCACTGGTGTTGTGGGCGATGATGCTTGCTCCAAGCCGGGCCAAGTATTCCCCTGAGGCCCGTCTTCTCCCTTGTTGATTCTGTAGCCGAGCGGTAAAGGATCACGTGCTCTCGTGTTTCCTCCTCCTGTAAGCAGCCCCGATAGAGAGCGCTGTCCATGACTCCAGTTTTGAACAGTTGGTTGTTCAGGTCACAGTGTCCTGTGATGATGCCTACCATCAATCGCAGATGCGTTTAATTTTGATAAGAATATTCGATATTTTCTTCTCAAGACCTGGGAACATCATCTTTGGTATCCTACAGTCCTTCCTTTGGTCCTAAAACTTTTTGTGCTCCATATCGTACCGTTGTTTTAGTCTTCGTTGGTCCCGTATTTGATTCCCAGGGTGAGTACAATTTTGTGCTTGCTTTGGTTGTTGATAGAACTTTCTTTAAGTCCTCCTGGCTAGCTACCACCATCTTACCTAATTCTGTCGCCAGTTCCTCAGTTAGTTGAGGATTCCGGGTGATGTGCGCCTCCACCTTCGGCCTTATTTAAACATGGAACCAGGTGAGATGAAAGGCAAGCGCATCCCCGTCAAACAATAATAATAAAAAAATCAATAAAACAATAACCCCGAAAAACACTAAGACAAATGAATAAATAAATATCTATCCAGCATGGCAATGCAGCCAGTGTCTTGGGCTCTCTTCCGTCTAGTACTGGTCTGGAACAGTTGAGTTACCTGTAGGCCATTTGTAACGGTCCTTAAGTAATGCCTGCTTCTGTTGTACATAGTAGGTTTAAATGTATATATTATTTAAAAAAATGTGAAAATAGATTACAAGTAGGTTCTTAGACAAATAACTATGATTTGCCCAGTGTAGATAGAACTAGACAAATAACTATGATTGCCCAGGAACCTGTAATAGTGAGGCAAGTCTTGGCTAACCGAAGTGAAAGATGGAATCCTCTCACTTACTGAGGCGGGTTTGAATTTGTAATACTTTTGTAACTAGTAATACGCTATCTCAATTATAGCAAACGTGAACAGCCTCTGTCAGTCTAACTTTGAGTGAGCCTTTTTTGATTATAGGAGCACCTATTTGATTGTAAAAGAAAATAAATACCCACCAAATAGTGTCATATATTTCGGGACAATCCCAAAATTAAGAAAAACTTGTCGAGTGCGGATACGTACATCGTTTTGACCCAAATTTCAAGTCATGAAATTACGTTCTTGTATGGTAATTTTTAATTTTACATTATATGCCTATAGTACCTCAGGTTAGAAACCCATCGCAACTTCACTCTAGTTTTGAACTAAGATATAGTTTTATTATCTATTTGAGCCTTTTGGGGTGGAGACCTTGGGTCCGTGGGGAGCCGGTGCCCTCCGGGTTTTCAAAAATATTGCGGGGCTTTTGATTGAGGCGACACGTGACCCAAGGGCTGGCTCTTATTTAGGCCAGCGAATTAGCATAGCTATTCAGCGTGGCAATGCAGCCAGTGCCTTGGGCACGCTTCCGTCTGGTACTGGTCTGGAACAGTTGACTTACCTATAGGCCGTTTGTAACGGTCCTTAGGTAATCTGACTGATTCCTTTGTACATAGTTAGTTTAATTGTACTTTTTATTGAATAAATGTCTACAAGATATAGTTGTAATAAATTACATTGCTGTGCGCTCAACCACGGCGCTAATGACTAACAGATGACAGAAATATTCGCAAATTTCAACGTTTTAATTTTTTTCGGTGTTTAAGTGTCATGGCCTAATTGGGGGTATTTATTGAATGGCGAACATTTTTAGTTTTTTCTAGAGTATTTTTTTTCTATAGAGAAAATTTTATGTTATCGTTTTTCTAAGCACAAGCGTTCTAGCATTTATCCTGAACAACATATATTAATTTCAAAGTAAATGCTACAGTATTGTGGAAGATATGATTGCGCTGAATACGCTGAAGCTAAGCCATTTCACGTATCATGGACTCTTATGATGTTTATGTTTGCCAACAACATCACTCTGGTTCGTTATAGTGGTTAACGTCTAAAACCGTCTGATTGTTTTTAATTGAGCTTGCATTGTTTGTTTACTTGATCAATTTTAATGTTCTTTTTTAACCTACCTTTTCCCACTGCAGGGCATAGGTCTCCTCCGTTATGAATATTTGAATATCATCTACCTTGTGAGGTTCGCTTCATTACTAATCTTAATTTGTTGGCTCTTATTTAGGCCAGCGAATTAGCATAGCTATTCAGCGTGGCAATGCAGCCAGTGTCTTGGGCACGCTTCCGTTTGGTACTGGTCTGGAACAGTTGAGTTACCTATAGGCCATTTGTAACGGTCCTTAGGTAATCTGACTGATTCCTTTGTACATAGTTAGTTTAATTGTACTTTTTATTGAATAAATAAATATATAGATATATTAAATTAAATAAAAAAAAAATTGTTACCGAAAAATATGATTAGCTGATGTAAGATCTACGATGTTCGATGTAAGGTTGGCTGGAAGAATTTTATACATGAGTCTCGCCTCTGAATATATAATAATTTGTATAGTGTTAAAAACGATAAGTTTACATACGTACCTAAAAGCTAGATCTATATATCATAGCATATATTTCTTATTTTATTTACGTTATTATTCAACAAGCCTCATAGCTCAGTTGGTAGTAACTCTGCCTTCTGCACTGTAGGCTTTGGGTTTGATTCCCACCCAGGACAAACATTTGTCTGATGAATACAGATGTTTGTTCTGTGTTTGGGTGATGTTTTACATAGTACGTATGTATTTATATGCTTAGTTTGGTGCTAGATGGCGCTGTGTCTTAATGTCCGATAATATTTACTGTAGATCTAATTGTTAGGTAATATTACATATAATATTATAAATCTGGTAAGATTCTATAAGTATGTTTGGTGATTTTCAAGTCTGTTTTTCCGCTGTGTGTGCGACCCACTAATGTCTTCAAGAAGAGAGTTAATCGCAGATCTCATCATTCCCTGTGTAAGTTTGGAGGTCAAGAGCCGACCCATAATAAATAAAAAAATAAAAACAATATACTTCAATTAACATAGACATTGTTAATGGGCTTGCCGGGGAAGTGCTACCACCAGACCTATTTCAGCCACCAAACAGCATTGATGTGTTCCGGTATGATGAGTATGGTTGCCGGTGAAATTACGGGCACGCGAAGACACCCTTATGCCTCAAGTTAACGGGCGTAATGAAGTGCCGTGTAGGGTATGTTCTTTGTGGATTTGACCTACGCGGTAAGGCATTGTTATAGGCAAGATATGCACTTAAAATCAGAAGCTTGTTCCGTCTCCTAGTTGTATAAAAAATAACCTATTGCCAATGAAACAGTTGGGTTACCTATGGACCCTTACAATTTTACTGTGCACAGACTCGCGCCTTTTTTACCTTTCGATAATTCACCATTGACTCTCAAAGCTCAGATCGTAGATCTAAAAAGGATCACCTTACTAGGGGGTGGTCAAAGGCACGTCCAAGCTTACGGCAAATGCTCACGGTTTGCAAGTCCAGCTACTTACAAACGCTAACTCAATACGTGACGGTTGCAAGCAAATCGCCACATAGCGGAATAGAAGCCTTATATCATAGAATTTTTGCTTCTAGTGACATGTCATTTGCCTCACGATGTGACCTACGCCGTCAGCTACATACCCATATGGGCACTCAGCTCTTTACCGTGTACTATAATTAATAACATGATGTGGTTACTGCTTCACAATATAAAGGGACAGCTGATATGATCAAAGACAAGCGTCTCATTAGCATTTCATTAATCAGTGCGCTGCTGAATGGAAAGTCTTATCTGCGCCTGCGTATAATAGATCATTGATCGATACGCGCTCTTGCAACCTTGACTTGACCCGTTCGCATTCACAGTATGAACAAACAAGACTACTTTTTATGTTATAAATATATATATTTTTATTAAACTAACAAGCCTCACAGCTCAGTTGGTAGTAGCTCTGCCTTCTGCGCTGTAGGTTGTGGGTTCGATTCCCACCCAGGACAAACATTTATGTGATGAATGTAGATGTTTGTTCTGTGTTTGGGTGTTGTATTGTACTATGATAAGTATGTATTTAAAAAAAAGTATTTATGTATTCTATCCGTAATCTAGTTCCCATATTACAAGCTATGCTTAGTTTGGGACTAGATGGCGCTGTGTGAAATTTATGTCCTGTAATATTTATTTATTTATTTATTGTACGATGGGGAAGCGCTTGGCCTTCATATCAATTATTATCAAGTAAAGATAAGGCTGTGGGTGGAGGCGCACTTCACTGTAGCCTGCCTAAATTTCGAATATAACAGATCATCAAAAATAAATTAAAAATTAAAAGAAACCTCAAGCCTCAGTTACTCCTTACAACATTAACAATCTGCCAGTGAAAGTGCCGTCTAAATAGTTTCAGCCGTTTCATAGATTAGCACGAGTAATCAGACAGACAGTCAAATAAAAAGCATAGTTTTTTGTTATTAGTACCGTGTATACTTTCAAATGCATTTAGAAAAAAAGCTGTGGTTTGGACATTACAAACAGACACTTACATATTATTTATTTGTGTAGATATACTTATAGAGTAAATTTCTCACGCTGTGTCGCCCGCAGTATAATATGCACTTATCCATGTCGTACACAATTGCTTGTTTATTTTTATATTTATCATCAGTTTACTTTATTTTTTTTACGATTTACGAGTAAAACTGGTTGGTTGCAACTCAACAGGTAAAACATCATCAGCGAGTATTTATTAATGGCAGTTGAGGTTCACCTGTTGAATTGAAGACAACAATGGATAACTTTTGAGAAATGCCTTTCAGTCTCCACTGCTGGGAATAGCCTCTTCCAAATCTGGAGAAAATTGCCACAATCACCACACTTGGCAAGCAGATTGGTGATCGCCGTCAATATATTAAATAGTACACAGAAAGAAGCTGCTGCTGCCTGCCTTTGTGGTGACTAAGATCGCTTAGTCGCCTTTTACGACATCCGCAGGCTGACTCGGAGAGTTCGATTCTGAAACTGAAACCGCTACGGCGATACGGCATAACTCTGCACATGACTGCCCAAGCCCAGCTATAGGATTAGGTCGATTAAGCTGAAAGTTATAGATTACGCTGTGTTTTTTTTTTATTTAATTTGACATCGCATTTAAAAAATATATATTGTGAGCTAATAATGTAGGTCAACATTAATGCTGCCAGCAAATTAATACATTTTTAACGGCCATTAAAACAATAAACAAAATGTATCGCTTCATAAAACGGTCGTTTCGAGACTTTGATTTTACGATTTAATTATACCACATCAGCAAATTATTGGCTACCCCATTTGACGCCACCAATAACGATCTGAGCCGCCTCTATCCACCCACTCCCCAACTGCTACAATTTCGTTATTTGACGGTCCACTGAGAGGTATCACACGTCATCCAACACACGTTTTGCGTTGAATCGTGGTCGCTATTCGAGAATGTTTGCTCCTCAGCGGTAATCGGTTATAAGAGCTTGATACCCAGCTATCAGTTTGCTAATTCTGAGAGCTATGTATTATACATGTATAACTTTGGTTCTATTTTGGATATCCACATTTCGGAGCTATCACGTAGTAAAACTCCAAGCAGAGCTCTCTCCATTACTCACTTTGCGACTTTGAACTTATTCACGAGGCTAATAATACTTAGCTACTTCCTATTATGCCTCCGGCGCTAAGTAGTCTTAGCCATAAGTATATGAATGTCGATATTAAGTACATGGGGTATAGATATACTCGTAGTACCTTCATGTGACAGACAGCGCGGTGCCTTTGCTTGGTTGAGCAATACAACCTTCAAAACTTGTACTTGGGTACTTATAGCTTTGCAACTATAAATCACTAACTTACATAAAAGACCCTATGTAAAAAGGTCTCAAAACTCCGTTAATTTTCGGTGCATATGAAAATGATAGCCAAGCGTTCGACAATCAGCTCATTTAAAAACATATATGTTGCCTAAGATTGACTACGCTTGTTTGAAAGGAATATATTCACTCTTGACGTGTAGACTCGAGAATTAGGATAATCTACAGATAGGTGCGGAAAAGCAGACGAAGGTAAGGAGTTCCATTCCTTTACCTTAGGTAATGGTAAAGGTAGAGGCAAATCGATGTGTTCAGCACATTGGTAAGTCTAAAAAGTAAGGAGGGATTAGGTCAAAGATATAGTGTCCACATTTGCCAAAATGAAATAGTAAGGAGGGATTAGGTCAAAGATATAGTGTCCACATTTGCCAAAATGAAATTTATAGAACACAAAAACTGGCCGTCTGTGGTCTATGCTATGCAAATGTTTTGCATAAACATTTTTCCGTTCGCACTAAATGTTGATTTGATCGTCTTTCGGTAAAAGATGTTTCCTTACGGCTACGGAAATTTCCAATTCTATTATGATTTATGTCTTATCCACATGGCTGTGTCGCACATAAAATTTAGGTAAGCTTCTAGATTCTTCCAAAGGGAAAATCTTATTAAAAGATGATGATAAAGCTTTTATATATATATACAATTAATTTTAAATAGATAACGCATTGACAATTATATAATTTTAACTCATTATAAATTGCTTAATGTCTAAATGTACAATGATAAATTCAGTCATAAAATTACTTGAAAAATATCATTAACATGTTCACAAATTAATAAGTCAGGGCAAAAAAACATGCCCTTTTGTACTTGCCGAATCACTTTGATTTTGGCCGTGACATTTCTCGGGTAATTTTGCAACTTTTATACGAAAACTGGCAACACTGGCAAGGAATAGTTTACCGCTCCGATTTCGTCATGATAATTATCGTGCCCTATTTTACCTAACCTTACCGGATGTTCTGATTTTTGTATAACTCGTTGAGTGCTGAGGTCTCAGCGCCGCATTTGCCACGGTGAGTTTACCAGCACTCAACTAGCTCATACATGTTGTCGTGATCTGTTTGCGATACCTCACGAAGTTTCAACTTTCAATCAATGTCGCAGTCATTAAATTTGAGAGCGTCATGTTAGGTACTTTTATAAATGATTCACAAAAACGTCGATGAATCTACGTTCCACTACCACATATCCTTCTCTATCTTTAATATAAATCTGTAATTCAAATAAATAAGTTTGAATGCCTATCACAAGGTATTTCTTTATTTATGTTTTCTATACATGACATAGAACAGTTTTTTTTTATTGTACGACTAGGCCTTCTTCTCACTCATATACATATATAGTCGGAGAATTGTAAGTACTATAACTATATGCCTAATTTAGTACCTATTCAATTCGCTAGAGGCGCTGCATACGTTTTCAGTAATTTAGAGAATAATTTAGTAATTCAGATATTTAGAGAACGAGTATATATATGTAGGATACATAAGTGGTGCCGGCAAAACAACATTTTGCTCAGGTTGTAAACTTATTTTGTAGGACTGAGCCACATTCTTTTCACTAAAGTTAGGTGGTTATGTCATTTATTTTAAGGTATCGATCTACAGCTCGACTTTAACCGTAATTTAACTTGAACAGTATTTAACTTTCACTGTAGTTTTACTTTCACTGTAGTTTTACTTTGACTGTAGTTTAACTTTAACTGTAGTTTAACTTTAACTTTGGTTTAACTCGAATTGTGGTTTAACTTTATTCTTTAATTCGCGAACCTCAAAAAGGCATAAATGATTTTAACAAGTGATTTAACCGAACATAGTTAACAATAACAATTCCAAAGCATTGATTATTGTAGGCTGTGGCAAACCAATGGCCCTTCACCCCGATATATATATACGAGTATACATATGTAGGATACGAGTATACATAGGTATGTATTGATAGATTATTTCCGTGTTACATATGGTTTGTGAGCTTAGTCCAGTTTTTGTTGCTATAAGCCGCTTATCTCTTAACCAATAGGTATGATGAGTAACTAAGCTTTGTTTAACAATGAGTTTTTGTATGTATGAAGTTTTTCTTAGTTGTTTTAGTGTATCCTTTAAAGGGGATCGTTTGCAAAAACTCTAGCGGCGGCGCCTGATTTCGAGGCTTTAGCCAAATGTGAGGCTCATGAGTTATTTGCTAGTCATTAAATATGTTTAAAACATCGTATGAAGCTACTTATGTGCACCGAATAAAAAATACGGAGGCGCTAGCTTGTGATGCAAATTCGCACATAGCTGTGTGCAACGAATGAGCGGAATTATGATAGTGGAAACTAAAAAGAGGTATCAAAAACTCTTAAACCCAGCATCGAGCTACACATAAAAGCAACCTATTTATACTTAAATTTGTAAAAAGTGTTGCGCCATTTTAGAGATATTTGGGTTTCTGTGCAAAATATAGTTTTGCTATGACAGCGACACAAATGTTTAACATAGTTCTACTAGATATATGTCCGTTCTCTGGCCGGAAACAAAACGGACACGCAACCCCGGACTGGTTTAGATGCTAGTGTTAAACTCACTATTTCTCCGTAACATTAGTTTACTCATCCCCCCTTATCCATATCCTCATCTCTCCATTAGTAATCGGACGAGTAGATTTGGAGATACCTTGTAGGAGGTATCCAACCTTACAAACTTTATAATATCATAAATATTATGTATACGTAAAATGGGCAATACGTTATAGCAGTGTAGAAATAAGAAACATAAAACTTCGCGCAGCGCTACATTGCGTATCTTTTACGCACCGACATATCCAGATTTGAATATACAAAAGAAAAACGAAATTCAATCAAAATCCAAATTCAATCAAAACGACGTAGATGTACCACTAAAATATCAAAACAAGATGAGGATCGCAATAAGTAGGTATCAAAATTTACCTACATTGATCATTGGCAAACTTCGGCCGGGTAACGCGCCGCACGGTACGCTTAATACAGCGTAATACAGCATTTTTTTGCCATTTATATTAATACACTAATCAAACATACGTATACTATGCTTTAACTTATGATATTTGTGTGGATAGTTTTTGTTATTGTACGACGAAGCCTTCATTTCACCTGATTTTCAAGTTATGATAAAACGAAAGTTGGAAGCGCATTTCACCCAAAATCATCAACAAATTGAGGAACTGACTATCTTTCCTCTAAATGTCGGTCAGTACAAATGTTGTTATTTCTGTTCTCTTCTATCAGCCGTCAACTCATCATCCGCTCCGTTTACACGTCATGTTTTCCTAAGCACTATTCTAGTATAATTAATAAGGAGTTAAAGATTTGCAATTGGCTTGATGAAGACCTTGTGTATGTTTTATTTATTTGAGTTCTCTTTATGGAGACGCCGCAGGGCCCAATTGACAATGGAGCTGCTAACTGTATACTAGATGCCAATTTGTACTGATCAAATATTACATATGCGGCCCATTACTTTGGCACGATGTGTATTAGCATGAATAACACATCAATAGTAATGCCCTACTGAATGAATGAATGAATGAATGAAAATACTTTATTACACACCTTAAAATAAAACTGGATTACTTAAAAAAAATACAATGCTTTCTGATTGCTGTATTTGAGCTTTTTATTTGAGATGGTTAAGCTCTTGAACTCTAAACGTGCATAGACACTAGCGCAGGCAAGGATTAGGTCTACAATGCAGCGAGCTTACCTACCCTGAGTTCACCATACCTATTTCAGCCGCCAAGCAGCATTGTTGTGTTCCGGCTTGAAGGGTATGGTTGCCGGTGACCTTTCGCGCACGCCAGGAATAACACCTTTATGCCTCAAGTTGAAAGGCGCAATGTCGTGTAGGCTAGGTTTTTTGTGAATTGTTATAGGCAAGAGATGCACATATCAGATGGGCTACTTGCATGTCTCCTAGTTGTATAAAAAAAACTCCCGTCTCCTAGTTGTATATAAAAAAGGTCCCTGGCTCTCCCGCGCACTAACAGAACAGAACACAGCGAACAGCTGAAGTTGGTCTTCGGCAGTAGGGTGGCTAGCCAGACGAACCCTTGTATTCTCATATAGAAGATACAATTGTTTTTGTCATAAAAATAGCTTAAAAAACATAAACAAAGTTCAAAATAAGGTAAACCGTTATCTGAACAACATTCTGATCTCAAAAAAAATAATCAACGGGGCGTGAGTTGTGGCTAAATAAATGGCTTTACCAAATAACTAATGCCGTTTGATTGTATTTTAAGTAAAAAATCTTAAAATGAAATAGAAATAAAAAAAAAACATTCGGAACAAAAGTATTATGAAAACTCCCTAAATATTTAAATAATAATATATTTGATATAAAGACATTTAATTGAATTGATATAATGTGCTACATCAAAAGCCGGGTACTGTAGCGAATACTTACGTAAAATCAAAGGCCGTCGACCTTCGATAGCAAAATAGATCTTCAATCATTCACATCAATTTGCACTTGGGAACTTTTAATTGAAATGAACCTTTTAAATTATCTTGGCTTCCTAGAATCATTAAGCATATCAGATAATGCTTTTTATCATCTTTCCTTAACCAATTTATACTTTGTACTTTATGCACACGCAGAAATAATGGTACCTACAAGATTACTTAAAATCAAATAGTTTTAGTTTTCTGACGATTTTTTAATTCGGATTTCATACAAATGTTTTTAACTAGGTATTTATTTCAATGGGTAATTATAATATAATAAGGTATGTGAAACTTTAGGCAATCTATTGGGTCATAATGTAAACTATAGACCTCAATTTCTGAGAAATTGAAGTTAGTGGTATATCTACGTATAACCAAAGTTTAAATTTACATATCGCATGACCCGTAATAATTTCAGCCACCAACAGCCCGTAATCATGTATGTAGCTTTCTTTAAGACAAAGATTTTGCCATTACATAGGCCCTAAACGGTCTATTTTAAATCATTCGTAGATTGATATGTAGACCACCTGATCGCTTGACCACATTCTCACGATGTAGTTACGATGGTATATAAGACACTTAGTTACTCTTGTCACAGTACATACTAGAGAAAGTCTCTCTCTATAATGTACAATGCTATTGTCTCTATGCTAGAAAAGAAGTGGCGGCAAAATTTTATATGAACATTGACCTGGCCCCGGTTCACTCGGGCAACGTAAATACATAGCGATCTCAAAATACAAATACAAATTTATTTATTTGGAATTAAAAACATTGTGGGTAAACCGAAAAAAAATCGAATAGCAACGATGCTGCCCGAAAATATTATTAAACTGTATGGTGGCTAGAATAAATCCTTCTTTTCACGTGTAGTAAGTTACCCCTTTTAAAACTGAATTATAAGAGTAAAGAAAATTTTTGAAAAAAATTAACCGCCTCTGTGATCTAGTGGCTCATCCCACTGATTTCAGATCCAGAGGTCCCGGGTTTGACTCCCACGGAGAGTACAATATATTGTGCTTGGTTTGATTGGTGGTAGGACTTTGTTTAAGTCCTACCACCAACCAAAGCCTGGAGCTAGACCACCATCTTACCCAATTCTGACGCCACAATAACAATTCTAAAATTGTTGTGTTCCGGCATTTAGAGGTAAGATAGCCAGTTCTTCAATTTGTTGAGGATTCCGGGAGAAGTGCGCCTCCACCTTCGGCCTTATCTTAACTTGTAACCAGGTGAGATGAAGGCCAAGTGCCTACCCGTCGAACAATAAAAAAAAATGTTATTAATACCAAGGTATCATTATATTACTAATGGTGGGAATGTAATTAGTTAAAGTTATTAATATGTGTTTTTTTTTTATCATTACCTCAAAGACTTTTAAGCTTAATGTTTATGTGTGGTTTATGTCGTCGATTTTGGTGTCTAGCGTACTACACCAAATAAAACAATCAATAAAATATAAAAAAACACAATCAGTAGGTTTGATTTCAAGAAGTTCGACGTTATCAAGGAGAACCAGCGCCGATCTAGCTTCAAGAAAGCAGTGAAGGGATAGGAAGAGTACCTACCGTCTAGAACCGACCGGTCTCAAGCGGGTCAAGTTCACGCACCGTAGCCCGAGATTACGTCACGTCGTGCTCTCACCTCATTCAACTCGTTCAACATAGAACCATTCATGAACGAATGGCCCACCTGATGCCTGAGGCCGTACTACGGAAATCCGTAAATCTCTTTGAAAAATTCAACGTCGTCGCCGCAAAATTTAATTTCTTAAGGTTTCCGATCAGAATTTGCAACATCTTCTTGTCTACGTGCCTTCTGTCATGGTCGGGGAAACATTCTTATGTTTTTGAACAATAATAATAAAAAACTAATTACTAATTTAAAAAAAACAGTTGGTGTCATCTACCTCATAGTGGTCTATCCCGGGCTACGGAAGCATTGGTTTTTAGAAAGGTAAACTGGAAAGGTCCGCCTGGCTAACGACAACCCTCCTGCCGAAGTCCAGAGCCATACGGTTTTTATACATGGAGACGTAACAACAACCAGCCCACTTGAGCACTTTCACAAGGTACTACTCTTATGGTTTGGCGTGTTCCGTGCTTTGCGTGGGAGAGCCAGTCCCTGGAAAAGCCCACTCGATCGTAGACCTCACTCTTCCCTTGGCCTAGAGCTACCCCATCATTTGAAAATAAAAAACTAGTGACTAGATAAATAATAAATATTACATTACATTACAGGACATTAATTTCACACAGCGCCATCCAGCCCCAAACTAAGCATAGCTTGTAGCTGTATATATGAGCTCGATTACGGATAGAGTACTTAAAAACTTTTTTTTATTTGTAAATACATACGTACTATATAATACAACACCCAAACACAGAGCATGCTATATTCATTACGATACAGTTGTCCTAGATAACTTAAACACAACTAGCTAACTAACCGACATGAATTTCTATTGAATTAAAAATATATTATTCTGATTACATCTAACAATTTCAAATCATCGACACGTTCATGAGAAACACAACGCTGATTTATGATACCAAATACATTCAATATTAAACTCTGTTGATGAACGAAAGTGTGTTAGTAAAAAAACTTTAGATTTTTTTTAACAGTGAAAGTAGAAATACAAACGCTCTCTCCGGTTGAATGCTGATAAAATTGACTCTGTAACTTGCAAATTGAAGTGGTGTAAAGATTTGGTTTATTTTGGCAACTAATTGAAAGTTGAACAACTTAAACCCGACTTCAAGATTTTAAACCGCGTAGTTTTTCAAAAAAAGGCCTGACAAATCCTTTGATACTAATATTGTTATGTTAAGTTATCAAATATTGTATTATCCTCTCCTCCTCTTTACTTTTGTTTACCCTATAGATAACATACCTTAGGTCACTCAAAAAATTTGACAAGCCGAACGTCAAAATATACCTACATCAATCCGAAGGCTCGATCTCGAAAAATAAATTTCTTGAGGTAGTTGGTTAAAATATATTTGTACCGAGTATATTTTGATATTTGATATAAGTACACTTTGATATTTACAGAGTTCTAAGCACGAGTTTATAAAATTATAAACTTATCTAAGACTTACCTACACAACTAAGTTAACATATACACATTTTGATACAGAGCTCTATCTAGGCACTAGACAATATCGGAAGTTATTTTTTTGTATTTCAAGAATTTGGACACTTACTTGGTCACAAAATTTACAAATATTGGTTACAAGTTGGTTAGAGCGTTTCCGGCTTTAGAAAAAGATGCGGGTTCGAGTCCCGTCGTGGGTTGTGAATTTTTGTGTCATAATAACATATGTAAATAAAGTTTTTGAGACACCTTCAATTCCATTTGATAATATGATGTAGGTGTCTATACACCTACATAAAATAAATTTCAATTCTCAACAATTTAATTACGCCATACCATGTATATCTTCGTACCAAAGCCTTATATGGTTGATACACCTAACAAATAAGGATTGTTTGAACATTGTGAAAAAAAAACCGAAAACATTTTTTCTTCTATGTTAGGGGTTTCTTAATATAACTCTGTAGTTACTAGCCTGACTGCATGGTGGGAACGAAATCCCAGGGATTTATTGGTCAAAGTCAGCCTAGAACCAGCATACGGTAAAGTCGCAGCTCAGTATCGATAAAGTCACGAACGCCTTGTTCCGACTTTTGTATGTAGAATCGATACAATCGATCATTTGTATCTACTATCTCTGGATCTATTTCGCGACATACGATTCTTTCAACGGTTTATCTTGAGCCCTATTTCACAATGCATTCGATTGATTAGTTATATTTGGATGTATCGATATGCATCGACAACATGGTTATAAGTGGTATCTCCTATTGTTTAATGCATTGTTTCAGCTAGTCGATGTTTGGGCTTGTTGATATTTAGCAAGGCTTCAAGGTCTTCTCTTCAACTAATAAAAAAACTTTCTAGCCGGGTCATGAGCATATTGGTTTAAGTGAGATAGCACACCTGCGTAAAATACGTCGCTGAAAGTTCGGTTTACACACTTGCAATGTTATTTAGGTTACCTATGACAATGACACCAAAATGTATTTAGGGCGTATCACCGAACTTGGCCTTGAGCGTTTTTATCGACACATTCAATGTATTTTGCAGGGATTTGATGTAATCCGCGAATTGGTCAAAACCAAAAGGAAATAGTCAGACACGGGATACGGTAATGTGACAGCTCGATTTTATCATGTCCCATGAAGATGTATATAATTTGATTGAAATCAGGCTAGATTGTGGCCAAACTTAAGTTTATCCTGTTGAGCGAGGCCGTTAAGTGAAAAATAATAAATTATTATAAAACCATGACCAAAAAAACCTTAAAACATTGGGTTTGGTTTTGGGCAACCACAAAATTATCAAAATCGATTCGCAATTCTAACTTATTCCTTGGCTTCATAATTCCACTTAGAGATTCGATTAATCGCTGATTGTATGATTTTTCTACAACATATACCTACCCAAGAGTAGGTTCCACTTAAAGTTATCTATCTCTTAAATTCCGAACACGTGATCACTAGGTACTGTAAATAGGTCGTGATTCGATGCACCTGATGATTTCTATTTATTAATTAACGTAAGGGCATGATAGAGCAATTAGCCGATAAATATTATGATGTACATAGGTACAGGTATTATTAATAATATTCTAAATAGTGTAGGGTAATTATAAATATTTAGTACGCTCTTTGACTCGTGAGAATCAGTGCTATGATTGATAGTTTGTGTGTAACGTAATGACGTTCCAAAACGATCCTCAAAACCATACTTAATAAAGAAATTATGACTTTGTCCTTTTGACTTAGACGTTGACATTGCCTTTGACTTTGACTTTGTGCATAAAAAAAGGGGGACGGGATATTCTCGCACGCAGTAGGTACCTAGAGTGAAGCTGATGAGTGGGATTTCATTGCAAAAACACAACTTTTGTTAAACGTGTGAAAAAAAAAATATCCTTTTTATTTTTCTCACGTTTAACAAAAGTTGTGTATAAACCCGACATAGCACAATATATACCTATTTAATCTAATAGTAGTTAGAGTTAATTCATATCAATATTAATATTACAAGACATTAATTTTACACAGCGCCATCTAGCACCAAACTAAGCATAGCTTGTAATATGGGAACTAGATTACGAATAGAATACTTAAATACTTTTTGTAAATGCATAGGTACGTACTATAAGCTACAACACCCAAACACAGAACAAATATCTATACTCATCACACAAATGTTTGTCCTGGGTGGGAATCGAACCCACAACCTGGCTATAACTGAGCTATGAGGCTTGTTAAATATCGCCCAATTTAAGATATAAATCTTCAATGAATGCAAACTATGGGTAAATTTATAATTTCATAGAATATAGACCTGCTTATATTATTTATTGAAATGATAGCTATTTCGAAACATGGACCTACGTAATCAGCTAAGAGTAATAAAATTTAGATTAAAAAAGCGGTATATATTCAACTTCATTTGAAACATATTATTTAAAAAAAACGATCGTAAAATCCTGCGCTAAGCTGAACGCAATACTGATAAACCAGCGTGCACAGACAAACAGTTGTAAAACTGTATATTTAGGTTCTGTTGAGTGTCATTAGAAGCACAAATTTTTATCTGGAATTATTTAATGTACAGACTACAGACACATAAAATTACGGATTTCTATGATTTTATTATACTTCGTTTGTAGTTTTTTAGTATAAGCGACCTATGAATGGCTTTGGATAGTGGGAGGTCGGTTTAAGATTCGCCTGTTCCTATTTGACATTGAACTATGAATAATCACGACTTTTTGTCTACTTACAAGCTAATTACAAGTGTAAACATGTTTATTCATAAACCGATCGATCAATCTTATCAGAAATGTTCTTACGCTATCCGCTAATTTACACATTGGTTAACCATTTTTTTTGTTCCATTTTTGGTATAGGTGCATTACCGAGAGCTGACATAATTGACAAACACCAATGCAATATGATATTATACAGTGCACCAGTTCAAATGCACTCATTTTAAATTGTATTTGTTATTTGCATTCTCATGATAATGACACGCGCTTACTCACAGACCCTAAACAAACGCAATGTATGAATAAATAAATAAATATTTATAACATGACATTAATTTCACACAACGCCATCTAGACTCAAAATATGCATAATATGCTAATATATAATAGCTTGTAATATAGGAACTATAATAAATAGATAAATAAAATAAATAAATAGCACAGGACATTAAATTTACACAGCGCCACTTAGCCTACTACTACTAAGCATAGCTTGTAATATGGGAACTATAATAAATAGATAAATAAAATAAATAAATAGCACAGGACATTAAATTTACACAGCGCCACCTAGCCTACTACTACTACTAAGCATAGCTTGTAATATGGGAACTAGATTACGGATACAATACTTAAATACAGTTTGTAAATACATACGTACTATATGATACAACACCCAAACACAGAACAAGCATCTATAATCATTACACAAATGTTTGCTCTGTGTGGGAATCGAACCCACAGCCTACATCGCAGAAGGCAGAGCTACCACCAACTGAGCTATGTGGCTAAAACGTACGGTACGAATACGGATAGTTTTTTTTTTGTTTATACATACGTTAAATATAATGCAACACCCAAACATAATAATCTATGAATGTGTTGTTGGTGCTAGCTCTCCGTAACTCACCTGCATATGTATGAAAGTGTTGTCTCTCCGTAATAACTCAGCTATAGGTAGAGAAGGTAGTACCTCTTCGTAGGTGTCTACAACGGGTCCTGCCCACATTTCACTATTACAAACTCTAATGACGACATACATTACTAGATGGGCGATAAACTAGCCTAGCTGAGTGGAGGTTACGAATTTGATTCCCTTTAAGACCTTTAACCGCAATATGAGAACTGCTAAAGCTCTCAAGACATCGTTCATATAATTAATTTTTTTTAAACCTTAGTGCACATTTTTACTACAAAAAGAGGCTACTCTGAAAATTTGCAAGTCTCTAAGACTTTAGCAGTGTGTTTCCAATACAGCCCAAGTCAGTCAGTCAGTCAGTCGGTCAGCCCGTAGTAGGTGTTAGTTAGCTGACACGAAGATTTTACATCATAAAATGATGTTTTACACATTGGGCCAAATTTAAGCCAATTTACTCAAAAATAAGCCATGGTTTTTGTAACACGGAAAGAAATGATTATGTGAACATTTGTAGTTTAATTTATTATCAGTATCACTCACGACTTATTTCCCCTAGCGGGTAGTCAGCGGCACGTCCGGCACATGTCCACGGTTTGCAAGTAGCTAGCATTCTAAACGAGACAGGTTACATCGCCGCTTTACTATCATAATAAATAAATAAATCATGGTCAAGAGCAGCTACTCCACTGGCTAAGTAGATAGGCGCCATCGGACAGCATTGCATATTCTACTTGACTTGGCTACTCAAGATCTACCACATTTCGAGTGCCTCTCGAAAATTGACACAAATATCCCACTTTAGCTACCGTATTGTTCTATTACTGTTGCTGTTTCCGATACATAAATAAAATTGTTTCTTATCATGCTATGCTCCAGAGCTAGAGATGAAAAGTTAACCATAAACGTCCACCGTCCACCTTTGGCCTTATCATTATCTTGATACCAGGTGTGATGAAAATCAAGCGCTTCCACGTCATTCAAATAAAAGAAGGGAAACTGAAAAGTTGAATCTTTTTTTTTTTTTTTTTATTGTACGACGGGTAAGCACTTGGCCTTCATCTCACCTGGTAACAATCATGCTTCTTCCTCTTTCCCATTTCTATTTTTATGGTTTTAGTTAGCCTAAAACCAGCATGCGGTACAGTCGCAGCTCGGTATCGATGGCGGCTTGGATTTGACATGATATTGGTCTGTGTTGGGTGTTTGGCATTGCCTTACACACTGTCTTCAAGCAGAGGGGAGCGATATTCAAGCTCACGAATATTAGGTCAGGGTTATAGCCTTTCGTCCAACGGCTGCTGTTGAATGACGGTGGCAATTTTGGATCGTGAATACGCAAGGTCTAAGGATTCTGCCCATGCCTCTACAGCGATTCCATCAGGCGTTGTGTTTGAGTACCTCCACAATATATTGTGGATGTTAAAATCTCCGACTATAATCCTAGAAGTCCGGTCATCAAAGTTGTTTTGAAGAACTCGAAAGGTTGCCTTGGAGGTTTGTAGACTGATATTATTATTATTGTACAGGTCCCAATATCAACTGTAATGAATTCTATGGAACTGTAACATTCACACGACCCTGAAATTACGTTAACGTTGGGCTTGGTGAAAATTGCACTCCCGTTTTTTTTTATATGGTATCTCAGAGATCACCTTAAGAGCAGGTTTTGAGAGTTGTCGCTCTGGAGGATATTGATTGTTATTTTGTAGAACCATTGTGTGGTAGAGATCAGTCAGAATAGGCCACTGCGTCACCGTGACCTAGCTGCTTCCAGGGTGCGCCGCGGGGAGCTTCATGCTTCATGCATCCCAAATACGTCGCTGAAAGTTCGGTATCTTTCATGTTTATTCTACATACTTTTATTGTACCTTTAGATCGGACTGCACTTGGGTACTTCGTTAGACTTCAATAATGAGAAACAAAGTCTCAATATCTTTTGACAAATACGAATGCAGGCTGTATTGATAAGTTGTAAGGCTTCTGGTCTATAGAGACTCGATCAGCAAATTACTGTTATGACAAGACCAAGCCTAGTGATCTACAAACTGAGTAAATTGCGACTGAAGTACGGAAATGGATATCAAATCTAGGTAATATTTGGCAACACTTGGCTTAAAACCTCTTTATTTAAACCTTTTCGCGATATTTTTATACCGGTTCCCGGATAAATTTCCTAAGGTCATCTCATCCAACCCGAGATTATCTCAACAAATGTCCCAATGTATCTTTGTAACGACAAATACCAACATAATGGTTATGGTAAACGAAACAAATTTACATATCGACGGACGCATCTTTATGGGGTTCTTGATGGCACCAATAATGTTACGGTCATTCAGTTAATTTTACGATAAACGTTAGTAATAAATAACTGTGGAATGCGTAGGTGAAATGCATTTGATACGTGCTTCAGAGAAATATCTATAAAATGTATTTGGCGTAATTTTCTTAAGACAAGATTTCAATGAATACTTAATTATATATATTTATATTTAATAATAAATAAAAAGTATAATTAAACTAACTATGTACAAAGGAATCAGTCAGATGTAATAAATTATTAAATTCTACACGGTGGCACTTATCTCAGTGACAACCCGTCTACTTTTCCTGTATGACGTCTGATGAAGATGATGATGTATGATGTCTGATGTACTTAACTCCTATTCAGAACATAAAATGTTGTTGATTTTATGAAGTAACGTATTTTTAATTTAATGTTAGGACATCGGGGAATAATGGATTTCTGCTGCATCTGAATGGGTAACCCCTGTTCTAAAAACGCTTATTAGGATGACTTATTATTTTACTAAGGAGTCAGTTTTCCATAGCTGGGCAAAGGCCTCCCCCCAATCCCTCCAGACTTTTTTTTTAATTGTCTTGGCCTTTATCTCACCTGATTTTTCAAGTTATGTTAAGGTCTAAGGAGGATGCGCAGCTCACCCAGAATCCTCAACAAACTGATGAACTGGCTAGCTTACCTCTAAATGCCTGAAAGACAACATTTTTTTAAATTGTTATTATGACGACAGAATTAGGTAAGAAGGTGGTGGCTAGCCGGGCAGACTTAAACAAAGTCCTACCATCAACCAAACCAAGCACACTCTTCTGGGGATCGAACCCGGGACCTTTGGATCTGAAATCGGTGGGTTGAACCACTAGACCACAGAGGCGGATTGGACCATAACTTTGCTTGGCCCAGTGAGGGTTGGTGATGGGTGTTTTGTCATGGCCTCGCTCGTTGATCGGCAGGGTTTACCACGGGTAAACCTGTAGTTGAGGTTAGTTTGGGCCCCGAAAGATGTTAGTTGGAGCTCTTATACTAATGACTAAACAAAAAGCTTATTTTATTTCCGTTTGGCTTTTACCATAATGGATTTACTGACAATTTTCCTTGTTTTGCTCGTTTAAAAGATCGCTATCACTATCTACTATGTTGTTATTTTCTCCATTAGTTGATTGACCTTTATTTGATACAACAAGTTAAAATAGGCAAATTTTCATTTTTAAATTAAATTTTTCAGTTCTAAACTTAAGCATGCTAAACGTATGTGAACCAGTTTGCTTCTAATGTCATACTGATTTAATTAAAACAATGTGATAAATCTGAGCAACATGCAGGTGGTCAGGACTTAGTGTGACCTGGATTTGGTAGCTCAGAGTCCATTCATTACAAGTACCAAGTGTGAACTTATTTATTAAGCTTACTTACTTGTAATGTTATTGGTACTACCGGATATAATCGCGAGATTTATTGATTTACAAATGCTATTCAACTATTTTTCAAATCCAATATGTATCTCAAATAAAGTAATTTGGTATTTAATTATCGGAAACGACGAAGGATCATTACATCGGTACGTTTTTAATATGATTGCCTTTAAAAACGCTTCGTTTATGTCAGATATGATTGAATATTAATAAAATTAACGGTCTTATCACGACATCAATAAATTTATTCGTAAATAAACAAATTAAGTAGCTATTTATTGCCATGGACACGTTAGTGATAATTATCAGTAATTCCTTATACATTTATGCTTCACTTTTTAATTTGTAATTAAAATGTTAATAGTCTTGTAAGTGCGACTATTCATAACCGTTTTATAATATCTTTGAAATGCTGCTCTAGTTACATCCACATGTAATATTTTACTGCATTTGCTTTTTTAGAACTTTGATTTTGAACAACAAGTTACATAACTTATTTCAAACCTTTTATTTAATCCATTACACAGTGGTGATTTTTTTATATTCGACATAGAGATGAAACCACAAGCATATCACTTGTTGTTAAGTGGAATTCTTGGCTGTAATAAAGCCTTACGGCGCAGGTCATACATAGCCACAAAAACATGACCAACGCTGGACTGCATTGCGCCCATCAACTTGAGGCATAAAGGTGTACCTAAGCCCCGTTTGCCTGTAATGTTATTGGCAACCAATCAAACCGAAACACAGAAATGCTGCTTGGCGGAAGTAATAGTTATGGAGCCCATTCAAAAGGAACTCAACAACACTTAAAACTTTACTATCGATTGTTTTTTGAGAATCTTAGCTATGGAATACGGGTATTAAGTTAATAAGTAAATAAGTCAAAAGATACCAATCGACTCTGGACTCGGTACCTGTACATGACTGCTAGAAATTCCGTCGGTTCCCATAGAAACCAGTAGGCCTACCCGCCCACGCTTGTTTGGTGCCAATTAATTGCTTCTCGGAAAGAAGTAGGATAGTAATAATGTGTCTTAAACTATTTCAAACTCAATTTATAACTTGCAATATATTTGAACAAGTATCGATGCGGGTCTAGTACGGATATAAAATTTTACACAGCGCCATCTAGGCCCAAACGAAGCATAGCCTGTACATAGGAACTACCTATATTACAAGCTAAACATAATTAGGATTACGTATAGAATACTATACATAATTATGTGTATTTTTTGTTAATACATTAATATATGATACAATTTAATACTCAAACAGCATCCTATCATCAACTTGTATCCCATTCCGGACAAATATTAGTGTGAGTCTATACTCACACTAATGTTTGTCCGGAATGGGAATCGAACCCACAATCTATATTGCAGACGGAAGAGCTACTAATCATTGAAATGTGAGGCTTGTCAAATACCCATTGCTTACTCAGTTTTCTTCTGCTAAGCACACAATGCAGCCATTAAAAGAAAATATAGTAACCTATGTGGCAAATATTTCTATTACAGTTTTTGGTCCATCCCAATAATTGTTGTTATAAGTATCACGAATATATTACTTATAATAACTTTAAACCAGATGAGATGAAGCCCAAGCGATTACCCGTCGTACAATAAAAAACAAATCTCAATAAATGTTCGTTCTTTATCCACAAAACTGCTAACAATAATAATGTCTACCAATCATATTATTGTTTAGAAAGGACACAGATCTAGATATCACTTCTGCGGTAGATTACATCATTGTCTACACACTGCTACCTACTGCTGTCTATTTATAATCATATATTAGTAGTAGGTATGGTATAGATATATTACTTGCAATCGAAGACCACAAAGATAAATATCCCGTACACTAAGAAAATTAACAAAATGGCGTGTTATATGACGTGTCTTTATTTGGTTTACCTATATCGTTACATCTATTTACGAAACCTGAAATAATTGAACAAAACCAAGAATTTAATTTAATTGTGTGTGTGTGTGTGTGTGTGTGTGGTTTTTATGATATTTCATCAACTGCTTATATCTATAACAAATAATAATTCAATTTATTTATTCATATAATTTACCTAGTTGGCTTATAACTAGGGGTTAATACAAAAAAATATATTAATGATTTAGATTTCCTATGAAATTTTAGATAAATTTTTAGCATTAATCCCTAGTTATAAGCCAAATAGTAAACCAAAACAAGTAATCAGTATTTTTTTTTTTTATCTATGATATGCAGTAACTGATTATTATGTGGGAAATAGTCACAAATTGAAAGATACATTTATTTCGTGCGTCAGTATGTTTTTTTAAAGTAAAAGCTCGTAAAAGCACTCAAAAGCTCTGTAGCACTCGAAAGCGTGTCACTTGCACCGCGCTCACATAGGGATTGTAGGTGCCCTTGGTCCCGACCTGCGCGCACGCATATGTCACGTAACGCATTACCGTGATATATGGCAGATATACTACCAAATCGGCAGCTGCACCTTTTTATTTATTTTTACGGGGGAAAATCTGTTCTCAGACACCCTAACGCACCGAGGGATGCGAAAGGGTAGTGTGAGGATGACTCGTCGACTCAATAAAACCACACTGGTTGGTCTCGATGCATGTCGAGGGGCTCCGACAACTCTTTATAGAACATTTCGGTGCCTCACATATCGCCGCTGCACCTATGTCAACTAATTCACATAATTTCCAAACATTCTAATCTAACCGCTGACCAACAATTTAATATATGGTCATTGGTCATTGGTCAGGTCGTGTGTGTAATAAGTTCTGTGACCTTAATTTAACTTGGATAACCTTAGACTAAAAGCTTTAAAGGTCATTCCCCTGGATTATGTAAGGTTATGTGTGTACGAAAATAAGGATTTTGGTTAATTGTAGCTTTAAAACACTACGTGGTTTCAAACAAGTAAGATTCATAAAACCTACTAATCTATTTACTATAAATACGTCCTTGGCGAGTGTGCGCATGATATTTTTGATCTAATCCCTCCATCCCCTTTCATTACCGGACTAGCAGACGTACGGCAGGCTAAAACCCGTACCTTGTTAATATTCCATTGTGCTGAACTCATCGCTTCGTCTCTACCTTTATCACGAATACTACTTGCCCTCGTCTGTTTTTCAGCACGAGTACAATCTTGATGTACTTAAGTCCTGCGAATAGGTTCGTTTCAGACAATCGTGCTCCATCCACATCTTTTCTTGCTTTTGAAGTAAGCTGGTGGTCAAACAATTTTAAAATTGTTCTATTCCGGCATTTAGAGGTAAGATAGCCAGTTCCTGAATACTGAGGATTCCGGGTGGAGTGCGCTTTCACCTTAACCTTATCATAACTTGAACGCCAGGTGAGATGAAGACCAGGCACTTCCCCGTCATACAATAAAAAAGACCTAGTGGTTCCCCAAACGTAGTCGATTATGTAATGATGTATATAGGTATAGTTACCAATGAGTACAGGTTCAACTGTAGTAATAAATCTAAGTCAGCACCATTTATAACCAGTGAGTCATGACACGCAGGATCTCGACGACAGGTGAGATGAGATGGGCCATGACACACTCTGACCGATCCAAACATTGAACTTTTCAACACTTGCTCAACATCGTACACAAACTCTCATGACAATGTCGACAGTTAAGGACTTTCTGCTTGAATGTTTTCATACGAGTAAACATTTGTAAGGTCTAAGACCAAAAATCATTTATTATTATTCGGAATCAGGAGGCCTACTTCGAAAAACATGACGTATCCGATGACAGATTGCACGTTTATCTTAAAAAAATGACAAAAGTCCATTTGGATTCAATGATGTTCGATTTTCGTAGTAGGGCCTCAGGTCTACGTCTGTTTTAAACATCATTAAAAAATATAAATGTTTATCAAAAAAGGAAGTTAATATGCCTTTTCTCAGAAGGCTCTCCATCGTAAATCTCATCTTTAACCAGGCAAGACGAGCGGTCAAGACCTGACCCATTGTAAATAAAAAAAAACAGAAGTTCTAGATCTATCAACATCCGCCCTTTATCACTAGGTGAATATCTTTTGAGAATAAGGAATTTCTTCTAATTCTGAATTCTTCAATTAGAGAGCATAGACATAGACATGCATAGACATTGCATAGACAGGAATATTACAGGAAATTAATTTCACACAGCGCCATCTAGTCCCAAACTAAGCAAAGCTATATGGGAACAATAATATGGATATAATACGTAAATCCTTTTTTTTTTAATACATACTAATCATACAATACAACAGCCAAACACAAAACAAACAACAATATTCATCACACAAAATGTAGGTATGTTCTGGGTGGGAATCGAACCCACAAACTACAGCGCAGAAGACAGAGCCACTACCAACTGGGCTGTGAGGCGTGTAAAAAAATAAACAGTAGGACCTATTTTCTTGTTAAATATAGATAGAATATAGAGCTTTTGATTAATAAATCTTGATTTGCGAACGGCGAATTTTGAAATCAAAGAACAAATAAGGGCAGCATTACAAACGTTTCCAATCTGTCCTCTACATAAGCAAGACAACCTATGTCAATGAAACGCCCAACTAAGCAAATAAAATGTGGTTCAAGGCGACGTGATTCATATCCATGAATATTCTATAACATTGATTGCTAATTGCTCTTGATGTAAATCCATTTCTTCAATGTCATGGCCGCTGTCTGCTTCTAATGTATTCTCGTCTATTAGGACTTCCGATATGGAGCCTAAATAAATGATGCGTCAAATCTTGAAGCCTTCCACGGCCAGACATGGCAGACTTCGCAATATAAATATCATCATTAAAAGCCTTTCAATGTCCACTTGGATACCGATATCCTACATTATAACTGGATTGCTTTTTGCAATCACATATTAATAGCTTAACTATCGACCACATGAAATAATGGAATCAGCTAAGCTGATTCCGTTATTTTGTGCCATATCCAACTCAGCTTAAGCGCTGACTGATTCTGACCCTCGTTGCATTATTGGTTAAGGCATTACCGGTTTTATGGAAAAGATGCGGGTTCGAGTCCCGTCGCGGGTTATGATTTTTTCTGTCATTTTAACATTTGCAAATGGTGTGACCAAGTGCAATCACTTGAAAATAATACAAAAATAATATAACAATATATTCGATACCTATATAACTGTCAATTACAATTCTACTCAAAAAAGTATCGCACATGTATAATTTGATCGATTACTTTTAATTGTTTAACTGCCTCTGTGTTCTAGTAGTTTATCGCACCGATTTCAGATCCAGAGGTCCCGGGTTCGATAAACAATACACAACAAGCACAATATTCTGCTTGGTTTGGTTTGGACTTTATTTAAGTCTGCCTGGCTAGCTACACTATCTTAACTAATTCTGTCGCAAAAAATCTAAAATTGTTGTGTTCCGCATCCACCTTCGGCCTTATCTCCACTTGCCCTTCCACTCGTACAATAAAAATATAGGATATTAATCGCGTTATTTACCTTTTTTACTATATTTAAGCACAGTAATACTGTAATGACGATCGTTTAGCTTTTATCTAAAATCACGAAGCTGTCCTTTACCCATGACTCGGTTGGTCTATAAACAACTTTAATTACGGTTAATGTAGTCTGTTGACTTCTTATATGAGTATGTAAGTAGAACAACTCACGCGCAGAATCTTACGATGCTTTCAAATGCTTGGTTCCAGAGCAGCTACTCTTCTTTTGTAGTAACAAAATGTCGAAACAATCGATCGTTTGATGTCATTGTTTTATTTTGATGAGAAAAATTATTGAACTTAAGGAGGAACTTATGATTTTTGTCATTTATTTTATGTACATATTACATTAACTAAAATACATTCTATCAAATATCTAAGAAGATTATGTGAAGGTACAGAATATATCTTTTTTTTACCGGCAAATTGCCCGGTTAGTTGACCAGTGGGTGACTTATAGTCGATAAAAGCTCAAGTAATAAGTAACTAGTATACTGAATATTAAAAACTCGATTTTTCAAAATCGTTCATTTTTTATTTGTTATGGATAATTCTCTTGATCTCTTGAGGCTCGCCTAGGCTAATGCCTAAAAAAGCTTACTCCATAGTTGGCGTTATCCTCGCACAGGATTACTTGGGCGAGGATACGGTTTTCCCAAAAGCTGCCCATTAAAGGCACTGGCACTATCGCGCACCAACAGAGCACAACGAACTGCTTGGAATTCGGCAGGAGAATGCAAGCTGGGCACACCTTTACAGATCCTAACATCAGCACCACTAGGATCATCCAGCTGTAACCGTAATCTTATAGTAACCCACCATAGATAAGAGAAGAGGAGTAGACCCCATGTGAAAGGGCTCGCCCGGGGAACCTATACCATACCTATTTTAACCGCCAAGCAGTATTGCTGTGTTCTGTTTAAAGGGAATGATTGCCGTTGTTACGGGCACGTGAGACTTAACACCTTTTGAGGCATTAAGGTGTTAAGCCTCGCGTTCCCGTAATAGACGTTGACGTACGCAATGCAGTGCTGCGTAGGCCATTTTCTTTGTAGTTGTATGTTGTATAAAAAAAAAATAGATAATAGACCTTACTATAAATGAAATCGCTTGTAACGGAATAACAAGTCGTATCGTGACGAGCTGAACCGAATGTATCAACGGAGCAAATTAATGCCGTTTGTTCGTAATTGAGATTTATTCAAAGTGCTTGCACATGCCAATGAACACGAACACGGTTATTAGGTACTGAGATATTAATTAGGTACGAATCTATGACATTTTACGAGGCAACAAGTACCTATCGTAGTATCGATAATCGCTTATTACAGCGTAAACAGTAGTAATCAACAAATATTAACAACATACCGCCTCTGCGATACTGCCAGCGATGAAGACCACGCGATTCTCCTTGGTACAATAAAAAAATATAAAAAACGAAGTAGTATGTGCCATAGAAAATTTCAAAATGTTCCTCCACATTCCAATTTTACTTTTATATTCCAATACAAATAAATCAATTAAAAACCTGAACACCAAAATTCATAATCTTACAAAAATTACGAACTAGACGAACAAAAGGCGGACTTAAACAAAGTCCGACTACTAACCAAACCATGTACAAAAATGTACTCCGCTAGGGATCGAACCCGGGACCTCTGGATCTAACACTGTTGGGTGAACCTCTAGACCACAGAAGCGATGAATATAATCAGAGGTGTAATATTTATAAAGTATGTATTTACAAAAAATATGTATTCAATCCGTAATCCAGTTCCCATATAACAAGGTTTGCATAGTTTAGTCCTATAGATGCTCTAGACGCTGTGAGAAGGTCAATTTTTTTATTTCATAGAACTTGTTCTTCCACAGGGTATCGGCCACGTATCGGGTGGTCACATCAACCCGGCGGTGACCTGCGGCCTGCTGGTGGCCGGAGACATCAAGATCCTGAAGGCTGCGTGCTACATCATCGTACAGAGCCTCGGCGCGGTCGCTGGAGCTGCCTTCATCAAGGTATTACATTTAACAAATACTAACAACACAAATACAAATACAAGGTATTACAATGGTCTTATGCTTATCTTAAGAAGTATCTCTAGTCTTGCCCTATATGACCTACAAGCATTACATGTCAATTATTACATATATATATTAATCTATTTATTCAATAAAAAGTACAATAAACTAACTATGTACAAAGGAATCAGTCAGATTACCTAAGGACCGTTACAAACGGCCTATAGGTAACTCAACTGTTCCAGACCAGTATCAGACGGAAGCGTGCCCAAGACACTGGCTGCATTGCCACGCTGAATAGCTATGCTAATTCGCTGGCCTAAATAAGAGCCATATATTAATCTAGTGATAATGAAAAAAAAATGTTGCGGCGAGACGTATTTCTCGAAGACTGGAGGAATGATGCCCAAGATCGAGAAGTCTGGAGGTAGTGGGGCTTTGCCCAGCTGTGGGACAGTGATGGCTTGATATAATAAAAGTAATAAAATAAAATGATAATAAAAAACGAAGCTAAGAGAAATGTAAAAGACATCCGTTTCCGCGCTAGGACTCTTAAATGGTCCACTATATGCGTGAGGAATGTGGGGCTAGTATAGCCAACCTAACTTTGAGCACAAAATATTCCTGGGGTTTTCGCAGGCTTCTTAAAGTGACTTCGGGTTCATGGTGGTTCATTTGCGTTGTACTGTGGCTTTCACACATTTAAGGATTACGTGGGCAGCTGACTACTAATAGGTTAAATACCTTCGAACCCCTGTTAAAGAATATTGCGCGCTCGTTTAAGCTTGATATTTTTTACAATTTTTTTGGTTTTATTGTTCTTGAAAATGAAAATTTATTTACTTGAACATATGTGTTTTAATAAGGTCTTATAGGTTAATAAATTCCATAGTATGTCCTATCACAATTGTTGGCATGCAAATATTAGTTGTAGTCTTATTGATAATCTTATCTAGTATAATGTTTCCCTTGGATGGATTGGATGGGAAACCCCCCCTTCATTGGATGGGAAAGCTTTCAGTTTATACGGAGTATGAGAGCATACGACTAATATCTCTCTTTTTTCGACTGCTAAATGACTTACAGTCATGTTTACATCAATCTGCATACAAAAAAAATATGCAAAAAATGAAGCGCCTTCAATTTACGCTAAGGAGGAAAGCAAAAAGCGTTTTTTTTACCATGAATGGCATCAAATAATGTTCTCATCTCATCAACCTGCACCACAGTAAAACAAATGTGATACATAAAATGCCGGACTTGTAAAGATACATAGATGCGTTGAAATCTTTTGTATAGAAACATAGAGTTGTTCCAAATGTTCCTCGCATAGATGCGTTGAAATCTTTAGTATAGAAACATAGAGGTGTTCCAAATGTTCCTCGCTCGATATCCGACCGTTTGGAATTACAGCTGAGTATAGTAAACACTCGTTAATTATAGTAACTTTCACTTTGAACGAAAGGCACTTTTACTGCTTAGATACCTGCAATGTAGCAATTACGTTCATAATGCCTTCTCTCCACGAGGCGGGCAGGTGGTCATCGAAGAAGGCGAAAACTGATGAAGCGGTTTAATTCCCTTTTATAATTTGAGGTCAAGTTCAGATATGTATTGATCGCATTTGATATTCTGCGCTGTAAGTTATGGGTTTGATCCCCACCTGGGACAAACATTTGTGTGATCAATGTAGATGTTATGATATGTATGTATATACTTACAAAATAAAAGTATATAATTAGTCTATCCGTTATTAGTTCCTGTATCCTGTTCCATGCTTTGCTTAGTTTGAGACTAGATGGCGCTGTGTTAAAATAATGTCCTGTAATATTTATTTATTATTCTCTCTCCATCGCATGTCATGGGAGGCGACTAAGGGGCTACCAGGACTTTATGGGCAACATCATCACAGCGATCACCAACCCTGCCAAACGTGGTTATTACGGTACTGCCCATTGGAAAAGGCCTATGTGTGAGCTTTTCAGGCTGTGATGATGATACCTTCTCATGCCGAGTATAGTGGTAGGACTTTGTTTAAGTCCGCCTGGCTAGCTACCACCATCTTACCTAATTCTGTCGTCATAATAACAATTTTCGAGGTTAGATAGCCATTCCAGTTCGTTGAGGATTCCTTGTGAAGTGCGCCTCCACCTTCAACCTTATCTTGTAACCACAGGTGAGATGAAGGCTTTCCCGTCGTACAATAAATAAATAAAAGTTTACTCCTTGAGTTTAGATCTTTAGGTAGTGGGCACTGTTATATATTCTGTGCGTCTGCGCATGCGACTGTTCGAGTGTTCATGCCTTTCAAAACGTCGGATTACTGTGACCTGATTCGTGATGGGGAAGTAGAATTTACTCGCTTTCTCGCAACTATCTCAGGTACATAAAACCCTCTAAGACACCTCTTGGAAAGTACAGTTTTACTGCCCTCCCATACAATCGTAGTTGTATGGGGGAGCGGTTGTTGATCCATATTACAAGCTAAGCTTAGTTTGGAGCTGAATGGCGCTGTGTTAAAATAATGTCCAGTAATATTTATTTATTTAGTTGGTACTGAGCCTCCGCTATCCTTACGATCCTTATTTACCATTTTGGGGGTAGGTACCTACTATTTATCTACATCACCATGCCTCACACACAGCATTACTACGGAATAGTGTGTTCTGTATGGCCACCCATCATTTACAATCATATTCCCCCCTCGATACGTAACTTTGATAATTTGAATGCATTCAAAAATTCACTTTCCAAATTGTTAGAAGCAAATTCAATTAATGAGTTTCTTAATGTCCATTTTATGATTTGATACCGACTGTATTGTTTGTATTTTTTATACAAATTTAATGAGGTCAGCATTGAAATTTTGAGTTTGTATTATTATTTTTGACTTTTTAAAATAGTTAAGCACCACCATATTAAAATTTTTTTTTTTCTTTACTCTACGCGGCATACTAGAGGGCCAAGATAATTCTTAAAATCAACTAATGTTACTTACCTAGATCTACAAACAATAAAATAATTTCATTTAATTTCACCTACCCTAATAGTAAATACCCAAATGGTACCAAAAACAATACTTTTCTGTTGATGTGTACTTTTGTTTTTAGGGTTTGAGACTGTGATTATTAAAACCTTATTTGCAATAAAACAGATTGAACACTAGGTAGGTACAGCTATTTCCTTTCCTGTGAATGGGTTGACTTTAAAAAATATTCATCAAAACAGCACTTAATTAAGATAATGCGGGACACGTTCAAAATAGAATTTGGAATTAACACGCCTTAACACATTCCTATCGTTAACTGCACGAGTGCTTACCGCTGACATTCTAATCGTTAGAGGCATGTGAAGGTAGACGTATAGCTAAAGTATGAACTGAAATGGCATTACATTCAAATTGTGACAATTCGCCATCGACCTCCTATGTAGTCTAGTGGTTCGCCCACCGATATCAGATCCAAAGGTCCCGGGTTCCATCTCCAGGGGGGTACAATATTGTGCTTGGTTTGGTTGGTGGTAGGACTTTGTTGAAGTCTGCCTGGCTAATTACCAGCATTTTACCTAATCTGTCACCATAACAAAAAAATTGATGAAGTGTTTCCGCGTCGTACATTAAACAAGGTTCTCATTAAGATCTTTACAATAACTCCTAAGGCCAGAATAAGGGTTGCAGTGTTTTACTTGCATATATTAAACTCACATTATTACTCACAAATCTCAAATCGGCCTGCCAAGCGTATCGAATATTTAACAATAAGGAGTCTTGTACAGCCCATTCTTCTCTATAAGACAAATAATAGAGTTTTCTAACAGTTTAATAGTCTGGTACAAAAAATAGATTGATGGACGCGTGATTAAATAATAAATAAATACTATAAAAGACAATTTACATTTAAACCATGGGAACTAGATTACGGATAAAATTAATTATATACATAACTAACTACATAACTTGAAACCCGATGAGATGAAAGCCAAATGCTATTGTACGATAAAAAAACCAAACAAATAGTACAGTGTGTCTAGTGCGAGTTTTCGCGTTTGAGTTTACCACGATTTGTATGTAAAATAATACCTTACATATTCACAATGAGCTAACACGAATCGAGTGCACCTCGACTGCAACTCGCACTAGACTCTGAGCACAAACAAGAAGACTGCGAAAATATCTACCCAACCTAACAGTAGGTACGGTAGACAACCAAACAGTAGGTAGGTACGGTAGACAACCAAACAATAGGTACGGTAGACGAGCTGCTATGTATGGCGTTATACCTCCAAGGCATGCTTACAAGTATAGATAGGTACCTAGGTACACACATGGTTCTCAATAAAAACTGTGTCGCTTGCCCTGACACTGATGATCTTAGTATAAAGGATTGAATCGACAAGCCCACGACCTTCGGAGCTTGCGCATGTGTGGAGGCTGCACCTCTATCGCAGAGCTTATGATTAGCATCAAAGTCAGAAAGCTCCAATTGATTTTAATTGAGCGACTCTAGGCGAGAAAAATATTCGTTTCAAATACTGCTGTGACCTTTTTATCGTAGTATAGTGAGCAGATTAGGTACACTGATTTTTTGTTGATGTTCTTTTTACGTATGCAACCTTCTTCAAGAAGCTTCTGTTTTTTGCGATTTTATCATTTGTATGGGTATTTTTTGTGACATATTATTATTTCAAGATGATTATAGATAAGTAATGTAGGTTCCGTTGACCGACGTTAATGTCTAAAATCATAATGGCGTTGAATATAAATAGGTCTAACTCCATCGATTATGTAGTAAACCAATAAATTAAAAACATATGGGCATTCAGTTCAGGAGACATTTACAAAAGAGTGACATTCATATGCAAAAAATAAGAATAGGTACTCTACTTAAATTTCTTAGAGGAACTGGCTATCTTACCTCTATAGGGAAATATCAGAAAAACAATTGAAGAATTGTTGTTATGGCGTCATAATTAGGTAAGATGGAATTTTGGAGTGTATACATATTGTTAACAGAAAGTCTGTAACAGACTCAATATGTGGCCTCAATGTGCCAAAGAGCGCGTATCCAAGCTTGAAACTGTCAAATAGACAGAAATGTCATTATTCTACTTTTATCTGTGGAATTTCTTACCTTTTGCCACGCTCTTAGATCTACGTAAAAGGTCAAGAAGTCCAGGAGAGTACAGGCAACTGTACTTATAAGAATGTTTTGGATACCATAGTGATTGATTATCATTAGAGCAGAGCACTTAGTTGTCTGACAGGTTATTATTTCAATGTTACAGTAATTAGAGGATGATTCTTGAACCATTTATAAAACACTATTGATATAGCCGACATAAAGGCACTGAACGATCATGAGCCAGCTAATTATCTCTCACACGACACTAATTCATAATTCGCATGATCTGACCTCAGGCAGCGGCAGCGCCCGCGCACTGCCGCGACATTTCTAAAGCTCGGCTAACGACCGCGTCGTACACCATCTATTTGTGCGGATCACGATTTATATATTTGCTTGTAAAAAAATAATATTATTAGACTCACGACTTTTTCCCCTTCGAGGATTCATCCTGATCTTCTTATGAGGATTACCTACTAGTCGGATAGTCAGAGGCACGTCTAAACTTACGCTCGGCATATGTCTACGGTTTGCAAGTGGCTAGTATTCAATACGTGACAGGTTGCAAGCCCATCGTAGTTTAGCGTAATACTCGCCATTGACACATGCCATTGAGAATTCAGGTCCTAGGGACACGCCTTCGCCGTCAGAGCATGTACCATGTGTCAAATTTCCTTGTATTATGGAGCAAGATGGGCGGACGATATTACCAGCATCGCAAACCTCACCTGGATGAGACTGGCACAAGACCGTTGGGCGTGGCATATGCATAGGGAGGCCTATACCCAGCAGTGGGTGAAATCAGGCTGCGGATGATTTATTTATTAACAAAATCCACAGCTCTTAAATACTAAACAGGGTAAAACTTACAAAACGAATAGCCAATTAGGGATTTACATTTTACAGATTTAAATCTTATAAAAGATGATGATGAAGATGATGATGGAGCTATTCATAATTTTCCTTTATTGAACCAATAGAGGTACCAGCTCTACTACCAGTAGTAACTTGGGCAATATTTTTCTGCGGTATATGAATCGTTTTCCGTGTACCATATGACTGGTAGCTACGAAAGTCGCATGAAAGGAAAGTGCACGCGGCAGAGATATGAATGTTGATATGAATGTGTGGAGTGACGAGAATGGATAAGATAAAGAATGAGTATGTTAGAGGTAGCATGAAAGTTGTGCTATGGACACATAGGTTGAGAAGTAAAAGGTTAGCATGGTATGGTCATATAAATTCATTTTTATGTACATAATTTTCATTCATTTTTACCAACCTACTTCTAATAAATTGTCGTATCGCAATGAAGCTTTGTATGTATCTATATGAAAAAAATAAGTAGAATTTGGTATCTTCGAGCTGATCTGATGATGGAGCCAGATGGAAATCTTCAGTGACTACTATTAAACTACTAGTAAGACCCTCGAGTTTGGGCTCATATGGTTTGTTTTATCTGTTTGATAACACCTGTTGACCTAAGGTTTTAGCGATTCTAATAGAAGTTTGACGTATATATTTTGACATTTGACATTTATTTGTCGTAGCGTGTTTTTTAGTTATTTTCATACTACCTACATACGTATCTATTCATATTTCAATTTAATTAATTAATTAATTAATTGTAACTGTCTCCTACTGACAGCTTATCTGCAGCAATGTTTAACGGTCTTGGACTATACGATCCCTATTACTCAGTCTTGTTTACCAAGTACTCACCAAATTTTCTTTTTTTTACAGTTGGCTATTCCAGAAGAGAACGTGAACGGCTTTGGCATGACCCTTCCTGGCCGAGGCGTCTCTGATGCCCAGGTAAGCAAGAAATTAAAGCCTAGGCCTCAGCCAAGATCACATAAAGTATGTGATGTTCCGCCATCTTGGCTGAGCTTATGCTCCTGTTTGAAGGACGTCCCGGACGATTTTTAACCGAGGTTCTCAATTCGTCGGAATCTTTTTTTATGATGTAGGTATGTTCCCCGATTACTCGAAGACGCCAAGACCGATTTGGAAAATATTTTTTGTTTGAAATGGTCACAGTTGGTCCCATTGACGTCAGGTCGGGATCCGATGATGGAATCCTGGAGAAATCGAGGGAACTCTTTAAATATTATAGGCACACTTGAGCACGCGACAAGTGCTAAGGCATTAATGCTCTCTGAGTCGAGACCTATTTGCTGTTGTGGCACACAATGATTCAATTACTAATCTTATTATTTATTGTGTTTTTTTTATTACTTATTGTTATTTACTGTCCTATCTATCATGTTTCTTCAAACTTTTTCACGCGTTGTTATCAACAGGACAGTTTATGTAGTGGACGTATCGTGAGCTGAAACTATGAGTAATAAAAGGTCATCCAACACTCTCTGTTGAACGTTCCCAAGAGGACACCTTTTGGTTTGTTATTTTGTTTTGGTTCCGTTAAACATTGCGTATGTTTGGTGCAGGCGGTCCTCGTGGAAGCTCTGATCACGTTCCTGTTGGTGACGGTGGTCCACAGCGTGTGCGACGCTCGCCGTAACGACATCAAGGGGTCAGCGCCGCTAGCTATCGGCCTCAGCATCACAGCCTGCCACGCCGCCTTCGTGAGTACTTTCTTTTATACGACATGGAAGCGCTGAGCTTTCATCACACCTACTGTCAAGTTGTTATAAGACCGAAGATGGAAGGGATTCCTCCACAGACTGAGGAAAAAAATCTTTGGTAAGATGGTGGTAGCTAGGTGGACTTGATATTAGTCCTACCACCAAACCAATACAAGCACAAATTTGTAGTTCCTGGGGATCGAACCCGGGAGCTCTGGGTCTGATACAAGGTGGGCGAACCACTTGACTTGGAGACCTCTGAAGTACTATAGGCCATTAGTCCATACCTGAAATATTTATCGGAAAAAATATGCCAACCTTGGTAGTTTACCTGCAGTACAGTAACACTTGTACAATAATCGAAAAAGCAGACATTTTTCTGAACTCTTTCTGAACACTACCCATGGTAAGTAAAACACAACTTAAAATCGTTACCTAGCAAATTGACAGTGCTATTTCCGTTCCCTGTGCCTTTACTGTATAGCCTCAAGCTACTTAAATCTCAGCTTAGTAGTCAGTAGCCGTATAGCCTACGCTCTGCGCCATTGGCTGTGGGTTCAGTCTTCAGAAAAGTGTTTGTGATGAATATATGTGTTTTCTGTGTTTGGGCGGTGTATTGTATGATTAATACGCGCGTGTTTTATAAAGGTAGTTTCCATATTACGAGCTATATTATTGTATTAGTTTTGGTTTGGGCCTAGATGGCGCTATGTGAAATTATTGTCCTGTAAAATATTATTAACTGGTTTGGCACTCCTGTGATCTTGTCATACAAAACAATGGACAGAGCCTCCTCCAAAGCTGGAGGGTTTTGCCATAATCGCCACGCTTGGCAGGCGGATTGGTGATCGCTGTGATTATCCACAAAAGTAAGTTGCTGTCCTTCTTCTGGTGAGATCCCTTAGTTGGCTGAGGCCTTAGACTCCTCGACCGCTATGGCACTTTCTGAGAACATATAGTATTTATGGACACCGGTTGTCTTTGATGGCGAGATGTTGGTATGTTCAAGTCTTATAAAGACTCTTAAATAATGTAAACATAGATATCACATACTTACATACTTTTTTATACAGATTCCATTCACGGGATCAAGCATGAACCCCGCGCGCTCTTTCGGACCCGCTCTAGTTCTTGGCAACTGGACCTCCCACTGGGTAAGTGTATATCCCGATTGAAACCCAAATATTATATGCATAATATTAATATTATATAAAATGTTATACGAGTATTAAATATTATAACATATTATGGCAACCCTATGTAAGTAGAACCTGCAGTGCTGTGACATTATTTTATCGTACGATGGGGAAGCGCCTGGCCTTCATCTCACCTGATGTCAAGTCATGATAAGGAAGGTGAAAGGGAATCCTCATCAGACTGACGAAAAATTTAGCTTACATGGTGGTAGCTAGGTTGACTTCATACAAGTCAACGGTCCTACCACCAACCAAACCTAGCACAAATTTCAACTCAACCCTGGACCTCTGGGTCTGATATGGTGGGCGAACCACTCGACTACAGAGGCCCCCACTACTACACTTAGTCCATACCTGATTATTTTCGGTAATAAAAATATGCCAACCCAACCTAGATAGTTTACCTGCAGTGCAGTAACACTTATACCGATATACCTATATATCGAACTTGGTCTTACCTACATCATCTGATCACCTTCACAATATCAAATCCTGTTCAATTCATGAGATTAAGGTATTTTTTATGAATATAATAGCAGATATAATATCTGCTTGACTAACTTACCTACTGTTTCGCGTTTTCTAACAAAAAATATTCTAGAGTTTGCGAACGAATTGGAAAAGGAAGTGTACCTTATTTAAATAAGTAAAATTACCACATATTAGGTTGTTAGCTTATTCTATTTAGAGGTGTCCGCAAACAGTTTGTAAGGTCGAATTTATTAGCATCCTGTTGTCCGGTGTTTTTTCTATGGAAAGCAAACATTTGAAATGAGATATAAATTTTTCTACAAGTATATTATATATAAGTATTTATTTTTGTATAGATATATTGTAGCTGTTTTTTTTTATATTAATTTATGCAGGTATATTGCATCTATACAAAAATTAATATTGTTTATGTCAGTCTACCTATAAAGAAGCAGGTTTATGTGATTGTTTTTTTTTTATTGTACGACGGGGAAACGCTTGGCCTTCATCTCACCTGGTAACAAGTTGAGATAAGGCCGAAGGTGGAGGCGCACTTCCTCAACAAACTGAGGAACTGGCTATCTTACCTCTGAATGCCGGAACACATTTTTTTTTGAAGAATTGTTATTATGGCGACATAATTAGGTAAGATGGTGGTAGCTAGCCAGGCGGACTTAAACAAGATCGTACCACCAACCAAACCAAGCACAATATATTGTACTCCCCATGGGGATCGAACCCGGGACCTCTGGATCTGAAATCGGTGGGTTGAACCTAGACCACAGAGGCGGTTAAAAATTTAAAAAGTTAAAAGTTAGATTGTCTGAAGAGTTTAGATGTTTATTATGAATTTGGCTGGTTAATTGTATCATTTACAAAAAATATATCAGAGTAGGTATTCTATCCCAATCTAGTTCTCCAAGACTTATGGCGTTTGTAAAAAATAATATACTTACGTACTTTTTTAAATAATGTTATATTTAAGAATTACTTATAAATAATAAATGAAATATGTTAACTTTGTGCTAATAAATAAAATGGCAAATCGTCCCTTTGCTTTCTATGGGTGCTTTGTTTTACCAGTGACGCTTAGTTTAAGTTTCCAATATCTATGTTTTGTATTGTTATTTGTAAATGGTGAACAATAAAGAGTTATCTATCTATCTATCTATCTATCTTTAGGGTGTTGCAATGGATTTTTGATCATATGATGCTGATGTGTAGTATAGTTAACGGTACCCGAGGCACAAGATAATGCACAAGAATGACTTATGACTCAAAGTTTTGACTTCTGAGCCTTAGACTCTATTAGGCCTATTGTTCCCTTTTTTCCCATGTTTGTTTTTTACGACGCAAAGAAAGCGTGAAGTTTTCTTTGTTTTGCAGTCTAGCTGACATAGCTAAGAGCCTGTACAGATCTGGCGAATGCACCGCGCACGTGCTTGTTTGCGAAAAGCTAGCCAAGTTGTACGCAGCCAACGAGTATATTTAGGCCTCCTTTGGCCGTTCGTCCGTCCATCTGACCGTATGTCTGGCTGTATCTCTTAGACCAGTTGAAATAAACATCTGTTGTTATAATAACAAAGAAATATAAATAAAATTTTGAATACACATCAGAAAACGTGATTTTCTGCCTTGAAATGTGGGTCGTCTCCCTCGGTATCCGCACTTGGCCGGTTTATTTTTTATAGTGATGGGTCAGCTTTTGATCCTGCCTGGGCAAGGAAGACGTCTACGATGGAGCCTTCCCAGAAAGTTCCCAATAACTATCTTATTGAAGGTGTTGGGGTTTTACGTAATTGGAAAAACGGACGCTGGTAACTTGATTCGTGATTTCAGATTTATGCGTAGTTATTTTTTTATGTTCATTTCGCATTTTGTCTTATTATTAATTGGAATATCAAGCAAGTGTGGATGATGTTAGATGTGCGACTGATTTTTTTTATGGGACGGTTACAGCGTATTAATATAGTATAAATGGTCTAGTGGTTCGTCATATCCCGAGGTCCCGGGTACAATCCCCAGGGGAGTACAATATTATGCTTGGTTTGGTCTTTATTCCTACTGTTGAAGTCCGCCTGGCTTTCCGCCATCTTGCCTAAGTCTGTTGCTATAACAACAATTCTAAATTGTTCCAAAATTAAAGTTAAGATAGCCAGTTCCTCAGACTCAGAGTTCTTGTCACCAGGTTAGATGAGAAGGCCAAGCGCATCCCAGTCGTTAAAGCAATAAAAAAAAAGTATTGCGATCTTTTGACGCGCCGTTAAAAACGCGCGTGCAGTGCATTCGCTGTAATTTTGCCAGATGTGTAGACACCCTAACAACGGTACCGGTGATTTATGTAACGTCTGATTGCGTGATGAGAATGATAAACAAATAGAAAGGAAAATGACCTGATGGATGGAAGCTCATTATATCCTATTGTTGGTGTTGTTACCATTGTTTATTTTCTTTGAACATTTATTTTATTTCGCTATTATTTGAGTCTCTTTTTTTATCCTATACCTACTGTCCTACGACTGGGCAAAGGTCTCAAGCATATCCTTCCAAGGCTTGCGGTCTTAAGACTCGTACTTTAAATCGCCCTACGCAGCTGTAGAATTAAGTACCTACCTACTTACCTATGCTTGTTTTGAAAAACAGATATTTATCAGGCTTTTCGATAAATTAAATTTTCTTTGTATAGTTTTAATTAAGTATGTAAAAGGCAGATCTTGGCGAATATCTTAATTAATTTATCGGCCGATGAATCTGCACATCCTTTGTTTTGCCCCTTTTGCAGATCGCATCTCAGCAAACAAATATAAAACATTCGATTCACTATTAAAAACTTCTATACTTATTGTCGTCGCGGACGCGGCTTTAAGATCAACCTCTTCAACTAAGACCCTCCAATTTAGTCCATGGATGTCGTAAAAGCCGACTAAGGAATCTCACCAGAATAAGGGCAGCAGCTTCCTTCTGCATTTGGTTCTACACCTTTACTGCGATCACGAATCCGCCACCGTGGTGATTATGGCAAAACCATCCAGCTTTTAAGGAGGCTTTGTCCAGCTGTGGACAACAATGGATTATTGATCTATAGAGATGCCTATACCCTATATACCTTTCCATGTTTCTGACAAATTTAGGTTACAGTGTTGCATCGATCTTATTTCTTATATCTCAGTTCATTAATCTCTACTCTTTGTCACAGTAGCTTCTACGCTACCTTGTTAACTTAATGCTCCAACCTTTGGGAGTTGTACCTACTCCAATCTAACCTTTATAAAGGTTTCGGTTGTGCACCATGGCTGCACCAATGAACTCTGGAATGTGAATATATCACTAAACAACGCCTTGAAATAAAAACTTCAATGTGCACGAATGTCCTTCAATATTATTTAATAACTATAAACGTATTTATCGCGTATTTTACATCATTAACAGCCAATCAGTGTCCACTGCTGGACAGAGCTCTCCAAAGCTGAAGAGTTTTTCCATAATCTCCACGCTTGTCAGGCGGATTGGTGATTACAGTAGCTGTGTAGATAATACACAGACGGAAGCTGCTGCCCTTCTTCTGTTGAGATCCCTTGGTCGGCTTTTACGACATCCATGGGCTGAGTTGAAGGGGTCGATTCTTAAGCCGTGACAACAATATTTTATTTATAATACAAATTTATGTTACGTATATATTAAATACAATATTTATTTAACCACAATATTTTACATATTTACGTATTTTACATAGGCAGACTAAATAAAATAGTGTCCCTATCGCGAAAATTAAAAAAAATACTTTTCTCTGAGATATAAAGTAGGATTGTTAGATTTGTGCCTCAAACGCATTTCTCATCGACTGGCTGTATTTTCTAATCACGTTTTGCCACGATCGTGTTTTGTCATATCACACTATTTTGTACACTCGTATAATATAAAATAGTGTGCCGATATAACAACCGGCTTAACCAATACTACTTAGTTTTAGTATTAACTAATACTGTAACTACTTCCCCACAACATTTATGAAGGGAAAACTTATTTAGGCGCGTTGGGCATTTTTTGAGATAGGCAAAAACCATAGAACTCGCTACACCTTACCGACACCACTTTTGACACATGTGACTTTTAACATTTTGTCACGTTATCTTTACGATCCTAAGAGGTACGGGTAAGGACCATTTGAAGCCTACCTATAGACAGACGGTTGACAGCCGTGACAGGTATCTATCAACGTCAGTTCTTAGAAGTCATTGTGTTGGAAAAACAACCCTCATTAACCCTCAACGCGACAACATTGAGATTCAAGTACCAAAAGTACCGAAGTTCCCCTGTATTTTTTGTGTTGACATGTGGGTGTTGACTTGGCCGGTTTTACTTTGTCCATGTTCTAAGTGTTGTTTTCTTCGCAGGTGTACTGGGTGGGCCCAATAGTCGGAGGATCCATCGCCGGGCTGATCTACAAATACATCTTCAAAATAGGCAAAGCTGGCGACAGCGGATCTTACGACTTCTAAGCGACTTCCATTTCAACACTCTTTTAAGGGACTAATAACTGTATCAAGCATCCAATGCGTCACGAGGAACAGGAACCTATCATGTTCATATTTTGCAGTGCTAAATTTGAAAAAGTAATTGTCTAAATACAAATACAAAAAAAAAATATTTCGTATCGAAATACATTTGGTATCATAAACTAAACAACATTAGATTTTAAATTTGAGTTTGAAAAAAAAGGCCACACAGGTGGCTAAGTACCTACAACCATTCAGCCATCTTCTCACTACCCTACTATAGGTACTATTGAAAGTGCTACTTTTTGTTAGCAGAAGTAGATACTTAGGTCAGGTAGTGTAGGTAAATTCCTGGCTGAAAGCGTACATACCTACTATTTAAGAACTGCAAAAGGTTCCTGTTCCTCGAAGTACCTACAGCGCATATAACGGGTGCCTTGGGTGCTTGTTAGTTCCTCAATGAGAGATGCAGACTAAAGAGAATAGATACAAGATACTTGTCAATTCAGTCTGTTTCTGTCATCATGTGTTTGAATAATGATTTATCACACCGTGCTAACGAACTTTTCGAAAAGTTTTACCTTGTGCATTGAACTGATACACGTAGAAGTAAGTTTCTAGCTCTTTAACAAGGACAGAGGTTGGAATGCATTTTTAATTGCATTGCAATACACTAAAAGAGATGTTTTATCTTCTGTTTGTGTATATTTTATTCAATACGCAAGGTGAAACCTAAACTCATTGAAAGAAACTATAGGGTCTTCCAGTCTCGACATAGGTATTATTTTCCCTGATCTATCAAGAGTTTATTGTTATTTATTTTACATCCAAAGGTATTTCACGTTTATTATTATTCTGGGAATAAAATCAGATTCTACTTTATGTAAGATATACCTAGCCTGTGTAAGTTTATGAGTAAGGTTTATTTATATTGTTAGTAAGTATTGTAAGTAACGGCTTGTTTGTAACATGCCCTTTGAGTGCCTGCGCTAGTTTTATGAATGTGAGATTAAAGTAATTGATAATTTATATAGATACCGACACGATGTATTTTTGTCGAAATAAATGTTATACCGACATTCATGTTTGTGTTTAATTCACTTCGCATGCATCATCATCAACCTGTTGCAGTCCACGGCTGGACGTAGGTCTCTAGGTGCGCTGTACGAGGGTCATTGCTCCATTTACTCGGAGGGCCCTAGGATCACTACCTATGCTTGCACTATCGTAACTTGAGATCGTAAATAAAAAAAAAGCTAGTGTCTCTGTGAGATGTAGTCTGTTTATGCATAGCCTCAAACTGAAACAGTCAAATCAAAATTAACAAGCCTCATAGCTCAGTTGGTAGTAACTCTGCTTTCCGCGCTGTAGGTTGTGGGTTCGATTCCCACACAGGAAAAACATTTTTGTGATAAATATAGATGTTTGTTCTGTGTTTGGGTGTTGTATCATATACGTATGTAAGTAGTACGTATGTATTTACAAAAGTATTTAAGTATTCTATCCGTAATCTAGTTCCCATATTACAAGCTATGCTTAGTTTGGGGCTAGATGGCGCTGTGTGAAATTAACGTCCAGCAATATTTATTATTTTAATCAAGTAATTAACTATAGGTACCTAATTTAGCTATCGATCGAATGCAAGTAGCGAACCAAAGCAATGGGGTTTTAGGTAACCAAAAATCAAAACTCAAAGAAATATTCCGAAACCTGATGAAATTACCTTGTAATCACAAGATGAGGATGTGACAGGAAAATCAAGCGTTTTTTTTCCATTATTTTCCACCCCCTCACACCTCCGTCCTTGAAGTTTATCGAATGGTAAAGTTGTTCGCACAAAAAAAATGCGTAATGAGGAATTGGAATATTCAAATCCCTTATCGCCGCCATTTTGAAAAAAATACTAAAATGGACAAGATAAATGAAACAAATCGAACCTGCTCACAAAATTTCATGAGAATCGTTGGGAAATGCGACCTGTAGAGAACCGCCATTTGCTGGACAGTTATAGAAAAGCATTCTTGAATTGTTGATTGCTGTTTAAGCATGGAAAATTTTATTCCTTTCTATTATTACCAGTATTACCATGTGCAAAGAATGGGGCTTTCGCATACATATAAGATTATCGAATCTGTATCACGACAGAACCTCCTCTGAAGACTCCAGATGACCTGGCTTCACAACTCAGTTGGTAACTCTGATTTCTGAGCTGCAGGTTGTAAAGCTGTGGTAAAGATCTACAAAAAGCAAAGGTCAAAATGGAAACATCAGATGCCATCTATTCTTCAAAATCAAAAATATGACACATATTTATCACGTGACAAGTACGTAGGTGTAGGTACAGTTATCCGATTCCTAGCAAAGTGTCGTAACATATCGTGCGTGCACAATCTCGCGACACATCAGATACCGTACCTACCTACTGCCACAAGCATTACTCGACTCAGGGTGAACTGTTAGAAACAGTCAAGGCCGGGTCATCACGAGCGTCACGCTTTGACAAGTGCAAGCTCTACGATTGCATGAGAAAGTAAACAAAGCGATAAATACAAAGGACCTCGTAAATACATACTATTTTTATGTAGCTGTCATACAGTACGAACATTTTCACAACCGCACATACTAATGGGACTACGAGATAAAGTTATCCCTCGTGGTCCCATTGGAACCACGGAAAAAATAGCGCATTTTCAAGCCTCACAGATCAGTTGGTAGTAGCTCTGCGTTCTGAGTTGTGGGTTCGATTCCAGGACAAAAACATTTATGTGATGAATATTGAAGTTTGTTTTGGGTTTGGTTGTTGTTTTGTATGATAAGTATGTATTAACAAAAAAACATGTTAGTTTTATTTCCGTACTTAGTTCCCATATTGCAAGCTTTGCTTAGTTTAGGACTAGCTGGCGCTGTGTGAAATGAATGTCCTGTCCAGTAATATTTAGATGAGCTTTTTTGTTTTGTATTATGAAAAATTTTGTCGAATTCTTTGATTAAATTACTCACTACAATACAGACATAGAAGTATCATAGACCCCGTTTATCCTACGGTGGTCAGACTCGAGTTGTCGTATTTCAAACAAATATACCATATTGTATTGTATTTATTTAAGTCAGTAATTTACATTTAACTTCATACTTATGTTAGTTTCAATAGTTGGATGCATATATTTGAGATATTCATAGATTTCGAAACTCTCGTGATCTTGCATTATATTTCGTGTGAAATGAAAAGTTGTAACAAAAACATCGATAAAATACATAAGGCGGTTTCTGTAACATGACGTTTTGAATTATGCCTAGCTTACGACCCATCCTCCTTATTGAACTATCAAAACCATATCGCGCGTATGTAAGCCATCCACCTCAAACAGAGCTATTATAAAAGCTCATGGCCGCTCACGAGTTTCACGCGTTCAGCTCAAATGAACACAAGTGGTTTTGCCTTGCCGTAGGTACTGTCTAAGGGTAAACAAAGGTAGGTTTGAGAGCTCCGTGTATTATATTGTGTCCCAACTTAAATTTACAATTCGATTTTAAAATTCGAGTTGAGTATAAAAAATTTAGTCGAATTCTTTGATTAAATTACCCACTACAATACAGACATAGAAGTATCATAGACCCCGTTTACGGTGGTCAGAATTTCGAGTTGTCGTATTTCAAACAAATATACCATATATTATGTGTAGTATGTGAATTGCAATACACATACTCAACTTGCAATCAGTCCTATCCAAAATGTAAAAAATATTTTGAAATGAACGACAAAAAAAAACCCCTCTTCTCGTCCGTTCCACCTAGTTACATTGATGTAACCAGCTGGACATTTTTATTCCAAGTAGTTACATTATTTAAAAATATAACTTTAACGTAACTAATGAGACTTTTTTGTTCCACCTAGTTACACCGTAGATAGGTACTATCGTAGGTTCAAAAGATATATTAGTTAGCTCTCGTGAGTCATGTACTCCTAGTACTTTCATGCTCATGGCAACCAACGTCTTAATGAACTCCACTTAGTCCACTCTTGTCAGAGTAGTCCAGCGCCATTCTTCTCTAGCGGCTGCTTTCCTGGTGCACTTGTGCACGGGACCATTTCGGTGAAATTACGGGCACGCGAGGCTTAACACCTTTCTTTACCTTACACTTTACCTGAGCATAGCCTACACGGCGGAATACAGTGCCATGTAGGCTATGTTCTTTGTGGATTTAACCTACTCAGGCATTGTTATAGGCAAAAGATGCACTTAACATCAAGGCTACTTGCTTGTTCCGTCTCATAGTCGAAAAAAAAAAATCTAGTGCCGCCTTGATTTGGTCTGTCCATCTCATTTACTGACATAGTCTGTCATAACAAACAGACACTCTTTTTGCATTTTGATATTTTAGACTAGCAACACCCGGGACTTCATCCCCTTTTTTATTTCAAATCTATACCACGAAAGGAACCTACTCTAAAATATTCGAAGTATGTATATTTATACTTTATACATATGTATACTTTTCCTAAAATAAAAGTATCTTCAGTTACTCCTTCTAAAATTAGCTGTATTACAGTGACAGTCCCGTCAAAATCGGTCCAACTTTTCGAAAAAAGGCCTGAACAATCATACAAACTTTTAAATACCTATAGTTTGTTGAAAGTTCCTACCGTGTATCATTTTATATGCACATTGCCATTTTTTTTTACATATAGATATAGAAAATGACAGCCAAAACCAATTCTATATATTTGTATCAAATAATAATAACAACATATATGAGATCTTAAGTCAATGCTCTTACATTAATACCTAATAGATGAAAAACGGTATGGAATTTTAAAGGGTTTGAAATCATAGACATTTTAGAAGCGAAAACTATATTATAACCAAAACAACGGCACATACGAAGCACCGAATCACAATCATGAAATCTAATAATTTAAATAAAAGTTATGCATACTCTTTGATAAATAAGTAACAGTAAGTTGTAAACAAACGCAGCAAACGCGCCTGTGAGTCACAGCTAACCCCTCGAGGTTGTTCGTCCAGCAAATACTAGAAATAAAAATAAACTCGATATACCTAGGTATCGCTTAGGAAAAATAAAACAATCATTCTTAGGAAACTGTGTGAGATTCTACAATAAGCTTCCTCAAAGCGCCACCAAACTCTCTGCTCGAAAATTCAAATTGTATAAAAATAATAATTTAATTAAAAGTGCCTACTACAAAGTTAGTGACTATATCGACGATAAGAACGCGTGGCCCGATGTTGCTATACCAGCTGACAGCAAAATGGTGATTCCTCAATGTTAACAAACTGCCCAATAGGTAGATAGGTAATAATAAATGTTTTAAGATCGTATTAAGTATTTAGGTTTATGATGTACCTACCTAAAATGTTATTTAAATATGTATAACAAAATGTTAAATGGATCATCAAAAATATAACCAGCCCGAGGTTCTTGCCTTTCTCCTTGTGTGCTGGTCGCGATTCCGAACAGGCGGTAGATTTGACGTTTCAAAATGATCCTAAAAAATCTTAATGAATAAAAAAAAAATACTTTGACTCAACAGCGCCTGTGAACCACAGCTAACCCCTCAGTGCTGTTCGTCCGCAGCGCCTGCGACCCCCCAGCTAAACCCTCAAGACTGTTCGACAGCAACGCCTGCGATCCTCCAGCTAACCCCTCAAGGCTGTTCGACCGCAGCGCCTGTGTCCCAGCTAACCTTCAAGGCTGTTCGACCGCAGCGCCTGTGTCCCAGCTAACCTTCAAGGCTGTTCGTCCAGCAGCGCCTGTAGAAAGGCGTCGGGCTCCGGTACGTCCGCGAGCCAGCCGGCCGCGTCGCAGAACTCGGCGAAGGAGGCGCTCGGCAGCAGCTCCTCGGTCAGCGTTGTGACTATCTTCTCCGCGGCCTTGGCGTTCACCTCGTCGCTGTGGCGGATGTACTCCGCCAGCTTTATCGGCCATTGGTCCACTGCTGTTGCTGTCACGTTCTGCAATGTACATCATTCACCTGAACCTCTGTCTCCTGCCTCTGCGGTATAGTGGTTACCACCGGAGTCCGATCCATAGGACCCGGGGAGTACAATATTGTGCTTGGTTTGGTTGGTGGTAGGATTTTGTGTAAGTCATAATACGTACTCTGTCGCCATAATAACAATTCTAAAATTGTTGTGTTCCGGCATTTAGAGGTAAGACAGCCAGTTCCTCAGTGTTGTTTGTTTGTTGAGGATTCCGGGTGAAATGCGATTCCACTATCGGCCTTATCATAGCTTGTAAAAATCAAGTGACATGAAGGCCAAGAACTTCCCCGTGGTACAATAAAAAAAAATACATCTGGTGCAAATATTCTACGGCGGGAAAGCGCTTGACCTTCAGATGGAAGCGCACTTTACCCAGAATCTTAAACAGACCACTGACCAGTTCTTGGGTGTCTTACCTCTAGAATTGTTGTTATGGCGACATACTAAGGTAAGATGGCGTTAGCCTATCAAGGCTGACTGATAACAAGCCCTACCACCAACCAAACCAAGCACAGTAATGTGTGTAAATACTCCCCTGGGGATCGAACAATGGACCTTTGGGGCTGATACCGGTAGGTATCAGCACTAGTTGGTTAAATATATGTAATGTTATATAGGCATCTAATAATTAAGATCACGAGATCGAAGGTCAAAGGACCAAACTACAAAACTCAACTCACAAAAAAAAAACTCAAAGCATTCAAGGTATCATCATCATCGTCAACGACAGTCGGTAACTATCCCTTTTTTGACTAACAGTTCCCGCGCAGTTAAACTTGCGCAGCTGCCAAAAATATAGAACACAACAGATCACCTGCTAGGCTAATATGAAGTTTGCCTGAAAATTTCATCAAATTCTGTCCAGCCGTTATGGATTCCATATGAAACGTACGCACATATACACATCGACTTGTATGTATTAATGAATGAGTTAGCTCGTGATATAATCCGCATTGGACCCGTGTGGTGGATTAAATGTCACGTACCTTGAACATGACGGTGTAGAGATGGTCCACGATGGCCGCGTACAGCGCGTACGGCTTGTAGTCTTGCCAAGGCCGTGGCGCTCGGTGGTCGGCCGACAGCGCGCGTACGGCGACGCCGGGGGACGCGCCACGCACGTGACCTATCAGCAGGAGACGCTTCAGGATGTCCACCTTATGAGCGCGCCATCTGTGGGTCAGACAGTAAGGGTCCATTCTTAGATCTCCTGTCTCTCTGACTCTGAACTCCTGAGACTTTTTGTAAATTTCGTGGCCTCGGATCCTGATTCGGGTCGAGACCTAGTCGAGGTATTTTTAACTCACAGTCCCAAAATATATTTTTCACTTCTAATTTGACTGCACTTGTTGATTTGGCGAAAGTACTTCATTGTAGACTTTTTGACGAACTTTCGCCAGATGTCGAAATAACTAATATGTTATCAACTGTGCACACCGAAACCAACGAATAATTTTAGGGCAATCAAAAAAAAAAAAAGAAAATGTACTTAATGTTATGGCAAATCAAGATCGAAAAAAGAGTTCGAATTGTTTGAAACCAGCTGCTGAAAACCGACATCAGTAGAAAATGAGAGAGTATTGCTCAGGTGGCATTATTACGAAAACTTAAAACAGATTATTAGATTTTTTTGAAAACTCATTTGATTTAATCAGCAAAGTAATGTGTAATTTATTCAATAAAAAGTACAATTAAACTAACTATGTACAGACAGAATCATTCAGTAATCTGAATGATTCTGTCTGTACATAGTTAGTTAAGGACCGTTACAAACGGCCTATAGGTAAATCAAATGTTTTCATTGACCAGTACCAGACGGAAGCGTGTAATTGCTATTTCATTATATTATTTATAATAGGAAATGTTTTTTTACTGAGAAACTCGACTCTCATTTTATTCGGAGAAGTCTCAAAGTCCCGGGACTATGAAAATGTCGAGACTTCCCAAACCCTAGTCAATGCACGAAGAAGAGGAAGCAGTCGGCAGTGGTCGTTTTTTTATTTATTTATTGTACGACGGGGAAGCGCTTGGCCTTGATCTCACCTGGTAACTAGCTAAGATAAGGCCGAAGGTGGAGGCGCACTTCACCCGGAATCCTCAACAAACTGAGGAACTGGCTATCTTACCTCTGAATGCCGGAACACAACAATTTTAGAATTGTTATTATGGCGACATAATTAGGTAAGATGGTGGTAGCTAGCCAGGCGGACTTCAACAAAGTCCTACCAACCAAACCAAGCACAATATATTGTACTCCCCATGGGAATCGAACCCGGGACCTCTGGATCTGAAATCGGTGGGTTGAACCACTAGACCACAGAGGCGGTTAAAACAATTTTAAGCTTTATCTCCAGTAGATGCGGATGGCGGTGGATGGGGAAAGCTACACGAACATGGTAAGAGAAACCTGGTGAACAATAATAAATGAACGATATGAGTCACTCACTTAGCATGGGGGTACAGGATGAGCATGAGCGTGGCGAAGTAGAGCGGGCCCTCTGCGTCGTGCGCCGACTCGAGGACGCGAGGAACGCCCCACGCGAGGAACGCCTCCAGTGCCGTTACCTCGCGGGACCCCACGCGGCTCCTGGGGGGCATTCATTTATAACGATACAACTATGTTATAACCAATTCGAGACTTCGTTGCCTTCGGGCGTTCATATATATATATTTATATATAATATAAAATAATAGTAATCATAACATGTATTATTACTGCCATCTCCTAGACTATAACTCTGACAGCAATAAAAACACATTTATAAATCGCAACCAAATTGAGGGTAGATGGCTGTTCCATTACTTTGTACCAGTCTAAGTCTAACTCAGTACAACAATATCTTTATAATCTACCTACCATCAGTTGAAGTTAGAATATTTGACGTACCTACACATGTGATGTAACATGTAGTCCTACCTATTAAAGTAAAATCTGTTTGCACTGACTTCGAACATATACAATGTAAATTGAACTAATGAATAAAATGTTAACTACTTCATATCTCATATTAAGAGAACTAATTCTAAGTTTTTTATGAGAAATAAACTCTTTTAACCGATATATACTGGTGCATCTATACACGTGCACATGAAGTACTCACGTGTTGATGACGTATAGAGCCATGTGCAGGAGAGCGGGCACTAGTTGCATGTTGGAGAGCGGCCCGCCGCCGCCCGTGTCGTCGTGGAACGTACGTCCGCGGGCGAAGCGAGCCAACAGTAGTTTCAGATCGTGGATGGTGCACGTGTGGCCTATGTCGCGGTGTCCCGTACACTCCTACGAATAAACATATGGATACTAATCAAGCTGTTGAACGAGTGAGCGAGATAGATATATAACTACCGACAGTAGCAGTAACAGACACAAATGTTTTGTAAAATATGATTTTATGAATGTTTCAAAATAAAATCTGAAAACAGAAAAAATATTTAGTAATAAATCCGCAAAATCTCTCTGAAAAAATCAAATCGACACGTGTTTCGCCTCTACACGAGGCATCCTCAGGAAATATAGTCTTGCTGCTCACTGACTAGCGCTCTGTGGACGTGCTGTCGCTACGAGCTCTGCGCTTACTTGCAGCGTGTAGAGGCGAAACACGTGTCGATTTGATTTTTTTCAGAGAGATTTAGCGGATTTATTACTAAATATTGTTCTGTTTTCAGATTTTATTTTGAAATATGGATTTCCGCAAAATAGCGCCTGAATCAATTAGCTATTTTATGAATGTTACCTGTAGGTATGTGGTGTGCCTCGCGAGACAGCTAGCGAAGGCCGACTCTGGCACGTGCGGCCCCCACAGCGGCAGTAGACCGTTACAACGGGTCGATGCGTTTTGTAACGCGGCACTTTCCCATTCGTCCCTGCAATAACATAAATATATGAAAAAAAACGATTTATACTACACCTGCTCAGTGCCTTAGACTTTTTTTAATGAATTGTCAGAATTTACGTCATTACTGTTGAACTATTTATGCGGGTAAAAGTGTATCGAAATAAATTGATAACAAGCGATTTTTTTTTTATTTCGGATCATATCAGTATCACATAAACTAAAAGTGATATCACCAAGTCTGTATAATGATACTGGCCACTTGCTATAAAGTACAATGTAACACTCGGTTATTTTTTATACTACTAGGAGACGGGACAAGCAAGTAGCGCACCTGATATTAAGTGTACTCTTGCCTATGACAAAGCCTTACTGCATAGGTCACATCCACAAAGAACATAGCCTACACGGCACTGCTTTGCGCCCGTCAACTTGAGGCATAAAGGTGTTAAGCACGTACCCGTAATTTCACCGGCAACTATACCCTTCAAACCGAAACACAGCAATGCTGCTTGGCGGCTGAAATAAGTATGGTGGTAGTAATTCTCCGGACGAGCCCTTTCACTAGGGGCTTCTATAACTCTTGATGGAGTGCAACCCATGTATAATTTCCGTCGTAAACAATTTACTCTAAACAAACTAGATAAATATTTAGACAGATTCATTTTCGTATGATGTTTGATGCAGGCAAAGATTAGGTTAGTAGATAATGTCGAGCCATGCGAGTGAGTAGTAATTATATTAACCTAGCACGAGCCAGTCTGACTGCGGCCATGTGGCACTCGACGTGTACAATGTTGTAGTGCGACACCGTGGTGTAGCCGAGCGTCTTGCGAGCGCGCACCTCGAACTCTTCCACCGGACAACGCTTCGTGAACGTGTAGATTCCAAGGACCTGTCCAAACAAAACATATTAAATCACTTCAAAACTTGCGTGAGTTGAACAAAACACGAGTTACTACGGGGTTTCAACATAAACGTATACGTGAGTAACGGCGAGTAAAACCCGCGATATCATTTAGGATTTTCGTCACAGGATAATTGCCTCCATCACCGCGCCATTTGCAGTTTTTTGTACGCACCGATTTTATGTATGAGATTGTTGTGATCCTCACAGCAATATCGACAGCAGATTTGTGCCTGTAAAGAACATACCTTTGTGGGCTGGTACTTGTATCCCTCGCGACAGATGCAGCAGACAGCGCCCGCCTCCTCTGCCAGCTCGGCCACCTGGTGCGTCAGCGAGCATTGCGCGGTCACCTGGCCCCGCTCGTTACTGCGCATGCCAAGAGCGCCCAGCTGTCTCTCGCGCACGGCCATCGCGAGCCGTTTCTTTTCCTGAAAATGCGATACAATTATGAAAAGCCTCATAGCTGAGTTGGTAGTAACTCTGCCTCCTGCGCTGTAGGTTGTGGGTTCCATTCCCACCCGGGACAAACATTTGTGTTATGAATATAGATGTCTGTTCTGTGTTTGGGTGTGATTGTATGATTAGTATGTATTTACAAAAAAAAGGACCTATTTACGTATTCTATCTGTAATCTAGTTCCCATATTACTAGCTAAGCTTAGTTTGGGGCTAGATGGCGCTGTGTGAAATTAATGTTCTGTCCTGTCCTGTAATTTAAATGAACATTTCCAACAAAATGTCGAGGATTTTGATTTTAAAATCGATTGCTATTGGGATGGTATGGAGTGACACTAACCTGTCTGGTGAAGTCCCGTACTTCCTGCACTTTGGCTTCGCACTGCGGCTGGGAGCGCAGCGCCTCCAGCAGATTCTCAGCCAGAGAGCCCACGTGCTCGCCTGAAGACACTTGTTCCAGTCGATGCACTATCGGGATCACTTTCTCACACACCAGCATCTACAGACAACAATCATTTCAGAAGGTGGTATCGTACAAAACATACCCACGTTTAAAGAAAGCGCGCTTTGGACCATCGAATATTTCTTTATTTCTTACCTGAGTAGGCTCGTGGTCAGTGGCGAGTCCGGTGAGGAATCTCAGGCAGTATTTGAGAGCTGGACGACTGATGAACTCTTTGAGCTCATCCGAATCCGTGCAGACTAGAGTGGGCTTCACGCATGGCGCGTGTTTCTGCACAATAAAATACACAAGTGAATGAATAATGTGTCTTTATCACCATTTCAACACAAATAAATTATATGAGAATCATTTTTTTTTAATATCGATATATGGATTTAAATAATAAAAACAATATTTTTCCTCCGTTTATCCTACACTTAAGACAGGTTGGGACAACACGTTCTCTTCTACCACTCTCCCCAGTCACTCGTCAACGCAGCATCCACATATCTTACATGCATATTATCACTAACACAATTCATACATATCTTACTCGGCTTAATCTTACTCCTACGTCCGTCCACATTCATGACTAACATTCTTTATTCCCTCCGCATAGCAAATGAATGTAAATATGTAAATAACGAAACAAAAACTAACTACCTACTTTTATATAGTTGGGTGCTCACCAGCCTGGGCGAGATCATAAAACTAACATGAGATGTGCCATGGTTTCAACAAGTTGTAATATCATTTTTTCATCCTCCTGTGTAGCACTACCGAAGAGATTTTTACTAAGAAACTTACCACAATATACTCCAAAGCGTCTCTGACCACTCCGAGTGAGATCAAGTAGTCCTTCAGAGTCCCGCCGATGGAGTTCCGCTCGATGTTAGCGCAAAGGACACAGAACAGCTCCATGCGGAACTCCTCGTCGGTCCACTGCTCGTTGTCGAGACTGTCGAAGTCCAGTACTGGCTTGAAGTGGTCCACCAACATCGCCATCTTCAGGTCGTTGCCGTAAACTAAAGCTGCCAGCACGCGAGTCAGGTGGCCCAGAGCGAGAGAGTTGGTGCGGATTCCTAGGGATGGTTCATTTATATAGCTTTCCGAATTATCTAATAGAGAAATCTGTGGAAATGTGATATCAATAATATAGACTTAAAAATGTAATCTAGTCTTGCAGTTCAATGAATTCATACCTGGACATTCAGTGCAGTTGAGCAACGCCTGTACGTGTTCCGGACCGCCGAAAGTGAGCGAGAACTGTAGGAACGATTCCAAACTCTCGCTCGCAGCCACCGAGAGAATTCGCTCCATGATCTGCAACAAACACAACATGACAAACGAGTTACACCTGGCACTGACGGAACACAGCGAGCTGCTTGGCACCGGACAGCAAGAGAGATTACAAGCCAGGCGGATCTTTCACCAGCATCCACAGGTCCTTGAACCAGCGTTAGGGTCAGTCGTATCCGTTGGATAAGGTTATAATCTGCCCGAGGTAGACCACAAGGTCCCAGTGCATACCTAGCAACTTCGCATCCTAATTCAGTAAGTCACATCAGATTAAAAGCCATTACGCCCATTATTGGATAGGGCGTCCAACAAAACCATTTTTTTTTTTAAATCATTTCATATGTTGCGTAGTATGCTATTTTGGGTAAATAAACGTTTTTCTATTCTTCTATTCTATTCTAAATCCGGAGAGACATGATCGTGTCAGCGCACGCGTGGTGGAGGTTACCTCCAACAGTTGGTAGACGAGATGCACGTCCCGCTCCTCGAGCGTGGCCAAGTGCAGCGCGTGCAGCAGCACGGGCAGCGCGCGCGTGTCGGAGCGCGTCAGCACACACACGCAGCGCTGCACGCGCGTGCACAGCGCCAGCAGCCGCAGCAGCGTCGAGCACAGCGCGCGCGCCGCGCCCACGCGCTGGATCGCCGCCAGACGTTGCAGCATCACTTCCAGACCACCTACACACAAACACATTGCCGGTTTACACACGTATACTTGAAGGAAGTGCTTGGCCGTCATCTCACCTGGTTTCATGTTAAGGGCGAAGGTGGAAGCGCACTTCGCCCTCCTCAACGTGAAACCTCATCAGACTGAGGAACTGACTATCTTACCTCCAAATGCCAGAACACAACAATTTAGAACTGGCGACAGGCTTGGGTAAGATCGTGATAGGACTTTGTTTGAGTCCATCGCGGTTTTAAGCAATAATCTCACCACAATCAGCGAGAACGTTCGCCATCCGGTAGACTTGTTCGTCGTCCACCGCCTCCGCGTTGGTCTGGCTGAGCGTCTCTATGAACTCCTCGGTGGCATCGCCGAGCAGTCCTCGCATGCGGTACACCACTCGCATCGCGTCCACGCCTTCGCCTGTGCACCACACCTACAAACCAACAAGTCATTATATCTTGCACTGTGTGTTCAGAAAGAGAGAAATAATCCGAATAAAAAAAAACGAATGTTCCGCGACAGCCGCGCGCCATTCAACAAAGCATTCTAGTTCATATGCAAAAAGGGAGTTGCGCGAATAAATCAATGGCGACTGCTTCCCCAAGCACCTTAGAACATGAAACCCTAAAAACCATCATATCATAGTTCTTGTATCCGCTAAACATCAGAGCTCATGGAATGCACTATCAGATCAGAAATAAGGTATGTATAACATATCACATGAATAGGCACAACTTTACCTTCTTGTAAACGTCCTTGACAGGTAGATCCAATGACATGATCTTGTTACAAACGAGCAGCTCCATCCCGTTGTCGTCTTCGAGCAATGCCACCAGCTCGCAGTCGGTACAGATCTTGTTCTTCACATCGCGCATCAACGGCCCCATGCCGGGCTCGTGCGACGAGTATGGATTGCCCAACATTCGACCCTGTATCGAAAAACCTGCTTAGTTCGTCGACTTCGTTACTCGGAGTCGAGTAATTGACTGACAATGTTCACAAGGCGAAGTAAATAAATATGAAGTTACAGCAGCACAAAAGCTTTATTTATATGCAGGTGACAATATTGGAAATATCAGATTTTTTTTTATTGTACGACCGGTAAGCCGTACCCGAAAGTAAGGCCGAAGGTGGAGGCGCACTTCACCCGGAATCCTCAATAAACTGAGGAACTGGCTATCTTACCTCTAAATGCCGGAACACAACATTTTTAGAATTGTTATTATGGCGACAGACTTAGGTAAGATGGTGGTAGCCAGCCAGGCGGACTCAAACAAAGTACTACCACCAACCAAACCAAGCACAATATATTATACTCCCCATGGGAATTGAGCCCGGGACCTCTGGATCTGAAATCGGTGGCTTGAACCACTAGACCACAGAGGCGGTTAAAAAGATGCATTTAGGTAAATGATTAGAAATATTGCTGGACCTCCCCCGTAAAATGACAAATGAAATAAACCAACAAATTGGCTTAACTTTACTTGAGATCAACCTAGAAATAAATTGTTGGGTTGACCAATCTGATTGTGGTATTTGCCATAATTCACCGTAGATAACCTCTAAGCCGTACCTGCAAGTAAATTTTTCAAAAACTCTGGTTTGTAGTATTTTACCTGCAAGAAGTCCTCCTGCTGAGGGTCCTTTTCCAGCGTGAGGAAAAACTCCCCCACGTCGTTTTCCTCCGGGTAGATGATAGAGCACAGCCTCTCAAATATGAACACAGGCGTGCGGTAATCAGTCAGAGGGTACTTCTGCACCGTTTCTATACACACCGCCATGAACTCGGCTGTTTCTGCCTCCGTTCCTGTTAGCAAACATTTAAGGTTCTTTACAGAGATACAATAAAAATATGCAGCGGACTGATACAGGATATTTCTAAACAGTGAAGCTGTGTTAACATTGTCAGGTGACTGAAATGTATGTAACATAATCATTGTCTAATTGCCAGCTGGAACCTGAACGATACCGAACAATTTATTGAAATAATTTCTGTCAAAATGGTAGGCATTTTTTTTTTTAACGACGGGGAAGCGCTTGGCCTTCATCTCATCTGGTTACAAGTTGAGATAAGGCCGAAGGTGGAAGCGCACTTCACCCGGAATCCTCAACAAACTGAGGAACTGGCTATCTTACCCCTAAATGCCGGAACACAACATTTTTTTCTGTAAAATGTTTCTTGTGTGTGAGTTTTTATTGTATTTTTGTATGTTTTTTCCTATTGTTTGTGTTTACTCACATACCTTTGTACATTTTCTTACTTTCAAATATACTACTACTATACTACTACTTGTGTAAGTGTCAAATAAATGACTTTTATTTCTTTCAACAATTTTAGAATTAGAATAGGCGACAGAATTAGGTAAGATGGTGGTAGCTATCCAGGTAGGGCTAGGGGCTAGCTATATGTAACATACCTGTGGTCATCTCCTCCAGCAGTTCGAGTAGCTTCTCCTGTGTGTCGTCAGTGAGCCGCGTGCGTTGCACCAGCAGCCGCTTCAGCGACAGGTAGCCGCCCAGCACGGCGCCCACCAGCCGCGTTTTGTAAGTGCGCCGCGCGCCACCCTCTTCCAGGAACATTGCTAGCAACTCTGTTAAGCGTTTCAGCGCGTAACCTACAAAACCAAACCAAAGCAACTTTTAACAAGCCTCACAGCTCAGTTGGTAGTAGCTCTGCCTTCTGCGCTGTAGGTTGTGGGTTCGATTCCCACCCAGGACAAACATTTATGTGATGAATATAGATGTTTGTTCTGTGTTTGGGGAAAAAAAAAAGTATTTATGTATTCTATACGTAATCTAGTTCCCATATTACAAGTTATGCTTAGTTTGGGACTAAATGGCGCTGTGTGAAATTAGTGTCCTGTAATAATTTTTTTTTATAAAGCTGTACAAAATAAAACAAAACGGTTATTAGAACGAACTATAAAACACATTCTCCTTAGTATACTAAATAGAGCTGGATGTAGCCGGAAGATGTCATACGAACTGACTCTGGCTCGTTTCACACTGGTAATTGTGTACCCACCCCGGAATCTAGTGACTGCAAAACTCGCGGAATTCCTTACCCTGAGCCAAGTCGGAAGTAAGCGTGGTTTCCTCCAGCCGATGTAGCTGTTCGATCTCCTTGGTCATCAGGTCAGCGATCTGCTGCAGCACACCTCGAAGTGCCAAGAACTGCTTCCAAGGACCATCTGAAGCCAGACCTATAAACACAAAACATTTAACGCCAAACGAAGAAAGAGATTTCGAAACGAACCAATCCGTATAATTTGACACATATTTCAAGGTGGTTTAAAGTCGATTTCGCTTACTTTGATAGAGCTGCAAGAATTGTTCGCTGGCTTCGCCAGCTGTGCCAACCTCGGGTAAGAAGCTGGTAAGTAGTATTAGGACCTGTATAGATAAAAAATATGCTAAATAGTAGTTTATGCAACTGTCATATAAGAAGGGGTATTAAAACACGAGAGTCTGTTTATCATGAGGCGAAGACGAATGCGATAATAGGTTGACTCGAGTGTTTTAATACCCAAGTTATATGCAGTTTCATACACTACTTTATCTTCACTCATAGGAACAATTGAAATTAAACAAAGTAGGTAGATTACAAGGAAGTAATTTTCAATCTATAAATTCTTGGTACATTTTGTCGTACAATTTTTTTGATTTGTCTGGTAGGAGACTTTCAGTTAACGCCAATGCCGCGTCTAGAATATCTGGCGGAGTGAAAATCTCACCGTCACTACTCTCTTCTCCAATCATATTTTAATCACTTACAGGATTTTAGTAAACTTTTTTGGAATCCCGAATACAAAAACACGATCGGCAAAAAAATGTATGGGAACCGCGGGAAATTAAGTTCAAACTACGCATGCGTGCGCCATTTTTTTCACAGTTCGAACTGCGCATGCGTGCGCTTTTTTTTCATATTCAGCCTAAAACCATAGACTACTTTAATGAAATAATAAAAAAAAAGATAGCGGTACTATAATGAGTTTTATGATACAGTTGGCGGTACTATAATGAGTTTTATTCTTAATTTTATGTATATGCGTTTATAAAGTGCGTCTGTATAGAACCGTCCTTGAATTCGTAATTCGAATTTTTCGATTTGAGTGTATATAAACATATTTAGATGGAGCTAAAATGATCTTTAAATTGGTTCATACAAACGATTAATTATTGGATAATAAGGATTTGAAAAAAATCAACGTAAAAATTTTGTGGTAATAACCGTTTCATTTATTTAATTATGTTGCATAGCCACACAAGTTTCAATTCTATAATAAGGATTTGGTTATCCATTACAATTATTATAATTGTTTACCTGTTGTGTGTGTACCCACATTCGTGCATGCTGGGCTTAAGAACCTACTTACGGTACGTACCGACGTCACGCACGATTGAGGGTACCATACAACTACATAGATTTTATAAAAATGATATTGTGTTTGTGTTTTTGGTTATATTGTTGATTGCTTCACTAGGTGTCATACCCTATGAGGCTGACATAAACATTATTTGTTTAAAAGTCTTAAAATAAATGTCAAAAAATGCTATTTCTTTTTGGCCCTCATCTTACCTGCTTACAAGTTAAGATAATATTTAAATACAATGTGGTTTTAATTCAAAAAAGGTCAGACTAGGTGAAATAGTTCATCAGCATTTCTTACCGCCTTAGTTCGCTCGTAGGAGTCGCAAAGTGAGCGCAGCATCTGGCAAGCCGTGTCGCGAGCGATGCGCGAGCTCGGGTCGAATAGTACCGGCTTAAGCCATCCACCGGCTTCGAGGGAAAGTGGACGCATGCCGTGGGACATCATGGTCTATAGATAACATATCATCTTCATGAGCCAAGAAACAAAATACAGCAGAAAAGGTCAAATTCAAATCGCTTAGTGGGCTCATTTAAAATGTCACCACAGAAACGTATTTTACCGGTTATTGGTACCAGCAGTAGGGAGATAAATGACAGGGTTGAATGTAAACATTTAAAACGATCAATCAAATAAGTTTCGTTAGTAAGCAAGGGGAGTAAGGGAGTAAGTCAGGGATCTCAAGCTAATTAAGGCTGGCTTATCCGAGACCTTCAGGCATTTGTTTTACTACCTCAGCCTCCGCAAATGTAGTACGTGTTCAAAATTATCTATATTGACCGTTTTGGTTGAAACTAGCCGTGCTACCTAAACCTCCGCAAAATCTTGCATGAATTCAAAATTATCTATTTGATCGTACGCTGAGTAGAGCTGTGGTAAGGCAAATCTTATAATTGGTACGAAGCAGCATTTAATTTTCTAATCACAGTGATATAGTAGTACATTATCGTGTCTCTCCTTTTTTTGTTATAAAAACGATATCAGTCGTTTTTAGTTTGATACGACTTAATGAAAATAAATTTCGTGCTTCTAGTAAGCATATTCAGCTGGCGGCAACTCCCTCTCTCTCCCAACACTTGCCAATGTACTTGTGCGCGAGATGCGAGTCCGCCGGCGGCTGCGCATATAACTCGCGGTCAGTCACCACCCCTGCGAGTATAGCACTGTTATACGAGTGACTCACCCTCTCCCTCCACTTGCCGATGTACTTGTGCGCGAAATGCGAGTCCGCCGGCGGCTGCGCATATAACTCGCGGTCAGTCACCACCCCTGCGAGTACAGTACTGCTATACGAGTGACTCACCCTCTCCCTCCACTTGCCGATGTACTTGTGCGCGAGATGCGAGTCCCGGGGCAGGAGCGCGCCGTCCGCCGGCGGCTGCGCCTTGCCCGCGGTCAGTCGCCGCCACTGCGAGTGAGGCACGCCGCCCGCGAGCCACGCCGCCAGGTCCACCACCACGTTACCGGTTGCGGATGGAGTTGCGTTCGTGGCGGGGGTCATTGCGTTCATGTTAGCGATTTCCTGTGAAATAACATTGATCACTGTATGTCTCTATACTACAGTAATGGTGCAGTTTGTATTTTTGCACGCAGGTAGAAGTCACAATTAAGATATTCATTTGTAAATCGTAGAATGCTGTTGCCCATCTCGTAAAATGCTACGACATCCACAAGTTATGTGTAAAAAATACATATCGATACCACTACGTTAAAGAGTATACTTTTATGCTCGGTAAGAGAGAATAATGTATTTGTACCTGTCAATAGTTGTAGTTACAAACAGCCGCGAATGAAACGCGAGTAATTTGTTAATTTGATTTGCGTACCTTTGCTTCTTTCGAATTGTCAGAATTGGCCGAGGTAGTAGAGGGGGACGCGGCTGGCGACGCCATTATCTGCTGCATGTAGCGAAGGCACGGGAGGGCCACTTGTTGCAATGCGAACTGGTGGGCTAAAAGAAAAGCATTGAGGTTGGCTTGGCTACGAAACTAATAGATATAGGGGCACCAAGATATTTCGGGGTTTAATTTGATTGTGGCAATCGCAACTTAGACTTACAGTTGGGTGAGGAAGTGTTGATGCCTGGTATTCCTTCCAGAGCTTCAGATTTTAGGATGGCGTTTGCGGCAGGCGCAATTCCAGCTACTTCAGTCAATTGCGGACAGCACCTGGAATACATTCATTTATAATTCATGCTACGGCTTAATAAACAATGTGTAAAATTGTACCCAAAATCAGTTTTGCAGAAGAAGTATCAGAATACAGACTACGTAGAGAATACTTACCACACCCACAGTTTGACGATACAACGCAGCCTCGCTTCCCAACAGTCAACGGAATCCTGCACTTTAACCAGCGATCCCAATAGCAGCACCAGTGGACGCACCTAAAAACAATCAAAACCCGGCTTTGAGAGTAAGACACTAAAGTTTATATTTGACAAACAATAATTGCTATCAACTACGTTAATAGCATTCTGCAATGATTTACAAATCAAAACCTTCGTCAGATGATAATAAGATACAAATTCAATTAACCGAGTTGTTGTGGTCCTGCGAAGCGGCGTGGCCCATCAGCGAGAGAGTGATGCGTTGCGTCAACAGAGAGCACAGCTGCTCCGTCGCGGGGAAGTTGTCTCGCGTCACCAGGCAGATCAGGGAGCGGACTTCCTCTTGGCACTGAAAATAAATTATTATTATCAAACTACATGGTTCGACAACGCAATTAAGAAACAAGAAATATATATATGAATAAAGTAAATTCATAGAAGTTATTCCATGCCAATCGAGCAATACGTTGAGTTGAGTTGCAAGATTGCGTGAGAAATAGGCCCATAAACCCGACTTGATCGCAAAAAGGTTAACCCGAGAACCCGAGATCGAAGCGGTCCGCATGCCAGACGCTGTGTAAACCTCAAGACAATTGGGAAACGGAGCGATGACGAGAGCCTAGCTAAATAATATAGGTGTCAGTGCTTAGACAACTACGTCAGGCTACAGAGGGCAGTGCAGAGCCCAACAAGCCCAACAAAAACACCCCACATCAAAATTCAGAGAAATATGTGCTGCGAGGATATAATGTGACCAACCATATTGGAGCTGTATTCCTTTGCTTACCTGAGGAGTACCGCGGTGCAAGTTATGCTGGACCAGCTCCTGCACCAGTCCGAACCGGCAGAGCCTCGTGCGGTGTTCGGGTTGCGAGGCCAACGCTCGAAGCAACGTCAGGCAATGCTCGGCGCAGGCCAGGGAGCAGCCGTAGCAACCTCCACCTGACACTGGAAGTATACTGATCATATTAATACGAGAACAGTAAACTTCCAACGGAGAATCCAGACTGGTGTAATAGTCCGGTCACGTAGTTAATTGACCAGTAGACCAATGTCGTAAAAAAGTGCTATACCATAGAAACAAAAATGGGGGAGAAAAATCGGAGATTTGAACAGTCTAAGAATAAGCGAAGACAATGCGCACCAACGGAAAGGATTGGCGCCGTATTATAAGAAAATCCGATCCCGTATAGCGCGAAATAGCGAGAAATCTTCGGATCCCTCTTTAAGCAATTTGCGCGCACTGAAGGGTTTTTAATTTGGCATAGTTAAAAGTTTATACGTAGAAGGAGTGGAGAAAGCAAAATTATAATTTTCGGTCAATTTTAACCACTAGTACCGATGTTAAGTAAACAGATATAGATCACGGCCCCGCATTGCAGTATTAGGATTTGGGCATCGATTTTTATCAATAACACAAGGAAGACGATATCAGAAAAAAAAAACAGCGATACATAAAAAAACTTGATGCAACCCCACCTTTAGAAACTTCGCCGTCGTAGATTTGGACCAATCCTCCATAGACAGACACAGTTTCGCCCATCAGCTGGTCGCTTTGTTTCCTATCGTATGACACAAGCTCTTTTCTGTAAGAAAACGTCATCAAATTATATTGTCTAACCGTGTCAACGTTCAACAAAATAAGAACAAGACTCAAGTTCAAGATCCATCACATCACACTAATATTACAATAACGAAAGGTTTTTAAGGTTATTTGCTATATCACTGCAATAGTAGTTAATATAATTGTTCAAGATATTTGAACACGCAGCAAAACGCATAGTGCGTTTTAAGCATTCACAATGGCAGTTTTGCTTTTGCAAGTAAATCTAGTTCAGTTCGCGTCTTACCATCAACCAGAGCGGCTCATAACCATTTTACCATAATTCATTTAGTAGTAATAATTATTTAGAGTGTTACTGCTAAGTGAATCATACCAATATAATTTGTCAAAATAACCAGACTTTTACATACTTACTTACTCACTAAACTCAAAGGTTTTGTCCCCTACAAAACCTTTGAGTTTATTGAGTAAGGTGACCATAACATCGAGAAGCTACAAACCTTTTCAATAATGTGATATAGTAATTGTCATACCTGCAAGCGAGGACCTTCTGTATGAGCTTTGAGAGGTCTTCGAAATGGCTTTTGCTATCGACGCAGTACTTGTGCGCCAACGTTTGTATGACGCGGTTGATCTGCGCGCCGCCGAACGAAGTGGCACTGGCGTTGCTGTTCTCGTCGCTCGTTCGGCCTTCGAGGCGGTGCTCGCTGATCTTGTGCAGCAATGACTGTGGGAGACAAAAAAAAATTGCTCAGTTGAGCGTTTCTCTCTTTTTCCAAACTAAAATACGAGCAGTTTCAATGGTTTACTTTATATCCATGCCATATTTAATTATAATTAAGTTCCGTCGAGACCTCGGTAGTAGCAATCTGTATGATTACGGAAAAATCCTCCAATATTGGAGGAGAATCTGTCCAGCAGTGGACACTAAAGGGCGGATGATGTTGAGCAAACCTCAGGGCGCGTTCGTGCCATCCCCCCCGTTACACCCATGTCGCAGTACCTCCAGCACCGGTTTGTTGGTGGTGAGCTGGCGGTAGACCCTGTCAGCGCGGTGTCTTCCTCTCCTCTATTGCCTACCCCCCGTTACACCCATGTCGCAGTACCTCCAGCACCGGTTTGTTGGTGGTGAGCTGGCGGTAGACCCTGTCAGCGCGGTGTCTTCCTCTCCTCTATTGCCTACCCCCCGTTACACCCATGTCGCAGTACCTCCAGCACCGGTTTGTTGGTGGTGAGCTGGCGGTAGACCCTGTCAGCGCGGTGTCTTCCTCTCCTCTATTGCCTACCCCCCGCTACACCCATGTCGCAGTACCTCTAGCACCGGTTTGTTGGTGGTGAGCTGGCGGTAGACCCTGTCAGCGCGGTGTCTTCCTCTCCTCTATTGCCTACCCCCCGCTACACCCATGTCGCAGTACCTCTAGCACCGGTTTGTTGGTGGTGAGCTGGCGGTAGACCCTGTCAGCGCGGTGTCTTCCTCTCCTCTATTGCCTACCCCCCGTTACCCCCATGTCGCAGTACCTCCAGCACCGGTTTGTTGGTGGTGAGCTGGCGGTAGACCCTGTCAGCGCGGTGTCTTCCTCTCCTCTATTGCCTACCCCCCGCTACACCCATGTCGCAGTACCTCCAGCACCGGTTTGTTGGTGGTGAGCTGGCGGTAGACCCTGTCGGCGCGGTGTCTTCCTCTCCTCTATTGCCTACCCCCCGTTACACCCATGTCGCAGTACCTCCAGCACCGGTTTGTTGGTGGTGAGCTGGCGGTAGACCCTGTCAGCGCGGTGTCTTCCTCTCCTCTATTGCCTACCCCCCGTTACACCCATGTCGCAGTACCTCTAGCACCGGTTTGTTGGTGGTGAGCTGGCGGTAGACCCTGTCAGCGCGGTGTCTTCCTCTCCTCTATTGCCTACCCCCCGCTACACCCATGTCGCAGTACCTCTAGCACCGGTTTGTTGGTGGTGAGCTGGCGGTAGACCCTGTCAGCGCGGTGTCTTCCTCTCCTCTATTGCCTACCCCCCGTTACACCCATGTCGCAGTACCTCCAGCACCGGTTTGTTGGTGGTGAGCTGGCGGTAGACCCTGTCGGCGCGGTCCAGCAGCGAGCCGATGGTCTGCACCATCTTCTTCCTCTCCTCGTCGTTCTCGATGGTGTCGACGGCGCAGCACGGCCGCGCGCTCAGCGTGTAGTCGAACTTCGCGTATTTGCAGAACCCGCACGCGTGACAAAGGAACGGGTCTTTCTCGTCGTAGTTTATGGCACTGTTCAAAAACGTTCTTTCAATCAGAGAGTAACTAAGAACAATTAAAATTCAAGTCTAAGAACACGGCACGATCCTCCCCTAGATATGATTGCAATCATTATTTTAGACAATAATCCGTGAGCCCGCTCCAAAATTGCCCACGTCACATGACATCACGATAAAATGCATGGCACACGTTCGAAAAAGTTGTGATGAGCGAGGATCAAAATAAATATATAAATATTACAGAACATTAACTTTTAGTATGCATTGAAAAGATTATCGCACCTAAAGTGGGCCGGAAGTTTGAGAAAACCCTTCACTTCCGGTCAAAATTTTAAGGTCTATCACGCCTGGCAACATTTAGCCTTTTAAAGGGCCAGTTAGTTCTCATGTTCTCTCCAAGCGATTTTTTGTAATTTTGATGAGCAAAATGTCTTAAACCGAATTATCTTTTGATACTAGCTCAGCAAAACTTTCCCGATCATGTGCCGTGCATTTTATCGTGATGTCATGTGACCTAGGCAATTTTGCAGCTCACGGGGTACAGTTAAAAATTTGAATCATCCATCTGCGATTCTATGGTTTGAAATCTTAGTATGATATAATATAACCTCGTTAAACAATACTCAATAAATGGGCATCTTAATTATAAACATGTTCTAATCGACTGCAAATCGATTCTTACCGGCACTTGTGGCACTGGAAAACGTTTTCTCCGCAGTTGGCGCAGACGCCGGGATTGGCCGGCACTGATTGAGAGCAGCGTGGACATTGCAAGGATTCACCTGCAAACGTTAAACGCAGAATAATTAAAATAAAAATATTACGGGACACTAATTTCACACAGCGCCATTTAGTCCCAAACTAAGCATAACTTGTAATATGGGAACTAGATTACGTATAGAATACATAAATACTTTTTTTTTTCCCCAAACACAGAACAAACATCTATATTCATCACATAAATGTTTGTCCTGGTTGGGAATCGAACCCACAACCTACAGCGCAGAAGGCAGAGCTACTACCAACTGAGCTGTGAGGCTTGTTATTCATAGAAAACTTAGTTTTGTGTACACCACAAGATAATTAAGCTGAAACAGGACAGTACAGGACAGGAAATAAATTTAAAACAGCGCCATCTCGCCGAAACCTAGCCAAGCATGTAATATGGGAACCAGATTACGGATATAATACATATAATACAATGCAATAGCAAAACACAGAACAAAAATCTATATGCATTGTAACGGTATCGTTTCTGACTTACTTAATATATGCATTTAATTACTTACTTACTTTACCAATTTAATTAATCACCAATTGAGTAGATACGCAACGTATACCTAATTTTAAATACTCGCGCGCATCGCTCGTGTATGCGCGATACCTTGGTTATCTGTAGTGTGGCTACAACTTACTGTCATATTGCATGTCAGTTACGGGGAAGCGATCTGTGATTGGTGGAAGGAGAAAGGGACGTGGAACACGAGATATAGCCACTGGATAACTGCTTGGTCATTGACTTTATAAAACAATTGTAAAATATTATTTCTCACATTACTACTTAATAACTTAAAGTCCTTAAAGTCTAAGAACTTGTGAAACCCCAATTTGGGTGAGTGTTGCATTGTTATCTATTTTAGTGTAGTAGAATAAGCTGATGTAAGTAACGGTACTCGTAAGTCTAACGGTTTATTACCGACGCGGCTTGGTTGGCTTTTATATTTGTCAGCTGAACAATTCTTAGTCCAATGTTAACTCGAGTACCTATTCTAGTAATCGCTTAAATCATCTTCCATTATTACCATTCAGATCAGCCATTTATCTCTTGTGATATTCTTGTACAGAAAGAAGTACCTAGCTAAGTTTCATTGTTGTTATAAGTAATAATATTATTTCCTAGCATTTATAATTTTGTTGCATCACTGTCTAGCTTATGTATTCTCACTGTTTGACTGCCACATCACTGATCACTATTCTATGCTAGTTGCCATTGCGTTCTTTCATAATGGGATGTAGCAGTCAAACTGGGAATCTAGTAATTTTCCTAACTTTCTGGGAAATGGATTCCAGGGTTCATTCCACCGGCGAGACTCAACCGGTTTAGAGATTTGTTGCGCACCTCCGCACGAATCATCATCATCATCATCATCATCATCGGCAGAACCCGATCTCGAGGAAGGAGATTCCGTTCCCCACTACCTCGGCCGCTGCATTCTCCGACTCCCGCTCATTCTAAGGCCAGTGGCATACTATTCCTTGGTTCTCAACGTATACGGATACGAATAACTCGACCCGACCCTGTATTTCTATTTCTTGTAAATTCTTCTACTCTGTTCTTTTGCTTTGTTAATTAAACTCGCTATTATACACAGAGTGTTTTCGTTCTACCCCTGTAGAACTGTATCAGCATTACACAAAGGCTTGTCCTGGTATCGAACCCACAACCTACAACACAGAAGGCAGAGCTACAACCAACCGAGCTGTGAGTTTTGTCAACACACAACAGGCACATAACAATAATCAAGTAGTAGAGTCCAAGCTTATTGCGACACTTTGATATGTGGTCATATTTGTGATGCCCAAATCCGAACCGGATGCTAAGTTGGAGGCTCGAGCTTTATTTAATTGGTATTTAGCGAGATCTGGATACCAAGCGTCTGCACAATCAAGAACAGGAGTAAAACATGATTCTCTGAAACCACAGACGCAGGTTTATCACGCATTTCTAATTTTAATATAAAATAAACTTACCAGTAGCTTGTTGGTTTTCATAGAAGTCGGCGTACTCCATCATCAGGTTACAAGCAACAATCGGCAGCGGGAAGTCAACGCGAACTTCAGTCTGCCCCGATTGAAGCTGCATACGTTTTGCTTTATGCCACATTCCTGCAAAGCAATTTAGATTTTATCGTGACTGACACTGAATTCATTATCAATCAGTTAGCTCGTGCCTTTTGGGGGGCGGGCAAAGGTCTCTTGCTGGTCGAGATAAAAACAACTTTACATTGAAGGTATAAGGTTCATATTGACGTACCCGGTCTGTTCTTCAGCTCTTGCACAGCCTGCACTGTCCTGTTGTTGTAATAGAAGTTGATGGTGCGCACCATCTTGCTTCGCTTGATGTCTCCGATCCGCAGGTTGATGCGGCTTATCATGTGACTGTTGACAAGTTTCACTATCTGCGTTGTTGTCGTGAATTTAGAATCGATCTGGAGAGAAGACACATTAATAATTATTTTTTTGTAATCGGGTTAAAAAAATCGAAGCACGGAATGGTTATATGATTTATTTCATGTTTTGTATGATTATACATTGTTCAGCACTAGTTTAGTTTCAGATTGAAGCCCTTTGTGTAAACATAGCAAGATTAGTGTTGCAAGCAAATATTTTTTTTCACCAGAAAATCATACGAGAATATAGTTACATACCTACCTGAGTTAATTTTAATTTAAATTGGTTGAAATACTTCTTTTAGATGTATTTAGGTTATAGATGAATTTAGAATAAAATAGATTAATTTCTTAAAAATTTAGTCCTAGACTAGAGGCATCACACTGAAACAATGGTAATTCAGAGTTTTTTTTTTATTGTACCACAGGAAAGCGCTTGGCCTTCATCTCACCTGGTAACAAGTTAAGATAAGGCCCAAGGGCGGAAGCGCACTTCACCCGGAATCCTCAACAAACTGAGGAACTGGCTATCTTACCTGTAAATGCCGGAACACAACAATTTTAGAATTGTTGTTATAGCGACAGAATTAATTTGACTGGTTTAGGAGATCATCTCAACTTAAGTAACAGTACCTAAATGTATGTAAAAAGAAGTTTAATAAAAGATTTTATTTACAATATTCACTACTAGTTTACTTCCAGATAGGTTACCCTTTATGTAAACACAGCAAGACTAGTGTTACAAGCGCAATTATTTTTCACTATGTAAAGTAATTTAAAATTAAAAAAGTACTATTTAAATGTATTACTAATTGCTCAGTTTGGTTGGAATGCTTCTTTCATGTGTATTTAGGTTTGGATAAAATAAATAAATTTCTTATTAAATTAGTCATAGAGGTGTCACACTGAAACATTATTATCAGAGCTGGCTTAGGATCATCCCAACATAAGGAACAGTACCTAAATCCATGTCAAAATGATAGTTTACCTTGATAGTGGGCAGTTTGATGGTCTGCATGGGCACCTCGGGGTTGTTGCAGACGAGGCACGGCTCCGACTCCAGGTAGTACCCGTCCAGTTCCACAAACGCGCCGAGCGCCGCGTACAGAGCCGCGTTGCCGTGGGACGAGAGCAGCTGGTTCTGGTTGCGGAGCAGATCCACCGCACTGCTTACGTAGTTCTGTTGTAAAACAACAAGATATACATTTATTGACACGGGAACATTGACAGAAAACATGCTGTGGCAATCCCAACTCGCCATTCTCTTGCCTTTATTCCACACTAGGTGGTTTCGGCACAACATGTCCCTTTATTCCACTCACTCCTATAGGCCGCCAGCTCTGCATCCACGCCCTCTTTCAAACAATCCTATACCATGATATATATATCCATACTTCCGTTCAAGGCAGGAAGATGATTCTTTATTGTTCGACGGGGAAGCGCCTGGTCATCATCTCACCTGGTGTCAAGTTATGATAAGGCCAAATATGTAGGCGCAGTTCACCCGGAATAATAAACAGACTGAGGAACTGGTTTACACTGGTTGTTATGGCGCCAGACTAAGGTAAGATGGTGGTAGCTGGTCAGACATACTTTAAACAAGCCCTACCAACAATCAATGACGGTATAACCCCATAGAAGAAAACCTACATTATTTACTAATACCAGGCACGTTACAGGTCAGCAGTCAAATCTAAATACCGGAATAAAACAATTTAAAATGGTTGTTATGGCGGCAGACTTAGGTAAGATGGTGTAGCATTTTTTTTTCCGCTGGGAAAAATGCATTACGCATACCCTCCCAGGTGGGAGAAGATGGTGTAGCCAGGCTGACTTTAAACAAGCCCTACCAACAACCAATGATGATGAAACATAGACGTAAACTTATAAAAGAATAAAATGATTACAATATTTGACTAATACCAGGCACGTCTAACTCCAAAGTTCCGGAATTAAAATTTCGTTCTAAAATGTTCAGTTCGTATCACTATCTCGAGAAGAGCTAGTGTAACATAATTATATCAACAGTGTGGCTTTTATGGGCTACAAAGTGAACGTTACCTCAGTGTCAATATCGGGAGTCTTCAGCGTGAAGTACCCGAGTAGATCAACGAACTGCGCCGCCTTGCGACCGTACGCGGGCAGCGTCGGCCAGATGCCCCACAGCAGAGACACGAGGGACGCTTGGCTCGGTTGAGAGGAGTTGCTATAACGGAATACGCATTACAACAACACCGCAATTAATATTGACTTTTGGGTGGGTAAATTATATACATATATATACAACCTGTAACAGAATATGTGTACTATGCCGAAACGGGGTTATCCGACCCGACTCGTGGAACAACGTTTGTTTTACGACTTTTTGAATTTTGGTTCAAAGTTTTTGGTAAAACAAGATCAAAGTTCTGACACCAACAGCTGGTTTTTTGAGTTGAGACTACCCTAAAATCAGCTGTTTCTTAACTCGCGTCAATGACCCCAGCTCTAGACAGATGAGGCAACATAGCAGAAGGTCACAATCACAAAGAACGAAAAGCGCTTTCACTAACAGAGGAAAATCGTCGAAAAGCCTGGGCTGGTAATGAGACAATCCATTACTAGAAGTAAACCTTCTAGTAATGGATTGTCAAATCAATAAGAATTTTATCTGTTAGCTAAAATACAAAATAATCGTTCCTATAATGTACTTTTGTTCATCCAATATCGCATTTACCGTCTTTTTGTAACTGTAGGTGCCTATGTAATTTATCAATGTGTATGTTCTATCAAATAACCTACTTTCACGAGATGACTCCAAGTTCTCACTAAAATTGGTTCATTTGTCCTTAATACTCTTTGACACAGACAATTGCACCAACTGATACCTACCTACCTACCTACATGCATAGTGCGGTAAAGGAATAGGGTCGTCACTATTTATTGTCATTGAAAAGATTTGTATGGGAAACTGAAAATGGGAATTAACTATTATCTCCCCACCACAACAAATACTTTTCCTGGTCCGAAAAGCCCCCCCACTGCTTAGTACACATATTCTGTTTCACCTTGTATATATATTTTATTAGACGACGGGGAAGCGCTTGGCTTTCATCTCACCTGGTATCAAGTTACGATAAGACCGGTACAAGCGTACTTCACCCGGAATCCTGAACTGTCTGAAGAACAGGCTCTTACCTCTAAATGCCGGAACATAACTATATGAAATTGTAGTTATAGCGACAGAGTTAGGTAAGATTGTGGTAGCTATCCAGGCTGACTTTAACAAAGTCCTGCCACCAACCAAACCAAGCATAATATTGTACTCTCCCTAGGGATCGAGCCCGGCACGATTATTTAAAGTGCCCCAAATCATAAATTAAGTCCAAAATAAAATATTTTTATGAGTGAGCATCATTATCTAGACAACATTTTACAATGCTTAAATATCCGGTAAAGTTTGAAGATGGCTGAGATCTTGTCAACTTGAGGCAATGATGTGGTCTATGGACTAGCCTTTTTAGATGATTAATATTCTCTATCTAGAATGACCTGAACATAATTTAAGCTAAAACAAAAAACAAAATTGAACAATCGCTGATACGTACTTGTAAATTGCCAGCAACAGCGCATGCGCTTGCCAACGGACAGATGTCGTATTAGTTTCCAAGAGGAACGCCTTCACAAACATTTTGAGTTCGTCTTCCGGAACCTGCAATTATTTCAAAAACTTATATCTTGAAGCTAGAAAAGACACATTTATCTAGTTAGCATAAGAGATGATAATATAAAACTGACCTGTTTCAGAATCTGCTGCACCAAGACAGGAACTCTGGACTCCTGGAACTTGGATCCATCGGAGATGAACTGGTCGTTCTCAGAACTGGGCTCGCGGCCAGACCATTCCGCGGAGTTCTGTGGAACATTTACACATTGTTAGACATTCAAGACAATTTAGCGATATGTATTGGTTATGTATGAGGATGCTGCCACTCTATGGCTTTTTTTGAGTTGGGAAAGTATTATTCGTAGCCCACCATAACGGCGGAACGTTACACATTTCAATATCCCTCAACAACTGATGCGCAATGTTTTTTTTTATTGTACGACGGGGAAGCGCTTGGCCTTCATATTACCAGGTTCTTCAAGTTATTATAAAGCCGATAATGGAAGCGCACTTCACCCGGAATCCCTGTCTGAGGAACTGACTAAGAAGGCCGGGTGGTAAGAACCTCTAAAGAGCGGAACACGATAATTTTAGAATTGTTGTTATGGCGACATACTTAGGTAAGATGGTGGTAGGCTTTGATGTCAGACCTCTGCACATTTTTGGCTTCGACACACGTATGCCAGTGGATTTCGATGCACCGTACATACCTTGCTCTCCTGTTTGGTGGGCGGCGCGGTCTGGTCGCCGCGGGTGGGCGGGGCGCACAGCGCGGCCTGCAGCAGCTGCAGTACGGTCGGCGCGACGTGCGGGTGGACGCGGCGCGCGGCTCGCACCAGCCACGCGAGCGCCTCGCGACGCTCCGACAGACACGTATGTTGCCAGTTGCCGGTGCGGGCCACTACGATCTCTGCGCACGCCTGTACAACACAATTAAACATTACAATCACAGAAAAGTAAACGATATAGTGACATAGTAAACGGCAACACATGCAGTCGTATGCAATAACAAATATTTTGGAGAATCTTCAAGATTTTTTGCATTGATTTACTATATATATATAAGATTTTACTATATATAACAACTATCAAGCAGTTAGTAAAGGTTATTGTTATCTAAGTGGCTGGTTATGTTAGTATTTGTTCCTCCTATAAATAGCAAGGTACAATATACAATTATATCATTCTCAATAAAGGTCTTCAGAATACAACGCGGGCGTAGGTAAGTTGCGGGTAGCAGCTAGTATACTAAATTTAATACTAATATAGCAAAGGTTTTATTCTACCAACTTTGTGACGGCACAAGCAAGCAGCGCACCAAATCTAAAGTACGTCTCTTGCCTATAACAAGCGTTATTGCGTAGGTCACGTGCCCGTAATTTCACCGTCCATACCCTTCAAACCGGAAGATGCGAGTACCTTGAGATGCTCCATGAGCAGCACCAGCTTGTCGTAGGGCAGATCGCCGGTGAGCAGAGCCTTGGCCTCGTTGAGATGCGTATCGAGAGCGTGCACGTCGCGCAGCTGGCGGTACCGCTCGCGCGTGCCGCACAGCAGCAACAGGAGCTTGCGGACTTGTTTCCTGTACAACAAGATCTTCATCTACACTCCTATCGTAAACTCCGTTTAACCTTATTTTGATTGCCATAGTAGATTGATTTCCTCATTTTACTTTAACACTATGGCCAGATCAAGGCATCAAATCATGTTTTTGCTAAGGTAATTCACACCGGGACAGTTTTTAAGTTTGCATACAAAGCTCAGATCCGATCTTGTATGGAGTACTGCTGCCATCTCTGGGATGGCTCGAATCTCCAGCTCGAAGCCTTACTGGACTCGATTTAGCGTCGTGCTGGTCAAAGGTGATGATTCGCTTTTTGATGCCAATGTGCAGAGCCCGCCTCTGTGGTCTAGTGGTTCAAGCCACCGATTTCAGATCCAGAGGTCCCGGGTTCGATCAATATATTGTGATACAAGGGGAGTACAATATATTGTGCTTGGATTGGTTGGTGGTAGGACTTTGTTTAAGTCCGCCTGGCTAGCTACCACCATCTTACCTACTTCTGTCGCCATAATAACAATTCTAAAATGGTTGTTTTCCGGCATTCAGAGGTAAGATAGGCAGTTCCTCAGTTTGTTGAGGATTTTGGGTGAAGTGCGCCTCCTTCGGCCTTATCTCAACTTGTTACCAGGTGAGATGAAGGCCAAGTGCTTACCCGTCGTACAATAAAAAAAATATAAAAAAAAACTCCATCAGCTGAGCGTAGTTGTTACCTGAGTGGCGTCTGTGGATTCATCATGTATTCGCAGAGCAGAGTCCGCCAGCGCATGTCGAAGTTGGCGGGGTCGCAGTGCTTGTGTATCTGACACGGCAGGCGCAGAGCCATCTCCATCAGCAACTGAGGGTAGTTGTCGAACACTTCCAACGCTTGACCTGTATGATACAAAACTTATAAAGTCATGTTGAAATAAGTCGGCAGATGTAAGAAGAATATTTACATCCTTGTACCATAACTATACAAAGAACGAATGTTTCTTAGTGCATTACCGGTTTTGTAAGAAGATTTTTGTCCCTTGTATATTGCTGGTGATGTAACTCGGTAATGTACGAGAAACAAGGGGACTTAGATTACAGGTAAAAATCTAAACCAAAAATTTACTGACATGCAAAGACAACTTATGAGATATGATGATTGTGATGTGATGTAATATTGTTAAGCTCTTGTGATGATAGAGAGGGTATTGATAATCGGTAAACTAACTTTTGACATATTCCTTGACGAAGAATGGCTGCATGTCTGGTAGCGGTTGCGGGGGCAGCGGCTTCAATAACTTTTGCACGGTCGGCGTGGTTCCAGAATCTAAAAATAACACAAGAATAAATATTATTCTCGAATATTAGGCCTAGGATTTTTTTATTTGCTTTTAAACTTAAGTAGTACGTGCATAGTTTTGTGCACTTATTAAATGGGCTGAAATATTCAAATATAGTCTATACTTAGTTTAAGTAGTCTTCTAGTAAATCCACCAAACAAAAAATATTTCCAACTGAAACTTTGATTTAATATAGGCCCTTTATAGAATGTTTAACTACCCGGTTCACCCACCGATATCAGATCCAGAAGTCCCGGATTCGATACCCAGGTGGAGTACAATGTTGTGCTTGGTTTGGTTGGTGGTAGGACTTTGTTTAAGTCCGCCTGGCTAGCACCATCTTACCTAAATCTATCGCCATAGCAAAAATTCGAAAATTGTTGTTCCGGCATTTAGAGGTAAGATAGCCACTTCCTCAGACTGTTAAGGATTCCGGGTGAAGTACGCTTCCATCATAACTTGAAAACCAGGTAATATTAAGAGCAAGCGCTTCCCCGTCGTATAATAAAGATGTTTTCCAGTATTGAAGTGGAACATACTGGCGTTCTTGTCTTTCCAGTAAGGCATAATTCTGTGGCCATAACAAAAAATCTAAAATTGTTTTTCCGGCATTTGGAGGTAAGATAGCCAGTTCTTCAGACTGTTGAGGATTCTGGGTGAAGTACGCTTAACTTGAAAACCAGGTAAGATTGAAAGCAAGCGCTTCCCCGTCGTATAATAAAGATGTTTTCCAGTATTGAAGTGGAACATACTGGCGTTCTTGTCTTTCCAGTAGGGCAGCAGCGCGGCCAGCACGCGGTAGCAGTGGCTGGGCGCGCCAGCCCGCACCAGCGCCTGCGCGGAGAGCCGCGAGATGTGAACCGCGCACGCGGTGCCGATCAGCTCCTTGGGCGCGGGGCCGCCCGGGGGGTGCTGCTTCCAACGCGCCATCAGTACACCTGGTACAAGATACACGCAACATTGTTCACTAAGCTAATTTGGCTATATATCTGAGTAGGTATGCATTGTTTATTTTATGAAAATAATACAACCGAAATATGGCGTGATACAAACAATGGCGTAATTAATAGTCAGTAAGTTCAACACGATCTGGAGAATGACGTTGTTGGCGTCACGAGAGAACTCATCATCAGCTCCAACGTCGGGATAACCAGTTACAGCTTTTTGTTTACCACATGACACTTACTGAGAAGCCTCATGATGACCAGTTGCAGCTCGCGCCTGTTGGTCCGCTCGTGGACCGGAGTGCCCTCGTCGCTGGCCACGTCCTCGTTCTCCATCATCGAGACCAGCAGCTCTAGTATCGAGATCACAAGTTGATGCTCCTTGTATACCACGTGACACTTACTGAGAAGCCTCATGATGACCAGTTGCAGCTCGCGCCTGTTGGTCCGCTCGTGGACCGGAGTGCCCTCGTCACTGACCACGTCCTCGTTCTCCATCATCGAGACCAGCAGCTCTAGTATCGAGATCACAAGTTGATGCTCCTTGTATACCACGTGACACTTACTGAGAAGCCTCATGATGACCAGTTGCAGCTCGCGCCTGTTGATCCGCTCGTGGACCGGAGTGCCCTCGTCACTGACCACGTCCTCGTTCTCCATCATCGAGACCAGCAGCTCTAGTATCGAGATCACAAGTTGATGCTCCTTGTATACCACGTGACACTTACTGAGAAGCCTCATGATGACCAGTTGCAGCTCGCGCCTGTTGATCCGCTCGTGGACCGGAGTGCCCTCGTCACTGACCACGTCCTCGTTCTCCATCATCGAGACCAGCAGCTCTAGTATCGAGATCACAAGTTGATGCTCCTTGTATACCACGTGACACTTACTGAGAAGCCTCATGATGACCAGTTGCAGCTCGCGCCTGTTGGTCCGCTCGTGGACCGGAGTGCCCTCGTCACTGACCACGTCCTCGTTCTCCATCATCGAGACCAGCAGCTCTAGTATCGAGATCACAAGTTGATGCTCCTTGTATACCACGTGACACTTACTGAGAAGCCTCATGATGACCAGTTGCAGCTCGCGCCTGTTGGTCCGCTCGTGGACCGGAGTGCCCTCGTCGCTGGCCACGTCCTCGTTCTCCATCTTCGAGACCAGCAGCTCCAGCTTCACGATCGCCAGTTGCAGCTCCTTCTTGTCTCCTTCCTCGGGTTTCTCTTCAGGATGGATGGCTAGCTCGTTGACTAGGAGCTCTAGGAGCCGGTCGAGCACCACTCGGTCGGATTCGACCGTCGAGTCTAGATCTCCCGCCAGCATGAGGACCACCTAGGTAATAATAGTTACAATAACTTTATAGTCCTACTAACGGGATTCCTATGTCAAGAGAGTTGCAGAAACAAGTAAAGCAGTGGTGCCACAAACACCCAGAACTATTACATGCCGCATACTATACTAAGTTTTTTTAGCTTGAGATCCGATTCATCAGAAATATCTGAATCAACGAAATGGTTAAGGGCATATTGAAATAGATATATCGCGTTATTGATGCACATTTCGTGGAGTTAGTGTTAGCAGAAAGACAGATATGTATACACAGTAGGCTACTATAAGTATCCAAATCCTGAGATGAATCCCGGGTTCCATCCCAGGGGAAAAAAATATTGTGTTTGGTTTGGTTGGTGGTAGGACTTTGTTTAAGTCCGCCTGGCTAGCTATTTATTGTATTTTTTTGGAACAAGACATTTATTTCACACAGCGCCATCTAGCCCCGAACTAGGCATAGCTTGTAATTTGCAAACTAGATTACGGATAGAATACTTAAATACTGTTGTTCTGCGTACATACTAACTATATGACAAAACACCCAAACACAGAACAAACGATCAATATTTATCACACAATGTTTTTTATTTTTTTACGACGGGGAAGCGCTTGGCCTTCATCTCACCTGGTAACAAGTTAAGATAAGGCCGAAGGTGGAGGCGCACTTCACCCGGAACACTAAACTAACTGAGGAACTGGCTATCTTACCTCTAAATGCCGGGACACAACATTTTTTTTTTAAGAATTGTTATTTGTCCTGGCTTAGCATAGAAGGCAGAGCTATACCAACTGAGCTACAAGGCTTGTTTGTACTATTCGTGTTGCGATCAAACCAATCAACGAACAAACCTGCAAGAACGGTATAGCCCGAACGCCGGGCATCCGCCTCAGTTTAGGCAGAGCGTCCAACGCTGACGATAGCAGCGCTATGCGTAGCGCGTGCAGTTTGCGAGCCTCGCTCTCCGCTTCCAGAGTGCGGGTCGCGGACGGCGCGGGCGGCGCGGTCGACGTCGACGGGCCTGCTGGACAGCGGAGGTAAATAATAATAATAATAAATCTTAATTTCAGACGAAGTCTATATAATAAAATACAAATGAAATTAAACATTTATTCAATAAAAAAGTACAATGAAACTAACTATGTACAAAGGAATCAGACAGATTACCTAAGGACCGTTACAAACGGCCTGTAGGTAACTCAACTGACCAGTACCAGACGGAAGCGCGCCCAAGACACTGGCTGCATTGTGCATTGCCACGCTGAATAGCTATGCTAATTCGCTGGCGTAAATAAGAGCCAGCCCTTGGGTCACGTGTCACCTCAATCAAAAGCCCCGCAATATTCAAATTAAATTAACTAAGTTAAAAGTTAAATTACAAATTTAAAAATAACACACACAAACAATATAGTCAGAGAGAAAACGAAAACGAGAAGTAAGTAGTAAAAATTAAATGTAAATATTGCCGGCCATCAACAAATCGTGTACAATTACAAATGTTATTATGACACAGAAATTCACAACCCACGACGGGACAAAGGGAGTGTAATTTCAAACACTGGGGCAGATCACAGTACAGTGAGTTTCTGCTTGATAACGTTTTCAGCGCTTTAGCGCGAGATATGACACAAAAATTTTGAATCTGCGTCGGTACTCCCGTAGCTCAGTTGGTGAGAGCGTTTCCGGCTTCGGGAAAAGACGCGGGTTCGAGTCCCGTCGTGGGTTGTGATTTTTTGTGTCATAATATCAATTGTAATACAAACATTTTATCAACATGTACAAGTCGTAAAAAAAACACTTGTCATCAGCAATCTTGCCTGTTGGAGTTATATCATAATCTTCTCAAAAGCGAGTTGGTTTACGCAACAGTGAACAATGTTGCCCATTTTGGGCCTGTACATAGTACAAATTTTCAAAGCCAAAAATGTTTCGTAAGGATAAGAAATCAACGAGCTAGCGTACAATCCGATAGTGCACAGCCAATAAAACAAATCCACTTCTTTTACAGTAGATTGGCTTCATATTCTTAATAGCTTTACATTGTCGAGCCGTGTATTTTATTGTTGTGCAACACAAAATATTACGAAGCCACTATTTACGCACTGGTACATTACTGGTTGTAATGTTAATTATTGGGTTACTAATACCAGGCCGTGCATTATCGTGGTGATCTGATAATGGGGAGTGCCCCATTTTCAGATCCACGGACGTTCTAGACTAGATCCAAGACAAGACGGTCTACGTCCAATATAAAATCAAACACTACATCAAAGCTTCAATACTAGCCTGCGACCGGTGCAGGCGCTGTGATGACATTTGAAGTGGGCAGAGTACCCACTGATGGGGCGGACATATCCCCTAGAACACCACAATCAAGTCACAAACAGACACACTTTACAATGTTATGATTTGTAAATATTTATTAAGTGGTTAATAAAAAGCATTTGAACGATTTCATTAGCATATCGATATCAAAAAATCATGTTAAATCCCCGTTTTCTCGGCCCCTTCGCGCTATTAATAGTTTATGGATCTCGATATATTTTACATGACCTTGCCCAAATTCAGAGATGCTGTTTTACATTTTTTCGAGGAAGCATAGGAATATGTAAAATTAATTATTTTAAGCATTAAGTTATAGTTGTTATTTTATAAAGTGGTTTGGTGGAGTAATTTAATTAATAGTAATAATTAGTTTAAGTGTATTTAGTATCTCTTCTTTTTTCTTCGTCGCTTTGGTGCTGCACTGGAATAGCAATGTTACTAACTAAATAAATAAATGTCTCGATTGAAAACGAGTTAAGCCTTAAACTATGAGCTACAGATTGGTCTCACATTTGATGGAGCTGTGACCAGTTTGATGGACCTTATAGTTTCCAAAATAGATAAAACGATGAAGGTAACTGCTCTGTTTTTGGATTTTGCGAAGGCTTTCGACACTGTCTCCCGGCACATCTTAGTTAAAAAAATCAAATAAAGAAGAGCAAATAACCCCATCGCATCGTAGAAAAAAAAAACACTGAACACGGCCCGCGCAACTCGTACAAGCTTTGGAATCTACGAACACGATTGTTAGAAATTACTAAATTACTACGTAATAAAACAAATTACATATTTCTGGTTTAACCATGCTTTGAACACATGAACGGAGGTACAAATCGAAAGGGGATAACACAGATTACGAACGTGTTGGAACAGCGTTTCTTACCAGCCCCAAGAAGAGGGGGACAAGAGTTTCGAAAATATTATTGAGATGATCATCTTTTATGCTCCCGCAGTCCTTGTAGCCAAAAGATTGGCGGGTAGTTACCATAAGCACTACTCCGGCCGGAGACCCCGCCGATGCTGTCGGCCCCGGAGCCGCCGCTCTCGGAGCCGGCGGACCCGGCGGCCTCGCCCGGCGACGTGCGTAGCGTGCTGCCGTCTGTGGCCGCGGTGCTGCCCTCGTCGTCAGAACTGTAACATACGTTTTTGTTCGTGATTCTATCCTTTTCTGCACTAGGAGAGATGGCGCAACACGTTTCCTCACTGGTTTCGTATATTGTAATTGTATAGGAATATATTATGTATTGTACTGTTCGTCTTCCGATTAAATTAAATAAATAAAGTAAGTAAGTCAATAAAGTAAATGAAGAAAATTAATTAAATAAAGTAAAAAAAATAAAAAAATAACCTTATGACCCATAAAAAAAATCTCATGTCATCATAATTTTATTATTATGTGTATTTGTTTTGATTATTTAATTATTGTGTAATTAATGTAATTTAATTTGATTGTGTTTTCCCATTATGAGCCTGAGCTTGAAATTTTTTTTTTTTTATTTATCATGTTTCTTGATAATTCAGATTCCCGCGCCTCGTCCTGTAGAGACAGCGTAATCGCCAGCTCCACTTGGTCGTATACGTACCCTGGTGGTGAAGCGATGACGTCACTGAAGCCGGGCGCGGGCGGCGGCGGCGCGGACGGCGCGGCTGACGAACCCCGCGCCTCGTCTTGTAGAGACAGCGCGATCGCCAACTCTACCATCGTCTCGTCATCGGCATCGGATGGTATATCCTCTAACAGAGCTTCCAATCCTGTGAAAATCAAAGAAGTTGAGTATGAACCTTGATGAAGTAAGATTTAGGACATAGTCGGGGTCGCACTTACAACATATCACGATAATGATAAAATGTTAACAAAAATATTCACACAGGTGATACACGTGACCAAATACGTCACGGCCCAAAAATTTACCCACGGCTTCGCAATACGCTGGCGCATGCACACGTATACAAACCAGGAAGTACAAACATATACATATCTATTTAGTGTCGCATTTTCGTTTCATTGTGTTTCGCAACGGTACTAAAAAAAAACATGATATCGAAGATGCTGAAAGAACACATCGATGCGTAAAAACAGTTCAGAGAGTCCTCACCTTCGGGAGGCATCATAGCCATGGGTTCGAGCCTGCCGAGCGCGTCGTCGACGTCCATGAACTGGTTCTCTTGTTGGTCGTTGGTGTCGGCGTTGGTGTCGGCCTCCGAGACGGCCGCCTCACTCGCAGAGCCTGTGGGCTGCGCTGCGGTCACCGACGAGGCAGCACCTTTACATAAATGGTTTATGGCTATTTCGTTTGGAGGATTTGTTTTAGCTTCTATCTTGTCCGAGACTTAGAGGATCCGAGTGAAGAGCGATTCCACCTTCGGCCTTATCATAACTTAACTCCAGGTGAGATAAAGTCCAAGCGCTTCCCCCTCTTAAAAAATCCCACATAAAATTGTATAAAACGTTTATGGAATCCTTACTTTAGTCGATCAAGTGATGCAAGAGACATTGTTGTTTATAGCACTAAGGTGGCAAGCAGGCATGCCCACCTGAAGCATCACTACATCATTTGCCTGACTAATCCATTTTTAGTCGAGGGAATGATAATAAATAAATAAATAAATAAATATTACAGGACATTAATTTTTACACAGCGCCATGTAGCCCCAAACTAAGCATAGCTTGTAATATTGGAACTAGATTACGGATAGAATACTTAAATACTTTTTTGTAAATACATACGTACTATATGATACAACACCCAAACACAGAACAAACATCTATATTCATCACACAAATGTTTGTCCTGGGTGGGAATCGAACCCACAGCCTACAGCGCAGAAGGCAGAGTTACTACCACCTGAGCTATGAGGCTTGTTGAATGATGTCTCTGAAACAGTAATTGTACCTGGAGTATTCGGTGGTGAGGGGATGTAGACCCTGCGCCTCTTCACGCGAGGCCTCAGCACCCTCATGAGCGCGGTCTTAGCGCCGAAGCTAATGTTCTGGTCCTCAGCCAACAGCAACGATAGGTAGATTTGATTACCGAAGTCGATCTGTCACGAAATAAAGTTATACGTTCAGGTACTGTGATGATGGACTTTTCAGTTCATGAGATTATTAGACAGTTAAAAAGACACGTAATCTTTCCCTAATCCCCCATCCCCTTTCCACCACCGGACTCGCAGACGTACGGCAGGCTACAACCCGTGCCTTGTAAATGTTCCATTGCGCCGAACACATCGTTTCGCTTCTACCTTTATTCATACTGGTAAGGAATGGAATTCCTTGACCGCTTCTGCTTTTCCGCACGAGTACAATCTTGGAGTCTTTAAGTCCAGAGTGAATAGGTTCCTTTTAGGCAAGCATTCTCCATTAGGCCACATCTTTACTTGTTTTTCAAAGAAGCTGTTGGTCAAACGCTTGGCTATCACCGATAAAAAAAATATCTAGGTAGTAAAGACTTACGCAATCATTGTCCCCGTGAAGTTGAAACGCGTGGATAGTATCAGCCAACGCGTGTAGCGTGTGTTCCGTATATCTCAGTCCATATGAGAGTATAGCCGACGGACCCCCCGGGGTAGACTTGCAGAGCGCCAGCCGCCATAGCACACTCGTGAGTAGAGCGCACAAGTGCGGCTCTTTGTCTTTGTCGATGACGACGATTTGGTCGGGGTGGTCCATCCAGTAGATTGACCAGTCGCCTGAAAGGAGTGATTCTTTGAAAAGTTTAGAATGGTACGCATTCCGATTACAATTTCTTATTATTATCATTCTGACGTCCTGCTGCTTAATGCATTGTCTTCCGTGATTTCAACTAACACTACCCCACCCTGTAAATATCATCAAATTTATTTTAAATCGGACAAGCCATTAATTTGAAATGAACGAATAACTACAATTGTATGGGAGAGCGGTTATACACAGCTTAAAAAATAAGAAGATGATGAAGAGTATGGCATGTTTGTCCTTGGTCTCTCCAGTGAACCATAATCTCCTACCCCTTGTGTCCTTGGCCAGTTGACTTCTATCTATCGATTATAACTCTTATTTCTCTTACGATATGGTATAATTTTGTATTGTGAGTGTTTCTAGAATATTGTTACAATGTTGGCTATGGTTTAAATACACCAGAACGTCAATGTCGCTTTAACCAAGTATCAAAATCAAAGAAATGTCAAAATATCAAAGCTCACATCATCTGTGAACTAGATTGTACTGTCAATATTTCCATAGCAGCTGTTTATTTACTCGACTTTGACAGATTAATAATGTTTGCCTATTGACACTCCAACAAGACCAAATACAAATACAAAATAATTTATTGATAAATAAACACAACGAACATACATACACCAAAATTAGACTTTTAGCAAAGGGGGTAGCCATATGCACTATTCTGCGTAAGTAAACCAGCAGGGCTGGTTATCAGAATATCACAAATAAAAAGCTGGAGCCTCGTTAGAGGAAATAGCGGGTTAAACAATTAAAATATACAAATAGAGGTGACCTTCAAGGTGTACCTTGTAGAAAAAATATTTCACTTACCCAGCACTGGTTTGGGCGGTGTGGGCGCGGTGTACTTGACGAGGTTGGCAGGGCGCGGCACGGCTACCCCGCGCGCCATCAGCACCAGACGGAAGTACGCTTCGGGGTCGATGTTGTGGGCGTCCGGGGTGTCGCGCAACTCCTTCAGAGACTTGCACACGTACTTCAGGATGGCTTGATCCTGCACAATTTACTTTAGCATCAAAACTATATTCTTGCCCAAGCAGTCCAAAAGAACCACAATAATTGTTGATATTATGACTTTATTCAAGTTTGCTTGACTAGCTACCACCATCTTATACCTAAGTCTGTCGTCATAATCTGTCTGGATAGATTTGAATTTCACATGCATTGCTACTACCATGTCTTTACTCGTGAAAACCTAGCTCGCTGTAATCTTAATTCGTTTTTATACTCTATTTTTAGCAGTTTGTTTTCCAATAATAAATAAAAATTCTAAATTGTTATGTTCTGGCATTTAGAAGTAAGATAGCAAGTCTCACAATTAAGAGACTATCCAAAAAAAATATTGTTATTTTGTTATCGAAAACTGGGCGAGATTCTAACAAGCCAGTTGGAAAAAACACTGCAAGCTACGCTGTAGGCCGTGGGTTCGCTTCCCGCCCAGATCAAACATTCGTATGATGAATATTGATGTTAGTTCTGTGTTTGGGTGTTGTATTGTAAGATAAGTATGCATTTAAAAAAAAAAAAAAACGTAATTATTTTCGTAATCCAGTACAGGCTTTGCTTAGTTTGAAACTTCTCTTAGTTTTTTTTTTATATGCAACTGCAGCTGTAAAGTATACCTTATGCTGATGGTACTGCGTCTGGTGCAACGCTCGCAGCAAGCACTGCGCCCTCGCGTGCAGCACGGCGCTCGCCGGCACGCACAGCAACATCCGCGCCGCGTCCGCGCCGCCCTCCCCGCTGGTCGCGGGCGGCGCTCCGGCGCTCAGCTCCAACGCTTCGAGAGCAGCGCAAGCCAAGCGCTCCAGAAGGTTCGGTTTCGATGCGGAGCTTTCAGACTCCTACACAGAAGGACTATGTTACGTGTCACTTATTAATATTTTAATATTTTCCCGTCTATGTCACTCGTGTTCTGACACTCGTCCTTGTACGAAAAGCACACCGTGAGTGTTTTACAGCACACATAGAGTTAAGCTCGCCTTTGTCATACTTTTTAATGTATATTTGTATGCTTGTATATGTCTGTGTGCGCGCAATAACGTTTTAAAAAAGAACAAGATAAAAAAGTATAGCGTAGGAAAATTGTCATTGACCGTCTCAGTGCACGTGTTTTCCAATTACCATTGATCGTTTACGAATCCAATTAAAGCGATTGTCAATCGAAATGCGTAGTTGAAGAGTCAATTTAAACTGCATCAATGACACTGACAATTGCCATTGACCGCCTCAAAGCCGCTTAAGATAGGTAATGTGAAAAGGATTTTAGCTTCTTGATGTTATGGTCGGCGAGACCCCTACAAATCCCTTGAGTTTAATAAATAGGTAAGTATATAAAAGTCTGGTTATTTTGACAAATTATATTGGTTTGATTCACTTAGCACTAACACTCTAAATAATTATTACTGCTAAATGAATTATGGTTATGAGCCGCTCTGGTTGATGGTAAGACGCGAACTGATTTAGATTTACTTGATTCGCAGCAAACTGCCATTGTGAACGCTTACAATGCACTATGCGTTTTGCTGCGTGTTCAAATATCTTGAACATACTCCCGAGACCGAAATGAGATGTGGGATGGAGTTAACATCTGGTGAATGATGAATACCTTACTTACAAAACATGGTAATTTTCTTAAATTTATGGTATAACAGTTCAACCTTAACATAACTTATAAAACACAGACATTATGAATAAACAATATGGTTATGAAATAAAATTAAAGTCTTTATATGCCTATGTTACTAATTAATTATGACTTATCTCCTCTAAAGTAAAACCGTCATTATTGTGGTCCATGCCCGTGTCCATTTTGCCTTGTTTTCTTGCACTATAACCTACACTAGGCCAACGATTGGCATAATTGTGAAGCGAACACTCACTTTTATGGTTAAGTTCACTTGCACTTAACACTTCACTGTGGGCACTGGTGGGCCCCGGCGGCGCGGTTGTCCCGACAGCCTCCTGTCGTTGGGGACATTCGCTTCGACGCCGGGGTCTTGGAGACGGCGGGGTCGCCGCAGACTCCTGTCGGCGGTGACCCTCGCCGCGATGCTCGTAGGCAGGAACCCGTTGCCGACGGCACCGACCGCTCCTCCATATCCAGGCTGCACCCATGCACACTACCCCCGCTAGCGTTAGATAGCCGAGTGCGTAGTGGTGGATGTCATGAGCGGATATGTCTTCTATATCTGCGTTGCTCTGTTTCAGCTTTTCTATGGCGCTTCCTAAACTGGCCATTGATATGTTTAATCCCTCGCTTACTTTGGTTGATGTGTCATTGGGGATTTTCACGTTGATAATATGATTTATCTGATCCAGTTCGGGCATGAAGATGGATGGTGTAAGGGTTTTCTGGTATGAGTGGTGGCGGATCGAGTATAACAAGAAATCATTGCCCTTGATTAAGCAATCTTCACTTGTGGCAATGACCCCACTTCGTTCTAGCTGCTGTAGTGTAATTTGATCCCCACATATTATTTTGATTGTGCATTTATCGCAACAAAAGAATAAGTGCTGGTGCAAGTGTAACTCTGCCCATATGTTGGTGCAGGTCAGTTCCTCTACTGTGCACTTATTGCTCGATTTGTCCATTACACAAAAACTTTCGTCATTTTTAATGGTAAAGATAGGTTTTGCCAGCTGACAAAGATATGCGGATTCATGCTGTAAGCACCCTAGTATCTCGTTTGGAGCGACGTAAAAATATGAATCTTTTTGCAGATTTACCGCTACGTATTCAGATGCTGGTATTATTCTGATCATGTTGGTATTTGTTTGTTGGGGTATAGGTAGCAGCTTGTATAATTGAAAGCTTTCTCTACCTATAAGCGGGAAGGTGACTTCGATAAGTACGTACCTTTTGGTAGCCCTAGCCTTGACCTTCAATGTTTTGTAGATATAGGGAAAATCTGTATCTATATCGCTTATTGGTAGTGTGAGTTCGCTTGGCATCTTGCCGTATATTGTTTGTAACTCGCGTTTGAGTTGTGCTGGTGTTAGCAGATGCAAGCTTATTTGCCCGTGATAGATATCAGCGATGGTGTCCAGCAGAGTATCTTGTAGTCGTTTGAGCGCGAGAAGAAGATTATTGGCGGCCATTGCTGACAACGTGAAGTCTTGAATGTACGATATGTTTTGAATTTCACGTTGAACGACATTGGCATTGTTTTGGAAGACCAGAAGTTTTCTGTTTGCTTCTTGATTTTGTTGCGCTACAGTTGTCTCCATCTTCTTCATTAGATTAAACTCCGCTTCAATTATGGAGGTCTGATTTTTCCACAGGTTTGACAGATGCTTTTCATTAGTTTTTAAGATATCAATATCCTTGATATACTGCTCCGCAAAGCGTGAGTCTAAAACTCCAAACAAATCATTCGCTAGATAGCCAACAGCATTAATAATTCCCCGCGGGAGGCGCCTCGCTGTCTGGGCCGTGTCGCGACGCCGCCGTCGTCTAGCGTGGACGCTGAAACGCTGTGTCAGCAAAAGTTCGTTGTAGTAAGTCATTTCTTGGAAATCATGGTTCGCCTGCTGGAGGATATTATTACACTGCGATGTTTTTTCAATCACTTGGCATAGTTTTTCTGTATAATTCATCATTTGCTTGTATGTTTTTATGCCTCCCCAGTATGGTCCCATATCGTAGTATACAACTATGGACCATTTATCTCTGATTAGATGTAACTTTGATATAGAATCGAAATATAAAGTTTGTTTGGTTGATAGTTGTTTTATTTCGTGCAGACTTTGAGCTGGTGTGAATAGCAAGGTGAGACACAGAAGCGTGGTTGCGATGGTCGTCATTGTGGATCTTGCTATACTTTTACGTTTTGGTTCTGGTTTTGGTTCTGGTTTTGATTCTGGTTTTGGTTTTGGTTCTGGTTCTGTTTGTATGTCATTGTTGTTAAGAGGCAACACAGAAAGTTTCACAATCGGCCGTTTCATGACCCCGTTTTTTGTTTTTAGCGAAACAGCCCTAACTAAACCTTCATCCCCCGGGTGCGTGTCTATAACCCGACCAAGAGCCCACTTTCCTGGAGGTAGATTGTCGTCATGGATCACAACCAAGTCACCGATGCTAATGTTTTTCTGTGGTTTGCGCCACTTATTTCTGGATGATAGCTGCACTAAGTACTCAGCCTTCCATCTCTTCCAAAGATCTTGAAACAACTTCTTTATCAGATGCCATCTGGTTCGGGCATCGTTTTCTGTTTCTATGAGCACTGTCCCTGGTTTTCCTGATAGAAAGTGTGCTGGCGTAAGAAAATCTAGGTCGTCCGGTTCTTCTGTCAAGGCACATAGAGGGCGAGAGTTGAGGCATGCTTCTATCCTAGCCAACAATGTGGTATACTCCTCGAAGGTTAGTTTCTGCTGCCCTACAACCCTCCTAAGATGCCCCTTAAGTGATCTAACAGCTCGTTCCCACAGACCGGCTGCACTTGGCCAGCTAGGCACATTGAAATGCCACTGGATTCCCATTTCTGCTATTTCAACCAGGCAACTTTCGCTGAACACTTGCATCAGCTGGTCGTGCTCTTCCTTTATTATTCTGTTTGCTCCAACGAAATTGGTTCCGTTGTCGCTGTAAATATGACGTGGGACTCCTCTCCTGGCTGTCATTCTTGTTAGTGCTGCCAAAAAAACTGCACTGCTCATATCTGATACAAGCTCTAGGTGGACGGCTTTTGTAACCATACACACGAACACCGCAATGTAACCCTTTGTGGTTTTGATCCCACGCCCTTTGTTTGCTTTCACCTCGACAAACCCTGTATAGTCCACCCCGCAGTGATGAAATGCATGTTCAGGATTAACTCTGGCTTCCGGCAAATCTCCCATAAGCTGGTTCTGCTTTCCAGGATCCTGCCTTTTGTATATAACGCATCTTCTCACGTGCGCTTTTGTTGCACTGTATCCCCCGATAATCCAATACTGCTGGCGGAGAGTAGCCAAAGTGAGACGCGTTCCTCCATGAAGGGATGATTTGTGGGCTTGATCTATCATCAATGTGGTAAGGCGGTGGTTATGCGGCAAGATGATCGGATGTTTCATCTCTTCACTTACATGAGCATTTCTTAATCGACCTCCGACGCGTAGTATCCCATCTTTGCCTAAAGTGGGATTCAAATTAAGAATTCTGCTCTTATTACCTACATTTCCGCGTTTATTTATAGAATTAATTTCATCAAAAAATTCAGCTGACTGTATGCTTTTGACTATCAGCATTTTTGCGCGATTGAGTTCATGTGAATCTAGGTAGCCTTGGTAACCTCGTTTATTGCAAACTGGCACTCGTAGTATCCATGCGATAATGCGAATTATTTTTGTTATGCAGCTATATTTTTGCAATAAATCAATTATTATTTCACTACCACTTGCACCATTGTTATCCGTTTGAGTAACTATATTGCAAAACGACGCTTTTATTTCTAGCTCGGTTTCATAAATGGTTTGATTTTTCTGATTGGTATGTGATGGTAGCCACGATGGTCCGTGCCACCACAATGTGTGATCTTTGAGCTGCTTGACCGTTAATCCGCGGCTTGCGCAATCAGCTGGATTATCTGTGGTTTTGACATATCGCCACCTGTCCGCAGGTATTGTTTTGGTGATGAACTTTACCCGATTAGCAACAAATGGCTTCCAGCGAGCAGGATCTCCGTTTAACCATCCTAACACCGCGGTCGAATCGGTCCAGCAGTGAACATCAATCGGATAATCCGCTAAGCAGCTTTGGACTTTCTGCATCAGTTGGGTTAACAGCTGTGCCCCCATCAACTCCAGCCTTGGTATAGACACACTTTTGTTTAGAGGCGCCAACCTGGCTTTTCCTGCGACTAGCCTTACGGTGGTTTTCCCGTTCTTTACTGTCTTACAATAGATAACGCAAGAGTAGCTTTTGAGGCTCGCATCGGAATAGCCACATAATGTTATATTTTGGGTTTCTTCAATTCCCAGCCATCTACTTATCTCGATATCGCTAATCAATGGTAACTCTTGCTTGAGACTGGTCCATTCGGAATTGATGTCTTCTGGTAGTTTTGCATCCCAATCTAACTTTGACATCCAAACTTTTTGGAACATTGTCTTCATCGTAGTGCTAAGGGGGGTAAGCCACCCTAACGGATCGAATAATTTTGAAATGTCGGATAGGAGGGATCTTTTTGTGGCTATGATTGGCGACTGCGGATCAATAGTAGACTTGAATGTGAACTTGTCCTTTTGCGGGTTCCAGCCGAGTCCCAACGTTTTGGTAGAATCGGTTTGCTTGAACTCGTACGTAGACTGGTTGCATTGTTCCTTTTCCAAATCTGTCATGAGCTCTGGTTTATTTGAGGCCCATTTTCTTAGATTGAATCCACCTAGCCTTAGCAGTTTAATGAGGTCGGCCTTCAGTTGGTTCGCCTTTTCTATGGAATGGTGCCCTCCACAGTAGTCGTCCATATAGAAGCACTCCTCTAACTCCTTTGCCGCGTCGGGGAAACTTTGTCTTTCATCAGCCGCTAACTGTCTTAAGCACATCATAGCTAGAAATCCCGCGGGTTTGGTTCCGTAGGTAAGCGTGACGAGTTGATAAGTTCGGATATGCTGGTTTGAATCTCTCCATATAATTTTTTGATAGTCCTGATCATCTTCGTGGACTCTTATCATGCGGTACATTTTTTCGATGTCAGCAGTGTATACGTATTTAAATTGCCTCCATCTTAGGATAAGTTCCTGAAGATCCTTTTGTATATTTGGACCCCTGTACATTACATCATTAAGACTGTAGCCCGAAGAGGATTTAGCGGATGCGTTGAACACAACCCTCAGTTTGGTGGTGGTGGACTCTGTTCGTGTGACTGCATGATGAGGCAAGTAGTACCCAGCCACCTGGTTATTGGTTAATGGTTTCATGTGGTTCAGGTTGATGTACTCATCCATGAATTTTTGGTAATCCACTTTTAACTCAGCGCACTTCTCTAGCTTTCTCTCCATACTACGGAATTGAGCCAAAGCTTGCGGCTTAGTAACACCTAGCTTTTCTTTCATGGAGGGCTTAAATGGTAGTCGGACTTCATATTTTCCTCCTTCAACCCTCTTAGTGGTTTCTAAAAAATACTGTAGGCACTCGTGGTCGTCGTTTGACATCTCTACCTGTTGATTTATATCCTCATTTTCCCAATATTTCAATAAATCTTCAGTGTGATTGAGAACGACATTACAATGGTATTGTGGTTTTGTGGACCCACAGAGCAGCCATCCTAATAGTGTCTGTTGGGCCAATGGTTGATCATCTTTATCTCCTCGTAGAATGCCGCCTAACATAATCTTGCTGTATATATCGGCCCCGAAGAGTAAATCTACTGGTCTGCTTACATTGAACTTTGGATCGGCCAATTTTATACCCTGGATATGATGCCATGATTCCGGCATGATAAACGAATTATTTGGTAGCTGTTTCATCAAATTATTTACGATGATAGCGTTGATGTTCAAGGAATAATCACTGTGGCAGGATTGGATCGATAATTCTAGTGTGCCCTTTGCGTTATTTTGCTTCTGTCCTAGACCGAATATTTGACCTTTAAAACTGTTTCTCTTCAACCCTAGGACTTGCGCCGCTTTTTCGCTGATCAAGGATACTTGAGATCCTTGGTCGACTAGAGCTCTCATCTCATGCTGACTGCCATCAACCCCTATGACTTTAACTATGGCAGTGGCGAGAAGTATTTCAGAAGATTCATCCCAAGACACGTTGGTTGTTCTTGACACCATTTCCTTGCCACTCGTGTTCGTCTTCGATCTTGCTGACGGAGATGGACCTTGATTAACTAGGGCATCGTGTAAAAAACTGTTGTGTGGACCTAAACAAACCCGGCACCGTTTGGACGATTGACACGGTTTTTTGTGATGACACATGCAATTTTTACAATAATCTAAATGCTTGATTGTATTTAATTTTTGCTCATTAGTCATCTTGTGAAAATCAGGGCACTGCCATAATCCATGCTCAGCATTGCACACTCCGCAGGTTGGAGACCTAGATACGTGAAATGCGTTTGAACTAGGCCTTGAGCTTTCTTTGCTCACTAAATGGTTTTGTTGAAAACTTTTCTTATGGTAATGGTAATTTGATTTTGACGATTGAGGCGTAGCTTTTTGGTTAGCGACCGGCTCTTGCTTGCGACGGGATACCTCCAAAGCTGTAAATTTCATCTCTAGGAATGCCAGGAACTCCTGTAAAGAGGGCAGCTCTCTGGGCATTTTCACAGACTCTACATACTCTTTGAAGGTCTCGTTATCCAATTTTTGTGCTAAAAGATGAACTAAAAGTGGATCCCACGAATCGACGTCGACGCCCAAGTTCTTAACTGCATGAAGGGTTTCTTTCGTCACATCATGCAACTTTTTTATCGTCGGCATCGACTGTTGTGTCATGCTTGGGACCCCAAGAAGTATGTTGACATGAGACGTAAAAATAAGCTTCTTGTTCTCATAGCGGTGGTTTAAAATTTCCCAACATACATGATAATTATCGGAGCTAATCTGCAGATGATGTATCAGACGCTCCGCCTCTCCGGTCACCTTACTCTTTAAGAACTGCATCTTTTGCGCGTTGGACATTGCCGGGTTCTTATCGATTGCCTCACTAAACAAATCTTTAAAAGAGACCCAATGGTTGTAGGTCCCGTTAAAAACAGGAATATTTATCTGAGGAGCTGACTTCTCGCGGTGCTTTACTGCCCACATCTTGGTATTGATGCTGTCCGTCAACTCACAGTACGTTTTTTCGTGTTTGCAGAAATCTTCTTGGTATGCGCTGTCGCAGCCTCCGTCCTCACTTTCGATCTCCCAATGGAGCTTATCGATATCACTCCAACGGCTGTCCAGTGATTTCAGAGCGCTTTCGAACTGCCACTTGTTTTCGAACTTGCCTATGTCTATCCGAACTACAGTTCTTTCAAACGCTTTGAAGTTAATAATCTGCTTTCTTATTAAGTGATCTAGTTTACTTCTTCCCCTTGATGGAGACGAAGATTCTCGCAAAGGGAAAATTTCCTCATAACGAGAAGCAGTGTCTTGGTGCGGCCGCGAAGCCTCCGTATCTGGTTGACGTTGACTCACGCTGAGCTGCCTGGTGCAGACACTTGCTGATGGTTGCTGTGGCACCTCTACCTCTGGTTGGCAAAGATTCACCCCTGGTTGATCCTGCCTGATGCGATGGTTCCTCGCATACAGACTAGGCGATGGTAATGGCTGTGCCCCCGTCCCTGGTTGACGGGGGGTCACCTCCTGTTGACCTAGGATAATGCTGCGCTGCTCCGCGTAAATGCTTGGTAATTGTTGCGGCGGCGGTGCCTCCACTTCTGGTTTATGGGGGCTAACACCTAACAGCTTCATTTTACCTAGTTGGTCAAAGGTTTTATCTATGATCTCTCTAATACGCAAGTAAACCTCTCGGGCAATGTCATAGCACCCTTTCTCGAAGTACGCGTGATTAGGAGACGCAAACTCACACAATCTACTATGGTTGTCTTGGTAATCTTTCCAATAAGCTTCCAACATGTCAGCCTTCCGCTTATAAATATCGATGGTCTTCCGCTCAGAACCATCTTTTTTTATATTAGTTAACAACTTTATCAGAGCTTCGTAGATCTCCGTCTGGTTTATGAAGAGATTTTCTACGTCCATCGTGTTGCTGGTATGCTATACAATACACAAACAATGTAGATATAATAAATGGATCGCTCTGACCTTGTCTGCTCCAAACGATAGTCACCGCAGCCCTCTTCTTGGTGATGCAGGTACTGCAGCCCCCAGCTTTGTAGCACTGTACACTCGATAGACACTGGTAATTTTTATTTTCGAAGGACCATGAAAAGGATTTTAGCTTCTTGATGTTATGGTCGGCGAGACCCCTACAAATCCCTTGAGTTTAATAAATAGGTAAGTATATAAAAGTCTGGTTATTTTGACAAATTATATTGGTTTGATTCACTTAGCACTAACACTCTAAATAATTATTACTGCTAAATGAATTATGGTTATGAGCCGCTCTGGTTGATGGTAAGACGCGAACTGATTTAGATTTACTTGATTCGCAGCAAACTGCCATTGTGAACGCTTACAATGCACTATGCGTTTTGCTGCGTGTTCAAATATCTTGAACATAATGGCTAAGAAATGGATATCAAAATGCAACTTACTTGAACCACTTTGCTTGACGATGGGCAAGCAGATGGATCCTCATTTTCTTCAGGCCATCCGAATTGCTCCTTATTCTTTCCATATACCTGAAATCAAAATTCAAATAAGAATTCGATTTCTATATCTCAATTATTTGTACATTATATATTTTTAGTGACCACACCTTTACAAATTTTTTAGTAACAATACCTTAACAGAATCCACCATAGTGACACCATCGGGGTCTTGGGATGGTCCAAACGTGATGACCAGCTTCTTGTCTGATTGCAGTGACTCTTCGCGGGTCAAGGGTATGTCAAACCAGCGGTTGCGCATCACTATCGTCTGCACTGTCCTTCCGTACATCTGGAAAAACGAAGCCAACATTCGATTCGCACGAAAATGAGCCGTAACGCCAAAGGGATAAGATTTAAACAAAATAACAAGGTAAAGGTATATTTTTGTGTCATACCTCAACAAATGAAGGAGTCCTTGCGACGTCCTGTGTTCCGAGCAATACACGGATGCCGCAAATAACTGTGTTTGGATCCGAGTTCATTATTTCCATTTGGAATCCGCTCATCTTAGTCGACACCACATATAAACCTGATAAGAAAACATAAATTATAAGTATACGGTTTCAAATATCGAGCTGCTAATCTATAGTGTGCTCTATTACCTGTAGTGTTGAGTCGATGTTTGATCTGCACAGTATTGTAGACTTGCAGAAGGTCATTGCCACCAAATTCGATGTCAGTCATAGCTACGCAATGCTCGAAGAAATCTATCGGGAACTGCGGCGCTCCATTCATAGTAGATTTAGTGACCACCTGAACATAAATAATTCCTCAGGCTCGGCTCAAGTATACAATAATCAGCGACAATAATCCAAGTTATAAGACATACTACGTTTTATACCGTCATTCTGGCAATATAGATTTAAAAAAAAACATAAGCTACAATATGAAATAAAAGAAAAACCCTAAGATTCCTGTTGCTATAATCTTGGTACAAAATTTTACTTATTAATTAACTGACATCTAACTTTTTTTTATTGTACGACGGGGAAGCGCTTGGTCTTCATCTCACTTGGTTTTCAAGTTATGATAAGGCCGAAGATGGAAGCGCACTTCACCCGAAATCCTCAACAGTCAGAGGAACTGGCTATCTCTCCTTTAAATGCCGGAACACAACAACTTATAGAATTAATGTTAAAGCGACAGAATAAGGTGGAACTTAAAACCTTAATCTTGAAACAAACTCAAATAATGTTTTAAAATGTTCCAGAACGTTCTGCAATACGGAAACGGGTTTCAGTAGAAGATGATGATGCTACCTGCTGTACTTTCCCTTTGGAATGGTGAGCGACGATCCTGGGCTTGCGTCGCGGGGCATGTATCGGCTGTCTAATCGGAGACAGCCAGAAGCCCGTCTGCTCGGCATTGGCAGCGTACATCCTCAGACTACCGTCCTCGCAGAGCAAGATGAGCGTAGTCTTCTGTACGCCGCCGCCGCCGCACCAGTGGCGGACGGCGACCATGTCCGTGATCTTAGCCTTCGCTGGTACCACCTTGGAGAAGAAGTTAATCTGTGTAGGAGCGGGTACTTGAAAAAAATATTTCAATTCTGTCAAGCGCACCCCAAGAAATGAAAAGATCCAAGCGGGATAGATTTAATTGATGCTGGTAAGTTCAAAGCGAAGATAAATGCTTATGATAAGCAGGCACGATAAGTCTCCCGTCTCGTCATCGTTACGAAAAGACCGCGAAAGGAACGCATTTCCCTTCAAAGGAGTATTTGCAGTCTAAATTTCATCATTTTTTTTTTTAAGTTGATTAGGAGTATTACTGTTCTGTGGTTGTTCCTTGTCCACCGCGGCAAACTACGAATCGTTGCGTTCATGTTTGGGACTACCAAGATCGAAAATGTCTAGTATCAACTCATTTCGTGTTTGCTTATCATAAGCACCCAGATTTGTTCGTATCATAGTTTTACAAAACAAGTTGTATTTAACAGATTCGTATGATTTGAGCAAAGAAAATATTTTCAGCTGAAAATAAATCCGAAAGCAGATCGATTAATAAAATCGTTTCACCTTCCACCGTAGTTTATCCTGCGTTGCTACTAACCTTGATTTCCTGCACGAAAATTTCAGAAGGAGTGAGCATCAACACGACAGGGTTGTTTGACGATTGCATGATGGCGGTCACAAGACCCGGATGTCCGGCCACTTCCGCCCATTGGCAGAGCGATTGCACCGCTTGCTTGCCGCGGCCCCCTTCCTTCTGAGTGGATGTAGTCGATAGATTTATCATTTCTGTGCCTGGTCAAACGATACTCAACTTTAGACAACTGAACACAGGGACTGCTATTGAATGATAATGTGATTTTTGATCCTGTAGCTCATATCAGAAAGAGACTGAGAAGACATATACTAATTATCTGTCCAAACATTTACTTGCAAGTGATTAAAGGGTAAAAAAAAACTAAGTAAACTAAAAATCCAAGTTCTCTAGGTTAATGAAGTGTAGCTAGTTTCATAATTAAAATATGCGTAAAATTGACAGAAGCGCATTCAATCTAGACTCACATTCTACTACTTTTACTCTCAACCCGTATTTGTAACTGATTAATGTCTAGGGTTTGTTCAGAAGGAGAGAACCCATCTTAGGTTTGGTGCGCTCCAGTCTTGTGTACCCAGAAGGGACACCTTCTAAGGCTAAGCGCCAAACTTGATGTTTATTGTCTTCAAGAAGAGAAGTTAACAGGTAAATTAAGACTCTCTTCTTGGCTTTCATCTCAACATAACGATTCTAAATTTTTGTTGCATTTAGAGATAAGATAGTTTCTCAGTCTGTCGACGATTCCGGTTGAAGTGCGTTTCATATTCGGCTTTATCATCACTTGAAACTAGATGGGATAAAGCCAAGCGCTTGACGTCGTACAATTAAAATAAAGTTTAGCATAATCAATTTAGTTATATTTTGGCCACGACTGACGGTTCTCTTACTGACTCTATCTAAATAATAACCAAACAGTCTCTTTATGACATTTGCAGAGTGTTTTTACAAACCTCCAACAATTTCGAGTTGCTGATTCAAGGCGCGTCGCCTCTCACGGTACGAAAGGCCTGAATGCCAGGTTAATACAAGCAAACTTTTAAAATACTGTGTTAGTAAACATAAAAACGAATGAGTGTTATACTTAATTATAAGTTTTTTTTTATGTTGGATACCCAACATTTGCATGCATTCAAGAAACGAATGTGTCATATGAATTAATTATTTTTAAGTTAATATAATATAATCAATAATTATTTCAATTGAATATTTTGAAAGTAAATAATGTAAATTAAATAATATATATTGCACTAACCCATTGATTTTGTGAACTCTTACATATGGACATAATGTAATCTGAATAAGCTTTATAATAATACAGAAAATATAAAAAAAGTACCTTTTAAACTTTCTTCGACAGTGTTCAAAGGTGCAAGGAAGCTTTTTCCATGTCCGTATGAGACGAATAGAATCTTGAGCGTGTGAGAGTAGTAGATAGACACGCCCCCACCGCCCACTAATCCGGCCACGTCCTGTTGAAATCATTTAATTTATTAGGCAGTCATAAACAATTTAATACAAATAGTATTTAGGAATATGATTTACTTATAAATGTTACGTTTCAAAATTATTCTAAAAAATCATATTGAATAAAAAAAAACGTTTCGGACTTTGACTTTCTCCTAGTATACGGGTCGCGATTACGATCAGGCGGTTGTTGGCGATTCAATCATTATTCAATGATGGTTAAACCGTCCGTGGACGTGTGTGTGATATGGTACACTACTCGTACCTGTATCTCCGGATGCAGCACTTCCAGCGTGTTGGTGACGTAGAAGTCGCCGAGCGAAGCGCGCGACTCGTCACTCATCGGCTGCCAGTAGATGTGGCCCGTGGAGCTCATACACAGCATGTGCATTACGTTATTTTGATTCACGAATGTCACGTCGCGCACCTGGCAAACAAGCGCTACTCTTACAATCTGTACAGTGAGCCTGCTGTATCACAAGTCACAACCTACACGCTTCATAGACGGTGTTGTACGGACTTCCCACACCACTTCGTTATAAATACGGTATGAAAAGAAAAATAGCATTCCACAAAGACGTTCACGACACGAATGTTATGAAAATCTCAGCGGGCGTGTGATGAACCGCGGATCGATACCTAGGTACAACTTTTGTATTATTGTCTTCTTTTAACATTCGCTTGATTACAACACAATATTTTTAATGAAAACACGTTAGTGATTTAGAGGTAAGATGGCCAGTGCCAGTGAGATGAATGCCAAGCGCTTCACCCGTCGTACAATAAAATTATCATAAAAAAAAATGCTAGTATTGTATATGCGAAAGTTTTTTGAAGGTTCAGCAAAAAATAGTGCAAATATTGACCACACAGGCAGGCTTCTTCATATCCATACGATGTGGGCAAAGCCACGATAGTTGTATAATTACAACTACCATAAATAAATAATAGGTATAGTGTGATCTACCTTCTAATGGTGTACCACAGACAACGGAGTCACTGGCTTTTGTAAGCGGTTATGACTGAATGTTCGCAACACTAGTGATAGGATCTGTAAAGGTCCAACCTGGCCAGCGACCACCTTCCGAAGACCTGTACCGCAGGTGCGTGTCTTCTGGGATATCTCACTCCATCGAATACCTTATCCTTGCTTTGACCTAGAGCTAGCCAGACCTAGAAGTCAAAAGCTAACTTATCATTCATAAAAAACATGATTGATAAAAACGTACCTTTCCGCTAGGAACAAGGAAGTCATGCATAGGGTTGGTACAATCCCGGCTAAGGTCAAATATTTTCACAAAGTCGGAGGTGACGAGCGCTAGTTGAGTCTGCGAGCCCGGCAGCCATATTGACTTGCTGATGAAGTTATTGGCGTCCACCTCCGTGTTCAGCACTATGTGTTCTGCGACCGCACCTGATAAAGGCAACAGTTGCTTTTATAGAGATTAGTTACACGGACATGGCAAGATATCACACTAGAACAGCTCCATACACCTTTAGAATCGATGTCATATTGTTATGATGTCATAGAACATATGACATCATAACAATATGACATATATATGACATCATAACAATATGACATCGTAACAATATGATGAGTTCTCTCGAACTCTGATTCACTTAACTGTGTGATATAACAAACATTTGATTAAAGTTGGAAATTGAGGGTAGTTGAATATGAGTAGATTCGTGCATGAATAGAAGTTGATAGTGACACTTCGTGGCAAACCAAACGACCCAAAAGCGATGTTGAGCCGTTATTTAGATGATCAAATTTGATTGAAAAACTACAGCTTACATTCTTTCAAACGAGATGAATGAGGAGTCTACATAAATGAAAATCTCAATTATTTTCTACCTCCACTATTGAACGTCAGAACATGGCACTCCTTCAGGCCGCATACCGCCAGCAAGTCCTCATTCCACGGGTTTCCACTCAGACTGAGCACAGTGAAAGGTATCGGCACCGACGACAGGCGCGTTAGGGTCAACTTGTGCTTTGACGAATCAGCCTGCTTCAGCAGGGCTGACAGTTGGAGTACGGTGATTTTTCCTGTACAAAAGAAACAAAAATGTAAAGTGGTTTCCAAATTGAAATCATGTACAGAACATCTTACAAAATGCTGGCTGGGCGATAGACAAGACACACATAGAATGAGTTGGAGGAGCTGTCATTATTCAAAAAGACACAAAACATCCAGGAAGTAGGTGGTGATAGTAGAATTTTCATGGTATTTTACGAAAAGGTGTATCAGACAAAATGCTGGCCCATTGTGGGTGATAGACAAACATAGAATTAGTTGGAGCAGCTTTCGTGTGTCAAAAAGACATTAAAATGCCAGTAAGTAAGTGGTGACCGTGTGACCGTTGATGCTGGAACAAACGAATGTAAACCTAAACCTCTACTACATAAGTACCTTTTTCGTGTGACACAGCTAGATGCTGACGGCGGCCTTGCGGCGAGGCGAGGCAGCACATCGCGACTCTCCTCAGTTTGTGTGACGTCATCAGCTGACGGATCGTGTGACCATTCTCACCGGTGTACGACATTCGAACGTTCTCGAATGCGCCTTCTTGGGACCCTGAACATAAAACTTGATCACTGGATATACTATATTTACGAAGTAAAGCATACAGTTGGTAAAAGAAAAGTGAAATCAGGATTCACTATCCGTAGCCTTTTTATTAAATTATATTTACGATGGGTCTTGACTTAGCGGCTTGCCTGGGCAAGAATGTTGTCTACAATGAGGCGACGTTTTGTTCACAGGTTAGGCAGTAGAGATCCTAGTGAAAAAGCTCGTACGGGGATTTCCCCGCAGGTCATTTTTCACTAGGATCTAAATAGGCGCGATAGACCGCCGTGTTTCTGTTTGCAGGTTATTGTTGCCGGTGAGATTACGGGCACACGGGGCAAGACATGGGTTCCACTTAACATCAGGTGGGCTGCTTGCTTGTTCCATCTCCATGTCGCATAAAAAGGCCGCATTCATAAGCTCATTTGGACAAATGACGCACCCGCTTCAGCTTTGCCACCGTTGGTTGTGTCACGTGATAACTCACCCAGTGTGGCCTGCATCAAGTTGTCGGTGTGTGTGAAATTCTTCTCCACAGTATGCATCACCGCCAGAGCCCTCTGCGCCCGGCTGTGCGCGCCGGTCGGCGAGATTCGTTCGCAGACCACCTTAACGGGCGCGCTCAAGGCGTCCAGGAGACGACGCACGCGCTCCATACATTGCGACCAGCCGTTGTATGACGTCAGGAATTGACGGCATCCTACAAAAAAACCCTGTCAATTTCGGAGACACTCACAACTTTAATTTGGGGATGCTTGAGAGATATTTAAATCCCGTTACGATTGTACTTAAGAGTTCTAAATGTTCGTACCTTAAAAAATGGTGTCTAAATTCCAATGTACAAACATGTGTACGTACATAGTTACACTCGAAAACATTATTTTGAGGCAGTTAACAAATAGGGCAAAGTGTAACTATAGTTATTTGTATGGTTTACCTTGAATGTTGCTGGCCAGTACTGGTCGTCGCGGCATCGTCAGTAATGTGGGCGGGGTAGGGCTGGAGGGGCGGCGACGGAGCGAGGGGGCGGGGGGCGCATCCTCGGGGCCAGCGCGGGCACCGCCCAGCGTCACCGACCGCTTCACTAAGGCTTGGCAGCTGCAAACCGTTATCCGTTACTAGTGGATAATTAGCCATGGCATGGTATAAGCGTGCCTATAATAGCGCTTATTAAATGCACTGGCACAACAACGATTCATCATAGACCTCATCTTTGCCCAGGCAAGTCTCAAACTCAAGAGCTTTAAAACAAATTTAAAAAATGACATAATCGTCAAAATTTCACGAAAAAAAGCATTGTTGAAATTGAATACAATACAAAATACGTTGCTGGCGATTTCCTGCGAAGTTTCATGTCCAGGATGACCTGCCTCTAAATTTGCTATTTTATACGACACCTTAGAGTGGAAGTGCTAGGAACTTTCTACTTATCCGGACATCACCTGCCTATGCCACTACACACAGCAATTAGAATGTAACTGACCTTTAGTAATCCCACTACCTTCATAATTTGTTTACCAACCTTGGTCGCGCTAAAAGCTGCTGGGAAAATGAACTATTGAAGGGGAACGTTACCTAGAATCAGGCTTAGCGCCGCAATCGCAGAAGAAGTTTCCAAACTTGGCGTACGACACGTCGTGCCCGCGATGACACACTCGCGCGCACACCGTACACACGCCGACGCCGTCCACCATCTTGCACGTGTGGCAGTGGTACCAATGCTGATTCATGAACTCGCGTTGCGTCACTGTGAACGTGCACAGCTTGTATTGGAGCATGGAGTCCTCGTCCTGTGGAATAAATATTATGCTATGATTTCTATGCATTGTTTACAGCCAGGTTTTGATTTAGACCAAACGAGCTAATGCTTATTCTAGCAAATTCTCATAGTGTAAGAAAACACAGACAGAGCATTCTTCTCGGCGCAAAGGCGTACCTGCCATGAGCTGTTTGAACGTGCTCGCTCCTCAGAGCGGTCTCATCAAAATATGCTCCATCGAATAATCTATGTTGACTTTTAGGGTTCCTGACCCAAAGTAGCTAATGAGACCCGCGAGTCGGACTCGTGCTTAGGCTACAGAAGGCAATTAATATTCGCTATTTACATAAGTTCTCAACGCATGACTAGATGACGCGACAAGAAAAAATCAAACGCGCTAGAGATGGGTTTTTGGATTGAAGTCGAATTAGTGTTCATTGCAAATTTTTACAGAAATATATTGCTTGTAAACATGGGCCGGATCGCAAGTGCGGACACGCATGTTCGCACTAGGCCGGCTTATCATTGAATAATTTTGCTCGTTGGTATTCTTATTGTGTAAACGCTGACAACTAAAGTTAGTTTACACTAAAGTAGCATTATTAAAAAAGAAGGAATAATGTCTTCGGTAGTCGTATCTCTTTGGTCTAACTAAACAATCAGGAAAATGGTATCGCCTGGGCTGCGTACTACTGCTGGGCGAGTTTGGATAAGGGAGGCATTCGATCCGGCGCGGTGATACTCCTGTGATGAGACTACGACCAGATTAGACTGATAGATTGAGGATTATTTGGATGTAGGTGTTTTTTTTTTTACTGTACGATAGGGTAGCTCTGGCCTTCATCTCACCTGGTGTTAAGTTATGATAAGGTCAAAGGTGGAAGCGCACTTCACTCGGAATTCATAACAGACTGAGAAACAGGCTATCTTACTTTTTGAATCGAACAGACACATAAACAAAGTCCTACCACATTTTCATCGGTTACTTTTTTTTTTTCTTCTAAGAGGAAGTCAATCATTTCTATGTTTTTATAGTGTAGCTACTGTAACCTATAACTTACGGAATCGTCTGCGCTCGTATCTCCTTCGTCCTGTTGCTCCTCGTTGTATTCGACGTCGAATCCGAGATCGGACGGCGATTCCCAAGTCGGACTGATGGAGCGGCAAGCTAAAACACATTACGTATGTGACATTCATATCACAGAATTTTCGTCTTAAGGTAAAAGGGCAAACATGACTCTATTACTAAGAATTCGTCTTCAGACCCTGTCTGTGTGTCTAACTGATCAAGCATGAGGCATCAGCGCGATGAGGTCTACGTTGGAGCGAGCCTAGACAGAAGAACTTAACTCTCTTCTTGAATACATTAGGGTCGTTGTACAATTTACAGACGCTGGGTCATGATTATTAGGTCCTTGCAGTGCGCATGATAAAATATTTTGTTAAGAGCTTCCTAATAAATGGAATATCAACCAGATGTGAATGTCAATATACACAGCGTCTGTAATTATATTGAAAAGGATGAAGACGGAATAAGTTTGTGAAGCACCTCAATATATTGATATTTTGGCTTTAATAATAAATAAATAGCATAAAGCATTCAGAAATAGTATAGCTTTAAATCGGTAAAAAAATTTTTTGAATCAGTTCATAAGTTTCTGGGATTACTTTAACTCTTCTCCCTTTCACCCCTCCCTCTGTCCCACGTGGGACATTACGAATAGTTTTTTTCGGAATTACATTTTATTATAATATTAATGAAGTATAGATGTCACCACAGGAAGAAATAAACGCGCTATTGCTGTATTTGGGGGTAAGTGTGTCGAAGAGTTCAGCGCAAAATTAATTTGCATTTTTTGTCTAGAAATGAGGGTCGTAACCTTCGGTCGACCTACATTCGACTCGCATTTCTTTGATAAATTTTATTTAGGTCGATAGATTACGCGTATAATAAATTAATGTTTATCGCACAAATGTTAATCGCGGGCCGTGTGGGAATCTAACCCCACAACCTACAACGCAGAAAGCAACGCTGTGCGAGGCCTAAATACAAGAATTAAGGAAATAAGTCACAAAAGAGAGAGAAGGAAACCGTTTATTTCCATCGCCACAAAATTATATAAAACTTATCAAAAAAGCTTCGTTGTCAAAGTACTTACAATGCGACTGCGTCGTGGTGATAGCGTGTAACGCGTCCGTCAAATAGCACAGAAGCACGCAAGCGGACTCGATCTGCGGCGCCAGCTGATCGTCCACTGGGCTATTCTCCAACTTGAAGAGTACTTCCAGACTGCTCAGATTGTCCACGCTGTTCACCAAACATTTTTTTTATTAATGCTAAAAATATGCTAAAACGTTTGATTTGCTTATAATTACATTTTGACTTTTTTTTTTGTTGTATGATAATTACGAGATAAATTGATATCTTAGTCCCAAACTAAGCAAAGCTTGTAGTATGGAAAAATAGATGACAGTTTTTTATCATCTTTAAACGGCTATATTTGTCCTGGATGGGAGTCGAACCCACAACAGCGCAGAAGGCAGAGCTACTACCAACTGAGCTATGAGGCTTGTTGAGTGTCGAGCTGAGCGACTCGTCCTTAGAGCGTTGTTTCATTTTCGAGTGAGAGATCACATGGTATCCTACGATATCGTAGGCCGGAGTAGATGGGTCGTAGACACTTACCAAGCAGAGAGCCACGACACGACAGCCGGGAACAGCTGTTTGTGCTCCGACCCGGAGTGCGCGTCGGCGAGACGACACATCTCTTTGAGAACCAGCGGAGAGCACGGCGTGTCTCCACAAACACCAATAAGCGTGGAGAGTATGCGCTCGCTCACTTCGGGGCCGCTGCGGACAAAGGCACAGTCATCATTCAACATCATTGCGATCTGGCATAAGCAGAAATTGAGGGGGGGGGGGGGGGGGGGATTCGATGGAAAACGATTAAACTAAACAAAAGACGAATACAGCAATAAAATACCCTGCGCATAATTCCTACCCAACGCCCAACCACACCTGTGTACCTGTCTATGTACATCAACAAGTATCATCAAGAATAAGGTAAACAGGAAGGTAAGTATTACTCAACGCTGGTATTCTGTAGAAACCTAACACGAGTGGTGTCACAGACGTCATCTTAGCACGGTGATGATATGATGTTGCTTTTCTTCGCCCTAAAGTCATTATTAATCCTAACCAATTTATGTAGTGTACTCAGCATTATCTTACACGGGAGCAGTAGAAGGTCGAAGAAGAGATGGGTGGATTGTGTGAAAGAGTCCAAGTCAAATGTTTTCATTCATATTTTTAATATAATTAGTTTTTATATTTTTAACGATGGGGAGGTGGCTTGGCGTTAATCTCACCAGATTTTCCAATTATGATAAGGAAGAAGGTGGAAACGCACTTTACCGGGAATCCTCGACAAACTGAGGAACTGGCTATCTAACCTCTAAATGTCAGAAAATAAAACTTAAGAATTGTTATTATAGCTAGCCAGACGTCAAATCTACCTCCTGTTAGGAATCGCGATGAGCACACAAGGAGAAAGGCAGGAACCTCCCGAGACATAAGTATGAAAGGCGTGGATGGAGAGATGGCAGATAGGAACGAGTGAAAGAGAAGAACATGTTGTGCCGACCCCCCCTAGCGTGGGATAAGGCAGGAGAATGATGACGTGATATCTCACCAATGTATGACGACGTGCTTGCACAGTGCGGACAGTAAGGCCGCGTTCTCATTGGCGGTGTCCGCGATCGTGGTCGGCGGTTCCGAGGTCGTAGCACTGGCGCTGCCTCCGCCACTCCCCGCGGCACTTTCCTTGCCCGCTTCTGACCAACTCGTCGTATCTACAACGAATAAAACAGTTCATATTCAATTGTATCAGGTAGCTGATTGATTCAGGCGTCATTTTGCGGAGATCTATTTTTTCAAAAACAGAAAAAATCAGGATCAGGATATAATAAGTCTTGCTGCTAATCTGACGAGCCCTATGTGGGCGTGTTGCCGCTTCGAGCGCTGCGCTACATTATATCAGGTAGTCAAGTCTAGTGGCCAGGTATCTAGTAAAATGGCCGCGGCGGTCTCGGCTTGAGAAACGCCAACTCAGCCCATGGATGTCGTAAAATCCGACTAAATCTCACCAGAAAAAGGGCAGCGACTTCCTTATATCTATTATTTTCTCCGTTACTACGATCACCATTCCGCCTACCAAGCGTGGTGATTATGGGAAAACTTTGGCTTTGGAGGTGGCTCTGTTCAGCAGTGGACACTAATGGGCTGTTGATGCGATGCGATGAGTTCAATTTCATAATGTTTTGTGATTTCTAGTCACTGACGATTTGCAGAAGCTATTTATTCATCGTATAATTGATAATGACTACTGATAACTGGCCTCAAAGCTCGTATGGTAGTAGCTTTGCCTTTGATGTTCTTACCCTCGGTTTGTCTAGTTCTAGGCCAGAGCAAGGATGAGGTCTATGGTGGAGCGAACTTTCTCAGAAGGATGGCTCTCCACTAGGTTGTGGGTTCGATGTGTGTGATGAACGTAGTTTTTTATATGTATGTACAAAAAAAGTAGATTACGTACCTACTTCACCGTAATACAGTTCCTATTATAACAAGCTATGATTGGTTCGGGGCTAGATGGCGCTGTGATATAAGATAAGTTTCCGCACTTCCGTTTTCCGACTCGTAAGAGGTCTACTGTACGTGATATCGACAATGATGTATCTATTCTATTCATTTACCTGAATTAGCAGACTGTTGTATTGTTTCCGATTGAACTCTAGGCGCTGGAGATCTGCTGAGCAAAGAACATATTGTACCAGTGTTACCAGTGTTGTGAATTTGGAGTAAATACGGCTCGCGCAGAACCAAACTGAGCACCAACGATTGACTATTGAAGGTTATGGACCCATATATCTCCTTGCATCAGAAAGACTAGATACACATAAAGAGCGGAGATGGTTAAAACATAAGTGGGACAGCTTTTAAGATCTGTCGTTCACATATATAGCGGCAATTTTGAATTTGGAATTGTTCAATATTTCAATTTGTTTGTATTTAGAATCTCAAAATAATCAAAAGTGTCACTATCAAGCATCAAGCTATTGCTTAGTCAGAGCGTTATTTTGAATATGGCAAGTCACATACGAGAATGAATCTCAGGTAGGAAAAAAATAACAGCTTTCGAAAAGGCGCGATGAATCAGTCTGTGGACTGTCGAACGCTGGTATTTAGACTTTCAGCGTGGACATACCAGTCTTAGTGACTAATTTCGTGAAGGACGTACAAAATCCACCTCACCGAAGATAAAATCGTTGCTGTGAGACAACTCATCCTCGAAGACGTGACATATCGAAAGACAGGCATTACTAGGCATCTCAGAGACAACCATTCAGAAGATCTTGCATGAGGCGTTTAGTGTGAGAAAGCTAGTATGCCGTTGGACCCGCATTTTCTTTTCAACGATCCAAAGGCGGCTAAATTAAATGAAACAAATTTAACTTAATATATCCATTTGACCACATCTGTGGTCTAGTGGTTCATCCACCGGTGATACAGAGGTCTCGGGTTCGATCCCCAGGGGGAGTACAATATTGTGCTCGGTTTGGTTGGTGGTAGGACTTTGTTTCGTCCGCGTGGCTAGCTGACCGAATTCTGTCGCTATAATAATAATCACCTATCAAATTGTTGTGTTCCGGCATTTAGAGGTAATATAGCCAGTCCCTCAGTTTATTGATAATTCCGGGTGCAGTGCGCTTCCACCTTCAGCCTTATCATAACATGAAAAAACACCTTCCCGTAGTACGAAAATATAAAAAACCTATATAATATATATAAAAAAAAAACGTACGGTTCATTATCAAAGACCGGTAGATCCCCGTCGTGCGTTCTGTGCGAGGCCGCCTCGCTTTGCCTGTCCGACTCTGTGCGGAACACGTTACGTAACGCGTTCCTCAGCGCCACGGAGCCGGGGGTCGCCATCGGCTCTGGCACGGACGAGGTCGGCGTTGGGAGCTCCGTTTCGGTGGGCGAGCCGTGAGCGGTGGCAGCTGTGGCCGCTGCAAACAAAACAAATACTATAGCTACTTTTAAGTCCGCCTGACTAGCTACCACTATCTTACCTAATTCTGTCGCCATAACAACAATTCTAAAAATTGTTGGGTTCCGGCATTTAGGTGAAGACAGCCAGTTCCTCAGTTTGTTGAGGATTCCGGGTGAAGTGCGCCGCGACCTTTGGCCTTATCTTAACTTGTAACCAGGTGAGATGAAGGTCAAGCGCTTCCCCGTCGTACAGTAAAAAAAAATGGTATCGCTAGATGCTACAATATGTAATATGGGAACTAGATTACGGATCAAATATCTAAATATTTTTGTAAATACATACATACTATATGATACAACACCCAAACACAAAACAAACATTTATATTCATCACACAAATGTTTGTCCTGGGTGGGAATCGAACCCACAGCCTACAGCGCAGGAGGCAGAGCTACCACCAACTGAGCTATGAGGATAGACTAACGTAAGCGCATTATACCTGGAGGTCCAAAGCAGATTTGGTTGATGAAACTGGCAAGCCTCTGCTGGTCCGCCACGCCGATAAATTTGCAGATGGAAATGCAGAGGACGCTGTTCAAGTGGTCGGCCGTCTCGCACGAGTTGAAGATCTTTACAAACAACCTACAACAATAAAATCAGTTTACAAAACATTGCATATAATCTAGGCGGAAAAGACCATATTGTAATGAATAAGTTGAGCTAGCCGTCAACTTGATTCCAAGGAGGGCAAGGCTGTCAGTTATTTTAACAGAAGTACATTTTTTTTTATTGTGCGACGGGGAAGCCCTTTGCCTTCATCTCACCTGGTAACAAGTTGAGATAAGGCCGAAGATGGAGGCGCACTTCATCCGGAATCCTCAACAAACTGAGGAACCGGTTATCTTACCTCTGAATGCCGAAACACAACATTTTTTTTTAAGAATTGTTATTATGGCGACTGAATTAGGTAAGATGGTGGTAGCTAGCCAGGCGAACTTAAGCAAAATCCTACCACCACCCAAACCAAGCACAATATATTGTACTCCCCATGGGGATCGAACCCGGGACCTCTGGATCTGAAATCGGTGGTTTGACCACTAGACTATGATAATAGTCAAGCGTTTGACCACCAGCTTACATGTAAAACAAGTAAAGATGTGGCCTAAGATGGAGCACGCTTGCCTAAAAGGAACCTTGAAAGGTGTCAGGTCAAACTGACGCTTTTTCACCGAAAAGAGACATGCCTGAGTTTTGGAGGCGTAGTAAAAGACTCTATTAACGGGGGGACCCCCCATTGGGAAGCAAGACTTAGAGTTTGATTCGTCCGCTCAACCATGGCCTCTCTCAGAGAACACACCTCCAGATCGGTAGAACGTGCACTGGATATGTATCTCTCTGTAACAGTACTACAGGAATAGTTGCAGAGAGAGCAGACCCTTAAGGAACACCGGAAAAACACCTTGAGGTAACTTGGTTGCCGGTGAAATTACGGGCACATGGGGCTTAACACCTTAAAACCTTAAGGCGCAAAGAAGTGCAGCGTAGGTCATGTTTTTCGTGACCTACGCAGTAAGGTTTTGCTATAGACGAAGTTGCACTTCACATCAGGTGAGACATTGCTTGTTCCGTCTCCATGTCGTATTTAAAAAAAAAACTTGAAACAACTAAAAAAGACCTTGGGTTGCGAAAAATTTACAAACCTGAAGAAAGTCAAGAAAGTCAAGGAAGGACAGGCTCAATAATAATAATGTGTAAAAAAAACTTACTTGATAACCCGTTCGCCGTACGTAGGCCTGGCGTTTGGCGCAGATAACAGAATCATTCCGAGCGAGAAACCAGAGTTATCGTTGAAAACGCTCTCATACGCCGCCCTACCAGGCGGACGCTCCAAGATCTTCTCCCAGTATTTCACCTATTAGAACAGATATATCCTTAGCACCTTCTAATATCTGTGAATATAGGTTATTTAACTAGGTACACTGGTCAAGGTTCCTTAAGAAAAAACTTGCGAAGGTTAAATCTCATATCTGTGACAAAGCAGATAGAGGGGGGTACGTATATGTGACAAGAAACCAGAGGTTAGGACGGTCACTGAGCCGTACCGCTCTCTGTTACAAACAAACTTTGTTGATCATTATAAAATATTAAATCAAAATATTTGGCAAAACAATACTATTTTATCTATATTATGATTATTATCGAGTTTAATGCACAAGGAACGCAGGAACGCAATACAGATACAAATCTACCCTATCCAATTGTACCCGCGAAATTGTTTATTTGAAGCGGGTGTCGTTCGTATTTCGTAAAGAATAACAAACTAATTTGTATGAGTGCAACCTAGAGGTACTGGGCCTTCTTAGAAGCTCTACAAGGGAAAGAGCAATATTTAATTTTCCTATGTTTTAAGGTTGACGGAAGTAATCTCACCATATGCCGCAAAGTTTTTTCAGTAGATGGCTGTAAGTTGTCGACCATCACGGGGTACGTGGTGTGTAGGATGTGCTCGTGAATCAGCTGCTCCGCCTTGGTAGCTTGCGGGACAAGAATGTTCAGGGTCCCAACCAGTGGTTCAGCGATGAACTCGAGGCGGCCATCAGTCTGCAATTAAAATATCGTTGAAATAATAAACATAGCGATACAAACATAGCATTTTATGTTTTAGTTACTGAGAAGAACCGCTTGTCAGGTCTAGTGGTTCGTTAAACGTTGGAGGAAAGAGGAAAGGAAAAAAAAAACACTTGCTTTTTTTTCATAAATAATGGATGAGCTCTCGACTCGCATATAGAACAGACCAAGGATTATAAATATTACAGGACGTTAATTTCACACAGCGCCATCTAGCCCCAAACTAAGCATAGCTTGTAATATGAGAACTAGATTACGGATAGAATACTTAAATACTTTTTTTTTAAATAGTGCGTAAGTTTTCAGGCGAATATCTACTGGGAAATGGGCGAAAACCGTCATACAAAGGGTGATGAATTAATGATGGACACCGCACCTCCCTACTGGCGGCAAAAGTCAGATGACTGTAAAGCCTGAAACAATATGGGGGAGACCTTTGCCCTGCAGTGGGACTACATGTAGGTAAAAAATAATAATTGCGCATTTTTTTTTTAATGATTGAAAACAACGCCATCTACTGTAAGCGGTATAGAAACTCACCAAAGCCGGTACAACGAGGCCGACCGTCTTCTGTGTCAAGCCGACGTCTTCCACCAGCCGGGTGGCTCCGATCTCCAGGAGCTTGGCCGCGGAGTACGCCAGCATCATCAGCGACATTCCGATGGAGTACTTGGGGTTGGCGCTGATCAGCTCGCAGTGAGACGCCACGAGGTTTAGCACAGCGCTTTCGGATGGTAAGATGTGCGCTGTGTAGAATCCCTGATAAAAAAATAACGCTTGAGCATTCGTTTGTCAAATATAAACAAATATAAGTAAACACCCCGCCATTATGGCCCAGTTACTGCACTACCATGCAAAAAAATAACTCGTACTTTCTGTGGTGTAGTGATCTAGGTTTGACCCAGTTTGGTCTAGTGGTCCACCCACCAGTATCAGGCTCAAAGGTCTCAAGTTCGATCCGCAACACAAATTTGTGCTTTGTTTGGTTTGTGGTAGAACTTTGTTTAAGTCCGCCTGGCTAACTACCACCATCTTACCTAAGACCGACACCATAACAACGATTCAAATTTTTTGTGTGCCAACATTTAGAGATGAGATAGCAAGATCCTCAGACTGTTGAGGATTCCGGGTGAAGTGCGCCTCCACCTTTGGCCTTATTATAACTAGAAACTAGGCGAGATGAAGGCAAGTGCTTCCTTGTCATACCATACAAAAAGTTTCTCAGTCTGTTGAGGATTCCAGGTGCAGTGCGCTTCCACAATCGACCGTATCATAACAAGAAACACGGCGAGATGAAGGGCCAAGCGCTTCATAGTTTTTTAGTTTAAAAGGGAAGTTACATACACACACTCACATGCATGATTCGATATTTATGTATAATATAGTAATAAATAACAAATATATTCATCAATCACACCCTGTACCGGGACTGGTTAGCCTTTCGAGGCTTCGGGATCCAGCACGCAGAAGCTAATCGCAGAGCAAACAAAAGTCGTACAATAAAAAGAACTCACAAGGTTGATGCACGCGAGCGGCGGGGGAGTGGCCAGTCGCTCCAGAGCCGCGGACACGTTGGTCGGCAAGTGCGCTCTCAGCCACAGCCCGAGGGCGGGCGGCGGCGTGGTCCCGCCCGCGTTGCCGAGCGGCCCGCACGAGCTGCACACTTTGAGGCGCGCAATCCACACGGCCTGCTCCGATTGATTGTTGGGGACCTCCATCAAGGCTTCGAGGTCTTTGCCCGCGCACACGCTATAACGACGAACGATCATAACCTCCTTTAATCGGTTGGTTAATAATTGGCCACAAATAGTTTAACAAACTGATCAAGCGAAAGTTTGTTTCAGTGTTTGTTCCTTTTACACGCCGAAACTACTTCAGCCGAAACTTTGCACATAATCAAATCCAATCAAATCAATATTCATTAATACATGAAGATATTTTAGGATCACTTTGAAACGCGACCAGCACACAAGCAGAAAGGCGAGGACTTGTCAAATAATAAATAAATAAAATGTGAAATTCAAAAGCTTATTATAAAATTTAAGAGCGCAAAAGATTAAGGCCTGGCATTAAAATATAATGCAATATATTTATTTATATATGCATAAATTGTAATTAGTAATAGTATTATTTATAAGTTCATTGTAAGCTATCTGTAATGGATCATATAAAAAAAACTAACTAGTCTGAGGTCCGACGCCTTTTTCCTTGTATGCTGGTCGCGATTCCGAACAGGCAATAGATTTGACGTTTCAAAATGATCCTAAAAATATCTTACTGAATAAACGATAACTAACAGACCGATAGTAACAAAAACTAGTAGGAAATGCATGAGTGGTTCCAAACAAATGGAAGAAAACGAATTGCCTTCCCGACTAGCAAACAGGCGTAATAAACTTACCGGCAAGATTCTAGAATAGTCGCGAAAAGCTCCAACAAATCTGGCATGAACTGCTGAGCGTCGGTGGCCGTGGAGCTGTCAGTGAGGCAAATCCTCAGCCGTACCAACGCGCAATCGCAAGATATCACATCCAGTAATGATGGTATTTTATCAGCTGAAAATATTATGATTTAATTAAATTAGTGCTACCCACGTGACGTGTGGGTTCATCAATACTATGAAAGTAAAGGAAATTCCAAAATCAAATCATTATGTCATTCATATCGTCATTCTATCTGTGGTGTTATAAGCTAATATTACCTATAAAGTATCACTTTATAGGTAATTTTGCAAGTTTGAATGTTGGAGATAATCTCCGAAATTACTTGTTTCAATTCACCAATTTCTAAAATGAACAACTAAAATAAAGTAAATTTAACCGCCTCTGTGGTCTAGTGGTTCAACCCACCGATTTCAGATCCAGAGGTCTCGGGTTCAATTGCTCAGGATGAGCATATTGTGCATGGTTTGGTTGGTGGTAGGATTTTATATAAGTCCACCTGGCTAGCTACCACCATCTTACCTAATTCTGTCGCCATAACAATTCAAATAATTGTTGTGTTCCGGCATTTAGAGGTAAGATAGCCAGTTCCTCAGTTTGTTGAGGATTCCGGGTGAAGTGCGCTTCCACCTTCGGAATTAAATAAATAAATAAATAAATAAATATTATAGGACATTAATTTTTACACAGCGCCATCTAGCCCCAAACTAAGCATGGCTTGTGATATGGGAACTAGATTACGGATGGAATACTTAAATACTTTTTTTTTTTAAATACATACTTACTATATGATACAACACCCAAACACAGAACAAACATCTATATTCATCACACAAATGTTTGTCCTGGGTGGGAATCGAACCCACAGCCTACAGCGCAGAAGGCAGAGTTACTACCAACTGAGCTATGAGGCTTGTTATCAAACTAAAAAAAACTAAAAAAAACTAAATCAAATTATCTCAACTTGTAACCAGGTGATATGAAGGCCAAGCGCTTCCCCGTTGTACAATAAAAAAAAGCTTGTTGAATATGAGTGTGGATGGATATAACCCTATATCAGAAGTAGACCGAACAGATGGGTTGTAAGAGGCATGATATGGGCAAGAAAGGAGTGAGTGATGAGCTGACGATTGGTGCAAGAGGAGATTGCAAGAAGACATGTGCTGACCTCACGATGGATGGCAGACAAGAAGATGATGATATTGATTTTTACTGATACTCGGAAGTCACGAATTGAATTCCACAGATAAATCACAACACAACACAAAGCACAACTAGTAAGAAACAGAGTACACACCAGAAATGTTTTCCTTCAGCTGTTCAATAGTCTTGGAAGCGAGCCATGCTGTGTATTTGATGTTATCGCATGAAGTACTGACTCCAGCCAGCAAATTTTCCGCGTACTGTAACACGTGAAGTTGCAACGGTCATTTATCGGCAGTGGAAGTATAAAAAGTGCTACTGGGCCTTTTTAAGAGGGCCCAGGCTTTCACGCTTTTCCATACAAACGCAGTTCCTACAGTTCCCCGCTGCTTACATGCTTTGCGCTACGCACCAGACACAGAATAACCCTTTCCTGTGATACCTGCACAATTTCTTTGAATCGGACTTGTCATTTCGAAATAAACGAAAAACTACGATTGTACTGGCGAGCGAAAATCGGCGGCACTCCGCGGGGTATTCTTATGAAATTTGGTATGGGTATAGTTTCTACCATAGAGAACAACATAGGCCATTTTTTACGCGGGTAGACATCACGTGGACGAACTTGCCGATAGCCAGTTATTCATATATTCGTTATACATATATTAAGTATATGTATTATGTCGGTTGTATTAACATACAACCTGTAACAGAATATACGTACTATGCCGAAACGGGGTTATCCTACCCGACTCGTGGAACAACGTTTGTTTTACGACTTTTTGAATTTTGGTTCAAAGTTTTGGTAAAACAGGATCAAAGTTCTGACACCAACAGCTGGTTTTTTTAGTTGAGACTACCCTAAAATCAGCTTTTTCTTAACTCGCGACAATGACCTCAGCTCTAGACAGATGAGGCAACATAGCAGAAGGTCACAATCACAAAGAACGAAAAGCGCTTTCACTAACAGAGGAAAATCGTCGAAAAGCCTGGGCTGCTAATAAGACAATCCATTACTAGAAGGTTTAATTTGTCAAATCAATAAGAATTTTATCTGTTAGCTAAAATACAAAAAAATTGTTCCTATAATGTACTTTTGTTCGTCCAATATCGCATTTATCGTCTTTTTGTAACTGTAGGTGCCTATGTAATTTATCGATGTGTATGTTCCATCTAATAACCTACTTTCACGAGATGACTCCAAGTTCTCACTAAAATTGGTTCATCTGTCCTTAATATTCTTTGACACAGACAATTGCACCAACTGATACCTACCTACCTACCTACATGCATAGTGCGGTAAAGGAATAGGGTCGTCACTATTTAGTGTCATTGAGAAAATGAAAAGATTTGTATGGGAAACTGAAAATGGGAATTCACTTTTATCTCCCCACCACAACAAATACTTTTCCCGGTCCGAAAAGCCCCCCCACTGCTTAGTACACATATTCTGTTTCACCTTGCATATGGAATGGTTTGCCATGAAAGCTCCAGTTAAATTTCAGGCTAACCAATGAAAATTTTATTTCACAATCAATACAAAGACGTAAAATAAATTTACCCGCTCACTTTAAACATACACGTAGACATACACAGATTAAACCATCCTACTAATTCACCCGAATGGTTCGCGTATAAAAAGTAGCCTATTTTATTCCTGTATAGCTATATAAACACCGAAGTCAAAAAATGTATTACGATCCAAAAACTTCCCGTGTATTTGAGAATAGCTACACCGAACGGATTGAGCTGAAATGTTTTAAAGATATTGTTCTGAGCCACGAATAACATAAAGAGTACATTTTGTCCGGGTAATGAAGCCAGAAGCTAGTTAACTGATATACATATCACACGGATTCCTTTTTCGGAAATATCAAGACAAACACAACATCAAGTATTGATAAAACTCTAGGAAAAAATAACTTCACTGTCTAGACATATATAATACCTGAGTGTACATCCCTTGTTTGACGAGTGCGTCTTTGAGCCAGGGATTGAAGACCTTCTTGTTGTCAGCTCGGGGCGCCCACACCACGGCGTGCAAGGGCAGCGGGGAGGGCAGCACGGCGCCCGAGCCCATCGCCAGCTTGTCCATGTGCGGGGTCGCGGGGGGCATGCTTATCACCAGCCTATCGACAGTACCGTCCCACACTTTATACTTTGTTGCACACACAGATTTAAAAGTGCTTACCCATCGTACAATAATAATAAATAAAAAATAAAAAAAAAAAGATACAAGTTAACTTCAAATTAAAAAGTATCGCAAAGGCGAGCCCTTACAAGAGTTCTTCGAGCACACTCAGGTAGAGACAGAAACAATATTTTAAATAATATGGGAAAAGTGTACAACATTAATAAATAACATAACCCATACATGAATAAAAGGTCAAACTACAATAGATTAATAAATATTATAAGACATTCATTTTACACAGCGCCATCTAGCCCCAAACTAAGCATAGCTTGTAATATGGGAACTAGATTACAGATAGAATTAATTAAACTTTTTGTAAATACATACGTACTATAAACATCTATACTCATCACATCAAACACAAATGTTTGCCCTGGGTGGGAATCGAACCCACAGCCTACAGCGCAGAAGGCAGAGTTACTACCAACTGAGCTATGAAACTTTTTTTTTATTGGACGACGGGTAAGCACTTGGCCTTCATATCACCTGGTAACAAGTTGTGTGAGGAACTGGCTATCTTACCTCTAAATGCCGAAACACAACAATTTTAGAATTGTGGCGACAGAATAAGGTAAGACGGTGGTAGCTAGCCAGGCGGACTTAAACAAAGTCCTCCCACCAACCAAACCAAGCACAATATATTGTACTCCCCGTGGGAATCGAACCCGGGACCTCTGGATCTGAAATCGGTGAGTTGAACCACAAGACCACAGAGGCGGTTAGACTTAACAATAGATAATACATTATCATACTTCCACATCAAAATGGCCAATTGCGTCCAGTACACGCGTGTTTTTCAGGTGGTGTCCAGTACACAACAGTGACAACAGTTTACCTCCAGGCGGTCTGGAAGCAGTAATGCGCCGCCGTCAGCGCGACCGGCGACCCCTGGTTCAGCTCGTTGTCGCACACGCAGGCGGAGTTCAGCAACGCCAGCAGTGCGTCCAGTAGGAGCGGGTATTTCAACTTGTGAGGCGTGCCCAGCACGAAGTTGCACGCGAGACCGTCGAATTTGGGGTTCTCCTGTCAAGAAACACGGCAAAAGTTACGTGACACATATATTTTTCAAATGCTTTTGCTTTTGCAAACACAAGCCTCATAGCTCAGTTGGTAGTAACTCTGCCTTCTGCACTGTAGGCTGTGGGTTCGATTCCCACCCAGAGCAAACATTTGTGTGATGAATATCGATGTTTGTTCTGTGTTTGGGTGTTGTATCATATAGTATGTATGTATTTACAAAAAGTATTTAAGTATTCTATCCGTAATCTAGTTCCCATATTACAAGCTATGCTTAGTTTGGGGCTAAATGGCGCTGTGTAAAATTAATGTCCTGTTATATTTATTTATTATTTATTTATTTTGACATTTCCAAACCCAGCCTGTGATGTAAATGAAAAAAAAAAAAAAAAACATTTACTAGAGCATAATGTGTTATAATAAGGTCTTATAGGTCAATAAAGTCCATAGTATGTCCTACCACAATTGTTGGCATGCAAATATTAGTTGTAGCCTTATTAATAATTTTTATCTAGTATATAATGTTTCCCGATAATTTAGATATTCGTTGATAGAGTAAAAACATATATCGGTTAGCCATTTTATTAATTTGCCACAAAACAAATCTCCTTTAAAATTTTTAATTTCATTTGGCAACCTGTTAAATATCTTTATACACATGTAAAATGCTTGATTTTGTGTCATAGTTAATTTATATTTAGGAAAATAAAGCTTGTTATTCGTAGTATCTCTTAGTATTCTAGTACGGAATTCTTTATTTTATTTTTTTTAATTCTAAATGATTAATAACAAAATCTGCCGCTATGTGAAATCCGTCAGATCCCAGGTTGTTATCGCGTCTACCCTCTGACTGTAATAAGTAATATCTGAGTATTCTGGCGAATTGAATTACAGGAAAATATAATATTACAAGTTATAACCTTGACCCTCGAGCTATGTTGATAAGATCTAATATAGACATACCTGATTATTGATCTCCGAGTTAGAAAGCGCATAGAACTTCGGTCTCATGGATGTCTTATCGTGCGTCAGACGTCTGTACGCCTGCTCAATGTACGGAACGCCACGGTACACTTGGTAAGGCGACTGACTTAAGTAACCTTGACCCTAGAGCTATGTTGATAAGGTCTAATATAGACATACCTGATTATTGATCTCCGAGTTAGTCAGCGCATAGAACTTCGGTCTCATGGATGTCTTATCGTGCGTCAGACGTCTGTACGCCTGCTCAATGTACGGAACGCCACGGTACACTTGGTAAGGCGACTGACTTAAGTAACCTTGACCCTAGAGCTATGTTGATTCTAATATAGACATACCTGATTATTGATCTCCGAGTTAGTCAGCGCATAGAACTTCGGTCTCATGGATGTCTCATCGTGCGTCAGACGTCTGTACGCCTGCTCAAAGTACGGAACGCCACGGTACACTTGGTAAGGCGACTGACTTAAGTAACCTTGACCCTAGAGCTATGTTGATTCTAATATAGACATACCTGATTATTGATCTCCGAGTTAGTCAGCGCATAGAACTTCGGTCTCATGGATGTCTTATCGTGCGTCAGACGTCTGTACGCCTGCTCAATGTACGGAACGCCACGGTACACTTGGTAAGGCGACTGTCTTAAGTAACCTTGACCCTAGAGCTATGTTAATAAGGTCTAATATAGACATACCTGATTATTGATCTCCGAGTTAGTCAACGCATAGAACTTCGGTCTCATGGATGTCTCATCGTGCGTCAGACGTCTGTACGCCTGCTCGATGTACGGAACGTCGCAGTACATGCGAGATTTAATCTGGCATGGATTTGGCGGTTTGTTGCCGTTTTCATTCACGTCCGGAGGCGGCTGGGCTAAGCCCGGCGCGACAACCAAGTTCCATTCGATCTAAAACAAGACAAAATATAATCAGTTCAAAAATATATGTGTTACAAAGTCTTTACACCATATCACCAGGATGTAACCTTCTAATTTTAGGATAGGATTTCCATTTAACCTCTACGGATTTTTCTGTTTATCTTTTTAACAGTTTATAACAAAGGGCAATGTAAGTAAATGCGTTATCTCATTGACTGCAGTTGGGGAGTATTCCACGGCGAGTACGTACCGCAAAATATGATCAGTTCATGTTCTCAGACAAAATGTACAGTTTGATTTAGATGGACGGTTTTTTTTATGGTTCACCAACATCAAAATACTGGTACAACGGGCGGTCTCATCGCTTGATGAGCTATTAGACAACTTATGGATTGAATAAGATTTGACAATAATTGATGATAATAATAATAAATTACAGGACATTAATTTTTAGGCAGTGCCATCTAGAACTATACTATGTAGCTAAATGTACCTGCTGCAGTAGGCTTTGCGGCGCGTCGTAGAGATGTCTCATCAGATACTCCAGCAACAGCATCAGCCTGGTCGTCAGCATTAGTTGGTGAGGTACCAGGGTCGCTGCCTTCTTCCTGTCGCTTATCGCTAATGTTTCTACCACCTAAAACAGAATGATACAGGTTATCTGATGCAACTTATTGTTTTTGATGCCAAACAAAAACAAAAAAGCGATCGACAATTCAAAATATACACAACAATGTCTAGGGATATGATAAACTAACTTGAATTTTAGAAAATTTTAAAACAATATATTTTTTTAAATAACCATTTTAAATAAAGATTTTTTTATTTGTAAAGGCTCCAGCCTATACTTACATTACACCAAACCACTTAATTAGGGAACAAGAAAAATAGAGTCAAAATTAATGGAGCAATAACATTTTATTTTATTTAATAACTATATGCTAAGTATAGTAAATTTGTCTGAAGGACTAACTTTACGAATATCTTAATTGAATCGTTATAAGGGAATTCATACAATATCCCTAGACATAGTTGATATAGTATGAGTATATCTTTTTTTTTTTTTTTAATTTTAAAGAAAATCCGAGGATTACGAACATACAATTGCCGTGATGCGGTTAATATAAAATAATTTTACCTTGATAATGGCATTGGACGTCATGAGAAGAACGGATTTCTTCTGCATCAGCGTGAGCGAATGGAACATGTAAACTAGCAGCTGAGCGTGTTCCACGTTCAAATCTGTAAAAACAAACGTGACATTTGACTCAGCCCCCTCAGCACTGGGCGGGGATAAAATTTTTGTCCTCTGTTTTTATTCACATCGGGAGAGAAAATGCTCTCAGCCCCCTCAGCACGGGGCTTGGATAAAAAAAATTGTCCTCTGTTTTTATCCACCATCGGGAGACAAAATGCTCTTAGCCAAAAATTTTTGTCCTCTGTATTTATCCACCATCGGGGGACAGAATGCTCTCAGAGGTGGATAAAAACAGAGGACAAAAAATTTATCCCCTCCCCGTGTTGAGGGGCAGGTGACCGCCGAGACCTAGAGGTCGCGAGTTTTATTTCCAGGGAGTACAAATTTGTGCTCGGTTTTGATGAGGGCTTATTTTTAATCCGCCTAGCTCGCTCCCACTTTCTTACATAAGTCTGAAGCCAACAATTCTCATTGTGTTTCGGCATATAAAGGTATGATAGCCAGTTCCTAAGTCTGTTGAGGATTCCGGGTGAAGTGCTTCCACCTTCGGCCTTATCTTAACTTTACGCAAGTTGAGATGAAGGTCAAGCGCTTCCCCGTCGACGTAGAATAAAACAAATAGATTTCTTCTTATATTTCTTTGTGCACTCTTTACATAGTAGTATATCCACTAGGATATCAGGGGCTTAAAGAATAGCATCTCTTGCGTTCGCGAAGGCTTTGATAAAAACTGTTTAAGCATTCAGTCAGGGTTAAGTGAGTAATCAATTTGATCAGAATACTAATTGCATAACTGGAAATCCATTACCAGTGAAATTCAAGTCGATTACTAGAGGTCAAACCCAGTCAGAATTTGTCAAAAATAGAGACGAAATTCTATGAAAATCGGACATTGTCGAATCCGAAAGAAATTCCGTAATTTTTGTATTGAAAAACGTGCAATCCGTCAACCGATCCGTCATGTTTCGTTATTCGTAGTAGACCTCCTGATCTGACTATTCTAGTTAAAAACAAATGAATCACTACATAGTATAAAACAAAGTCGCCTTCCGCTGTCTGTCTGTCCCTATGTATGCTTAGACCTTTAAAACTACGCAACGAATTTTGATTCAAAAGGAAGGTTTATATGTATAATACATGCATAATATAGCAGAGAAACACTGATAATTGTAGAGGTTTCTAATGTGATGTCGCACTTTATGGTTAGCGGCGATCGCACGCGTTTAAATGAGGTCTCTAGCGAGGAAAATAATACAAAATAAAATCTGAAATCAGAAAAAAAAAATTGTAATAAATCCGCCAAATCTCTCTGAAAAAAATCAAATCGCCACGTGTTTCGCCTCAACACGTCATGTTTTCAGATTTTATTTTGAAATATGGATCGCCGCAAAATAACGCCTGAATCAATTAGCTATCTTAGGAAAATAATAATTTTATATGGCAAAACAATGTTTTCCGGGTCAGCTATGTACATAATAATTTAACTTTATTTAGCTTTATAATGGAACTTTAGCTATATAATTGAAGTATACCTTCATAGTCATGGTCTTGCGAGGGAGCAGCTTGCAACGCGCACTCCTGCAGCGTGTGGATAATCTTATGCCACATCACGAGGATGTTGTTCTCTCGTTCCGTCGACGATTTGCCAAGCACCATACCACCGATGAGCTTCACGACTCTTGGTCCAACCTGATGGACAAAACGTGGGTAAAAACTTGGTCCAACTTGATGGACAAAACGTGGGTAAAAACTTGGTCCAACCTGATGGACAAAACGTGGGTAAAAACTTGGTCCAACCTGATGGATAAAACGTGGGTAAAAACTTGGTCCAACCTGATGGACAAAACGTGGGTAAAAACTTGGTCCAACCTGATGGACAAAACGTGGGTAAAAACTTTTTCCAATCTGATGGACAAAACATTATAGACACATACGTTGGACATTTATGATTACGTTTAGTTTTGTATTGACACTTTTTTGTGAACCGTTGTGATTTGAAACTCAATGGAACGAAAAAACGACACTAAAAAGAGACAAAAATAAACATATATAGGGTTTAGCCTGCGAGAGAATGAGATAAAACGTAAAAGTGAGTCGTACTATAATTCACATGGTGTGTCAGACGCTAAAACGAACGAGCATGTGTGAGACGCGATACCGAACGCGCAGTGAACGTTACTTAAACGGCGAGTCACACTCACCCTGATGATGATTCACCTGTTGAATTGAAACCGTTGTATCATACATGTATATGTGAGTAAATATGGGTTGTATTTAAAAAATGTTATCTTAGAAATGTAAGTTTACACGCATGTTAGAACATGTGTGCATGCAAACCTTGGGAAGGCCGTGGCGTATTGGTCACGTGTATCGTCATTGTGAATACTGTAATTCAAACTAGGTGCTAATTTTATAATAAAGAAAATGATAAATTATATAATATAGTATAATAATCCCTGACATTCCATTCGTCTCGCAATTTAAAGTGACAAACCTGTAGAGGAGTCATATTGTTTCGTTCAGAGCCAGTGGAGCTGAGCTGCGTGTACAGCTGGGGATGCATCGCGGCGAAGTATGGAGCCCCGCTCAGGTTGTGCAGGTACCGGACCAGCGCCGCACTGAACGACGCGTACAGAGCGCCGAGGCGGGGGCCGAAACACGATGATATTGTTCCTGTGGAAACAAACATGGTAAGTGGTATTTTTACCCTGGGCAATAGAATCGCTGGCTTTTACTAGCGGCTACGGCTGATTGATCACAACACTGACTAAGTCCATCACCAGCACGGTTATTCGTATTTTGTCTGTAGGCCAGTGCCATGTGGGAAAGCTCTATCCATCGAAGATCTGATCAAGGTCAAGAGCTAACAAACGCGATCATACGCAATCCGAATAGAAGTCGGATGCACAAGTTCAAAAGACGTACGTATTACGCGATAACATATATATGGGCATTGAATGAATCGTGAGAGCGAAATGGAGAGTATATCGCTTTCAGTCGCACTTGTACGTCACACGGCCTTACCGACGTCAGTGCGTTGCGTCTCCCGGTCGAGGTCACGTGCCAGCGCGGCGAGCAGCGCGTGGTGCGCCTCGTGCAACGCCAGCGCGCCAGTGCCCAGCCGGTCCGAGCCTTCGCTGATGATTTCAGCACGCAGCAATATGAACACGTCCGTAGCGAGTTGAATATACTGGAAACAAGAGTATCATTATTGAATGTTACTTTTTCTTAAGGTGTACGTGTTCAAAGCCGGTTACTCACGGCGTACGGCTCGGCCTTGTCCGGCACGAGCGCGTGTTGTGTGCGCGCCGTGCTGTCCGTGACGTCAGTGGCCTCCGACCCGCCGCGCGCCAGCAAACTGCTTTCGGCCGCATCCGGCGCCACCAGCGTCGATTCGAACCAGTGCCCAAGCAGCGGCTCGCTGTCTGCACATTACAAGCAAAATCACACTTTAATCTACGAGCCGAATATTCTATTTATAGAAGGCAGAAGATCAGCGCAGATTGTTTTGAATAGACAGACACGAAATATAACCAGGATCGAGCTGATCATAAAAGAGATAAACATAACATTACTAATGGAAATAAATAGATCACATTACAAATGTAAGGTTACACTTTTCTATTTATTTACTGCGGTAGCAATACTTTTGTAACAAACAACTTATTGACACAGCCATGACGGTAGGCGTGGCTTAATTGTCAGGTGCAAATGCTAGATTTTAAAAGGAACGAAACTCGCTAGGCCTATAGGTCAGTCGCTCTGTGGTTATTACTCTGTTGAGACGTTCCTAGGCTCTGTATAAGTTATTTAACAAATATACATTTGTGCCCGAGTGATATGAAATAAAATGCTATACAAAGTTATCGGTGGAGTTATTATTTTGAACATCTTACACAAACAAACAAAACAGAAGACTAATAATATGAAACATGCTCGCCTATAAGGACTTTGTACAATACACTGAATAATAAGCAGGACACAAAAGAAACAAGGCAGCTTGTGAATCGCAAGTATAACTAGTGTTTTGTAATATACAAACATTTATGTGATTAATATAGATGTTTGTTCTGTGTTTGGGTGTTTGTATTGTATTGATAAGTATGTATTTACAAAAAAAAAAATTCTATCCGTAATCTAGTTTCCATATAATAAGCTATGCTTAGTTTGGGGCTAGATGGCGCTGTGTGAAATTAACGTCCTGTAATATATATTTTATTTTATTTTTGAATATCTCACCGTCATCAGTCTCCGAGTCCTCGGAGCACAGGATCATGTCCTGGAAGTACACGGTGGAGTCGGAGCGGTCGTGCTCGGCGTCGTTCTTCTGGGCGCGCTTCAGATTCGTCGCCTTGCGGTAGCACACCACGCCCAGCGCAACCAGCAGCTGCACACAATTATACAATTTATATATAACTTTTTATTTTCATCGCCTCTGTGGTCTAGTGGTTCAACCCACCGATTTCAGATCCAGAGGTCCCGGGTTCGATCCCCATGGGAGTACAATATATTGTGCTTGGTTTGGTTGGTGGTAAGACTTTGTTTAAGTCCGCCTGGCTAGCTACCAGTCTCCAGTAATGTGAGTTACCTGGTATAACTCAAGATGTCTCCAGTAAATCAGTTACCTGGTATAACTCAAGATGTCTCCAGTAAATCAGTTACCTGGTATAACTCAAGATGTCTCCAGTAAATCAGTTACCTGGTATAACTCAAGATGTCTCCAGTAAATCAGTTACCTGGTATAACTCAAGATGTCTCCAGTAATTCAGTTACCTGGTATAACTCAAGATGTCTCCAGTAAATCAGTTACCTGGTATAACTCAAGATGTCTCCAGTAAATCAGTTACCTGGTATAACTCAAGATGTCTCCAGTAAATCAGTTACCTGGTATAACTCAAGATGTCTCCAGTAATGTGAGTTACCTGGTATAACTCAAGATGTCTCCAGTAAATCAGTTACCTGGTATAACTCAAGATGTCTCCAGTAAATCAGTTACCTGGTATAACTCAAGATGTCTCCAGTAATGTGAGTTACCTGGTATAACTCAAGATGTCTCCAGTAATGTTAGTTACCTAGTATAACTCAAGATGTCTCCAGTAAATCAGTTACCTGGTATAACTCAAGATGTCTCCAGTAAATCAGTTACCTGGTATAACTCAAGATGTCTCCAGTAAATCAGTTACCTGGTATAACTCAAGATGTCTCCAGTAAATCAGTTACCTGGTATAACTCAAGATGTCTCCAGTAAATCAGTTACCTGGTATAACTGAAGATGTCTCCAGTAAATCAGTTGCCTGGTAATGGGTGATTTTTTTGAGGTTAGGATTTTCATGCATTAGTATTTGCTCAGATTTTTTTGAGGTTAGGATTTTCATGCATTAGTATTTGCTCAGTATGCTTTGACATTTCATCATGAATAGACTTACTAACGAGCAACGCTTGCAAATCATTGAATTTTATTACCAAAATCAGTGTTCGGTTCGAAATGTGTTTCGCGCTTTACGCCCGATTTATGGTCTACATAATCGACCAAGTGAGCAAACAATTAATGCGATTGTGACCAAGTTTCGCACTCAGTTTACTTTATTGGACATTAAACCAACCACACGAATGCGTACAGTGCGTACAGAAGAGAATATTGCGTCTGTTTCTGAGAGTGTTGCTGAAGACCGTGAAATGTCGATTCGTCGCCGTTCGCAGCAATTGGGTTTGTGTTATTCGACCACATGGAAGATTTTACGTAAAGATCTTGGTGTAAAACCGTATAAAATACAGCTCCTGCAAGAACTGAAGCCGAACGATCTGCCACAACGTCGAATTTTCAGTGAATGGGCCCTAGAAAAGTTGGCAGAAAATCCGCTTTTTTATCGACAAATTTTGTTCAGCGATGAGGCTCATTTCTGGTTGAATGGCTACGTAAATAAGCAAAATTGCCGCATTTGGAGTGAAGAGCAACCAGAAGCCGTTCAAGAACTGCCCATGCATCCCGAAAAATGCACTGTTTGGTGTGGTTTGTACGCTGGTGGAATCATTGGACCGTATTTTTTCAAAGATGATGTTGGACGCAACGTTACGGTGAATGGCGATCGCTATCGTTCGATGCTAACAAACTTTTTGTTGCCAAAAATGGAAGAACTGAACTTGGTTGACATGTGGTTTCAACAAGATGGCGCTACATGCCACACAGCTCGCGATTCTATGGCCATTTTGAGGGAAAACTTCGGAGAACAATTCATCTCAAGAAATGGACCGGTAAGTTGGCCACCAAGATCATGCGATTTGACGCCTTTAGACTATTTTTTGTGGGGCTACGTCAAGTCTAAAGTCTACAGAAATAAGCCAGTAACTATTCCAGCTTTGGAAGACAACATTTCCGAAGAAATTCGGGCTATTCCGGCCGAAATGCTCGAAAAAGTTGCCCAAAATTGGACTTTCCGAATGGACCACCTAAGACGCAGCCGCGGTCAACATTTAAATGAAATTATCTTCAAAAAGTAAATGTCATGGACCAATCTAACGTTTCAAATAAAGAACCGATGAGATTTTGCAAATTTTATGCGTTTTTTTTTTTAAAAAAGTTCTCAAGCTCTTAAAAAATCACCCGTTATAACTGAAGATGTCTCCAGTAAATGAGTTACCTGGTGGAGGGGGGCAGCGCAGGCGAGCCGCAGCTCGCGCTGGTGCGCCGAGTGTTGTCCCAGCACGTGCAGCGGCGCGGGCGGCGAGTCGCCGGCGTCCAGCGCGCTCAGCGTCTCCAGCCGCCCGTCCGCCAGCAGCGCGCCCACCCACGCCAGGCAGCGCCCGCCCAGCGCCACCCACACCACGCCCAGACCTTGCTGCCTGACAACATAACCGAACCATCATTGTTGATGACACCTACTTATCAGGAATCACAAAGTCAAAGTCAAATATTTTCCATTCATTAAGATTCTTAGGATCATTTTGAAACGTCAACTCTACCGCCTGTTCGGAATCGCGACCAGCATACAAGGAGAAAGGCAAGAACCTCGGGCTGGTTAGCTTTTTGATGATCCATTCAACATTTAGGTATACAGAGTTAATAATAATTTAATAACATTACAAGTGTTACCTACATCATAAAGGTAAGGTTTTAAGGTATATATCGCTATGGGCCGTAGATTAAGTTAAATTAAGATCTGTAACTTGTCTTTAGTAGCCTGAAATAAAGAATATTATTATTATTATATAAACCTAAATACTTAATACTATCTTAAAACATTGATTATTACCTATATACCTAATGGGCAGTTTGTTAACATTTAGAAATCACCGTTTAACTGTCAACTGGTAGCAACATCGGGCTACGCGTTCTTATCGTCGATATAGTCACTTATTTTGTAGTAGGCACTTTCAATTAAATTATTCTTTACATACAATTTGAATTTACGAGTAGTGTTTGATGGCGCTTTAGCGCTTCTCAAACATACACAAAACAACAACAGCCCATTTTTGTCTGCTACTGGACAGAGCCTCCTCCAAAGCGGAAGGGTTTTTGACATAATCACCACGCTTGGCAGGCGGATTGTGCAGGTTGATTTGTGATCGCAGTAATGGTGTAGACAACACACAGAAGAAAGCTGCTGCCCTTATCCTGGTGAGGTCCCTTAGTCGGCTTATACGAGATCCATGGGCTCATAGCAAACCTCATAGCTCAGTTGATAGTAACTCTGCCTTCTGCGCTGTAGGCTGTGGGTTCGATTCCCACCCAGGACAAACATTTGTGTCATGAATATAGAAGTTTGTTCTGTGTTTGGATGTTGTATCATATAGTACGTATGTATTTACAAAAAGTATTTAAGTATTCTAACCGAAATCTAGTTCCCATATTACAAGCTATGCTTAGTTTGGGGCTAGATGGCGCTGTGTAAAAAATAACGTCCTATAATATCCTATAATATTAATTCGTAACGAGCAAGCACTTACATCTTGGTCAAGTTGTAGGGTCGAGAGGGCAGCTTGGCGGGACTCTTCCCGGTGAAGGCGGAGGGGGGCGGCGCGCCCGCGAGCGCGTGGTGCAACCCGCACAGCAACACCCACCCGCCGATCATCAGGTGGTTTTGGTACACCTATACAACAAACATTGCACATGGTCATATTATTAGAGAAATTAGCATTGATCGGTCTTGGCAAGCCAGCTAAGGCAGGTAAATAAATCAATTTTTTAGGACATCAGTGTAATATTTTATTTATTTATTGTTATTGTGTTACATTAATTTATGTTACCAGAATCTCAGATGGCACAAGCTTATGTCTGATTACTACAAAAAAAATACCTAACACGTTTACTGCGAACACCAATCGCCTGAAAAATACGATGATTTCATGGTGATTATGGCCACAACACTCCAATTTTGTAGGAGGTTCGGTAAAGCAGTGGACATTTATGGCCTGTTGAAGTAAGGAAAATCATTGTATACACAATTATTTAATCTTTTAAAGCTAATCTTTTATTTGTTCGGTCCTTAGAACTGAAATGCACCGCAGACATTTATCGTCAAACGATTCTTCATCCTCTTGTTGGTATCCCTTTCGAGTGGTTGTGGTCATTAGTTACAATTTTAGTATTAGTGGAACGTTTTAAAATCCGCCACCATTCTTCACTCACTGCTGCTTTACTAGTGCTCTGGTTTAGGGGACCGTTAGGTGCAGCTTTCATCGAGTCGGTACATCGTGATGGCGATCTACCGTGTGCAATTTTGCGTCAAACAATTGCTAGATATGAATAAACAGTACAATTGTACTTACGAAGCCACCAGCGCGTGTAGAACTCTTCAAGGTCTCTCCAACAATATTGTATAAGCTCAGCGCACTTTCTACCAAAGTGGCTGTCTGTTGCTCGTATTCCTCGTCCTTGGGATGGAGGGATGCCTGAACATAGGAGATTACAAATCATCCCTTGCAAAAAAATGTATATGCGTCAATTTTCAACAAAATACAATACAATTGCAATAAATTCCAACCTTTCGGTTTTATTGGGGTCCGAAGGATATAGGATTTAGGAAAACATCTGTGGTGATAGTAAATTCTGCACTATTGCATATTTGTTTGCTACTGATAGTGGTCTTTGCTTCTGCTTTGTATCCCCAAACTGGTGTAAAGACACATTTGTTCAAGACCCTTCGAAAATATGGTGGTTTATGCTGTCATAGGCACAAAGAAGGTTAGGTAAGAACACTTCATGAAGTTATACCGCCATCACCGTCCCATAATATAAATTTCAGACACAACTAATTGTCATTCACATTGGGTTGACATTCCATTAATTAAGACCCAGCGTCCGTTTTTCCATCTAAGTACAAACACCTTCAAACAGATATTTAATAGACATTATATGGGTAGGCTTACTCCATCGTGGACTCATCCTTTAGAATCATCATCGTAACTACAAAAAATACATGTTTTCAGAAGGATTCGATTTTAACTATCTCTGTAGTGTACTAGTTCACCCACCGGACCCAAAGGTTTCGGACCTTTAGGTCTGACACCTTTAGTTACACCGTTAGTTCCTCAGAATGTTGAGGATTCTGGGTGAAGTGCGCTTCCACCTTATCATAACTTGAATCCAGGTGAGTTGAAAGCCAAGCGCTTCCCTAGAGGTATAAAATCACAATGTATCACTAGCATCATAAAGTACCTGTGCAGTAGCGCAAAGTAAAGCAGCTATACTGATGTCGCTGAGCTGAGTGATGCGCTCCGGAGTGAACGGCTCCAAGCAAGGCATGGACAGAGCCAGGCGGCACACGTTCACCTCATTCACCAGGAAATGAAGACTGCAACCATAATCATTATTCATAATTATTAAACCATAAAAAAGCTAAACAATTTTTTGCATTACAAGAGACAACATTCACAAATGTTATGACACAAAAATTCACAACCCACAAAGGGACTGGAACCAAATCAAGCTTTAGCTGAGAGATGTGACACAAAAAATCGTAATTTGCGTCGGTACCCCCCGTAGCTCAGTCGGTTAGAGCGTTGCCGGCTTTAGGAAAAGAAAGGTTCGAGTCCCCTCGTGGGTTGTCAATTTTTTTGTCATAATAACATTCATAAAACAGCTGTTGGTTTCCCCGATAATAATAAATAAAATAAAATAAAAAATCAATAAATAACGTTACTTCGTATCTTCAGTGTTGGGACGTCGAATACGCATCTAATCAACATATAAGTTGATTAGCGTATGCATCAAGCGTAAAACGACAAAGTAACTTGGATCTCGCAATGACATTCGCAGACAGACCTAGCTGGTTAAAAAATGCTCACATTTAGAACAGAGCCTACTAGCTACTAGCATTAGTAGCGAGCAACACTCGGTAAACACTCACTGTTTCCACTTGCTTCATTGATAGAACTAAATATAGATATAGAACTTAGGGCCCTGTCAGTAGACGTTTCCTCTTTTTGCAATGGAAAATTATAGTACTTCTGAACAAGTCACGAGTCTATTTTTTATATATGTATTACTTCAGGTACCTATCTACTTTAAAGGTAAGCTGAAAACATAATAGCAGAAAAAAATATTAATAAAAATATTTATTAAAAATGGTACGTTTCAAAATTTACAAGCGAAATATTTTGATACCTACAGTGAATATTGACTTACGATTTATTTAAAATGATAGGTTACATGTTGATCTACATGAAAGGTAAGCTAGTTTTTTGATACAAGTTCAAATTTCATTTTAATCATGAATTATTTGAAAAACTACTGCCTTCCAATCAGTACCTCTCGTGACCACTGTCGACGTCGGACGTGTGCTTGTCGTCGTCGCAGCGGCCAGACAACACCTAGACTCAGAATAAATCTTAAGACGAATGTAAATATGTTATTTTTTCTGTGCTAGTAAAGGTACCATCATATATATGGTCACATACTAGCAACGCGATCTCAGAATAATAATTATCAAAAGGTTTTATTTACGATACGCATGCGCCACCTACAGCTTGCCGTTGTCAACTCTCATAATCGTTTCTGCCGCGATTTTAGCTGCATAGAACGCCTTAAATGATTTGATTAGGTAGTCATTGATATGAGATTTAAAGCACTCACAGCGAGGCATCAGAGTTGAACTGCGGCGCGACGCCGCTCTCCTTGGCCGTCTGCCAGCGACTGAGGTAGCGCTGCAGGCACGGCAGAGAGCCGCACACCTTCAGGAGGACGGATCCTGCTCTCAGCTGCATCAGCAGTGAAGAGGTACTGGTGGCCAACCACTTCTGCAACAGGAACAAGGCATGGTTGAGAAATTATGCAGTGCAGATAAATGCAATCAAGCTTGGGCATTTTTTTTTATTGTACGACGGGGAAAGGTTTTGGCCTTCATCTCACCAGATTTTCCAGCTATTTAAGGCTGAAGGTGGCAGCGCACTTCAACCGGAATCCTTAACAATGTTAGGAACTGGCTACCTTACCTCTAAATGCTGGAACACAACAATTTTAGAATTGTCGTTATGGCGACAGAATTAGGTAAGATGGTGGTAGCTAGCGGACTTAAACAAAGTCGTACCACAAACAAAACCAAGCACAATATTGTACTCCCCTGGGGATCGAACCCGGGACCTCAGGATCTGACACCGGTAAGCGAACCACTAGACCACAGAGGCGGTTAAAGCGGCATCCGCTTTAGCAGAGATTATCCGTCTCTGTTTGGTTAAACCTTTTGCTTAAGCAGAGTGGCTTTCTGGAACATGGGAATTAGTCTACAATGAATATTGAATAGGATAATTTCCACCAGCATAAATAAATATAACAGGACATTAATTTCACACAGCGCCATCTAGCCCCAAACTAAGCATAGCTTGTAATATGGGAACTAGATTACGGATAAAATACTAAAATACTTTTTTTAAATACATACGTACTATATGATACAACACCCAAACGCAGAACAAACATCTATATTCATCACACAAATGTTTGTCCTGGGTGGGAATCGAACCCACAGCCTACAGCGCAGAAGGCAGAGTTACTACCAACTGAGCTATGAGGCTTGTTGCATATGCTCCATCTTAGGTCGCATCCCACACATACCTTCATATCTATGGCGGCCTGCTGCTTCTCGGAGGCGTCCTTACTGGTGTCGACATTATCCTTGCTGCTGGAAGGTGTGGCGGGCGTCGTCGGGACCGGCGTTGACGTCACACACGACATCGGGTTCCTCAGAGGAAGGGTCAGCTGTTCCAGCAGAGCGTCAGAGCGACGCTGGGCGTTCGACGGCGGCTGCTTCTCCGAGCTAGTCGATTGAGAGGCTAGCGACGAGATCGGGCTCGGGAGCACCGATGATTTTGTTGCTTGGTTATCTGGATCCAACATAATCGTTCGTCACATAACTATCATGATGTTCACGTCGAGAATCGAACTCCACCAGATGATGATGACCACCGTCTGGGTAAGTTCGCGTTATAGAAGACCTCATTCCTGCCGGTGCAAGTTTCTGTTTTGAAGTCATGAAGTCATATCCATTTCAAGTAATAAAAAGTTTGGTGGTCCCCATGTAAGAACTGTATGGCCTGAGGAATTATCTGTCTATCTCGGTCAGTATTACCAAGGGATGGACAGCAGCATCTTACACAGCAATCTCTAACCCATGTGTGCAGATTTCTTCAGATTCGTAGGAAGCTCATTCATATCCAACAGAAGTTAGTCAAAGAATCATGCAAATGTAAGTTACTCTGCATTCACACTTAGATTCAAAGGTCATTGAAGTACCTATAGGGGCGCTGTTTAAAAAACGTTAAACTCAATATATTTCCGGTAATAATCATACATACCCTGTGAAGAGGCACCAGGTGGAAACTTGGCATTTTTAAGCAAGGATGACAGGATCACCAAGTCTGATTGGTCGTAGACTCCACCTTCTAAGCCACAAAGCCCCACAATAGGTAGAAGCAGCTGTAACAGAAATAGTTTTTGAATGAAGGCATTATCAGATAACAAATAACCTTCTCTGTTTCATTAAGCAACTGGAAAAGATCGCTCCATCGTTAACCTCATCCTCGCCCATATAATGTATATATAATACGTATTAAAAAAAAAAAAACAAAGCAGCATTACGTAAGACAAGAAATGTCAATTGTCATTTGGACAAAAACAGTGGCACGCCGGGAGTGCCAACATAAGTGAAAACTTGAAGTTTGTTGATCTTTGCCAAAGAAAAAGCTGAGATTGTTTGTACTTAAATCTCAATGTGTTTAGAGCCAAATGTATCAAAAGTGGTGTCGGTAAGCGTAGAAGTATCGCAATTTAAATGTATTGACACTCAAAAAATTACCAACGCGCCTAAAGAAAAAAAATGTATTTGTTAAGGTGACTGGAGACAAACCTGCTTCACAGATACATTAGGCGCAGTGGCAGCCGAGGTCTCATCACAGCTCAGTCCAGCTTCAGAGAGCTTCTTGAGGATCTGTCTGAATATAATGCGGAATGCATCTTGAGCCATACTCAGCTGGTCAGTAGGCACTGAAAAAAATTGTTACTGTGCTAGTATATTCTGGTAACCTTCACCAATGGTATGCAGTTTATGCCAATTTATAAAAAGGTTGTGTAGCTGTCTGATTACTTTCAACACACATCGCAAAACAGGTCCAGAGACTTGAAATAAAAGTGCTTATGTAAAGTTACCCTGAAACTTTAAAGGAATTTTGGAAACATCTCACCAGTCCTTCACTTGTTAATTGTAAAATTGTAGGACATCAAAGATTTACCTAATTATGCAAAGATTTCTGAAGATTTGTAGGAATGTGTTTTCATATGCCATTAATAAAAAATAAAAATAATAAGTAGCTAAAGAAATAATAATGAAAAGACTAAAATTGGTGTCATGAAAATTAGCCAATTTCAAGGCACAATTATGAATGACAATTGGGCTTCTGTTTACTGAAAAGGGAGTTGTATCAGCATATTCTTAAATCAAACTCATAGGAGTTTGGAATTGCAGAAGATAGGAATATGGATACTGTTGTTACTTTTTAAATAAAAAATAATAAAAAAAATACATTTCTATCGGCATTATAATTCATACATGCATTATTATGGGATTAAGTTGCTATTTGTAGGTACTGAGAAGACAGGTTGTTCCTCATATTCTGTTGATTGGAAATCCCACTGGGCACATTGGCTAGTGAAAGTAAACTCATATATAACTCATTAAACTTAATTTCAAATACTTACAGCTACAAGCATTTGCTGCAAGGAAGTGTGCAGACAGACACGCAAAGCAGGTGTAGAACAAATCATGAATATCATCATGATTCTGGAAATCATTTTCACTAAAAGAGAAACATTGACTATATTAGCACATTTAAAACTGGGTTTTTTATTAATATACTTGACCCACTGTAGTAGTAATTTTTTTGTGCAGCCATAGTATATGTTCTGCCCTTTAATATCCTAAATATGATTATGTAACTATGTAATAAGTCATCGTTACATTGTTAGCTAGTAAATATTTACCTCAGCACAGCTGGCAATTAATGCAAATTTAGTGGGTCAAGCTCTGGCTTAAACTTCATACATTCAAATTTAATTCAAGGGAAAACAGTATTCTGTGAGAATAATTACTAAAAAACCCTGAAAAACAACAAAAGTAGTAACTATCAGAATATTTTCTATTTATCCCATTCAGCTGTGTTGACAAATAGTAGTTTACCTTCTTTATAGAATAGTAGTTTACTTACCTAGTTGTGATAGACTAATGTTTTATATAACACTACAAGTGAATAGTTTTATGCCATTGCATCCCAGTAAGTAGGTAGTTGTGATAGATTAATGTTTTAAATAACACTACCAGTGGATAGTTTTCTGCCGTCACATCCGATTTTCGCAACTAGCTTCTACTTAGGATTTAATAAGTTTTTCGTAAACATCCTTTGATGTTCACATTTAAATGTATAAATATTAATAAATTATTACAAATAATCAGGTAGTATATTAATACTACCTGATTCTTGTTAGATTTTATTCATATATATATGTTCAAGCTTGTTATTCATTTTACTCATGATTTCATTTCAGTGCCTTACATATACACAATAGAGATTTAGTTAAATCAAAGATAAATCCATGTATTCCACCAATCTGATTTTGTAGTTCTAGCTTATGCTATATGCACAATGGACAATGGAGGTGCGGAAACAGGAGTAAGACTCTTTTTTTTATTCCATTGACATGAGATGCCTCGAAATATCTAATAAGGGTTGTTTTTATATTTATGCAGCTATTGTTTGAAATAGGTATCTATATGAATGACTCACAAAAAAATCTAGATTGCAAATGTTTCAAAAATAGGATGATTAATTATTAGGAGGTCTCTGATGCAATTTTTATTTCGTTATCATCAAGACAAGGCATTTAAATGAGTAATGCAATACAGTTTTTTTTTTACCAAGTATGATGAATCTGAGGGTGGGCTAAAAATAAAATAATATAGACTGAAGTAGTGTGCTCTGAAACGGTGGGGCAGGCAAAATTACCATTAATGAGTTAATAAGAAAGTAGTTGAGGGCTAAAAACTTAATGAGAGGCAGTTCTGAAAATAAAGGTAGACACAAACCTTCTGAGTAAAGCTTGAATTATTTCCACTGCGTCGTTTTTGTCGAAGAAGGGACCATACAGGACAGTCAAAATTGGTTTCACGGTCGTAGACCACTCAACATTTCCTTGGCCTGAAGCAGCCATGGTTTGTAACATTTTATTTATCTTTACAATAACATTTCAGAAAATCAAATCATCTATCAAATCGAAAACACCAGAAGAATGTTGATGATGAAGATGAAATCAAAGACAAAGAGTATAAAAGTAAATATAAATACAGTAATTTGATAGATAAAGAAAGAATACACTGCTACAAAGAGTATGTAATCACTACGCTACGTTTTAAATAACACTGGACTATAGAGGTGTGACTAATATATTCATAATAGGTATACGTAACCTAATATTAGCAATGCATATTCGAAATAGGTATTGGAATCTTCGGTATTACATTATTTTATAATAGTCAAATATTAGCCTGATTCAAGATTCCTTTCGTGAACTTCACCGAGCGAGAGTGAGATGAATATGTATTCTGTGATTTAATTGATATGCGTCTAGAAGCGAGTGAACCTAGGTAAATACCTAATAGTTTCTGTGATTGATATTGGTGTGTTAATAAATGAATTTGTGTGATATTCGTCTAGTAGTGAGTGAATCTATGTATATACCTAATAGTTAATACTGGTAAGGAATCCCATTCTTTGTGTTCTTAGTTAGTGTAAGCTATTATTTAGTTATTTAGCGTAGTTGTATTAGTTATAGGTTTTTCCGCACAAGTACAATCTTGGAGTCTTCAAGTCCAGAGTAAACAGGTTTCTTTTAGGCAAGCGTGCTCCATCTTAGTCCATATCTTTACTTGTTTTACATGCTAGCTGGTGGACAAATGCTTGACTATCACTAATAAAAAAAAATGGTTTCTGTGATTGATATTGGTCTGTTAATGAGTGAATTTGTGTGAATAATTTCATTTAGTAGTGAGTGAATCTAAGTAAATAATAGTCTCTGTGATTGATATTCGTATGCTAATGAGTCAATTTGTGTGAATAATAGCAATGAATAATCATTGTAGCCAACATATGTTTATTTTCGTTCACAGTCCTAAGCCTCATAAAAGATTTGGAAAAATTTAATTAACGCAGGTGATTATGGATACATACCCAAAGAGAATACCTGATAGAATATCTATTGAACCCCGTAGGTTGCGTTGAACACAGAATCAGAACCGGAACACCACCTATAATTTGACTATTATATTATAATAGGTATCATAACATAATCCCAGCAAAGCGCTATATTCAATAATATTAATACGAAAATATGACCTAATACACAGTCTATTATACCTAATATACTTAGTCCTAATATACAGTCTCTACTGGACTAGACTACCTATACCTACACTCCATTGCATCTTCCAATGCTAGTTGAAAGAAAAGAGTATAGAACAGAATCACTACGACTTATCATTATCATGCATGAGCACAGATTAATAGGAAGCTAACGCTTTGCATGAGTGAATGACATGACAATGCCAATTACATTTTATTTTACCGATGAGTTATTGTTTAGACAAACGCAATAAAATATGAGCAATGGTCTGACATTGTTAGAAACAAATATCATGCATGCGCCACTTCATTATTATAAGCTTGGTGTGTTGATATCACAATTATCTTGTAGTAAAAATATTTATTTAGGTATTAGATACTATTTATTACATATTCAATGACCGGAACCTAACCTGCCAAACTTACGAGCCCTGCTGGCCGTCATCCTACCTTTGGCTTTGGTACTCTATAAGTACTTAGTTATCTACGATTCAGAACAGTGACGCACTATAGCAAATGCAAAATGTGTGCCAATGTCATGCTAAAGGACTTTTAAACCCTTTGCTAGCTTACTTTAATATTGAACCCAAAACCGTGTGGACTCCGGCAGCCGGTAAGCACTAACCAACAAAACCACATTATGGAATGATAATAATAATAATATTAATTCATAGAAAACTTATTGCCTATTAATCTCTCTTTATCAAACTTAATGTTTGAGGTTCTCTGTCGTTGCTTGGTGCTCAGAATGAGAGCACCGAGGAAACGACCGAATGTCATAGTAGCAGGGGGTGTCACAGGTACGTTTCGCCCGAGCTTCTCCCGTGAAGAAGGAGGAAAAGACGGCTGTAGGTTGCCTCTCGTCTCGGGTCGCACCACTGATCGCACGCTAACCGCGTCGTCAACGTGCGGTATTTTTAAGATAGGTAGAAACTATAAGTTACCTATAGTACTATAAGTTACCTATAGTTTCTACAACTTATCTGTCTGTTCCTACTTATTATAAGTTTTATCAAGAAAAACATCTGTTGTAGGAACCTACCATGTATGTTCACTACGCTTACTTATAAAAGGTACCTAGTTTATTGACTTAATACACATAGTTAACTTTATTGATTTATTTTAACATAAAATTACCTAAGTTTATTTATATCCGCGAGTGGGAACCCTATGCCCTGACCGCAAAACTGGTTCCAAGTCAGCGGAACTAAACGGAATATGAACGCTACTGCCACACGTAAGATTCAATTTCGCCTGCAAGTTGTAAGAGTAGGTACATTTTTGTACCTAAACACGACTTTTGTAAGAAAGTGATCCTTCTGTACGAAGTACTATTAGTTATTTTGTGATAGTAGGTGAGAATAAATAACACAGTTTTGAAAAGTGTTCTCAAAAACGTTGTCTTTGTAGTCGTAGTTTAAAAATCTACACCTCCAGCCCACAGATGTCATAAAAATCAACCAAACGGATTCACCAAAAAGGTAGGTAGCAGCTTTCTTTTGTGTACAAAACAAAACTTTGAATGTGAATACCTGACCAAAAATCTGTCTACCAAGTGTGGTGATTATAGCCGAACCCCATTTTTGAAGGAAGTTCTTACCACATTGTGGTGGACAATGATGTGCTGTCGATGTGGGATGAATGAATGAATAAATTAATTAATTAAAATACTTTGCACACCTTAAATATCGATTCCTTCCAGACAATCTTTGGATGGCGCGGATTTAATGGCTAAAGAGTAAGTAAGTGGGATGTATGAAGTAAACCCTTTGCATGACATCCCAAAATATCTTTGGATATTTTGGTATTTATTATTGAGCGAAAAACAATATGTAAATAGATTAGTATTAGACAGTATTTGAATATGATGCCAAATACCCTGACGTATCTTGCGAAACCAAGCGATAAGACCACCCATTAAATGTACTTTTTTTAGTTGTCCAGTTATATTTTAGAAAGTGTGCAATTAGGTGTATTCACTCATTCATTCAGTAAAACATTTCATTTCATTTTTGAAAAACTTTACCCTTACTTCAAACCATAAGAAAAAATAAAAAATAAAAAAATATCAAATCAACCATTCAACAGATATGGATGAGCAAAATATCATATTTATTTTTACCTCATTTTCTCAAAATGTGTGTTTTTATTTCATAGATTGTTGATTAACCTCCTTAGAAAAATAAGGGAATTTATTATAGTGGCGAATCCTCAATAATTTTGCCAACTTTTTCTGACATTTACAATACCTACTCGACACTGGCAGACAGAATCAATAAAACGGTTGCACGCCATATCCAAGAAGTTGAAGTTGAAGTAAATAATTAATAAATAAACAGTAAACTAAAAAAAAAGTAGATAGGTTTTCATTCGGAATTAATTCTTTTCATTCTTAAAGAAAATATTATTGCCTGATGATGTCGAGCTTACAATCTAAAAAACGTAAAGTTTCTGAAGAAAATGGTTCGGAACCATTAGGTAAACAAGTAATTTTGTAACCTATGATTTTTATATTTATATCATTACTCGCAAATTCCTTCCGCAACGCAAATTTTCTAATTATTTTCATAATTTCTAGAGCCTGTGACGAAGACCTCGCACATTCAGTGCCCTTACTTGGATACTATCAATCGCCAAGTCTTGGACTTCGACTTCGAAAAGCTTTGTTCAGTTTCATTAACTAGAATCAATGTTTATGCCTGTTTGATTTGTGGAAAGTATTTTCAGGTGAGAATTTCTGTAAATTAACATTGAATAGGAGCTCTTTCCAGTAACCTTATGTATATACTTCTGTGTCTTTATCTAGGGAAGGGGCACGAATACTCATGCCTACACTCATTCTGTTGCTGATGGGCACCATGTGTTCTTGAACCTGCATACCCTGAAGTTCTACTGTTTGCCAGACAACTATGAAGTCATTGGTAATATGCCTTTGTTGATATAATAGTATGCACCCTATGGATGATTGAAGGTAGCAATGTAAAGTAGCAATGGCAAAATATTGAATGGCTACTAATAGCTTTGATTACTTTAATATACTATTGCAGTCAGCTCTGGAATAACATGACCAGCATAGGGAAGGCTTGTAGTTCAGTATCAATACAATTGCAACTCAGTTCAAAAGTGCTGTCAGACCTATATCTTTGTTTCATTTTCAAATATGTGTAAAAGTGTCGCTCAACATTGCATAATGTATGAAACATGAAATCAAATCTTGAATGATCTTGACTGAAAAAGTATTTAAGTATTCCATTTGTAATCCAATTCCCATATTACAAGCCTAAGCTTAGTTTGGGGCTACATGTGTGTGAAGCTAATGTCCTGTAAAATTAATATTATTATTTATTTATAAATTTATAGATTCATCTCTAAATGATATAAAGTATGTCTTGAATCCCATCTTCGATGTGGAGCAGATCGCTCTAATGGACTCTAACACGAAGATGTCAAGAGCCACTGATGGCACAATGTATATGCCGGGCATTGTGGGGCTTAATAACATCAAGGCTAATGATTACTGCAATGTTATACTACAGGTAAGACACAAACTCATTGCTGCTTATCTCTATTTACCAAGGTTTTTTAATATTAATGAGGTGTAGTCAATATCCAACAGGAGTGAAGCATGTTCAGCATGGTTTGATTGTAGTAGGATGAACTAATGCATACATGGGCAAGGCAGCGTCAGCTAGGTACTGTTTAATTATCATGATCTGTCACTATCAACATGCTTGGCAAACAGGTTGGTGATCACAGTATTGGTGTTATAAACTCACTATGTGGATTCTGCAGTACATACCCTGGTGTAATTTATTAGTCAGTCTTACAATACCCAGGGATAGGCCCATATCTCTGCCAAAGATGACACACTCCAGACAGCACACAAAAAAAACTATAATTATAATATACCAGTGGTCAAGTGTGAAAATAGACACACCATGTATGTGCAATAAACTGAGGAACTCGCTATCTTACCTCTAAATGCCGGAACACATTTTTTTTTTAAGAATTGTTATTATGGCGACAGAATTAGATAAGATGGTGGTAGCTAGCCAGGCAGACTTAAATAAGATCCTACCACCAACCAAACCAAGCACAATATTGCTCCCCCTGGGGATCGAACCCTCCTCTCTCTGGTGACTGGGACCTCTGGATCTGAAATCGGTGGGTTGAACCACTAGACCACAGGGGCGGTTATAAAGTTCCATGGGCACTTTCTGGTATTGAACCCTTATAATAAACAATGAATGATTCCAGTGCCTTTCCCAAGTAACACCGTTGCGGAACTACTTCCTCCGCGAAGAGAACTATGCGGACGTGAAGCGTCCTCCCGGGGACTCCATGTTCCTTCTCGCGCAGCGCTTCGGCGAGCTGCTGCGTAAGCTGTGGAACCCGCGCGCCTTCAAAGCGCACGTCTCTCCGCACGAAATGCTGCAGGCGGTGGTGCTGTGGTCCAAGAAGCGGTTCCAGTTCATCAAGCAAAGTGGGTGAAACTAGAATTTATTTACCATCATGTTATTCTAGGTCATGACCTAGTAAAAACAGCGGGTAAAACCTGGAGCAGAACCGCTAAAGACAGAATGAGGTGGAATGAGCTGGAGGAGGTTTTTGCCGCGAAAGGCGGCCCCTTACAACTATGAATAAATTGATATAATATTGGAAATAGCATAACCATAACACCTAGATAGAAATAGTAGGAATAAGTATTGAATAATCTTTAGATTTAATTTATGTTATTTAGAATTAAGTAAGTAGATATGCAAAACTATGTAAGGAAAAATAAAAGCTTTTTTATCTTATCTTGTCTTATCTTATCATGTTATTCTAAGGGTTCCATATTGATTCCCTAACCAAGCAAATCTTGCTCGTAAAGATTCATTCAGTTAGGGAACCAAAATGAAAAATCTAAACATAGAACATAAAATATTATTGTTAGGTTATATGTACCTAACACAGCCTGAGAGCAAGACGGTTTTAAATGTATAAGTACATTACAACGTGTTTGACTAGATTGCGCCTTTTAAATTATAGCGATTATTATACATAGTTAATAACAAAAACGGGTCTTCATTGCGTCTACCCGTGACCACGGCCGTTGTAACACGGTCGAAACTGTCGGGAATATAAAAACGCGATGAAGACCCGCTTTTGATATTAATTATAAATACCGTCTCATGCATACATACGCATACTGAGTGTTTATAGCCCTTAAAAAAGATATTTTACAACTGCAGTGAAATTGTATGCTTGATATGAATACTTTTCTGATTTCTTATGAATATATATTCTTTACAGGTGACCCTATCGATTTTCTATCATGGTTCCTGAATTCGCTGCACATGGCTTTGAATGGAACAAAGAAAGTCAATAGCTCTATAATCTACAAATCCTTTCTGGGCCATATGAGGATATACACAAGGTATTTTTAACTGTTAATATGTTTAATTTTGTTGGGTCCGTAAGACAACGGAAATAGAGTTGTTGAAAATTGTCCGTGGAAGCTAGATGATTGAGGCTCTTAAAAAGTATTATATATATATTCATTAAGTTTATTTTCAGCTGCTTTTATATGTGATCTATCATATATCTCTAGATCTATCGTATAAGTATTTATTATTGTAAATCAGCAATTGGGATAGCAAATAATTAAAATCTCTAATCACATTTCACCCACTGTGGAGGCATTTTTTTCTTAAAAGGGAAAATAGGACTTTTTCTGGTCATGATCAGACCTTTGCCCGCGGCTTAGCGCCGCCTTCTGGAACAACCTAAAATTTGAATAAAACATCGAGTATTGTATTCACAGAAAGCTGCCTCCCCCAGACGCGGAAGAAGCCGCTAAAGTGGATCTAAAGAGCGAGGAGTACAGCGAAATGATAACAGAATCACCCTTCCTGTACCTGACGTGTGATCTACCGCCCACGCCTCTCTTCACTGACGAGTTTAGAGAAAACATCATTCCGCAGGTACATTCAAATATTTGAACAACATCTAAACAAAGAATATCTAGGTATATATATAAAGTGCATGATATTAAATTTATTATAATATGAGATTTTTTTTTTATTGTAGAATTAAACTTTTTTTCTAGCACTGGGTAGCAGACACCGTTATAATTTTTGGACCAAGTGGTGTATCGTGTTAAAATAAAAACAGAAATGCTTGGTAATAACAGGCAATGACTATGAAATACAATATTTATATAATCAATTATCAATTCGTCTATAAAAAAAAAAAAAAAAAATTTATAATTTTTCCCATCAATAAAATTGGGTGTAGTTTCACCCAATGTAATATAATATGTACTTTATAAAGACTCGATATCAGGATAATTGGAAACACAAAAACACTGCATCTTCTTGTTTATTTATGTTACCTGCACTTACTGTATATTTTCATCATTCTTAAATGGACCCGAAAAATCGTTGAACCTCCAAATCATCAGTAAATAAATTTAGATTTATCACAACCGTTGTAATTCGTATTTCGGATCGGAACACCTGTTCTCCTGGCGCGCGATTAAACATATGATCTTATTTCAGGTGAATCTCTACCAACTGCTATCAAAATTCAACGGACAAACGTCCAAAGAGTACAAGACATACAAGGAGAACTTTCTGAAGCGGTTTGAGATCACGCAACTCCCGCCGTATTTGATACTTTACATCAAGAGGTTTACGAAAAACACGTTTTTCGTCGAGAAGAATCCGACTGTTGTAAATTTTCCAGTCAAGTAAGTGAACCGTAACTACATACCTACTCGAACCAAATGCTATGTGGATGAAGTAAAACATCTGTTAGCTAAGAATGCTCATAATATAATGAGGAATCAAAGAAATGGTATGGTTGCTACCACCATCTTACCTAATTCTGTCGCCATAACAGTTCTAAAAATCGTCTCCGTTAGTTAGTTGAGGATTCCGGGTGAAGTGCGAATCCACCTTCGGCCATATCTCAACTTGTAACCAGGTGAGATGAAGGCCAAGCGACCCGTTGTACAATATAAAAAAAACGGCTGTGCATAATGCGCGTTCATCTGCGCCCAACCTGTTGGAAATAATAAAAAAAAAACAGACAAGCATAGCAAATAACATAATAATATCAAACTTAAACTACAAGGTACAGACAATGACAAAAGAAAAAACATATATATCTAAAATAGTAATAATTTTGGCCGATGTCAAAATATTAAAATATTCAAATTATAACTACAGGGGTATCAGCTATATAGTAGCTTTGTCAGAAATAAAACTTAACTAAAAATAGGTATGTATGAGACATGTTTTTGAACTTCTTACCTCAAGAACATTGTTACACAGCGAAACGGCGCGGCGCTCAACTTGTGTACTGTGTCGAATATTATTTGTTATCCGTGTTTAGTGTCGTCCCCAAAGTAATACATGGTAATACAAAGGTATGCAGAAGCTCATGAGCGATGGCTTCATTACCTAAACGTCGAGGCAATCCAGCTCCTCGACAACACGGACATAGTAAGAAGACTTAAAAGAACTAAAGCTTTTGAGTTAGTAGGTACTATATAATGTAAATAATATAATAATGTAGTGTTTGCTAGTGCTACTTAAAAAACACATGAACAAAGTAAATAACCTTAGATAGAGACAGTAAGAAAAGTGCTAACGGACACATTCTTAGCTATAACTCAATGTATAAATCTAGGTCATTTTTGAATTAAATAATAAATATTACAGGACACTAATTTTACACAGCGCCATCTAGCCCCAAACTCAGCATAGCTTGTAATATGGGGACTAGATTACGGATAGAATACTTAAATACTTTTTGTAAATACATACGTACTATATGATACAGCACCCAAACACAGAACAAACATCTATATTCATCACACAAATGCTTGCTCTGGGTGGGAATCGAACCCACAGCCTACAGCACAGGAGCAGAGCACTTATAGAGAATTACTCATAAGCCTGCCACTTGGCTAGATCGTAATGCAATTGGGATGTATTTAGTTATGCATTTTAATATATAACGAAATATTAAAATAAATATTGCTATACTTTATCTAATTTCACATCACAAAATTTTCGTTTTTAAGGCTAATATTGCATGCTTTTGTGCTAAATATAGAGAACTATGTAATTTATTAAGAATAATGTAAAAACCATTTTGGAAATAAATATTATCTGAATCTGTAAAAAAAGTGTTTAGTGTTGTGTTATTTTCTACAGAAACGTGGATTTCGGTGACATCCTAACGCCCGAAGTGAAAGCGAAACATAACGGCAAGACCACATACGAACTCGTAGGTAACATCGTCCACGACGGCACGCCTGAGAAGGGGACGTACAGGGCGCATGTGCTGCACAAACCTACCCAGCAATGGTAAGTAACACCTAACTAGGCGACCTCTTTTTATTGGTGATAGTCAAGCGTTTGACCACCAGCTTACATGTAAAACAAGTAAAGATGTGGCCTAAGATGGAGCACGCTCGCCTAAACGGAACCTATTTACTCTGGACTTGAAGACTCCTAGATTGTACTCGTGCGGAAAAAACAGACGAAGTGTAGTACCGCTCTACCATACAAAAGTAGTAGGAGTAGGAAATGGCTTGTCCGAATAAAACAAATGCAGGTATAATCTAGGTATGTGGCGCTATATAAAAAAAAAAACGAAAAAATATCGCCTCCGTGGTTTGCCTTTCGGTGTCAGATCAGAAGTCCCGGGTTCGATCACCAGGGGGAGGGTACAATATTGTGCTTGGCTTGATTGGTGGTAGGACTTTGTTTTAGTCCGTTTAGCTACCACCATCTTACCTAATTCTGTCGCCATAACAACAATTCTAAAATTGTTGTGTTCCGGCATTTAGAGTGAAGGTAGCCAGTTTCTCAGTTTGTTGAGGGCCTTAAGGGTTCCGGATAAGTGCGCTTCCACATTCGGCCTTACGATAAAAAAATCTGTTTCCACAGATCCCTAATATTATAAATGCAAAATTTCTGCGCGTAATGTATGCTATTATTATGAAGATAAAATATTTGTATTATTGTATGAATTGAGAATAGACAAAAAACAATTCACAATAGAATGCTATAGTACCACTGAGTAACTAAAAGGCTATATTTTTTATCAGGTTTTATTAGGGATCCTTACGAAAACTGAGTCGGCTCTTTAACTGGGTAAACGCCAGAAACACACCACTTACTGACGAATTGGCAGAGGATGTGTTGTGACCGGCGGCGGTCAAGTGGAGTTGATGGCGAGGCCGCTCATACTTTTATACGTAGGGTCAGCCCTAGATCCCGAGGCTTGCCTGGGCAAGAATGAGGTCAGGAGAAAATGCTTTGTTCAGCAGTGGGCTTATGTGGACAGAAACGATAGTGATGAACTTAGAACCTGCACAGGGTCAGCTAGTATATAATAGAACAGGATTGTATTTTTCACAGGTATGAAATGCAAGATCTTCATGTAACCAGCGTGCTATCACAAATGATCACCCTCACCGAGGCTTACATACAAATATATGAACTAAAACAGGACTGATAATCTAGGTACTGATAACATAAAAGTAATAAATAAAACTAAGTTTTACAGTGTATTTTGTTTTATTGAATACATTTACATCAACATAATAACAGTTATTTTAGAATTACATAATCCTGTATTGTGGTCTGTGGAATGACCGTTACACTTATTCTGAAAATATTATTATCACTCCTACCTACAGGGTGATCAAGTGACCACTATCCAGATGGACCGAGCAAGCCTACCTAGTATAAAATGTTTTTTTCTTTTACATACAATACATTTAGTGAACATAAGGATTTGTAAGAACCTTATACACAGATGTCTTAGTGCTAAATTGCAATAAATTATTTTCTATTCAAATTCATACAGAAAGTGCAATTAAGACAGACAGGAGGTTCTCATTTTGATATATCTGTATCATATCATCCTGTAGATGATTCAAGATAGTATTTTGTTTGACACAATCACATGTATCATTTTGTATAGATTTATAAAGTTCAGAAAAGTCCCAAGATTATAAAATACTCATCTATAAAACTACTACCAGAGGAATACAAATGTAGACTAGAGCCAGTGAGCTGTACTGAGAATAGATGACATTACACAGGCTATTATGCTTGTTGCACACCAAGAGCTAAGCTAAGTTTGTTTACCTCTCCATACTTATTTGCAGACCACATCATATCATCCATATAAACTAACTTAGCTTAGCTCTTGGTCTACAGCCAGCTTTAAGGTAGGTACTATGATTCATTTATTACACCAAAGATCTATGTTCTACTATGTTCAGCCTAAGCTACCTTTATCATCAAGCACCCTGTCTACACAATAACATACACATAAATTGATCACTAGCAAGCCTTGTTTGTGCAACTGAATCTCGAAGATCCCAATTGATTATGAGTGGTGGTTTATTTATGAGGCGACAAGTGGAGAAGCTAGTATGATGAATTTGCTTAGATCTGCCAACTGAGTAATGGCTCCGCTCCACTTGTAGTTAAGCATCAGCATGTGCAAGACAGGATTGGATTAATCAACAATAGTTTTTTCAACTACAATGCCTCCTTGCAACTGGCAACAGGTGACAGGATTCATCAAGGTTCTAAAGGACAAAAAGTATTCTAGACTAATGCTTGCTTTGCGACTACAAAATATGTATAAATTAAGGCATAGACTGGGTATCTCTGATGAAATTAAAATGACATTAGGCCTCTCCTCAGTAATAGCTTCAAGTGGACCCTGAACATTACCTCACAGCAATCAGTGGCTTTCCCCCCTTTTACCAGCTACCCTCTTGAACTCGCCCATATTAGTAGTTGAGATTGGTGACCCATAAAAGGCGAGATGGTCGATCTGCGTGACGTCACCACCTGATTGGTTGTCTTTTATAAAAAGTTGTATGTTTTGTACATTCTGGAATTTCACGTATTTGAGAGGGACCGGATTACCCTCCAAGTCACTTGGAGTAAGCCTGGAAAATGTAAACATGGTTAGTGAGCTGTAGAATGGTCTATGTATATGGAAACCAATATAGCAGTATTTAGTTAAAGATGGTCATGATATTTAAAGATTTTCTTTTTATTTTATTGTATGACATATCGCTTGACCTTCATCTCACCTGGTTACAAGTTGAGATAAGGCTGAAGGTGGAGGTGCACTTCACCCGGAATTTTCAACAAACTGAGGAACTGGTTATCTTACCTCTAAATGCCGGAACATAATTTTTTTTTGTAGCTAGCCAGGCGGACTTAAAACAAACCCTACCACAAACCAAACAAATATTACATGGCATTCATTTCACACAGCGCCATCTAGCCCCAAACTAAGCATTCCGTAATAATGAGATACAAGGTAATACATACTCCAACTCCTGCATAGCTGAGTTGCCAGCAGCCTGGTCAAAGTCCAGCGTTCTGGGCTGGTTTATGAACAGTTTGATCACTTTAGGGCCCTTGTCTGCTGGTCCTTTCACTTTCAGTGAGTGGACCTTCACCAACTGTAAGATAATCTCAATATTATCATACTGTTAAATATGAAATCTGTGCACCTTCCTTGCTTTAAATAGTATTGTGCCAGCATTTGCAGAAGTAACCAACTTAATATCAACATTTTGCATAACCTGGTTTGTCGGTTGATATATTTTTTTCTTAACCAACCACCTGATACTTTGGTTAGTAAGTATCAGGTTGAGGTTGCAGATAAGGCATAACATTAATTTGTTTTTGTATTGTTTGAGGGGGGAAGCTCATGGCCGTCATCTCACCTGGTAACAAGTTGAGATAAGGCCGAAGGTGGAGGCGCCGGGTGAAGTCACCCGGAATCCTCAATAAACTGAGGAACTAGCTATCTTACCTCTAAATGCTGGAATACAACATTTTTTTCAGAATTGTTATTATGGCAACAGAATTATTAGGTACAATGGTGGTAGCTAGCCAGGCGGACTTAAACAAACTGCCCAAATTAGGTATGAAGGTTGTATTTTTATGATAACTTCCAAAAACAAGTCACATTTATGAGAAAGTAAGTTATCAAATAAACATTTTATATGGTAGGGTGGTTGGTTATGTATGGTTCAGTATCAATAATACATACAATAATCATGTATAGAGCACCCATGTTCATACTATATCTTCCTGGTTCAGGCATCCTATCCACTGGCTATATACATTTTTCCCACGGAAAGATGCATACAAGGCAAACTGCAGTGCAACTGCCACCTTAGTGGTGTATAGCTATTGTGAAAAGATATACAATGATAAATGACAGACAATTATGCAGTATCTTTAAATTTAATCAGATTATTATTATATGATATGTTACTCACCTGGTTGAAAGATATATTGATGATGAGCTGCTCATCACAGTCACTAGCTAAGAAACCTGCACCACTGGTCAAGGAGTGCACCATAGGGTGATCATCTGCTTCATTCAAGCACTCACACTCACTCTTCGTAATAAATGTGTTCAGGTCCATCTGGCAAAATAAAATGCAAGTAATAAAAGTTTGTGTGTATTGATACATAGCGAGATCATGCACAGCCTGATATTGTATGACCCTTTGTTGTACAGCTCAATAAATCAAAGACATTGGATAAGTATTTTGCTGGAATGCACATGCACTGTAACTTCCACCAGATAATAAAGTTAAAGTACTAACATGACCTGCAACAGAATTATCTTCGTCACCAGCCTCCTCAGTACCATAGTACTGCCTTACTTTGTTCTCCAGGGCTGATGGATCAGCTCCCTGCAGCCGGTCAACCTTTGTCTGTAACAAAACATAAATCTTATTACTATTAATATTAGAAGAAATGTTCCATTAGAAACTTTATGCTCTAGGCAAGGTCTGCAGAATATATTCTTCTCTTCCACGAGATTCACCTTTCTTTGAAAGATTAAAACTTACTCGGTTTCTGTAGAATATGAAAGTGGGCATGGCACTAACGCCCTGTGCTCCGGCTGTTTCCGCGCACCGGTCCACGTCAACTTTCAGAAACACGGCCCGGGGGTACTTTGCCGGTAGCTGCTCGAAGATTGGAGCGATTCTCTGGCATGGCGGGCACCTAAAAAAACCGCAACGAAACTCACATTATACAGTCCAACTGTTGCACTTAACACATCGCACCATGACTTGGAAGTTTTCATCACCATCACAGACTTACCAGGTCGCAGTGAAATCAACCACGACGAGTTTAGTGCCGGCACTTGCCATTTCTGATTGGAAGTGAGCCTCATTTTCAATTACTGTCGCTAAACCCATGGTTTCTAATAAATTTAATTCCTGAAACCAAAATACAAAATCCTACAATCCAACCCAATTTCACTATCACAACAACACACACAGTGAGGTGATTGTGGTGTTGCCTGCCTCGCTTAGTTAGCTTGCCTTGCCTTGTCTGCAGTGCAGTGCCGTCAACTTGGAAACATTTTTTATTTTAAAATTTCAAGCTAAAAATTTTTTATATAAATTTTTATCTAGGTATATATATAAAGTGCATGATATTAAATTTATTATAATATGAGATTTTTTTTTTATTGTAGAATTAAACTTTTTTTCTAGCACTGGGTAGCAGACACCGTTATAATTTTTGGACCAAGTGGTGTATCGTGTTAAAATAAAAACAGAAATGCTTGGTAATAACAGGCAATGACTATGAAATACAATATTTATATAATCAATTATCAATTCGTCTATAAAAAAAAAAAAAAAAAATTTATAATTTTTCCCATCAATAAAATTGGGTGTAGTTTCACCCAATGTAATATAATATGTACTTTATAAAGACTCGATATCAGGATAATTGGAAACACAAAAACACTGCATCTTCTTGTTTATTTATGTTACCTGCACTTACTGTATATTTTCATCATTCTTAAATGGACCCGAAAAATCGTTGAACCTCCAAATCATCAGTAAATAAATTTAGATTTATCACAACCGTTGTAATTCGTATTTCGGATCGGAACACCTGTTCTCCTGGCGCGCGATTAAACATATGATCTTATTTCAGGTGAATCTCTACCAACTGCTATCAAAATTCAACGGACAAACGTCCAAAGAGTACAAGACATACAAGGAGAACTTTCTGAAGCGGTTTGAGATCACGCAACTCCCGCCGTATTTGATACTTTACATCAAGAGGTTTACGAAAAACACGTTTTTCGTCGAGAAGAATCCGACTGTTGTAAATTTTCCAGTCAAGTAAGTGAACCGTAACTACATACCTACTCGAACCAAATGCTATGTGGATGAAGTAAAACATCTGTTAGCTAAGAATGCTCATAATATAATGAGGAATCAAAGAAATGGTATGGTTGCTACCACCATCTTACCTAATTCTGTCGCCATAACAGTTCTAAAAATCGTCTCCGTTAGTTAGTTGAGGATTCCGGGTGAAGTGCGAATCCACCTTCGGCCATATCTCAACTTGTAACCAGGTGAGATGAAGGCCAAGCGACCCGTTGTACAATATAAAAAAAACGGCTGTGCATAATGCGCGTTCATCTGCGCCCAACCTGTTGGAAATAATAAAAAAAAAACAGACAAGCATAGCAAATAACATAATAATATCAAACTTAAACTACAAGGTACAGACAATGACAAAAGAAAAAACATATATATCTAAAATAGTAATAATTTTGGCCGATGTCAAAATATTAAAATATTCAAATTATAACTACAGGGGTATCAGCTATATAGTAGCTTTGTCAGAAATAAAACTTAACTAAAAATAGGTATGTATGAGACATGTTTTTGAACTTCTTACCTCAAGAACATTGTTACACAGCGAAACGGCGCGGCGCTCAACTTGTGTACTGTGTCGAATATTATTTGTTATCCGTGTTTAGTGTCGTCCCCAAAGTAATACATGGTAATACAAAGGTATGCAGAAGCTCATGAGCGATGGCTTCATTACCTAAACGTCGAGGCAATCCAGCTCCTCGACAACACGGACATAGTAAGAAGACTTAAAAGAACTAAAGCTTTTGAGTTAGTAGGTACTATATAATGTAAATAATATAATAATGTAGTGTTTGCTAGTGCTACTTAAAAAACACATGAACAAAGTAAATAACCTTAGATAGAGACAGTAAGAAAAGTGCTAACGGACACATTCTTAGCTATAACTCAATGTATAAATCTAGGTCATTTTTGAATTAAATAATAAATATTACAGGACACTAATTTTACACAGCGCCATCTAGCCCCAAACTCAGCATAGCTTGTAATATGGGGACTAGATTACGGATAGAATACTTAAATACTTTTTGTAAATACATACGTACTATATGATACAGCACCCAAACACAGAACAAACATCTATATTCATCACACAAATGCTTGCTCTGGGTGGGAATCGAACCCACAGCCTACAGCACAGGAGCAGAGCACTTATAGAGAATTACTCATAAGCCTGCCACTTGGCTAGATCGTAATGCAATTGGGATGTATTTAGTTATGCATTTTAATATATAACGAAATATTAAAATAAATATTGCTATACTTTATCTAATTTCACATCACAAAATTTTCGTTTTTAAGGCTAATATTGCATGCTTTTGTGCTAAATATAGAGAACTATGTAATTTATTAAGAATAATGTAAAAACCATTTTGGAAATAAATATTATCTGAATCTGTAAAAAAAGTGTTTAGTGTTGTGTTATTTTCTACAGAAACGTGGATTTCGGTGACATCCTAACGCCCGAAGTGAAAGCGAAACATAACGGCAAGACCACATACGAACTCGTAGGTAACATCGTCCACGACGGCACGCCTGAGAAGGGGACGTACAGGGCGCATGTGCTGCACAAACCTACCCAGCAATGGTAAGTAACACCTAACTAGGCGACCTCTTTTTATTGGTGATAGTCAAGCGTTTGACCACCAGCTTACATGTAAAACAAGTAAAGATGTGGCCTAAGATGGAGCACGCTCGCCTAAACGGAACCTATTTACTCTGGACTTGAAGACTCCTAGATTGTACTCGTGCGGAAAAAACAGACGAAGTGTAGTACCGCTCTACCATACAAAAGTAGTAGGAGTAGGAAATGGCTTGTCCGAATAAAACAAATGCAGGTATAATCTAGGTATGTGGCGCTATATAAAAAAAAAAACGAAAAAATATCGCCTCCGTGGTTTGCCTTTCGGTGTCAGATCAGAAGTCCCGGGTTCGATCACCAGGGGGAGGGTACAATATTGTGCTTGGCTTGATTGGTGGTAGGACTTTGTTTTAGTCCGTTTAGCTACCACCATCTTACCTAATTCTGTCGCCATAACAACAATTCTAAAATTGTTGTGTTCCGGCATTTAGAGTGAAGGTAGCCAGTTTCTCAGTTTGTTGAGGGCCTTAAGGGTTCCGGATAAGTGCGCTTCCACATTCGGCCTTACGATAAAAAAATCTGTTTCCACAGATCCCTAATATTATAAATGCAAAATTTCTGCGCGTAATGTATGCTATTATTATGAAGATAAAATATTTGTATTATTGTATGAATTGAGAATAGACAAAAAACAATTCACAATAGAATGCTATAGTACCACTGAGTAACTAAAAGGCTATATTTTTTATCAGGTTTTATTAGGGATCCTTACGAAAACTGAGTCGGCTCTTTAACTGGGTAAACGCCAGAAACACACCACTTACTGACGAATTGGCAGAGGATGTGTTGTGACCGGCGGCGGTCAAGTGGAGTTGATGGCGAGGCCGCTCATACTTTTATACGTAGGGTCAGCCCTAGATCCCGAGGCTTGCCTGGGCAAGAATGAGGTCAGGAGAAAATGCTTTGTTCAGCAGTGGGCTTATGTGGACAGAAACGATAGTGATGAACTTAGAACCTGCACAGGGTCAGCTAGTATATAATAGAACAGGATTGTATTTTTCACAGGTATGAAATGCAAGATCTTCATGTAACCAGCGTGCTATCACAAATGATCACCCTCACCGAGGCTTACATACAAATATATGAACTAAAACAGGACTGATAATCTAGGTACTGATAACATAAAAGTAATAAATAAAACTAAGTTTTACAGTGTATTTTGTTTTATTGAATACATTTACATCAACATAATAACAGTTATTTTAGAATTACATAATCCTGTATTGTGGTCTGTGGAATGACCGTTACACTTATTCTGAAAATATTATTATCACTCCTACCTACAGGGTGATCAAGTGACCACTATCCAGATGGACCGAGCAAGCCTACCTAGTATAAAATGTTTTTTTCTTTTACATACAATACATTTAGTGAACATAAGGATTTGTAAGAACCTTATACACAGATGTCTTAGTGCTAAATTGCAATAAATTATTTTCTATTCAAATTCATACAGAAAGTGCAATTAAGACAGACAGGAGGTTCTCATTTTGATATATCTGTATCATATCATCCTGTAGATGATTCAAGATAGTATTTTGTTTGACACAATCACATGTATCATTTTGTATAGATTTATAAAGTTCAGAAAAGTCCCAAGATTATAAAATACTCATCTATAAAACTACTACCAGAGGAATACAAATGTAGACTAGAGCCAGTGAGCTGTACTGAGAATAGATGACATTACACAGGCTATTATGCTTGTTGCACACCAAGAGCTAAGCTAAGTTTGTTTACCTCTCCATACTTATTTGCAGACCACATCATATCATCCATATAAACTAACTTAGCTTAGCTCTTGGTCTACAGCCAGCTTTAAGGTAGGTACTATGATTCATTTATTACACCAAAGATCTATGTTCTACTATGTTCAGCCTAAGCTACCTTTATCATCAAGCACCCTGTCTACACAATAACATACACATAAATTGATCACTAGCAAGCCTTGTTTGTGCAACTGAATCTCGAAGATCCCAATTGATTATGAGTGGTGGTTTATTTATGAGGCGACAAGTGGAGAAGCTAGTATGATGAATTTGCTTAGATCTGCCAACTGAGTAATGGCTCCGCTCCACTTGTAGTTAAGCATCAGCATGTGCAAGACAGGATTGGATTAATCAACAATAGTTTTTTCAACTACAATGCCTCCTTGCAACTGGCAACAGGTGACAGGATTCATCAAGGTTCTAAAGGACAAAAAGTATTCTAGACTAATGCTTGCTTTGCGACTACAAAATATGTATAAATTAAGGCATAGACTGGGTATCTCTGATGAAATTAAAATGACATTAGGCCTCTCCTCAGTAATAGCTTCAAGTGGACCCTGAACATTACCTCACAGCAATCAGTGGCTTTCCCCCCTTTTACCAGCTACCCTCTTGAACTCGCCCATATTAGTAGTTGAGATTGGTGACCCATAAAAGGCGAGATGGTCGATCTGCGTGACGTCACCACCTGATTGGTTGTCTTTTATAAAAAGTTGTATGTTTTGTACATTCTGGAATTTCACGTATTTGAGAGGGACCGGATTACCCTCCAAGTCACTTGGAGTAAGCCTGGAAAATGTAAACATGGTTAGTGAGCTGTAGAATGGTCTATGTATATGGAAACCAATATAGCAGTATTTAGTTAAAGATGGTCATGATATTTAAAGATTTTCTTTTTATTTTATTGTATGACATATCGCTTGACCTTCATCTCACCTGGTTACAAGTTGAGATAAGGCTGAAGGTGGAGGTGCACTTCACCCGGAATTTTCAACAAACTGAGGAACTGGTTATCTTACCTCTAAATGCCGGAACATAATTTTTTTTTGTAGCTAGCCAGGCGGACTTAAAACAAACCCTACCACAAACCAAACAAATATTACATGGCATTCATTTCACACAGCGCCATCTAGCCCCAAACTAAGCATTCCGTAATAATGAGATACAAGGTAATACATACTCCAACTCCTGCATAGCTGAGTTGCCAGCAGCCTGGTCAAAGTCCAGCGTTCTGGGCTGGTTTATGAACAGTTTGATCACTTTAGGGCCCTTGTCTGCTGGTCCTTTCACTTTCAGTGAGTGGACCTTCACCAACTGTAAGATAATCTCAATATTATCATACTGTTAAATATGAAATCTGTGCACCTTCCTTGCTTTAAATAGTATTGTGCCAGCATTTGCAGAAGTAACCAACTTAATATCAACATTTTGCATAACCTGGTTTGTCGGTTGATATATTTTTTTCTTAACCAACCACCTGATACTTTGGTTAGTAAGTATCAGGTTGAGGTTGCAGATAAGGCATAACATTAATTTGTTTTTGTATTGTTTGAGGGGGGAAGCTCATGGCCGTCATCTCACCTGGTAACAAGTTGAGATAAGGCCGAAGGTGGAGGCGCCGGGTGAAGTCACCCGGAATCCTCAATAAACTGAGGAACTAGCTATCTTACCTCTAAATGCTGGAATACAACATTTTTTTCAGAATTGTTATTATGGCAACAGAATTATTAGGTACAATGGTGGTAGCTAGCCAGGCGGACTTAAACAAACTGCCCAAATTAGGTATGAAGGTTGTATTTTTATGATAACTTCCAAAAACAAGTCACATTTATGAGAAAGTAAGTTATCAAATAAACATTTTATATGGTAGGGTGGTTGGTTATGTATGGTTCAGTATCAATAATACATACAATAATCATGTATAGAGCACCCATGTTCATACTATATCTTCCTGGTTCAGGCATCCTATCCACTGGCTATATACATTTTTCCCACGGAAAGATGCATACAAGGCAAACTGCAGTGCAACTGCCACCTTAGTGGTGTATAGCTATTGTGAAAAGATATACAATGATAAATGACAGACAATTATGCAGTATCTTTAAATTTAATCAGATTATTATTATATGATATGTTACTCACCTGGTTGAAAGATATATTGATGATGAGCTGCTCATCACAGTCACTAGCTAAGAAACCTGCACCACTGGTCAAGGAGTGCACCATAGGGTGATCATCTGCTTCATTCAAGCACTCACACTCACTCTTCGTAATAAATGTGTTCAGGTCCATCTGGCAAAATAAAATGCAAGTAATAAAAGTTTGTGTGTATTGATACATAGCGAGATCATGCACAGCCTGATATTGTATGACCCTTTGTTGTACAGCTCAATAAATCAAAGACATTGGATAAGTATTTTGCTGGAATGCACATGCACTGTAACTTCCACCAGATAATAAAGTTAAAGTACTAACATGACCTGCAACAGAATTATCTTCGTCACCAGCCTCCTCAGTACCATAGTACTGCCTTACTTTGTTCTCCAGGGCTGATGGATCAGCTCCCTGCAGCCGGTCAACCTTTGTCTGTAACAAAACATAAATCTTATTACTATTAATATTAGAAGAAATGTTCCATTAGAAACTTTATGCTCTAGGCAAGGTCTGCAGAATATATTCTTCTCTTCCACGAGATTCACCTTTCTTTGAAAGATTAAAACTTACTCGGTTTCTGTAGAATATGAAAGTGGGCATGGCACTAACGCCCTGTGCTCCGGCTGTTTCCGCGCACCGGTCCACGTCAACTTTCAGAAACACGGCCCGGGGGTACTTTGCCGGTAGCTGCTCGAAGATTGGAGCGATTCTCTGGCATGGCGGGCACCTAAAAAAACCGCAACGAAACTCACATTATACAGTCCAACTGTTGCACTTAACACATCGCACCATGACTTGGAAGTTTTCATCACCATCACAGACTTACCAGGTCGCAGTGAAATCAACCACGACGAGTTTAGTGCCGGCACTTGCCATTTCTGATTGGAAGTGAGCCTCATTTTCAATTACTGTCGCTAAACCCATGGTTTCTAATAAATTTAATTCCTGAAACCAAAATACAAAATCCTACAATCCAACCCAATTTCACTATCACAACAACACACACAGTGAGGTGATTGTGGTGTTGCCTGCCTCGCTTAGTTAGCTTGCCTTGCCTTGTCTGCAGTGCAGTGCCGTCAACTTGGAAACATTTTTTATTTTAAAATTTCAAGCTAAAAATTTTTTATATAAATTTTTTTTTCTTCTGATTGATCCTTACCAATTTAAAATAAATAATACAAATTGCACAGGATATTGTCATCATGTCTGCAAAGTTCGATATTATATTACTTGAATTATTTTTATTTGAACGGCTCTACAATAAAAGAACTTCCGTAGGGCGAATTTCAATTCAACAGTGAAAAGTTATATAACACACCATAGTTTAAACTCTAAGGGTATCTAGTTATGTAGTTAGGTACTTAGGTTAGGTTGTAAATTAAAACTCAATACTAGAGAGCTAAGCAAGCGCTAAGTTTGCAGTATTAATAGTAGGTACGTGATCTTCCCAGTATGCGAGACAAATTTAAGTTCTCGTAGCGTGTATGTTTTTACATTTTTTTTTGGAAAATTGTATTTACACACGTTGAATTAAGTTATAATTCAAGTGAGTAGCTTGCTCATTTTGTTCATATACCTACTTCTTCTATACCTTTCCTGTACCTATAGTTATTCGTCAACATTCGGGAAGCGCTATCGGATGTCATTCAGAAGCTACCTATAGCCGGAGATTCCGGAAGCGCTATTCTTGACTCCAAAATCTATAAAATTTGACATTTTACTATCTAAGACTTCCAATAAATATTTTCAGAATTGGTTAGGGAATAGCGTTGAAATCTATCAGATTCTAAGTCAAAACTGCAAAATACTAATGTGTCCGATCCGAAAACTTTTCGTGTGATCGAGATTTTCTACGCCGGTTAGTCGCTAGCTACCTGATTTTACCCGATTACCCGGATGAAATCGGGTATTATTCCCGAGCTGGCAACGCTATTCTTCAAAATGGATGACATGACACAATTTTTGACAGCTTTCTAGTTATTGACAATGACAGTATGACCATTCGACAATGTTGCCATTTAAATTAAAATATATATAATCGGTTGAACCACCTGTTTGTTATACTCTATGTGAACCACTGACCTCCTTAAGTCTTTTTTTTTTTACAAATATAAGTATGTAATCGTCGCGATTTCGAGTTCTATTCTTTATGACGTAGTAATCAAGTTCCCATACAAGCTCTGTTTGGGAACTTAAAAAAAAAAGCCTAGCTATTAAATTGGTGCATAAATTTCATCACTAATTGGTCTAACTTTTTTTATAATCAGACATTTATTCAATAAAAAGTACAATTAAAACTAACTAAGTATTTACAAAGGAATCAGTCAGATTAACTAAGGACCGTTACAAACGGCCTATAGGTAACTCAACTGTTCCAGACCAGTACTAGACGGAAGCGTGCCCAAGACACTGGCTGCATTGCCACGCTGAATAGCTATGCTAATTCGCTGACCTAAATAAGAGCCAGCCCTTGGGTCACGTGTCGCCTCAATCAAAAGCTAACTAAATTCCAAGGAATAGTTAGTTGAAATCAAATTAGTTGATTTGATGTGTCTGGCTGTCGTGTGAATATCGCGTACCGTACTGTACCTAGACATGTAGACATGATACATCTTGAATTTTAGCGCCATCTTTGTCACCGAAACTCACTCAAAGCATGTTCACTTTTTGAATTGTTTTGAAATTATTTTGTCTTTCCTAAATTAAACGCGGCCTGAACTGAATATACTTACCTAAATCTTATAGCAAAGTAGGTTGTTAAATTTTTATTTTAATATTGGAACCAGATAAAAGATAAGTATAGGTACGAGGTACCTACCTACTACCTGCCTCTGCCATTTCTCGAATATTTTGATGGTTAGGTACCTACCTATCTAGGCTTAAATAAAAACAGCGGCGGTTTCGACCTGTCCAATTCAGACCGTAAATGTATATCATAAAAGGCGGGATCCTCCATGGGATGGGCAGCAATATTATACCTTAACCATTAATATTGGTAAGGAATGGAACTCCTTGTCCACGTCTGTTTTTCTGCACGAGTCAATCTTGGAGTCTTCAAGTCCAGAGTGAATAGGTTCCTTTTAGACAAGCGTGCTCCATCTTCGGCCACGTTTTTACTTGTTATCTAGAATGCTGGTGGCCAAGCGCTAGGATATCATCAATTAAAAATAATGAGTACGTGTAGGTACGTACTTACCTAATAATTCTGCCTACCAACGGTAAATATTTAGTTTATCTATGTTTTGGAAGAGGCTCTGGAAACGGGCTGTTGTAGAAGAGAATGATGTGGGAATTCATTTACAAAATACCTAGTTTCGTAGCGCTCACCTGCTTGTGATGGCTTTCATTATTTTCTATCATAGAATGTTTAGGTTCCTCGGGAACGTAAGTCGGCAATTACTCAGCTAGAATACTTTGAAACTAAACTTGAATTTTATATGGCGTGTTCCTCATTAAATGAAAGGATGTAAGTAACTACAAGGAAGTTGTTAATTTCCTACGTAACAAGTCCCAAGCATTTTACTGGATGAAATTATTTTTACCGTAGAATCTGTAGCTAGCGAATACCTACAGTTAGTAAGAGCTTATGGTCGGGCCACGGATACCCGCGGCGACGCTTACTCACGGCTTATCCCTGCACTCATTTATTTGCGACACCGAATCCCTTGGATCGTGTTTCAATTCAATTTGTTGGATTTATCTAAGTACCTACCGACATGTTCTGAGAAAGAACGCGATGCTTTAGGATGGAATCATAATTTATTAACCTACTTCCACAGGAAGAGAGTCCAAAGAATACATAAGTATATCTGGTATAAGACAGTCCTACCTACACTGCTTTGCTACCCAATGCATCGATCAATGTGGGATGAGCTGAAAGGAGTTAACTAATGCTTTTAGACTTCGTTCTGGACATATATTTGTTGTATGTATCCGTTAAACTAATTTGGCACCTCGCCCAATTGTGACACTTGTGGCACAATCGAAGATGTATATCATATGACTTGTTTTTGTTATTTTGTATGGCTTGTTTGTTTTACCTACAGGGTGACATGTTCAGTTTTGAACAAACCCTTCAATAATTTATGTAAAAAAAAACAGTGGAGAGACTTTCATTTTATTTTAATCTTCTATTAACCCCTATTATTTAGACATTTATATTTGAAGATTATTTCTTACTATTTTTACGATTTTTAAGTAGATATTAAGCTTTAAGTAGGTAGGTTACAATTTTCAACGATAGGTAGTAGGTAGGTAGGTATACCTACCTTTATCCAACTGAATGATATTTATCTGAGAAGGTAGCTAGGTTGATACCTACTTTGTTTAGAGACAATATTATTTGATCCTCTAGTCTAGACTCTAGAATATAGTTGCATGTTGTAGGTAAATGTGCACTTTTTTATATAAACGATCTCTCAATTTATATTTGGAATTCAATTTTTTTTATGTAGTTACGACGGGTATGTGCTTGGCCTACATCTCACCTGTGCCCTGTTTGTATGACAAATCGTGTCTTAACGATATTTCAATACGATGATTCCATGCAGATATCGTAACGCGAGCGCGTTAAGACACGATTTGTTTCACTATGACAAATCGTGTCTTAGCGCGCCCGCGCATACGGGCCCTGATTTTCAAGTTATGAGAAAGGCCGAAGTTGGAAGCCCACTTCTCACGAAAGAGGTTCAATTTAAAAATAATAAATGTTTTAGATTTTTTTGGTTGTTTGTTTTGCAAAACTAAAAATGATCAGAAAAAACATGTCATTTGCATAGAGGGGTTACCCTCTCGGGTTACCGACTGTACGTCATGGTAAGCTACCCACTTACCTTGACGTACAGTCGGTGGTTTCGTGCTGGTGGTTTGCTCTCATTCGGGCTTTGCATAGAATGAGAAACCATAAGTATTTACCTATAAGTCAATTTGTTTAGTTTGGAACTAGATGAGGCTGTGTAAAACGAATGTCCTGTAATATTTATTTATTTACTAAGTCACCCCTTACTAACATGAAAAGGTTGATGTCGTTTTAAAAAGTGTTCTCAATACCGTTGCTGTAGCAGTCGTGGTTTAAATATCTACCCCTCTAGCCCACGGATGTTGTACAGTCAACCAAGGAGCTTCATCAAAAAGGGAGCAGCTTTTTTTCTATGTGTAAACTAAACTTTAACTATGCGCACCAATCTGTCTGCCAAGCGTGGCGATTATGAACAAACCTTACAGTTTTGGAGGAAGTTTTTTCCAGTGCTGTTGCATCAACATGCAGCTACACTGCAATATGCCAAACCTTTTCATGACATCCCAAAAGTAATTCTTGGATTTTATCGACACCCTTGGCTTAGCAACCCTATTGAGTGAATAACAAAAATAAATAGACCAGTTTAATTCATGTTAAAAACCACCCCTATTATCGAAAGGCAAAAATAACTAGTTTAGAAATCTGCAGTCTCAACCCCCATTTCATATGATATTTCACGTTTTCACACTTGTTTACCCCTTTTGCAACCCTAATGTTAATACAAGGGTAGTTTCAGCAAATTAAAAAAAAGTTAATTATGAAGTCAAACCCCTTTAACAGTCTATCCTACAAGACATACCAATACCAAGCATTTTACCCTCTTAACGCGCCCCTTTGTTACAAAAACCACCGATTTCATAAAAAAAACATATATATGAATGTGCAGTGTCCCAGTGTACTTGTGTGGAGTGTCGTTTGATAGGATATCGGCTATTATACCGATTGATGAGTATTATATAATAAGTATTATCTGTATATTCAAAATTTCGAGTCAATCGGATGCTGATCCGATCGATTTCAAATATATGGGCGTATAAATGTATATCTTTTCACCCCAACATCTCAAAAACTACCATACTTATCAAATAACACCCGCGAAAATCAATTCTCTCTCTACAGTTTAAATTTCATGAAAATCGGATAACCCGTGCGAGTTATGCCGCCACAAACATTGCCACATGCATACAGTGCCAGATTTCCCAATTTAACTCGGAAGTCTCAAAACATCAGGCGAGATGAGGCGTAGCACGTCTCCGTCACAAAATAAAAAAAATGCAAGGTATAATGAAAACATACAAAAAATACAAAAATACAAAATACAAAATTTATTTATTAAGTAACAAGAAACATGGTCATCAAAACAAAATAACATACGAAGATACTTTTATCGATTGTGAATTACGTTCTATTTCTATATACACAGTCAGGTCATAAGTATTGTCACACAGTAAAAACTTTTCTTTTAGAATGCTGGTCACAAAAAAGTTTATTGAATTCGAATTTCGAATTGTTCATGAAAATAAAAATGTATACTATTTAGAATTTTACTCATTTTTAAATATGGAGTGGACGCTTAAAGAAGACCGTGTTGCAGTTATTGCGTTGCATCGTTGCGGTTACGCGCCAATTCAAATTTTTGACATACTGAAAAATTTTAATATAACCAAAAGATTCGTTTATCGTACCATCAAACGATACAATGAAGACTCTAGAGTAGATGACAGGTCAAGAAGTGGTCGCCCTCGGTCTGTTAGGACCCCAGCAGTGATAAAAGCTCTGAAGGCGCGAATTCAAAGAAATCCCAAATGTAAGCAGAAACTGTTGGCCCTTTAGATGGGGTTAAGCAGAACCACGGTGAAAAGGGTGTTAAATGAAGACTTAGGGCTTCGGGCATATCGAAGAAAAACAGGACATCGTTTAAATGCTCGTCTAATGGACCTGAGACTGAAGAGATGCCGCGCTTTGTTGAAGCGGTACGCGGGAAAAAAATATCGGGAAATCCTTTTTTCGGATGAAAAAATTTTTACCGTAGAAGAGAGCTACAACAAACAAAATGATAAGGTGTACGCACACAGTAGTGAAGAAGCGAGCAACCGTATTCCGCGTGTCCAACGAGGTCATTTTCCATCCTCGCTCATGGTATGGTTGGGAGTTTCTTATTGGGGCTTAACAGAGGTACATTTTTGTGAGAAAGGTGTCAAAACTAATGCAGTTGTGTATCAAAATACAGTCTTGACGAACCTCGTGGAACCTGTTTCTCATACCATGTTCAATAACAGGCAATGGGTATTCCAACAAGATTCGGCGCTAGCTCATAGAGCGAAGAGCACACAAGACTGACTGGCGGCGCGTGAAATCGACTTCATCCGGCACGAAGACTGGCCCTCCTCCAGTCCAGATTTGAGTCCGTTAGATTACAAGATATGGCAACACTTGGAGGAAAAGGCGTGCTCAAAGCCTCATCCCAATTTGGAGTCACTCATGACATCCTTGATTAAGGCAGCCGCCGATATTGACATGGACCTCGTTCGTGCTGCGATAGACGACTGGCCGCGCAGATTGAAGGCCTGTATTCAAAATCACGGATGTCATTTTGAATAAACTTTATTGTCATAAGAATCTATGTTTCGTTAAGTTCATTTTGGTATAATAACGGTTACATAATGAATAAACTTGTTTCAATTATTTTATATTAAACTTGTGACAGAATTTATGACCTGACTGTGTATATATAAATAAGTGTGTACAGTTTAATTCATGTTAAAAACCACCCCTATTATCGAAAGGCAAAAATAAACTAGTTTAGAAATCTGCAAAAAAAAAATGCAAGGTGTAATGAAAGCACTTTTATCGATTGTTAATTACGTTCTATATATATATAAATAAGTGGTTAAATACCTAACACAAACCACATCACGGGATCTCAGTTCGGGACGAACTCAAGTTACACAGCGCCCTTTACCCACCCGCCTGTGTTGTCTAGTGGTTCAACCCATCAGTTTCAGATCCAGAGGTCCCGGTTCGATCCCCAGGGGAAGTATATTATTGTGCTTGGTTTGGTTGGTGGTAGGACTTTGTTTTAGTCCGCCTGGCTAGCTACCACCATCTTACCTAATTCTGTCGCCATAATAACTATTCTGAAAAAAAAACTGTGTTCCACCATTTCGAGGTAAGATCATCAGTTGGTTGAGGATTCCGGGTGAAATGCGCCTCCACCTTCGGCCATATTTCAACTTGTTACCAGATAAGATGACGGCCAAGAGCTACCCCGTCGTTAAATAAAAAAAACCTGCTAAGGCCCGCTTGGGTTACGTCCAACCTTTCTGTCGATGTCGAGCGCCAAGCGATTCGCTGTTTCCATTGGTGCGCGGGAGAGCTATTTGCCATTGTCATGTTATTGAAATGGAAGCGCAATTCATCCTAGGGATCCTAAGTATAAGATGAGGATTCCGGGTGCCTTTCACAACGGGCACAACGCAATAATTTCAAATTGTTGTTATTGTATTTATTATGGTGTGTATGGGTCATGGGTAATTATGGGTAATCATTAATTAAATAGTGAATTGTTAAGTCAAGACAAGACATACCAAGCGTTTTATCCTATTAATGCGCCTCCATGTATTGAATTAAAAATATTGTACACCCCTATTAAAAAGTGATCTTATTGATCATTAATTTTCTTATTTTAACCGCCTCTGTTGTCTACTGGTTTGCTCACCGGTGTCAGATCGAGAGGTCCTGGGTTTGATTGGTAGTGGGACTTTGCTTAAGCTCGCCTGGCTAGGCACCATCTTACATAATTCTGTCGCCATAAATAACAACAATTATAAAATTGTTCTGTTCTGGTATTTAGAGGTAATATAGCCAGCTCCTCAGACCGGCCAATCATCAGATCAGAAGGCCAAGAGCTTCCCCGTCGCACGGAAAAAAATGTGTGTGCAATGTGCTATATATTCTCTTTCAAACGACACCCCAAAAGACTTAATTATGTTCTTGTCTGACTTAACACCCCCATTTTTAAAACATACCTGAGCTTAAAGTTTTTAATCTCGGCAAATTCAAAATTTCGAATCGATCGGATCGACCATTCAAAAGATATGGACGAAATACTGTAGTTCATTCCACACCAATATTTTAAAAAACTACCCCAGCTATAAAAAATCACCCGCATCAATCAATTTCTTAATTTTCTTAAAAAAAAGTATCAGGAAATCCATTACGGAAATCCGGCTCTGTGTAGATCTATAATCATGGAAAATAAGCATATTTATATTTGTTGTAAGTACCATACCTACTTAATTAACGTATCTATAATTTCAGTAGCCTACCTAGTACCTACTTATCTGTTAGGTAGGATATATAAAGTAAGCACCAACTTATTCACCATTTTATTCACATTTTCCATTTTCTTTATTTCACATTTTCCAGTCGCAGGCTATTGCCTTCGACAAGAAAATTGAAAAATCTGCGGTTGGAATGAAAGCCCCAGGGAGAGCGGAAAATGGCCAGTTTTCAATCGAGTTTAGCCACCGAAACATGTTTGTAAAGCCTTGAGAAATACTGAAAGACTGGTGATGTTTTACAAGTCGATAACTATCCCTGTGTTAGTCTTACTATTGTGTTTTAGTGCAGTTTTATCTAAAAAAAAACAGGGTGCAGCAAATTTGAGAAATGATTTTCCATCTCACGGTGATTTGCGTCGTTATCTTAAGCCGTTGGAGCGAGTTATTAATTTTTCAAACAAGTATCGCGATAAAGTAAATTTGAATTGGGTCTTCGGACTGTTTCTTGCATCTGGTGAGATACCTACTTACTCGTATTTTGTTATAGTTTAGAACCTACTTATTGTGCGAAAGAGGACATGGATATGAAAGGCGTAGATATAGGGTTGACAGTTGATAGGAGTTAGTAGAAGAATAAAGCATGCTGTGCCGACCTGAATATAATATCAGTATATAGTCAATAAACCTCTCCACCGTTTTTCGTTGACTTTACAGTTGTATGTTTGGTCGGCACGAAGAGCTTAATAAAAACGAAAAATTCATTTTACTTTCAGTGAATCTACATTCAATAGTTCAAAATGTGAACTTATCACCCGAGCTCGAAAATAATTTGGAAACATTACTTGAAACGAATTCTAAAACTATGAACTTTGCCCGAAACAATAATCGATCGAGTTTTGATTCGAATGGTAAGAATCATTTTAAAGATAAATGCTGGGGTATTTTTTGACCACGCTCGGCAGGCGTGCTGGTGATCGCAGTGTTGGGTTAGATTTGGAGGCGGCTGCCTGTCTGGTAAAATCTATTGGCAATCTAGCTAAAGCCGTTTCAAAAAGTGAATATCTCGCCTTGCCTGTGACCGGATACCGGAATAGATTTTGAGATTAAAAGCGAGAAAAGTTTCCTCCGAAAGAAGATTTGTGATTGGTGAAACCTAAAGTAGATAGATAAAAGTAATTTATTGTCTGAAAATAGCATATAAATAAAGTTTGTTACAGATGATATAAATTTAAATACGTTGTTGGGGATGTGGTTTTGTTTTCTTCCAATCCTTAAATTTCATTTTAAGTTATAAAAAAAAAGTAAAAGTAAAAGTAGGGTACAGGCACTGAGTAAATAAACTTACCTACGTACCTATACAAGTTGGTAGGTAAGTTGTGTACGATGTACGATACATTTTCCTTCAAACCCCTACATCTCACTAATCCACAATAGCAATCCACCGTGTGTGCTCGTATCTCTATCATACAAAATGTGCGCATGTTTTCAGCCATCTCACTATTCAGAAACGTTACAACGTGGTCCGAGCGGCTGATGAAGCTGGAGTTTCCAGATGAACCGATAATCAGCCATAAAGAATCTTACCCAGAATGGAACTTTTACTACCGCGAAGTAAATGACGTCGATAAATGGACACCTAATATTGACCTGTCTGGTAAGATAAATAGATTACACCTCAATGCGTTTGCTCACATGGCAATATAGGTGCTGGATTTTTATTGTAGGCCGGGGAAGCCGCTTGGCTTTCATCTCACCTGGTTTCAAGTTATGATAGGTGGAAGCTAATTTCACCTGGAATCCTCAACAGATTGACGAACTGGCTATCTTGCCTCTAAACTCAACAATTTAGAATTGGCTCATTGGGTGCTGTATAATACTCACGGCGTGTTTCACATAGAGAGTGGGACGCGCAGCACTCAACGAATTAGCTCGATGGGTGCTGTAAACTACTCATGGTATTTTAGATAAGAGAACGCGATCATCACAATGATAAGTGGAACCAAAATCTCTAAAAGCATTGTGGTTTTAATACAACTTGACTTTTGTCTCGTTCTTACTATACCGAATAGATAGAGAAAAAAGAATTCGTTTATATTTATTCATTTCAAATCAAAGTAGGTTAACTTCCAGGAAAACAAATTTCTTTGTTGATCTCATCTTGGCCCAGGTAATGCCCAGGCGAGCATCTAGGTCAAAAGCTGACCCATTTAACATTAATAAATTCTAGCTGCTATATGGTAGCTCACAGTAAATAAATGATAAATATTGAATGGTTTATAAGTACATAAGTAACAGTTTCAGATGAGAATATTTTATTGTTTCTAATTTTGGAGCGTATTTTTCAGTCGTCGGATTTAAATGGACTTACTTTTTATTTAAATTATTTTGGGGTTATTTTATATGTACTTGGGTTAGGTTAGAGAAGAAAAAGTGTTCGGCTCACATCTGAGGCGTGATTTTAGAAATTATTCACAATTATCGGGTTCATGCAAGCAAAGCCGCGCGCTACAGCTTACAATGTGGGTAATTGGGTGTTGTATCATACAGTACGTATGTATTTACAAAGTATTTAAGTGTCCTATCCGTAATCTAGTTCCCATATTAGGTACAAGCTGTGCTTAGTTTGGGGCTAGATGGCGCTGTGTGAAATAAATGTCCTGTAATGTAATTTACATTATATTGCATTTCTAATAAATTGAAATGCTTGCTTATTAAGCCCTTTCAATTGATATTGAAGGCGCCATGTTTAATTTAACTTGTCGTCACATAACCTACCTATAACTAGCGGACCATGAAGAGGCTTCCAACGATACCTCATTTGTCAAATTATGATAAGTAGTTTAGAAGTTATGAGGGAACAAGTGAACATGCATGCATACCACTAATATTATAACCCTTCTTTTTGCTTCTCCGTTGTCAGGTAAAAATAGGAGTGTAGGTCTTATTTTGATATATTATAAATCTTTCAAAATGGGACCTACACTACTCCAAAAATAGGAGAGATAAAGTGAAATTGTGTTATTTAGTAATAAGAGCAAGTTTACCATATGTTGATTTATTAACTGGGATAGAAATACCTCAGCGAAAGCTATCTGACCAAGTCGGAGAAGTTCTTGAAAAAGGCCGGTCATTACTCTAAGCCGATGCAACGGGGCCCAGGGCGATCAGACTGAGGTGAGTAAATGAGACAAAAGAGGTGTACATGATCGTAGCAAATGAGATTCTGATGCATCTACTTACACCTCAAGGAAACAGGCATGGTGCGTACATCAATAGCACGAACCCGTCACGCAAAAGGGGCACAAAGGAGGTCCGGTACTCTCCAGTACCAAGTACATCAATAGCTATAAGTAGGTATGTACCATTAGTCAGTGAAATGTAGGTAAATGTTCCACCTGCCAGTAACCTGATCCGCCGTCAGTCAAGGCCGTCGTGTACCCTCTTGATGGCGTGTGTTCATCTCGTATGGGCATCACCTCACCACGTGTGAGTTACAACCTTGGGCTTAATACCTGCCGGTTTTTTCGCTCAGACTATTTGCTTAATTAATTGTTACAACATAAATGATTCTTGTTTAATGGGAGAACAGTGAATCAATACAGTTTTTAGGCAATAAGAAACGAGCTACAGAAACATAGTACCGAGATATTATTGAATGGTACGTACATGGACGAAAAGAGCTTTTGGAGAAATCTTGCTCCATCGTAGATCTACTTGCGCTGACATAGAGCTAAACAAGGCTAGATAGGTCAAGGGCTAACAACATAGGTAAAGTAAAAAGTAGGTAAAAAACCGATGCACCGCACCCACAGAAATGAATCCTTAAAAGTCAAAAAAGTATAAGAAAATATTAAATGGAATTTAGATGAAATAAAACCGGCCAAGTAAAGTAGGTAGTTGTTCTGGGAGTTATAGCTTGTAACACCATTATATGAAACAAAATATAACGTGCCTCACAATTAATCATTTTTATTTTATATATTTATTAAAATTCACAGCTCTAAAACTAAACAGGTTTTAACTTATAACAAAAATAGCAGGCAACTATGTATTTATATTATATAGTAAAATTATTTTAATCAAGACGGCCATCAAACAAGTACCTATTCCTAATTCTTTCAATATAAAAAAAAACGAAGAAACAAATAAATAAATAGCAATTTGAGAGAAATAAGTAAAATATACATGCACGTAAATGACTCATCATAAATACTCATCATGTTAGAACAAATTTGCCTCAGTATATAAAAATGAAAAAAGTTAATATTACTTATAGGTACACGCTATGCGTGAAAGTAAAATGTATGTGTTTGCCACAATCACACCAAGTAGTTTTAAGTTGTTGTTTTAAATTATTTTATTCTAGTTATACTTACGTTTAAATGTTAATTAATCTATATATGAAGTTTAATATATTAATACATATAAATAAAGCTACATTCTTTGTGGATGTGATCTACGCAGTAAGGCTTCGCCTCCAAGTTGTAAAAAAAAATGCCTGCCATAGAGATACAGACATAACTCTCAAGAACAAGCAGGCTGTCACTTCTGCAAGGACATTATTCTAATATCTTACTTCCTACAAATACTTATTATAAATGAGAAAGTTAGTAGTTAGTTAGTAATGGCTAAACTCATTTTCAAAAATTAACCCTAAGTCTAACTTAAAAAGGGTGGTAAAGTTTCTATGAAATAATATTGTTCCTTGGTTTGATTCACTAACTCGGTATAAATAAACTATTTAAGTAAAAAAATAATTACGTATTTTGTATTTATACAAAAATACCCCAGTGGTGTGAAATATATTTTTCCAACTGTCCATTGTTCTCCATTTGATACATACATTTCCACACAGGCAAAGCCGCGGGGCCCTTCTAGTATTATACAAATCTCTCTTATAGGTCGTTGTGCGAATTTATGCTTATGCATAAGGCCCATTATAGTCCCTAGAATAATTATGTAGCTAATATAATTATTATGAAATATTAATGCATTCTTACAGATTCCTGCTTTGAACAATTATCCAAAAGTCATGGACATTATCCCACATCATGTCAAATTCCTGAGAAATGCTACAAGATGTTAATATCTGGGACAAACTTTGGTTACGCTCTTACTCATAGGTAAAGTTATTTGTTAATTTCTATCAACCTTTCTAGAGTTATAAAGGCAACATATACATAGATTTATAAAATACTTTAAACTGCATACTAAAAAACTGCTATCCAGTTTACGGTCGATGTTTCGAGAACCTGCATATTTTTATAATAATGTTTAGTAAATTTTGATCTAAAATGATCAAGACCACAGATCAAGACTGTTGGTTTTCTTAATTTTGACACTCTTCCTCTCTTCAACACCCCATCAATGTCCACAGACAGAGACTCCTCCAAAAAAGTCTTGACATAAACACCACGCTCAGCGGGTGGATAGGTGATCCAAGTGAAGGTAAAGGGTTTAAAAAAAAATAAGCTGCTGCCTTTTTCTAGGTACCTTAGTCGTCTTTTACGTCATCTGTGGGCTGATTTGGCTGGTCAATGCCAATTTTTCCACGACTAACTTCCTTTCCTTGACCGAACCCGGATTTGAGTTGAAAAGGTCGATTTGAGACTCTAGATGAACTGCTAGTTTGAAGTCTATAATATTATGCGTGTTTGGCAGATTGATGTTTCTCGAGGTGGCGTACTTTGGCCGGCACTGCAGAGTATTCTCAGAAGACCAGGACGAATACATGACGAACACGTTTTGTAGGACCATCTACAACGAAGCGGAGTACATCGCTGATCACGGCTTCCAGCATGCGGACTTGATACTTGAACAGAGTAAGCGTACAACATCACCTCGTAACTGTCCTCTGTTGCTCATTTAAACATAAATGGATTAGCTCTTGACTTCTAGGCCTGTCTAGGATAGTGGAGCGAGGTTTCCTAGAAGGCACTGACTCTCCCGCACACCAATTGACTATGGCAAACCGCTGGACTGTAGCAGGAGAGTGGTTTCCAGCCAGGTGGACCTCTACTGGCCCTACCACCAGTGTTGGGACCATTCAGCCGTAACCGCTAGCAAAAGCCAGTGATCCCGTTGCCCAGGGTAAACCACTAGAAGCTTGATCACACCTACTCCATGACACATGTTTTTTTATTAATGTGAAAACATCAGGTGTGTTGGGATTTTTTTGAGATGAGAAAAAACCATTGAACTCGCGACACCATGCACCTTACCGACACCACTTTTGACACATTTAACAATGTGTTAAATGTGTCAAAAGCTTTGTCACGTTATCTTTACGATCCTGCGAGGTACGGGTAATGACCATTCGAAGACTGCCTCTACCTATAGACGACAAACTTCAAGTTTTCACTTCTGTGGCACTACATCATACATACAACTAAGGTGACAAACAGGCATACGGCCCACTTGACGGAAAGTAGTTACCGTCGCCCCTTCCGCCAACACCTAAAGCATTACGAACGATCGTTGCCGATAATGCCCATAAACGCCCTTTTTTAAAAACATTATAAAGCTGGTAGGGAAAACCTCGGGAGATCATTCCACAATTGAATAGTTCGCGGGTGGAAGTTCCTCTTGAACCCTACGGTACGCAAAGGTATATAGTATTCCATGTGTGGGAATGGAATCTCTATCGATGGCGAACGGTGCGATTATAAATCGAGGCTGTAGGCTCTATATCAAACCATTCATCAGAATAAAACCCGCTAAACAAGGTAGAACTCATGGATTTCATATATTTCCCTTTTTGGGTACTGGGTGAATGTGGGCAGTCTTCCACGAATGCGAAACTTGCCTTGTTGAGTAAGAGAGCTTCAAGAGCGTTAAGACAGGACACAGTTCAGGAGCACACCGCTTCAGTACCACAGCTGGAATGCCATCTGGCTAAAATCTCTATGCGCTATAGAGATTTCCGCTTTCTCTTTAGCACTGTGGGCCAAGGTATCATCCATGTTTTCGAAGCGCTGGTAAGGACGACTGACAAAAGTTTCCTTGGGAAGAACGAACATGAAGTGACACTGTACAAACACCGGCTTTGAACTGAAAATTGTGGTCTTATTATTATTATTTTCTTGTACTCCGGGAAAGCGCTTGGTATTCATCTCACCAGGTTTCAAGTTATGATAATGCCGAAAGGTCGAAGCGCACTTCACCCGGAACCTTAAATTGCTTGAGGATCTGGCTATCTTACCTCTACATGCCGGTGAGGGGGAAAGATGGATATGCCCTAATGAATGAATGTTTTTTTTTAATGTACAACAATATACCAAGGCATATTACTAACGGACGGTGTTTACAATCTAAAGCTGATATATAACTAAAGTTAACAGTAAAATGGGCGGTCGCTTAAGAGCGATTAATTTTAATTTTATTATTTATTATTTATTATCAAGATCTCTTCTAGACAACCTTAGGATGGTTGATGGTAGGAGGGTTGCACATAGAAAAATGCTTGGCCCAGGCGTGGAGAAAGTATCTTCAACCACAACATCAGTGTCATTTTCACTGACGCTGTCGCTAACTCAGGCCCTCAATAAGTGTCACCGACAACTCAAAGTCCTGCACCGGTATCCGGGAGCTGGGCTGGCTGGGGCAGGGTTAGTTAAAATTAAGGGAGACAATGCACCAATACACCCTACAACGGAACGTTAGTGCAGGCCTTGGTCATCCCCACTCAGGGTTGCACATAATGAATGAGAATTAATATTTTGCCCCTTATTATCATGGTGGTGCCCCGTCTGACACTATACGTACTAGGTATACATTTTAGAAATGACTAGCCTGCGGAAATATCTAAGATACACGAGAGTGTGTCAAAGCCAAGTTTGGAAACGAAGAGGTTTCTCCTACCGTGGGAATCGGACACGCAACCTCGCTAAAAGAACCAGTCGTGTGTTTAGTCTCTTATTTTTATAAAAACATAGTTTTTTTTTAATTATGTGTGCTGTGAACATTAAATATAATATGTACAGTTAAAAGATAACTGAAAAATGTATTTCTTTTTTTTTCAAGACACTGCCTGCATTGCCACGCTGAATAGCTAAGCTAATTCACTAGCCTAAATAATGGCCAGCCCTTGGGTCACGTGTCGCCTCAATCAAAAGCCCCGCTAGATTTAGTTGAATACCAAACACAAAGCCTCAAAAGTCGACTGATGGGTCCATAGACCAATCATTACTAACGTGTAGACGCGGTAGGTAATCATGATTGTTATTTGTTCTGGACTGTATTATGTTATACGCTGTTCCGGACCATGATAAATAGCTGTGAATTCACAGCAAAAAAAGATGCGAAATATTAATTAGGTCGATCTCTCATCGATACTTCACACATACAATACAATGAGGGAATCTCGTGATAAGAATATCAGCAGCTTCCACCTTACTTCCACCTACTGCGATCACCAATCAGCCTTCTGAGGTGATAGTTGCTAGCTTTATAGCAGGCTCTGTTCAAAAGTGGACACGATGTGTGATGTGAAACCGTAAAATCGGTACAATAGTCCTTACTACGTGTCTTCTATAGCTACATATATACCAACAAAGTTGGTAGGTATATAAACAATATTGATATACCAACGAGTCCCTATTTATAAGGGTTCCGCACATAAAGGGTGCCAACGAAGCCTTTGTACTGAGCCTACGCTGACCGTCCTTCCATCTGTCTGACAGCGGGCTGTATCTGAACCGTAATTATTATAAACACTGTGTCTTTTTATTAATACCGCTTTAAAAAAAAATAAAAAAAATAACACCCCAACCCTGCCTTACAAGTCAAATAAAATCAACTTATTTATTTGCTCAAAACAAGTGTTACAAGTATGTTCTTAAATCTACTAAAATAGCCTCAACTTATTTCTACCATGGCGGCATGCAATTTTTATACAAAAATACATAATAACATCATGGATTCATGGAAGTTTACTACAATCGCAGTGTTTAAACTTTAAACCAACGGATCTAGATTTTCCAATGAAGGAATACAAGCCTCACAGCTCAGTGGGTAGTTAGCTCTGCCTTCTGAACTGTAGTTGTGGGTTCGATTCCCACCCAGGACAAACATTTGTGTGATGAATATTGATGTTTGTTCTGTGTTTGGGTGTTGTATTGTAAGATAATAATTATGAATTTCCAAAAAAAGACTGCGTAGTTTAGGACTAGATGGCGCGTGTAAAGAGTATGTCCAAAAAATAAATAAAAAGAATAACATAATCTATAATATAATATTCATATCTAGCCATTTTTTTTACTTCCACAGTTACACTCTGCTCCCTGATCGGGCGAGCTGACTTCCTCCGTCGTTCCTGGCTAAATCACCTCCTGCGCACCCAGACTCCGCTTGGCTGCTTCGGCACACATCCTCCAACCAAATCGAAGAAGGGAGGTAGGGGAGGTAGAAAAAAGAAGATTGAGCCGGGAGCAGGTGCTGATCCAATCAAGAACGATATGATTAACGACACTTGTGGCATGCATATCACAGCCCTCGGAGCCTCTACTTTCGCTGCTGCGGTGCGATTCATATTGGAACAGAGATAGATCTGTCATTTGTCACTAAACTGTCACACACCGCGTCCTCTGTTTACGTTGTGTCGTACACTCTGTCTTTTTCCCATTGCTACTAGTGGTACCAGTGTGGCTACTACAGGATCACAATACATTACTATAATACGTGTCGCAGGATAGTTTACTTGACTATGTACGGCTGTGTTTGAAGTAGCGTTAGTTTTACTAAGCATAATACAAATTGGAATGTATGGAAAGGAGTTTTCCCATTTTTTGAATGTGTTTTATAAAAAAACATAAGCAAGATTTAACTAACGACCAATTATGTTTGTAATGGAGGGTGAAAATCAGCTGTTCTCTAGAGCCTTCTTAAGTACCTAGTCCATACGCAAGAGGCGTTGTATAGATAATATACATATACTCTACTGTTAGCAACTGCAATTGGTATAAAACCTGTGGTAGTCACACAGGATAGATAGGGACTTACCTACTTACTTGGTGGCTTGGTGATACACAAAATCACGCTACGCATGCTCAGCAAATATAAAGTGGGACATGATTTGGGTGGGACATGATTTGGACAGAAGGTTGATGAGGTACTTCTCAATGGCTAATGAAACTTTGCAATCTCGAAGGTATATTAGTGTTCTGAGGCGAAAGTCTTTGTTTCGAGTTTTTGTGTAGGGCAATTAGTAAATGACGCAGCTTCATATGTTTAACGTACATGGATATCATCTATATTCATTGGGACTAGTAAGCGTCCAATGTTCCAAATACAAACTTTTTTTTATTTGGCTGTCTGCACTTTTTCTCCTCGCACGCAATATTAGCATAATAATATGAGCGTATTGATATAAGATAAGATAGTGATTTGTGTAACTAAGTATTTCTGGCTTAAATATATTAACGTACTTGATTTTTGTGTTATTTTAGACGAGTGGTTCCCGTATTAAGAACAGACAGATCTAATATTAATACAACTAATAGCATCATCGATTACATAAGTAAGGGCATACATTAATCTATTACTCACCTATAACTAAAATTAACGGGATATTTACCATGATTTGTTTTTTATGAGTTAACCGATATTTCAGTGCAGTTGCATACGCCATGATCACGGATACACTGAAGTCTTTGCGAGTAGGAATGAAGGTAGTTAATGATCGTCTGCATGCGTGATCATGGCGCATGCAACTGCGTCGTAATATCGGATAACTCATAAAACAAAAAATCATGGTAAACATCCCGTTAATTTTAGTTAAAGTGTCCATAACCATGATAGTTACAAAAGTTAATTCTAAAGAATATACAAATCATCGTATTTATTCACAAACAAATAAAAATAATATGAACCATGAAACTAACTGTGTATATGGGAAGCAGTTGGATTACCTACTAAGTACCGTTACAAACGGTCATAATTAGTATGTAAAAAATCCTTCACTTTTATTATAAATGAGTACTAGACATTTTACACTACGCCACCTAGCCCCAAACCAAGCAAAGCCTGTTTTACAGGAACTAGATTACGGAAACACGAAAGCTTAAACACTTTTGTTTAATACATGCCTAAGATACAATTTAGGTAATACCCAAGCATAGAACAAACATCTATATTCTTCACACAAATGTTTGTCCTGCGTGAGAATAAAACCCACAACCAGCAAGAAGACAGAGTTACAACTATGAGGCATGTTGCAATTGACTTTATGTAATTTATAAAATGTTGTATCAAGAAAACCGCCACAAAACGAGTCCCTTCCTCTACTTTAAGGTCTTCAATATTGAAAGTAATTCTCGTTGACCTTGCAACTTATAAATACGCTATAGAGAGCCAATGTCGCCCGGATGCGAGGCGGCCTGTTCCGGCTACCGAGGGAAGTGCTCAGACAGCATAGAAATACGCGACGATATATTCGAAAGGGCTTGCATGACAATCAACACCTCTGTGGTCTAGTGGTTTGCCCACCGGTGTCAGATACAGAGGTCCCGGGTTCGATCCCCAGGGGAGTACAATATTGTGCTTGGTTGTTGGTAGGACATTGTTTGGGTCCGCCTGGCTAGCTACCACCATCAGATCTAATTCTGTCGCCATAACAACAATTCTTGGATTGCTTTTTTTTATGTTACTTAATTTATTATTATATTCCGGCATTTAGAGGTAAAATAGGGCAATAAAAAAACTTATATTATATTATATAACATTTTATCATCATTAAAGCTGCCGATAGGTAGCATATGGAAGATATGCCATAGGATTTGCATAGCAGATGGTGTTTATAGCATGGTGATGGTGTTTGGTGTTTGGTTTTCACAGTATTGGAAGTGGATGCTGCTGACCATCCTTCAATTCAAAGAGACCGTAGAGAGAATGGATGATATCAATCTGAAGAATAATTACCCTGACTTCATAGCGAGTATACAGTATGGCTACCACTGGTTTATGATAACCACAGTCAGTAGCGAAAATGTAGAGAAAATGTATGAAAACTTAAACAGCACCTCTGGCGTATAGAATAGGTACAAAATTCATACAAATTGACATTGATTTCACACAGCGCTACCTAGCCCCAATCGAAGCAAATCTTTAAATATGAGACTAGATGGATATAATACTTGTATACCTTGCATAGTGTGGTTTCCATTCCCACCCAGGTCTAACATTTATATTTACTTTTTGTCATTGTATTATCATTTGTACCTATATATTTATTTTTTGTAAATATATAGGTACATATGATAATACAACACCCAAACGCAGATGAAACATCTATGTTCATAGCAAAAATGTTAAACCTGGGTGGGAATCGAAACCACATTCTTCAGCGCAAAGCTACCACCAACTGAGCTGTGCAACTTGTTCTTGTTAATTTTGTAGTAGGTACAATGTCAGTGAAGTAAACTGACCTTCATCTCGTATAGTTAATTTGTGCACCAGTGGTAGACCCAGTGGTCGAAGTTCTACGTGTATGTGGCCTCTGATTCGATCGTTACCAAGTCAATCACGCAAGTAGTTACAATTTGTATGTGTGAACCTCTACTAGTAATAGGTATAACATGTGAAACGCCCGAGACTTTGTTCCCATCATCTCGTGGGATTTTTTTTATCCTTGCTTGCGCCCCTACACTGCAAAAAGAGGCTACCCCGAAAAGGCCGCAAATCAAGTTTGTAGGACCTTTGGTTTAGGCTATGAGTTTATTATCGCAAAAATATTCTGGGAAAGAGGATCCACTGAAAAACTGCATTCATGGATCTGTTTCTACTGTTAGTTCCATTTTAATCCATCAATTTAATGAAAAAAAATATGTATGAAATAAATAGTTTTCTGCACTGCAAATCCGTATAAACTCGCACTACGCCAAATCTCACAGTTCTCGTGCGCAAATTATGCTTAAAAGGGTTCCGAATTAAGTTTACGAAGCTGAATTTTCTCGTAAATAAATAGCTTTTACTAGATTAGGATAGCCCACAGAATTGGCAGTGTGAACTGGCCATGTTTCGGCCATGTTTGCCATCGCTGAAATTAGCGAGTGGAAACCGCGTCTCGGCAACGTGGTTTTGGTCGATCAACAGCACGATGACGAAGCGATTTTTGACTTGTGGTCCCACCAACTTTGTCCCACTATAACTTATGGTCCCACTAGTCATGAACTACAGGGTCCGTGGTCCCACTGCTTAGCGGGACCAACAGAGCGATGACTTGCGCAAGGTGGCTGTCAAAAACTGGATGGAGAGAGCTGAAGACAGGACTCGGTCCGGTCGGAAACTTGGGAGAGACCTATGTCCAGCCGTGAACGAATATTTTTTTATTTTTTTTGTACGACGGGGAAGCGCATGGCCTTCATCTCACCTGGTTACAAGCTATGATAAGGCGGAAAGGTGGAGTGCACACGGAATCCTAAACAAATTAATGAACTGGCTATCATTTATGTTTGCACCCTTTTACAAGCTATCCTTATTTTACTAAAAGGAAGGAAGCCGTGATATGAATTTTGCGATCGAGACAGTAAAATATTCGTGCTGCCGTCTCATAAATCAGACCACGACCGCCGTCTATGGCCTAATTCACTTGTAACGAATTGAAATTCGGTGCAAGTTCCTCTGGGACCATCCTAGTACCTACTTATTCATTGTTTAGCGTAACGGTAGGCGCTGGCGGTCATGCATTCTAATATTGATACTGTAAATGACCCTACACTCCCAATTTCGGCGGTCGGTGGTATAAGGAATACTTTGGAAAACATTAGGACTGATAATTTTATGACTGTTGATGTACATACATTAAAATCAACGTCTCCCTAAGATTACATATCAACGTTGTTTTTTTTCCTCCAAAACATTTTCAATTAAGGTGGGCTTAGTAGCCCCTAGCATTTTTTTTATTAAATAAAATATCGATTAATGTATTAAATAAATTCTAAGCCGGTCAAGTGCAGGGAAATGCGAGAATGCGGGAAGACTTATTGTAAGTACAATACATATAAAAAATACGATAAGTATAGGTATGTAATTTTTTTTTCATTCACAAAGTACCTTCCTTGTTTCAACGTTGAAATAATTTTAAAATAAATCCAATTAGTGCAATTCGTTGTAATTAGTGGAATAGAGGTAATCCTTCGGTTAGGATTATTTACTTTTTATTGTGCGACGGAGATGTGCTTGGCCTTCATCTCACCTGATTTTCAAGTTATGGGGCTATAAGGCTGAAGGTGGAAGCGCACTTCACCCGGAATCCTCAACAAACTGAGGAACTGGCTAACTTACCTCTAAATGCCGGAACACAACGATTTAATAATTGTTATTATGGCGACAGAATGCCCGGTCCAGGCGGACTTAAACAAAGTCCTACCACCAACCAAAATGAGTACAATATTGTAGTCCTCCTGGTTATCGAACCCTCCCGGGTCCCGGGTCCTGATACCGGTAGGCAAACCATTCGACCACAGAGATTTTAAGGCAAATAAGTTACGAAAAACACGTCGGCCATGCTGAAGAGTGTTTGATCTTCTTGTGGGTTTACTGAATGTGAAGATTCACTGTTATTTTATCGAGAGATATCCTTTTTTCTGTTTCAACTCCAAATGAGATCATTTCTTGGTAGTTCAAGGAACTGTTCAAAAGTTGCTGTTGTGTTGTTAACTAAAGCACCAACAGGTACCTATAGTATGCATCAAGAAAACATTAATAAATACAATAAAAAAGTTTTTTAAATGTCTTGTGCGTTACTACTGAGAATTTACTTCTCAAGTGGAAATTCATTGATTTCTGGATCAGGTAGGTACTCATTATTCTCCAAGAACCGTACCCACTACATTGGTAAGTGATTATTTTGAACTCACTGTCGGAGTATTGTGAAACGTGCTATGTACTATGATATCAGTAAAGTATTTTATTTGTTGTTTTTATTAGCAGAAACTTGAGGAGTATCGTAATCAAATATATCGTGTGGTATACCTAATTCGCCTGGACGCACTGAGAACACTATTTAGGGGACTTCATTCACTTAGGTTATTTCCTTGTTAACCTTACAGTAGAGTGATATCACCTTGATTGATCTAAATCAATTATTATTATCAAATCATATAACTAAGCATAGCTTGTAATTTGGGAATGCACCTTTATAAACAACATCTCTTTGAATATAAAATATGGTGTGGTATAATAATGTCGCCTTCCATAAATAGTACCTAGGTTAGTGGAAAAAAAAATCCTGCGTAGGTATAGGTACTTAATTACCAGACTGCCTCAGAAGGAGGGTTATGTTTTTTGAGAGTATATATATTAGTTATTGTAGCGTAGACGTTATCAAAAGAAGGCTACGATTACATAGCAGTATGGGCGGCACATATCATTTCATCAGACGAGGTGATGACTAACGTATCCTTGGATTCGATGCAACGCCTGCATACATTAACACTTTATTCAAATCCTGGCACACGAGGTGTCATTGTATTCTGTGTGCAGCATGCAATTTTCCATATACTTGGAAAAATATTGTTGTAAGCTAAATAGCACAAGTCTCATTCATCCTCTGTGTGATCTGACTTTAGCTTTTATCCGTCTATTGAGCTGCAACGTCGTTTATAATGTTAATTGTAATACTCGTTTATTTCAGAGTATAGATTTCCAAAGCTAAACATAAAAATAAAATACAAAACATACAACACTTCGAAAAATCAAACGATTCCGAACAGGCGATAGATTTGACGTCTCAAAATGATCATAAAAAATAATAATGATAATAAAAAATGACTTTGACTTTAACAATAAAAGTCATATTATACAATCAATATCGGAAAAATCTGGTATCTGGACATCCAGCGATTTTATTTAGTATGGTGCTATAAACCCGTAAGCGTGCCCAGAATGATAATGAAATTTGATGAAATGAATTTGATCTCGGAAGATGGCTCAGAATTCGGGCACCCTGGCATTATTAACTTTTTGTAGCGATTTGTTGAGTTATGTTAAAAGCTTTTTGTAAAATAACTGTGTTTTTCACCGTTCATAATTTCCACATTACGTTACTCTAAGTAGATTTAAGAATGTTTATATAAAATAAACATTCTTAAACAACAATTTTTGTATTGTATATTATATTTATTTTCCGTAGGGACACCAAGAGTCCCCCTTGGATTTGTTACATTTCTATTGAGAAGCGGCTTAATAAAGCCTTGTCTATGAACGTAGTTATTAGGTACTAGGTACACAAGTGATAATAGTAATAAAAAAGCATTTCAACAAAGTAATAGAAAAAAATAAAAAATAACAAAACGTATGAAATTAAATCTAATAAACAAAACAAAGTAGATAGCATCGTCATACACGTAAATATTGGAATGTCACTGTTACTGAATGTCAAATGTCATGTTATAATGTGAATATATTTTTATCAGCAAATGCTTCGTCTAATCGATAATCGATTGTCTATAAAAATAATTTCATTTTTTCAAATAATAAATATACTTAAACGAACAATACACAAAAAAAAAGTTGTCTGGTTACTTGGGGACCGTTACAAATATAGGTAACTCAACTATTCCAAACCAGCGCCAGATGGAAGTGCCCAAGACTGCATTACCTCTTGAGGTCACATGTCGCCTCAAGTAAAATTAATAAGATAATACTCAGTCTGATTTCTCCTTGCCAACCTTTATCACATTATTTCATTTACTAATTTAACAATTAAATTCAGCTAGTTACAACTATTGACTAATCTAAAGAAAAAAAATCTTATATCAATTGAAATTGAAATTGAAAATGTATTTATTCTGATAAAATAGACATCCATTTTGTTAATAGGTATGTACCTATTCATGTAAAAATAGGTTAGTAAGAATTGCAAATAATAATGTCAAATAATAAATTAAATATACCATGTCAATTACAAATAGTACATAAATTCAATTCTGATGTCATGGATATATCATGGATCAATGTGATAGCCAATAACAAGATTCCACAGAAACTATTTGATTCTTCCCAGGATATCTACACTTGCCAAGTGTAACTATCATAGCTCATCGTTTGCAAGAGCCTCAATACTATTGCAGATACTATTGTTGTGTCGAACAATGCGTTGGAACACCCACAGACGCTCTTTACAATCCAATCACGGGGTATAGGCGATAAATTTTCTAAAAAACCCTAATCAAACACAATCGGGAGTCATAAGTAGGTACTTAATGAAATATTTCAACAATTTAAACGTAATTAGGTACCTGATTTGCGATTAAATACCTATTAGTTTCCTATTAGGCATTTAGGCGACCCTGTGGTGTAGTGTTTGCCGGTATCAAAGCCAGAGTTTTTAACATCATACCGTTAGGCTCGAAATTTGTACCAAATTCTCAAAAATACCAAACCCACCACAATCAAATACATTACTTACCTCACGTAGGTGTCGAAGTCTTTTTGAGTATACGTTTCTTAAAACCTAAGGAAGAGGGTTCGATCCCCAGGGGGTACAAATTTGTGTTAAGTTTGATTGCTGGTAGGTCTTGTTTTAAGTTCCCACTTTCCTACCTAAATATGCTATAGCAACAATTCTAAGATAATAATAATATAGATGAGAAAAATATCGGTAAGATAGTCAGTTCCTCGGTTTTTATTATGATCGACGGGAAAGTGTTAGCCGTTCATCTCACCTGATTTTCATGTTATGATAAGGCCGAAGGTGGATGCGCAATTCACCCGGAATCCTCAACAAACTGAGGAACTGGCTATCTTACCTCTAAAATGCCGGAAAACAATAATTTAAAAATTGTACGACATAATTCGGTAAAATGACTTTATTTAAGTCCTTAAATAAAGTCCTACCACCAACCAAACCAAATATTGTACACTCCATGGGGATCGATCCCGGCACCTCTGAATCTGACACTGGTGGGCGAACCGGTGGGTTGAGGATCCGGGTGAAATGCTTCCTTTGGGGCCTTCATCTTACCTGGTGTCAAGTTATGATATGGATCATAACTTGACACCAGGTAAGATGAAGGCCCTTCTCCGTAATATAATAAACACAAATCGAAATGGTATCACAATGTTCTATATCGGCTTGCTGTGGACATTGGTCAGCAATGCAGTTAGCCTTGGTGACGTCACGAGGAAGCTATTCCACCGGCCGGTCACGAAATGGAGCACCAGCGCACTGTCGAGTCATTACGACCTTTAACATACTAATGATACATACGATAATTATTATCATTATTATATTATATGTATGAAATTACGAAAAATAATTATTTGTCATCATTATGTCTGGTAGATATTTTTAGTGGTATGTACATGTCGGATTTTATCACGTAGTGAAACTCATAGCTCCCTCCATAGCTCGCTGTGCAACTTTGAACTTATTCACGAGTTCAATTGTCAGCGACCACGTCTTGGATCCCTAGGTCTTCCTGTGCTACAACCGTTTGTGGGTTAAATAAATGTTCCAGGACATTAATTTCACACAGCAATCTAGTCCCAAACTAAGCAAAGCTTGATTTATGGGAACAAAATAACGTAAATAATACTGATATGCTTTTTTTCCTAAATACATAGTTCTCATACAATACAACACCCAAACACAGAACAAACATCAGTATTCATCACACAAATGTTTGTTCGAGGTGGGAATCGAACACACTAGCTACAGCTCAGAAGGCAGAGTTACTACCGACTGAGCTATGAGGCTTGTTACCGGCAGTGTCGAGTAAACTAGTTACTCTGGAAATGATCACATACATACATATCATCATCAAATTATTATCATAGCTATCTAGGCACGTATGTACTTTTTAAATATTTTCAGATATATATAAAATATATACATTGATTGTACCTTGAAGTACTCTATGTTCTCCGCACTAGGTCGTAGAACCTAGCTAGTAGAGTTGCTCAGAACTTACTATTTAACATTTACAAGAGTTTTATTTCAAAAAGTTAAAATAGACATACATTTTGATGAAGAACATTACATCAAATTGAGAAAAGTTCACTTGAAGCTAATTTGTAAAATATGAGTTTAAAGTCAAAACGACAAATTTCGTTTTGTCATCTTGTGCCTATAGAAGTAAGTATTGTGGAGTATTAGGTAGGTATTGGAGTGTGTGTGTACATGTGTGTGTATTGTGTTTAGTTGAGTGAGTGTTGTATTGTCTAAATAAATGAAATTTTGATTACGGTCTTTGGCTTTATTGAAAATTTTAAATATTATGATGGTAAATAGTAAATAATACCATTCTCCCTCGGAGTTAGTCAATGGTGGAGCAGGTTAATTGAATCACAACTCCATTACAAATGTCATGCTGAGCCTAAATACCGCGGAACAAAATCATCAATTTGTTGCCAACTGGGAACTTGATGCTTATAGATAAGTTGATGAATAGAATCGTCACAATCTTGCTCAGTGCCTCGTTTCCTAATTTTTAGATTTAACATTAAAAATTGAATAAGCTGTATCGTCATACTCTCGTTTCCTCATTTTTGTTTTAAAAAGCGATTAAGTTATCGTGGTCTCATAATCCTTTGTGATGTTTTTGGTTGTGCTATTTTGCTTAGAGGTTGATTATCGTTGCCTTGAGTCTATTTCGGTCTCTCCTTCAGAATCAGTATCTTCTGTCTCCATGAAACATGCGTACATGCGTTGCGTTGGTATCGATACTGTGTTGAGAGATAGGATAAATCGGAAAGTTTCCCTGATCGTGCTTTGCCATTGTCTTTTGTTGTTTTCTCTACTTATTTTATTTTAATTTGATAAATTTTAAATTAGTGACGTTTTTTTATTTATTTTGGTTTTAAATCGATTTTATGTAGGGGTGCTTTGCAGAGCTATTAGCATCGAATCTCTTTTAGATTATTTTATTGAATTTGTTTGTATATTTTTTGGTAGTTTGCTATTTTGCAGAATATGTTGAAACTACAGTTTTCTATGTGTTTACGTAAGAATTTTAACCGCCTCTGTGGTCTAGTGGTTCAACCCACCAATTTCAGGTCCCGGATTCGATCCCCATGGGGAGTACAATACATTGTGCTTAGTTTGGTTGGTGGTAGGACTTTGTTTAAGTCCGCCTGGCTAGCTACCACCATCTTACCTAATTATGTCGCCATAATAACAATTCTATAATAGTTGTGTTCCGGCATTTAGAGGTAAGAAGAGAAGTTCCTCAATTTTTTGAGCATTCCGGGTGAAGTGCGCCTCCACCTTCGGCCTTAACTCAACTTGTAACCAGGAGAGATGTAGGCTAAGTGCTAACCTGTCGTAAAAATTATCGTTCTAAGTAACAGTCCATTGTTTCAACCTGCCCCACAAAAAGAAACGAGTATAAACTAAGTAGTAAATTCAAAGTAATTTTTCGCCTAAGCATAATTTTGTACCCTGTTAAGTCAAAATAAGCTCTAAATATGTAGGTAAATTAGAAATATCTTACAGAATACACTATAATGAACTCACTGAGGCTGTCAACCTTTGAACATAAAGCCGTCTTCAGCATCTGTGACATAAAATCCGCGATGTTCTCTGACGCAACGCACGGGTATTCATTGCGTAAACTTTTTAGCATGCCGTCTGCAGAGCTTTCCCAAGGCAGAGAAGCACCCGAGACTTTTGTCCGATTCGACGTAGGTAGGCCGTGAAATCGACACACTATCAGCTGTCAATTGTCACATACGGTGACGAATGGCAACAACGTAACCGAGTTTGCCGTTTACCGTTGCAACCGTGATTTTTTTGTTCCGAAGAGCACACGTTTTGGACTGTGCTATCTATGCCATGGCTACCTCTTTGTTTTAGTTTGATTAGTAAACAAAATGCAAATTTTGGCTATGTTATTGGAAATTGCAATCGCTGTCAGCTTTTAGACTACGTAAGAGGAGAGCAAGGACAATGCCACGAATTTTCTTTACATTGTAAATAGTACCTGCTAACAAACACGGATGGAAATTAAAATTTTATAATTCAATTATTACTACTGATAATGAAAACACCGTGGTACAATTAATATTTTTTTCTCTTGTTCTTGAACCTTTTCGATACTTTAAGGATAACAGTTACTTATTTTACTATTATTCGAAACTGTACCATTGAATTTTTTTTTTAAGCTATACTGTCCCACTGCAGGGCAAAAATCTCCTAAAAGACTGCAAATTAGTATTTAAATATCTATGGTAAACATTTAAAATACTTAAGATATCTTAACAAATCAATTGGTGTAACTCTTGTATCTTCGTCTTCTTCAATAGCCCATCAATGTCCAATGCTGTACAGAGTTAAACTAACAAACTCACGTATTAAAATACAATGTTTTAATGTAATAATCTATATGCACAGTCAGTCATTTATATTCAATTAAAATATTTTCTAGAAACTATACCTCGACCTCGACTAGAAAATCTTGTTACTGACAATTTCTACTTAAAATTCACGAAGTAGGACCGCCAAATTAGTCGTTACTTAGTATTTATCTGCAGTTGATCACGCGCACCCTCACCCCATTCTTTTGTTATGTAAAGCGGTCGAGTTACAAGGACGTGCGTAACATTACCGACACGACATACCTACCTAGTGCTAATACACACATGCACACAAATGCAGGAGGCCGTTCACCCCTATCATATCCATCTTGTTTTTTCACATTTGTTCTAAGAAGCCATGCAGTCTTCTAAATTCCACCGTAAAAATAATAAAACATGCCATTTACCACCCCTTGCGCAATATGCTTAAAATAGGTTCGACAAACTTAATATACATAAATATGATGCATTTATTTATGTATTATAAAAAAATAACCCAAAAATAACTTTATGTACAAAAACCTCGGGACCTTTTCTAAAAAAACTAAAAATAATTTACAACATTCTTTTAATGACACTTTTGATTTTCAAAGCAAAGCTCGTGAAATTATAACATCACTTTTCGATAAATCTTATTTCTCTCATGGTTACAGACTTTGACCTAGGTGTAGATGTGATAATAAATAATATACTATATATTTATGATATCAATATATCAAAAGAAATGGCTCTGAAAGCTTAAAGTAAATAATAGTAAGTAAGAGCTAGTCTACTCTACTCCAAAAGGATATGATAATAGAGTTTGGTGACTTTTTCTCGGTGTAATTTACGTATTTACAGTTATTATTCTAGAAATAAATTAACTAAAGTAAATGAATCTTCGGTTTCGATATCGTGTTTGTGATGTGTCTATAATTACAAGGGTATAATATAGATACCCTTGTAATTATAGGTACGTGAGTGCGTTTATGTCTTTTATATGAAAATATGTGTATTTATGAAATACGTATTACGCTATATAGTTTTCCCTATCTTCGTAAGGCGCAGCGACGTAAATTTTAAAAGCTGCTGATAGAAAAAAATGCCATCCGCCTTCTAAGCGTGGTGATTATGGCTAAACCCATCTTACCTAATTCTGTAGCCATAATAAAAATTCTAAAATGATTGTTGTGTTCCGGCATTCTGAGGTAAGACAGCCAGTTCCTCAGTTTATTGAGGATTCCGGGTTAAGTGCGCCTTCGGCCTTGTTTTAACTTGTTACCAGGTGAGATGTAGGCCAAGCGCTTCCCCGACGTACAATAAAAAAAAATCCAGCAGTGAACACTTTTTAATTAATTTATTTTCATTTCGATTTTCATTTTAATTTTGGTTTTATTTTTGATTTTAATTTTAATACTTCATCCTAAAATATTTTTGTTATAATGACTTGCCTTAGCAATCCTTAAGTTTCGCAGAATGTTATTTGTGTGTTAAAGAAAAGCATGGGTGAATTAACATTAAAAAAGAAAAGCTTTGCACATTAGCATCCAACAAATAACTGTAAGCACCTTTAAACCTTTAAACGGTGTCTGAGCAGATCATCAAAAGTTTGTGGGAATTAAATATCTGACTAATTGAAATTTCTTATCGCTTAGCGATAAGACCGCCCACTGTACTGTTAGCTTTAGTTTTGAAATTATTATTTATCCTAGATATTTTTTTTTAATCCTAAGCAATTTCCATTCGGTTATTCATTAATTCATGCATCCATTTATCTATACATTCATTTATCAATTTATTCATCCATTAGTTCATGCATTCATTCATTTATTCATTCATCCATTAATTCATCATTCGTTCATCCATTAATTAATTCATTCATCCATTCATTTATCCGTCCATTCATTTACCAATTCATTAATCAATTTATTCATTAATTCACCAATTCACTCGTTCGTTCAATCATTCATTCATTCGTTCTAGTCATGGTAGAACTACTGCGGTGTCTATGCTATGTGACTTCGCAGCGCAGGTGTATGGGAGCAAGTTCCCGATTTTGCACCGAATCTCGGATCCAATCAGCGTCGCGCACGGCATCGTAACGAGATTCTTATTCAAATTTAAGAACCGCGAGAAAGTGAATTACATGGAGTATTACGCAGAAATTGTGTGTAATAAGTATTTGTTGGTGTTGGTTACCGCATACAGGCGTTAACTATGGAATTTAGAGATTTTACAACAGTTCAAGTGAACACACATCTAAGGGCTAATTCACCTTTTCCATCGCAAGAACTCTTCACTCAGACACACCGAACTATACAGAAAGATAGCTATTGTTACTTTTAAAACTATGAATACGTAAGAATAGCAGTTGCTTAGCATTTAAAATACATTGCAGATGAGCCTAAATTATGTAACTAGCCCGCAAAAAATAAGTATTTTGCTTTGCCTTAGTTGGGTAAAAATAGAAATGGGGAGGCTTATGTTGTATACCTACTGGAGACTGACAAATTAATAATTGGTATACAGAAATCTGAGATCAAATATTTCTAAATAAAATACAAATAACAAATAAATTGACTCCGTTTGATAAAACTGTTAAACGTTTTTTTTCTACGGTGGGGATGTGCTTGGCCTTCATCTCACCTGATTTTCATGTTATGAAAAGGCCGAAGGTGGAAGCGCACTTCACACGAAATCCTCAAATAACTGAGGAACTGGCTATCTTTCCTCTAAATGCCGCAACACAACAATTTGAGAATTGTTATTATGGCGACAGAATTAGGTAAGATGGTGGTAGCTGGTCAGGTGGACTTTATCAAAATCCTACCATCAACCAAACAAAGCAAAATATTACTGGGAATCGAACCCGGGACCTCTGGAATTGACACCGGTGGGCGAAAGGGAGACTTTTCATAAAACAGATATCAACCTTTTCGTATAAGTAAGAGGTGACTAATTCATTTAGGTATGGTATTCTGCCCACCCACTATGTCGCACAGTAAGTGCTATGATGCTTTGCTCTCATTCTGGCATAGAATGAGAGCTGATAATGTGAGTGTGCCACGAAAACTCGGGTGAATAAAGAGACATTTATAAATAGTGTGCTTACCTAACACAAATCAGACATCACGGGATCTCACTTCGCGGACTATTAAATCTTCTAGACTACTAAGCTACAAGTTTTTGATTTGGGTTTGAAAATCTAAGATGTCTGTTCTATTTTTAAGACATAGCGTCATGCCTTAGGTATGGTTGGTAAGTACAACAACACTTACAATAGATAGTATTGGCCAATGACCCAGTGCAGCCTGGAGAGTCTCCAAGATGACAATAAGATTGATGGCTATTTATTGGCAAACATGCCTCTGTGAACTCCTCACGTAATGTTAGGCAGCAAAGTATGTAGTCGTAGCTAGCTCGGAGGAATCAATACAATCTACTTATCACAGATGCAATAATATTAAATAGGTATGGGTATTCTATCCGTTATTTTGTGCTCATATTGCTGTGCTTGGTTTGGAGCTAGATGGCTAGATATTACTGTCCTGTAATATTAGTTTTTTATTCATTTATAACAATTAGATGACGTATTATGATGATATATTGACATCGTATTGTTATAACTATTGTACATCTTTGTAAAACATAGCACTCCTGAGGCAATTAGGTTAAAATACTAGTTAGTCGAGGTGGTTTTGACTAACAAATATGACCCCTCTGTTTTCTCCTGAGGATGTCGTAAAAGGCGACTCAGGGAATAAAATACACACGGGTGAGCAGCAGCATTCTCCTGAGTACGTTACACCATTACTGCGGTCACCAATCCACCAAGCGTGGTGAATATGGCAAAACTCTCCAGTCTTGGCAGAGGCTCATGTCCTACAGTGGACGATTACGGGCTGATGATTATGACAAGTTCACTCTTAGGATTTTGTTCAATTAGCCCGTGGGAATCACTTATTACAGCTTTATTACCATATTAAATAACACTTTAGGTTATTTTAGAATCGTCTGGTAGAGATAGGTCAAAAGTCGATGCCTAACTGATATTACCTAACTCGTAAATGCCAAGCAGCTAAATATTTACACATGCATCTACTTTCGACTCGAAGAGGATTACAAAAGGTATCTATATGTTAAACATTAACACGTTTCATAAGTAGCTTTTTTATTCGGCACGTCTGCTTTTAGTTTTAAAATAACGCCTATATCAATCTGCACTAATATCACGAAAATTTTGTAAGTTTAGAAGCGATCTCCAAAACGACTGGTCCGATTTCAAAAATTCTTTCACATACTCGTAGGCTATATAGACATAGGCTTTAAATTTTTCCGTTGATATAACATAGGTTTCATGGTGACCACTTTTGCATCTAAAAACGACGGTCAACTGAATGCGTGTTTTACTTGATTATACGCGGGCAATTGGAGCTGATGATTGAGCTGACATTTCGTACAGACTTTTTTAAGCTTTCGCGATTAGAACACATTATTTTGATTCGAAAAACGGGTATTTATAGCGTATTTTACCAATATTTATCCCTCGTAAATGTAATGGATAAATATAGGTAAAATACGCGATAAATTCCCGTTTTTTGAATTAAAATAATTTCGTACACATAAATGTTTTGGACCAGCAAAAACATTCAGGCCGAATTTGATCCGGGTATCACGCGTAGAGGGTATAGAGGGTACAGGTAGATTGATATATTAGGGATAAGGTAGGGGCAGAAGCTAGTAGTATAGATAGACAATAGTTTTAATAAACCAGCACTTTAACCCCTAAGTAGACCGCACAGTCCATATACAGTGTCCGTAATACAGTCGCGGCGTCGGACAGACAAAGCATGTCCTCCTTTGGTCCCGATGGGTTAAAATGTCATAGTTATATCAGACTACGAGACTAGTGTAACGGAAGTGCGGTGTGACCCGCCTCGCGATGCCCCTATTGCCACTTGACCGAACTGTACCGTTCGTTCACGTGGCAATAGGATCGTGAAAATGAATGTGGTTTACAGAATAAGTAGCTAGCTACATACAGCATTGGACTAAGTACGTTTGGATTATTGTGTACTTTTTTTGCACGAAAGGGAAGCCATTTTTTTTATACAACTAGGGACGGGACAAGCAAGTAGCCCACCTAATGTTAAGTTCATCTTTTGCCTATAACAATGGCTTACTGCTTAGGTCAAATTCAAAAAGAACATAGCTTACACGGCACTGCATTACGAATGTAGAGCTCCCACTCACGACATGCTGCATCTCCTTTCATGTCCACTTTACCCAACCCCCTGCAGGAGGGGATAGAGGGGTAAAGGTGGCGACCTGCACTCAACATCAGGTGGTCTGCTTGCTTGTTTCATCTCAAAGTAGTATAAAAAAATAGCATTTCGTACTTTTCGTAAATCCACGCATTTCCGTTTCGTTTCGTGAGACCCACGACGCTCCAACATGACGTCACTTCTGTCACTATCGGATATAAATATGGATTCACTGGAAGCCATGCATTACGAAGAATCGAAGGTCAAATTTGACAAAGAAGAGCACTCACAGCTTCATGGAAATATATTTAAGCTTTTGTCACGGCCATCGTTGCAAAACTAAATTTGAAACTACAACTACTAAGCTTTTAGTTTATTGGCCATAAAAAGACGATGGACATTTTTGTACAACGCGGAGATGGAACGGACAAACAACCCACCTGATGTTAAACTCTTGACTAAAACCAAGCTATAAATGTGTTTTGTGGATATGACTTACGCTGCACTGCATTTCGCCCGTCAACTTGGGGCATTTTCTATTAGGTTCAGCAGAACTACTTAAAGGCTGAAATAGGTATGTAGTAGGTATGGGCGGGGTAATACTTCTTTGGACGAGCCCGGGTAAAAGGAACTCTACTACTCTTGAAGAAACTCTACTATTCTTATGAGTTACGACCGAGTTGCTATCTAAATATATCTTAAGGGCTAGCAAGCAATTCAATAATTAATTAGCTTTGTGTAAAAATACTAAACTAGTGGTTCTGTAAGAACAGTAGACCTCGCGCGCCCTTATAACCATGCAATAACCGTAGCTTACCTCTTACACTTTTCCTTTTAGACTTTTGAGCAAAAAGTGGTATAAGGTAATATGATTACTCGTGTTCCCCTGGTCCCAGGAGGTCAAATCTGGTGTCTACAAGTTCGTCTCGTTAAGGTGATTTGCGATTGGTATACGTATGTATAAATAAAAAAAAAACCCATAGCAAACTTCTCCCCTTTTCTCCTTCCACTACACTTTTTGTGTTTTTTTTTCACAACGACTTGTGTAGAATTAAATCTTTAGTGTGTCTTTAAAATTTTTAATTCAAATCTGTTGATAAATAACGCTACAGCAAACTTCCTCCCTATGGAAAATAATGATCAAAAATCGCAATCGACAAAAAAGAACAAGGAACATGGGTGCCAATTTTCATCAAAATCGGTTGAAAAATGCGACCTGTACACGAGAAAAAACCGATAAAAGCATTTTTGGCCAGTCTCGAAACTCAGACGCTTAAGTTATACATACATACTAGGAACCTATTAGTGAAAACTTGTAATTAGCCTTTTCTTATGAATAATCTATTTTTTTTTAATTGTGTCTTGTAGTTTATTTTGGATGGCTTCTCAGTTTGTAACTTTACTTTCTGCACTGTAGGTTATAGGTTCAATTCCGACCTAAGACAAATATTTGCGTGATGAATCTAATGACTGACATAGTGATCTATCAACGCACAGCCCAAACCACTGGAAGGATCGTGCTGAAATTGGGCATGCAGGTAGATGTTATGACGTAGGCATCCGCTAAGAAAGGATTTTGATTAATTCTACCCCCAAGGGGATAAAATAGGGGATGAAAGTTTGTATGAAACTTTGTCAATTTTAAACCGATCGGGCTGAGACTTTGCATGCATAAAGCTACTATGACGTAGGCATCCCCTAAGAAAAGATTTTGAGATTTTGCATTTGTTTTGTTTCGGTTTAGTAGTTTTGGTAATAGACTCTGCTTTGTATTTGGCATTTGTTTTGTTTTCGTTTGGTTTAAGTATAGGTTTTGTCGGTTAGACTTTTTTAAAATGGCTAAAAAAAATCTGAACGTTAATGGAGAAGTTGAAGAATGTACTGTCGTTTTTAAGTTTTGTAGGCCCTAATTTCTTACACACGCTAAACACAAGTAAAGCCGCAAAAACTATACCTAATTAATAATATTACTTCTTAACGCGAGCGAAGCCGCGAGCAAAAGCTAGTGAAATATTTGTTCTGTGTTTGGGTATTGTATCGTATGATGTTTGTGGATTTTACAAAATTACTTAAATACTTATCAATTTTATTATATTAGCATTTTTTAATTTAAATGTTAATAATATAGCCTATGGTAAAATTAGGTAAGGGAGTGACTTTTTTTAAATTGGTGATAGTCAAGCGTTTGACCACCAACTTTTTTGAAAAACAAGTGAAGATGTGACTTAAGATGGAGCCCGCTTGTATATTAGGACCATATTCACTCTGAATTTGAAACTTTGACTACTCTTCTTACGTTTGTCTTAATATACGTGACTACGTAAAGCCAAATTTAGGCTCAAAATTCTATAGTCTTATAAACTTTGACTACTCTACTTACGTTAGTCTTAATATACGTGACTACGTAAAGTTAAAATTAGGCTGTTGATTCTCCATGCACTAGTTCTATGCGCCAGTACAAGTAGCTAATGATCAATTAAAGAATGTTACTATAGTTCAATAACGTGAGCTACGAGCGCAAAGTGGGCACGATTCTCTCACATGCAATTCAATTTAATTTGATATTAACAAAAAACCTATCACCAACCATACCTAACATTTGTGTGATGAATATAGATGTTTGTTCTGTGTTTGGGTGTTGTATCATATAGTACATATCTGTTTAAAAAAAAAACAGTTTTAAAATATTCTATCCGTAATCTAGCTCCCATATTACAAGCTATTAGCTAGTTTGGGGCTAGATGTGCTGTGTAGAATGCTGTGTGAAATTAATGGCATTAATAAAAAAAAAATCAAGCACAAATCCATGGGGATTGAACCTAAGATCTCTGCGTCTGATTCCACTGGCCATGGGTGAAGCACTTTACCACAGAGGCGGGTAAAATATATCTGATATTTATGTATAACGAAATCTAAATATAGATAGAGAGAGAAGAATATAAGCATTACGGATAGCCGGCACAAACAACACATTCATACATTAAGCATGTGTAGTGTCTGTGAATTACGGAACGTCATGTGATTGTCAAAATTATATCCATTTGTATCGGTTATAATCCTCCAAAACGCATCGGAGCAGATGTTTTCGTTCAGTTACTCGTTGTTTGTCAGTCGTAACGATCAGTTGCTTGTTTTTCAAAATAATAATCACTATATAAGACCAAAGTCCATAAAATTTTTATAAAAATTATACAGAGACGAATAAATCATAGAAGTCATATCGGAAAATCACCTATTAATTCCTGATATTTATTGAAAATAAAATTAGAATGTCCATAATACAACTAACTACTTTAATACGAACACTACTGGGGATTTGAGCAGGGTTGACCAATGCTTAATGTAGAAAATGCTGTAAAATCGTGTGTGCATCGACACACATTCCATTTGCACTTCAAAATCAAGGCATTCCCAGCAGCGTCCTGAAACAGTTGTTAAATTGGACCCATAGAGCGATGTAGGTAGCTGTGTATAAGTGATCCACAGACTTCATGTATAAAAACATTGACAGTGCCTACGCCTTTTTTATTTCTGTTGTACGAAGAACGTACGGGCTATATCCCCGTACGTCCGTATGTATCTAGCAAATCTGCGGACCAGCATACATCTGATCGACAACACCCTACGTTCCCTCTCTATGTCCATGTCTTCACACAGATTATCTGTTACCCAAAAACTCAGTTTTTTTTTACCGAAGTGAGGTGAGACCCGTCCAAGTCGACTGCTAGGGTCATATTTTTTAAGTTAGTGTTGCCATTTGTTATATAACCAGTTATCATATATGTTGCTACCTTTAACTAGCATTGTATGACAAAATATGACACTATTAAGCAGTGTCAATATCTTTTGTTTTTGTTAATCCAAGGAAATGCATCAAATCATATTTTTAAACACACTTTAATGAAATAGCTTTGGTGTGAGTAATGTGCTCGTTCAAGCTTTGTAAGCTGGCTAATACATCAGTAATGACGTTTTGACTTCATAGCAAGTACTTATATAAGCAAAGAGATAACGATGTCTTAAAAGCATTTTTTGCAACCATTTGTAAATTGATATGCCCTGGCGAGCGCTGCTACGAATATATGATTGTAAAATGTGAATAACAAAGGTTAATATGATCGATATTATGATATTTGAGATAGGTAGAGGTAAGGTTAGAGGTAACCTACCTTACCAAAAAAATATGTATATTACACATTTTAATCTAAGAGTTCTAGAACCTTCTAGAACTCTTAGAACGAAAGTATGATTTTTTTATTTTATGCCTGTTTTATTTTTTTAAAGTTTTATAAAAAAATATGTATTTTATGTTGATTTTAATAAAAATATCGAAATTTATATTTTTTATGTTGTTTTTTAAAAATATCGGTCTCAAATAGACGTTAAAACATTTTATTAGATTAATTTAGGCAGTTTCTGTTCAGAACAGATCCTGGATATGGCAGATTCTGTTTAGTCGAGTATATACTGAAATGACTAAAACAATGAGTATAGGCATAATTATGAGTTATAAGGCATAATTATATCAGACGACCGATTAAGGTTGTAAAAATGCTCAACAATTACTTCCGCTCAGCAAATAGTAAACAATAATACCAGCAATAATTGTACGATGTTATTTTATTGCCCCATTACGCATTCGTACTGAGAAAAGTGAAAGCATGTAATGATCTTTAGCACGTTAAAATGCGCCTCGATTCTAAAATGAGAGAACCCAGGGTGGCTACACAAGTCGTATAAGTCTATACACGCTATCCTAGGTGCCCAAAATGAGAGGGACCGCGCTATACATACTTGAACGTAGCTGAGTGAAACGGAGGAGCGGGATTTTAGAACAAAACCACAATTATTGCTAATTACGTAAGAACTTATAGAGGCATCGGTAATTCATAAATACATATAATTCATAGAACTACCAAACGATAAAAACCTTTAGGATCAAAAAGTTGAATTCCCAAAATGTATAATTTCCCAGAATGTTGATTAATTTTTGATTCGCAAAGTGTTGAATTCTTAGAATGTTGAATTCATAGAATGTTGAATTCTTAGAATGTTGAATTCATTAAAAGTTGAATTCCCATAATGTTGACATTTTTGGGATCACATAGTTCTATAAATACATTCATCCATTCAAATAATCCATACTACTCAAAATAATATCGTCAAAGGTGTAACTTTAAAGATAGGTACCTCATTTTGGAAATGTGTGCAAAACACAGTTTTTTCTATGGAGAAAATGTTCACCAATCTTGTTTCTAATAACCCTAATAGAAGATAAAACACCAAAGTTTCGTGTACCTCAGAAAATTAGGTACAATCACCGAGAATGATCGATGTTTCATTTACCTATTTTACACATCTCAACCTCTACCAAGTATGAAAATACACAGAGACACTAACCGCCACTGTGGTCTAGTGGTTCAACCCACCGATTTTAGATCCAGAGGTCCCGGGTTCGATCCCCATGGGGAGTACAATATATTGTGCTTGGTTTGGTTGGCGGAAGGAACTTGTTGGGGTCCGCCTGGCTAGCAACCACCATCTTACTTAATTCTGTCGCCATTACAAGAGTTCTAAAAAATTGTTGTGTTCCGGTACGATTTGTTGAGGATTCCGGGTGAGGTGCGCCTCCACCTTCGGCCTTATCTCAACTTGTTACCAGGTGAGATGAAGGCCAAGCGCTTACCCCTTGTACAAGAAAAAAAATACAAGAAAAATAACTTCTTTCGTCGTGTGGGCTGTATCACCCTGGTGTCAGGCTTTACGATCCGTCGCCACGTCTGACATGACTACTTATCGACCACTACTATAGGCAGTACCTACTCGAGACCGACAGCTTAACGTGCACTCCGAAGCACGGATTGATGTTAATTATCCGACAGTCGGGTGATTCATATTCATATTAGTACCCGGGATTTAAGCCGTGGAACTCCGTGCCGTGCTAGGCCGTGGAGCCGATAAGCCATAATTTCAAATTCTTACACTTTCGGATGAATATCTCGAAGCTAAATAGGTACATCACACAGTACCATACATTCATATGTATAAGAAATTTATTTGATACCAAATCAACAGTCCATTTTTGTCTACTGAATGCAGTAAAGGTGTAGATAATACACAGAAGATTCTTCTGGTGAGCTCAGTTCGTCGGCTTTTACGACATCCATGAACTAAGTTGGAGGGGCCGATTCTTGAGTAACGACCGTCACGGCAAATGATTTGGTAAAAAAGAAAAAATGTCTTCTATTATCAGGTACTAAAAAATAAAAATATTAATTATTGAAACAATATGTATAATTAAACTTACTATTTACAAGCAGTTAGGTTACCTGAGGACCATAACATATGGTCTATATGTAACTCAACTGATCCAGACCAGTACCAGACGGAAGCGTGCCCAAAACCTGGACTGCCATATCACGCTGACAAGCCATGCTAATTCACTGGCCTAAATAAGAGCTAATCATACGGTCAATCGTCGCTTCAAAAGCTACGCGAGATTTTTGAAAACCCCAAAAGGCTCAAATACGTTAATTTTATCGAGGCCATTTTATTTGATTATTATCTGTTTGGCATCAATTAGTTTACGTAGCGCCCGCTTTTAACACTGACTTGCCATTGGTTTCTCCTAGAAGGCAAACCCTTGGATAAACTTCTTCCTTAAATGCTTGTAACAGTTTAATTGTAACAGTCTTTCTGAGGCAGTCTAGTAAAAATAAATACAACCATAGCAACCAAATGGCGATTCGCACAAATCATTTTCGAAATAGATAAGTAGAGGAGAATATGTTGAATATATGTTTTAACATAACAGTTGTGTTATTCGTCACTTATGTGTTATTAGTAGACGAGATTGACAAGCGATAAGCATGTTTATTATAGAAAAAAATCTCACAACCTCTTGGCTGTAGTGATTCATTAATTGTTTTTTTTTTGTTTATGAATTACAAACGATTTATTAACACCAAATTCTTTAATGGCTTCTCGTCTTGCAATCCTTGACACGATAAGACCACGCCAAAAATATGCGGTACTGTGTCATCCAATTGGCAACCTGTAAGGTCAAGGCAAGAAACCTGATAGATTGATCTTTTAAACTGGATATTATCGATTATATATTCGAAAAAACCTTATAAATATGCGAATACCGCTTACTATCACGTTTATTATCTAGATGGGTAGCACATTAGCTACACGGAAAATAATTTTTAATATAAATGCCAAAGAAAACTATTTATTAACCCTAAAAATGTAACTACTTAAATCTTATCGGTCATATCTGTTGAAATAGTCTAAAATTTTGGGGAACACTCGAGTCGGCGCCTTGTTCCCCCACAGATGGTTGTGATGACTCCAATACTTCTCGGGAACAACGTAAGTTTCAACTACGTTCGGTAGCTGGAGACGCAGTTTATCTATATCCTTCAACGATGAGACCCAGTCGTTTTTAGCAACGATAAGCACGACCGGTGACCTTATCTTAGACACGTCGTACTGCGGGGGCTTCGAAGTACCGTACCTTTTTATATTTCCGCCTTTTCCTTCATCGTAACGTTGGAATTTTCCTGTTACAATCAACTGTCCGAAATGAACAAGGTCCTTTGACGAGATCCCAACCAGCAAATGTCCGAAGGACACTGCTATGGTTTTCGAGTAAATGGTGCCTATTTTGAATCCAGTCGTAAGAGACAAGGCTTGTCCACAGATCTGTTCAGGTGCCACGTGGCAGAGGTATTCAACGATGAAGTGAGAGAGTTGATGTTTGGCAAACAGCTCTTTTAAACCTGCAGCGTCTAAAAACGCTTTGATTGGCCCCGTGGCCTGTGCTACCAACAGAGGCAACGGGCTCGTGATGTTACCCATGTAGGCAACTGGAGCTAGGTGGATGGACAGCCTAATCTTGTCGTTATACTCCGGCCTCAGAGAATTCATGACAAAGAAGTCCGTGGTACCTTGCGAGTGTCCGATGTAATAGAGCCGTGGGCGCCTGGTGCGGGCGAGTACGTAATCGACCATTGCCGGCAGGTCGTAATTTCCATGCTCGTCGAAAGAGTACTCCCAATAGTCCGGATCGGTGTCGGGGTCGAGTCGAACGTGTCTCCTGGAGTAGCGGTTCCCGCGGTGGTTGGCAGCCCACACGTCGTAACAGCTATCTGATAGGATGTACGCCAACCCTCGATCCCGGCCGGCGACAATCCAGAGATCGGAACTGTCAGATACTCCGTGCAAAAGTAGCACTGGGTGTTGTTTCACTTGATTGCATTTGGAGATGATTCTAAAGATGGTAAGGATGTATCCGTCCTGTGTGACAGCTCTGTGTTCTTCGCTGGCGTATCGGTATTTGGAGGCGAGTTCGGTGAAGTTCAAGTAGCTGTCCTCGTGGTATCCTAGACTTTGCTTGAGAGCTCGGTTTTCAGGGATAGAGTATGATATTAGTTTTGTCTTAGTCCTTGTGTTTGCACTGTGCACAAAAAACATTAGAACGATAACTTTCCACACACTTGCCCGCAGGCGTTCCATATTGCCGTCTTTGTTTATTCGCGTTCCGCAATTTATTTTATTAAGAGTTTCCCTTTTAAAAACTGCTCTCTTTATAACATTGCTCTGACCTTACAATAAGACCTTTATTATGAAAATGAATCAGTGCAAAATGTTCGAGTCTTATATAGACTTTACATACATTTTTTTTGTTAAAATAACTTAACTAACTTCGCACAAAATAAGCATTATAATTTATGCATTATTCGATAGTCAGATAAAAGATAATTTATAGGTAGGTACTCACAAGAATATGAAGCTACTAATAAAGGAGTTTTTACGTACCTACTAGTGTCTAGTCACATTAAAAAAACTTTTCGAAAAGTAGTTTTAGCGCTATACTTCCAAAATGACTGTTTTTTTTACTAATGTTATAATGATTTCGGTAGTGTACCTAATACTTTACTAAATAAGGCTTCAGCCAAACAGGTTCTGGTTAGTATGTGACGAGGGAGTTAAACCCCAGGTCTTCTTCAACAGCTCATTAATATCTAGGTACTGCTGGACAGAGAATTTTCCAGAGAAATTGTAAATTATATTAAAACCATATATTATGTATTTCATTTCATTTATTTAAATTTCACACTGCACTAACAGGTACCACTGTACTACATTATGTACCTAATTTTAATAACTGTCTTATGTCTAAATAAACTTATATCTTATTTAAATAAAATAAAAAATATATATTTAGTTACAGATCCAATATTTTTTATATATGACGCTTATCAATTATACTCATCAAGCCATACGTACAATTAAACTAACTATTTACTTAGGAAGCAGTTACTTAGTACCGTTACAAACGGTCAGTGTAGCTGTTCTTAATAACACGGAAATATTTCGGATCGGAAACATCACTTTTTGACAGTCGCTAAGTCAAATACTTAGATTTCAACGCTATTCACAAACTAGTATATCTGATTATCTTCTGTGGAAGTTTCGAATACTAATGTCAATATTTTAAGATACGGAGTTAACTTCCGATGGAGATTTTGGAAATGCTGTACATTTCCAAAATCTCCATCGGAAGTTTCCGAATTTGATCGTATGCGTACATGTAAATGTAAAAGACTCCCGTTTCCGCACTTAGTCGAGGAATGTCCGGCTAGTACAGCCAGCCCAACTCCGACCAGACGCGAAGAATATTCCTGGGGCCTTCACAGGCTTCACGGAGTGACCTCGGGTTGTTGAGGATTTCCTTACGTTGTGCTGCTACTCCCACACCTTCCAGGATTACGTGGGTAGCTGATTCCTCTTGGAATACTGTCAGACGCTGAATTACTGCTAATATTTAAATCATTTTACACCTACAAACAACATACACATACTACAAAAGGGGAGGCCTAAGGCGACTGTCTAAAGTAGAAATATGTTTTTATTATATGAGAGGGAAGCGTTTGACATTCATCTCAACTGGTTGTAAGTTAAGATAAGGCTGAGGGTATGCGCTTCTACTTTCAGCCTACCTTCACCCGCAATCCTCAACAGTATGAGAAATGGCTATCTAAATCCTAATCTTTATCCCTAAATGCAGGAATACAAAGTTTTAGAAATGTTATTATGGTGACAGACTTCGGTAAGATGGTGGTAGCTAGCCAGGCGGACTTCAACGAAGACCAATCAAAAATTAAGGCTTCTAAATTTATTTTTATTTTATACCACAAAAGTACCAGAAAAGGTAACGCTAATATTTAGCTTGTACATTTGTCTACACAATGTTGTGACGTTAAACGTTGTTCTTTTATTTCCTTCCTTGTGAAAAATCATACTTATTAATTATGCCATACAGATACATAAAAAACGGAAGATTACCCACAAACTACAGGAAGCGGTACGACAAAATGTATTTAGTAAACAAAAAAAAATATGCTAATTTAAATTGTATAGATTGACCTCCAATTGGTAAGCTAATAGATATTGATTGTAAGCCGGAAATGGAGCTGGCAAATCGATGATTCCTGTTCTAATGGCGAACCTGTTTCCATACTGGGTGGAATTTTTCTTTTTTTGAGAAGGGAAAAAACCATTGAACTAGCGACACTGTTACGCTTACTGACACCACTTTTGACACATTTGACTTGAAACACATTGTCACGTTATCTTTATGATTCTAAGACGTAAAGGGAAGGACTGTTTGAAGACTGACTCTACCTATAGACAGATGGTTGACAGCCGTGATAAGTATCTATCAAAGTCAGTTCTAAAAAGCCATTGACGCGACAACATTGAGATTCAAGTGCCAACAATCTCAGCTATTCTCTTCGGCAAAGATCGATAAACTTGGCATGAACATGGCCTACGTGGCACCGCATTGCGCCCGGCAATTTGAGGCATAAAGGTGTTAAGCCTCGCGTGCCTGTAATTGCACCGCCAACCAAACCCTTCGTCAGGAACACAGCAATGCTGCTTGGCGGCTGAAATAGGTATGGTGGTAGTACTCCTCCGGTCAAGCCCTTTCACAACGGACTCTACTACTCTTGAACCACCACCATACCAGTTACGGCTGAATGATCACAACACTGGTGTTAGATCCTGTAAAAGTCCACCTGGCTAGCTTTTTTTATTGTGAGATGGGAGAGCGCTAGAATTTAATTTCACCTGGTTTCAAATTATAACAAGGCCGAAAATGGAAGCGGACTTCAAAGTGACCACCTTCTTGCCGAAAGCGGTTTGCTGTTTTCTATCGTAGACCTCGACCTTAGAGGTCAAGATACCCATCATTTATGTATCAAAATATAATTATGATGGACTACTTAAAAAGTTCAGTTTGAGTTATGACTATCAGAACCTTTACTCTGATATGTATTTATAGATACCAGAAGCTCAAAGTCAAATGTCAAAGAAAATGATAAAAAGGTATCATTTTTTTATTTTTTGTAAGTGACCTTTTCGTTTCGTGATCAGAGAGAGGTAAAGAAATCTTCAAAGGTGTGGGGACTGTTTGTTGAAAGGGGTTCCGTTATATTATTTTATTTTAAGTCTACAGCTGTCTACTGCTATGAAAACAGAATAAGATAGGTAAAGAATAGAAACATAAAGCCAATAACAGAAATTCACAGATAGAAACAGATTAAAAAAAAAAATTGAGAGACAGCATAAGAAAGTAAGTAAAAATAAAAATTGTTAAATAAAATATAAACTCAAGTGATCACACACAAACGAATCTTCAAAAATAATCCAAAAATTATGATGGAGTATCCCACTGCAGGGCAAATCCTCTTCCATACAGCATTAGTTTTGTAATAAATCGAAGTTATCTCGTATTATTATAGAGACCGAATAACAAAAACAGTCAATTACTTTAACTGTGTCGAGTTTCATTTTGAATAACACGGCCGATATTTTTATTTTTTACATAAACATATTACAGGACATTAATTTCACACAGCGCCATCTAGCCCGAAACTAAGCATAGCTTGTAATATGGGAACTAGATTACGGATAGAATACTTTAAATACACCTTTTTTATGTAAATACATACTTATCATACAATACAACACCCAAACACAGAACAAACATCTATATTCATCACACAAATGTTTGTCCTGGGTAGAATTCGAACCCGCAACCTATAGCGCAGAAGGTAGAGTTACTACCAACTGAGCTATGAGGCTTGTCAAATTGATGTGTTGAGGTACCTACTTATTTTTCGCGCTATAAAATATTTTTTGTCCTGTTACAAGATTGGCGCGAAAACGTGCCATCATCCATGTGAAACAAATAAAGGCTTTCAAGGTTAGAACGAATACGTAACAAAATCCGTATAAATATTATAAATGCGAATGTAACTGTTTGTTTGTATTTTAATGAATATTGGCAAAGAAATTGATTACATGAGGGGGACGACCATAGTCTACTTTTCAGCTTTTATGCCGGCAAAGCCATGAGAAAACGCTAGTAGCAAGTAGTATTAGGGAAAAATATGTTCTTAAACTGAGAATCAGCTAAATGGTATGATTTCCATCGAATTTAGCTAAATTTTATTTGATCATAGCTGAATCCTCGAAGAAGAAAAGTCGTGATTCTGTTACTTTTACTTTTAAACTCTATTTGGTCTCAGAAAGAGAATATAAATAACCAGCACATTATCAGTAAACCACCTCTGTGATTTAGTGGTCCACCCACCGGTATTTTATCCCCAGGGGGTACAAATTTGTACTTGGTTTTTGTTGGATTCTGTTTTAGTCTACCTGGCTAGCTAGCTATCACCTTACCCAAGTCTGATATAATAATTATTTACTGTTATGTGCCGGCATTCAGAGTTAAATAACATAGACAGGCCAGAGGTATGTAAGATGGCTGTTGCGTGCTGTCGATTGATGGAAGCGGCTCAGGTTCGCTATTTGTGACGTCGATTGGGGGAGGCCTATGTCCAGCAGTGGACGTATGTGGGCTGAAATAATGAAGACAGCCAGTTGAGACCAGGTGAGATAAAGGCCAAGCGGTTCCCCGTCGTACAATAAAAAAAACAGATCAAATGTAGAAGCTGTTGTAGTGTAAGTCCTTAAGAAAGCCCAGTCAAACGTAGTTTGTCACTCGTAACGGAATGGCATGAAATTTTGCTGATATAATCGTGTAGTCATAATATGTGTGTGTAGTGTATTTTTATAAGATGGTCAAGCGCTTCCAAAAGCGCTTACCGTGTCGAATTTGTAAGTGTTAAAGTTTGTACCGGAAAGCGAAAACCAGAGAATCCCCGAGGCGAAGTACTAATGACTTATTATTTTCGTAGCTATTCAGCGTAGAAATGCAGCCAGTGTCTTAGGCACACTTCCGTCTGGTACTGGTCTGGAACATTTGAGTTACCTATAGGCCGTTTGTAACGGTCCTTAGGTAATCCAACTGCTTCCTTTATACATAGTTAGTTTAGGTGTGCATATAATTTTTAATGTTTGTGAATAAAAATAGTTTTTATTTTTATTTGTATCCACAGTCCCCATCTGATGACAGTCTTAATTGAAGGCTAAGGATTCCCCGAGCTGCCACCAGCCTGTTATTACAATACCCTAATCGCCTCCATGGTCTAGTGGTTTGACCACCGGTGTCAGATACAGAGGTCCCGGATTCGAGCCCCAGGGGGAGTATTGTGATTTGGTTTGGTTGGTGGTAGGGCTATGTTTAAGTCCGCCTGGCTAGCTACCACCATCTTACTTAAGTCTGTCGCCATAAAAAATATAAAATATATATATATATGTGTTCCGGCATTTAGATGTAAGATAGCCAGTTCCTCAGTTGGTTGAGATGAAGAATGAATCAGATGAATCAGGTGAGATGAAGGCCAAGCACCTCTCCGTCGTACTATAGAAAATAAAAAAACCGAGACCCGAAAAAAGTACTCACAATCTAAACAATTTACCCGGAACATATCCGGACATCGAACCCGCACTTGTAGGTCAGTCACCGGCACGCACGATTCCAATGACCTATTCGAGATGCGACTCCGCCAAATGTCAAAGCGTTGAGTAATTATTTCTTAAAAGTGCCTTTATGTAATCGGTCGCAGAATTGAAGAGTATTCTAACGCTTTTTACGTCGAAACCTCGGAGGAATGATTTTCTTTATGAGCTATGCCATTTTAATATATGTTTACGATGAAAAATAGGTATTACCTAGGTACTAGCATTACATAACAACAATCGAAGTTTTTTAATGATTACATAGGTATATGGAATGTTTTTAATTGAAAAAGAAAAAAGTATTCACTAAAACAATATGTACAATTGAACTATCTACTTAAATACAAGGAAAGCAGGAAAGTTACCTATGGTCCGTACAAACGGATTTTAGGTAGCTCAACTGTTCTGGAACAGGTGAGCCTGATCTGGTCTGAAACTGTTGAACCTGGTCTGGACCAGTACTAGACGAAAGCTTGCCCAAGACAAGCTGCGTTGAAAAATAATTATAGCAATGATACTTGTAGGTATTACATAAATAAATAACCTCACAATTTTCCCCCCTCCGAGAATTCACCTCTGGCAAATTCAGAGCGATCTTATGGGGATCACCTACTAGGGGGTAGTAAGAGGCACGTCAAAAGTTACGTTCAGCACATGCCCACGTTTTACAAGTAGCTAGCATTCAATTTGTGACAGGTTGCAAGCCCATTGCCGCTTAGCGGAATACTAACCAGTGACACACGCCATTCGGACTTTTGGTCCTTTTACATATAGGTACTTTGTATATTATTCAACCTACGTTTGTAAAATTTGTTAAAAAGTAAATTCCTTTCAAATTGTATAGATAGTTATTCTAATCTTTTTCCAATTATGTAATCCAGTACCTATTAGCTAAATATAACGGCGACTAAACCAGAATCATTACTGAAATTGACGCATTAAAATTGTTAGCGCTTATGATCATAGCACTGTTAGTAGAACCTGCAAAGGTCTACCTGGCTAGCGACCGCATTCCTGGTGAGTGTGGTGCTTCATGGTTTGCTGAGATCTGATGGTCCACGGAAAAGAGTCCGAAATTCAATTTGAATTGTGAATTTATTGAATACCTTTTTTTAAAAATATATACTTACTATATGATAGATACAACAACCAAACACAGAACAAACATCACACAAATGTCCTGGCTGGGAATCGATCCCACAACAGTACAAATGCAGAGTTACTACCAACTGAGCTATGAGGCTTGTGTTACCTACCTCGTTAAGTGTTCAAAAGGCAATAAAAACAATTATTATAGCTATAAAGACCAGAGCAATTTAAAGAATATTCATAATACTGACTTCAATCGTAGTAAAAGCTGTAAATTCGTTTCCTCAACATCAAGAGCCTATAAATGGAGAGTTTTATCATTATCCGCCCTCTTGGCAGGCAGATCAGTTATCTCTGTTTAGGTGATAGATTACACAGAAGTAAGCTGCCCTTCTTCAGTGGGATTCCTTAGTCGGACTGAGTTTGAGAGGTCGGGGGTCACGGCGAATCTTGAAATATTTCGTTTATGAAAGAAAGAAAGAAAGAAAGAAAGAAAAACAAACGATTTGAGGCTTAGGGAAACACATGTGAGAAAACACAAATAAGACAGACGTACAAAATACAATTAAAATATACACAATAAACCTTTCACAAAACAAATAACTACCTACTATGTACCAAACCGGCGTTTAACTCAGCATGATGTTGTGTTACATAAATGCAACACAGCACTGAGCTTCCGTTGAAACTTACATTAAAAAAAACAAGGGATATTGCACGCCTTACTATCAGTAATGGTGCTCGGCGACACGTCAAGAAATAAGCGTCTGCGACAAATGAATAAACATAAGTACAGATTTAAAATTAAACACAAACCCGTGATAACATTGGACACATTTTTTTTCTAAGAAGCAAGTAGGTACTTTGTCCCTTAGCGACGAACTTACAAACTTAATTAAATAAACTGAAAACATCAGTGCGGTACCTACTTAAAAACTACGGTATCTTCTCCTAGACTCTTCTTTCGCTCTTCTAAGTTTTCCTCAGGTCGGTTCATCCCAAAGTAGATCCAATGCGAGTCTAGGCCGCGGCTTTGACCTCCTCTGTGGTCTAGTGGTTCAACCCACCGATTTCAGATTCAGAGGTCCCGGGTTCGATCCCCCGGGGGAGCAATATTGTGATTGGTTTGGTTTGTGGTAAGATTTTGTTTAAGTCCGCCTGGCTAGCTACCGCCATCTTACATAATTCTGTCGCCATCATAACAATTCTTAAAAAAAAAGTTGTGTTCCGGCATTTAGCGGTAAGATAGGTAGTTCCTCAGTTTGTTGAGGATTCTGGGTGAAGTGCGCCTCTTTGGCCTAATCTCAACATGTTACCAGGTGGGATGAAGGCCAAGCGTTTCCCCGGCGAACAATAAAAATAAAAATGTTCTAATTAACTTAAACCTACAATGGACAATTTACATAAGATCTCCGCCTCCTGCGATAGAGGATCAGACAAAATACTATTGATGAGACCAGTGCGTATGGTCCGTTTTTATTTATTTATTATTTTAAGGCAGTGTATACCCACTATAGAGACCTATGTAATCGTGTTTGCTCGCATTTTATAGGCATGACGAATATAGAACTTGCTGTTGAATTAATTTGTCGTTACAATATTATGGAAAGAGTTTAATTTTTATAGTTTTGGTATCATAAAAACATAATTGATGTGTACATTGAAAGTTGCGTTACAAAAACGAGCTAAATGCTTAGGGCTTCTTGCTTAGGTATTGTAACTAGTTTAAGCTCAAGGGTAACGAAATATAAGAAGTTGTTATACAGATCCAATTTAAAGCTTCTTACCTAATAAGAAGCCTAAAATTCATAACTACCTGGTTATCATATACCTGGTTAATATTTTGTTTTTAGTGCTGAAAATTTGTGTACGTATCTATAACCAAGGTTTGAAAGTGGGGTCAGGCTTAACGAGCCGCCTCTAAAGGCGTTTTTTTTTTTTGAAAGGACAAAACGCTGGCCTGTTTCGAAACCGGGAGGGCCGCAGCTTTGCGCGGACCTGGTGTATGACAAGGTTTTTTTTTTTATCCAACTAGGATACGGGACAAGCAAGTAGCCCACCTGGTGTTTAGTGCATCCCTTGCTTATAACAATGCCTTACTGCATAGGTTACATTCACAAAGAACATAGCCTACACGGCACTGCATTGCGCCCGTCAACTTGAGGCATAAAGGTGTTAAGCCTCGCGTGCCCGTAATTTCACCGGCAACCAAACCCTTGAAACCGGAACACAGCAAAGCTGCATGACGGCCGAAATAGGTATGGTGGTAGTAATTCTCCGGACCGACAGCTATTCAGCTGTTTGCCCTCGGAAGCAAGGATTCATCTTCCTTATCGGGCAATCGGATTCAAGCCAGCAATGTCCTAACCAAATTAATCCCGAACACTAAACCAAAAATGCCACCAATTTTACTTTCACCGACATTTTTTTCCAGTTTTTACGGTTAATTAAAACTTTGCACATAAGGCAACAGTGAATAATCTAGTAGGTCTAATAATCTAATAGGTACTAATAGGTACTAATAGGTAATCTAATAGGTCATCGTCATCTAACATCTGGGCCCCGATGTTCAGGATCTTGAGGTCTTACCATTTGCAGGATGGGCAAGATCGGGGACCACTTTATTGTTGAGTTTTTATGTGTTTTTGGTTATTTGATGCGCGCGCGACGAAGGCTGATTGTAAGAGGGAAGAGGGTAGGGAGGGGAACTTGGTAGGAATAGGATGCTAAAATAGTGATGTCCCCTCAAACAAACATAGTGCGATCTACAGAATCAAAAAGCAATAATTTGGTGCATGAATACGTAACACCCGATTCTACTAAGTCAATCGTTTATGACAATGGTATCATCAGAATAGCCACTCAAATGAGCACCCACAAAATGGGCACACAAAAGGCACCTTTAGGGTTTAGTAGAATCGGGGCTGTGAGATTGTAGTCATGGTCTAAAACATAAAAATAGCTATGTACAGGTTTCTATATTTCAAGATCTTCTATATCAATGTACAGTACGTCATACTGTAGTTATATTTATAGGAGCTGCTCAAGGAAGTACGTCGCGACAGACTGCAATTTTGTGCGCAAGTACCGGTCAACGACATGAATAATAAACAATAGTACCGTTTTATTGAACTTATCGGGACTTAAGAGTTATTACTTTTTAAATCGAAGAACGTCTAATTTATAACAAGCCTATGAAAGTACATCCAGTATAGTAAGCTTGCTGACATGAATTTCAAATTATTTAATCTAACATTTTTAACCGTCTTTCAAAAAAAGGAGGAGGTTCTCAATTCGTCGGAATCTTATTGTCATGTATGTTCCTCGATTACTCAAAGACGTTTAGATCAATTTGGAAAAATATTTTTTTGTTTGAAAGGGTAAACTTTACAGGTGGTCCCATTATTATCAGGTCAGGATCTGATGATGGGATCCTGCAAAAATCAAGGGAACTTTTCAAAAAAATTGGGTGTATTACCTCAAAGTAAGGAAAAAACGGACCCCATATAAGATCACGCGTCTGTCTGGCTGTCCGTCCATCAGTCATCAAAATTATTGGAAAAAATACGTCACACAGGATAACGAAATTGTATCATATTGTTCGATGAAGTCGGTTTTCTTTTTAGTTTTTAAAACATAATTATGTTTTTAGTTATATAATAGACAGTAAATCAGCGTTGGTTTAAAAAGTACTTCATACAAGTGGACCTAGCCAATGCCAAACCAAACCAAACCAATGATGATGATTAAGGTAATTTAATTGCTAAGTAATGAAAGTAGTTTTTCTTTGCACTTGGATTTCAGAGATTTCTTCATATTTTATTGACCCTTTCAATGGGTTTCATAAAAATATAGACTGTTTATTTTCTACTTTTGGCGGGTTCTAATTTCGTATCTGGCAAGTGACTTCAAATCTATCATGTAGGTTATTTTTATTTCTAAAAATGAATTTTACGACCCATTGAGTAAAGTTGGCGAACATAAATATTTTCAGTATTTCTACTACTTTCTTTACTGTAGTACATAGGGGGTTTTTTATTTGTAATGGGTAAGTTCTTGACTGGATTGCATGGGCATGACCTGGATCAGGATGAGCTCAGCAATGGAGCGAGCTTTCCCAGAGGCCATCTATCAATGGCACTCACACACAGAAACCAATTCGCTGTATCCAGGGTGGGGGCGCCCCGTTTATCGACTGAATACAGCAAATTGTTTGACGCCGGACTTCGAACGGAAGTTCGAAAGCGACGAAGTAGGTTAGAGATCTTCCCACAAGCGATAGAATCATTCAGACGTAGCCTTTGACAAAGATTAACGATTCCTCAGACCAGCATAGGTATTTTCAAGCATTCGGAAAGTTTGATCGGATCGAATTTGGAAGCTTCCGATAAATATTAGCGCTTGGCCTTCATCTCACCTGGTTACAAGTCGAGATAAGGCTGCAGGTGGAGGCGCACTTCACCCGGAATCCTCAACAAACTGAGGAACTGTCTATCTTACCTTTAAATTGGACACAAGTACCTATGTAATCTATTCGTTGGCTATATACATAGTTCCTACAAAAATAACAATAGTTTTGTTTCATAACAAACTATTGTTGTAAAGGAATCCTATTGAAAAGTATCTGCAGCGTGTAATCTTCTTGTTATTGACCATACATTTTGCTTGGTTAACTTTTGTCTACTATTTTCGCGTATCGTGAAGGACGCCACGCTTGATTTAGTATTTATAAACTGGATCTAGACCAGACAAATATTTTGTTTTCAAATTTTATAATGTACATTCAGTTTTTAGATTTTCGAGTTTTGAGACCTCAATACCTTCAAAGGAGAGTTAATAGGCATTTTCTCAGGCTCGCTGCAATTTAGACCTCATTATAGCCTAGAGAGAGCAGACATAAAAATAAAAAATTGCTATTATACTAGTCACACCAATACAACTACATACATTATATATGGAAACCGAATGACCAGAACCTATTCTGTACGAGCATTACGCAACTGATTTTATTCTACTGATTCACAGTCACAACTCACAATCAGATCTTACCCGTAAGTAACCGCCTCTGTGGTCTAATGGTTTAACCCATCGATTTCAGATCCAGAGGTCCCCGGTTCGATCTCCTGGGTGAGCAATATTGTGCTTGGTTTGGTTGGTTAGCTACCACCATCTTACCGTATTCTGTCGCCTGTAATTACAATTCTTAAAAAAAAATGTTGTGTTCCGGCATTTAGAGGTAAGATAGCCAGTTCCTTAGTTTGTTGAGGATTCCGGGTGAAAAGCGCCTGCACCGTCGGCCTTATCTTAACTTGAAACCGGGTTAGATGAAGAACAGTCGTACAATAAAGAAGAAGTATTTTCGAGTCCTTTGGACAAGTCCGCAAAGTTTTAATTTATTAAATTTTTCGCAGATTGCAACTGAAACCCGATTCAAAGTCAAAGGTTTAAGCTATGGAGGCTCTCGCAAGGTTATAAATTAATAATTTACTCTCTAATAAACATGAGACTGCGTGTATCCGAATAATAATATAATCCTCTGTTACCGAATCTTGATAACCTCAAACAATTGCAGTGAGAATCTAGCATCGCAGCGACTCACATTACCTTCTAAGTACAACCTTCATTAAGCTTCCTTTTTTGTTAACCATCCTATAATAAGTAGAAAAAAAGATTCTGCAAAACTGCTGATGCAGCCATCACCAGTCACGATAAATTTGGATATGGAATGTCAACATTTCACAAATAAAAATGTTTTTTTCAAATAGCTTTCAGGCTGCTACAAATGAAGCTTGATTTGAAGTGTATTTTGTGCAAGGGTTATGTACAGTACAGTCTCAATTTAAGAAAAATTTAGTGGATTGGAAATTACTTAAGGTTAGATGATATTGTAAGTAAATAACACTTCGTTGATGCTGTGGGAAGCACTTGGCCTTCATCTCACCTGTTTTGGCTATGATAAGGCCTTATTAAGGCCTAATCTTAGCTCTGAATGACACAACAATTTATATTCGTTATTATGGATATAGACTTTGGTAAGATGGTGGTAGCTAGCCAGGTGGACTCAAAGAAAGTCCTACCACCACATCGACCTCTGGACCTGATAGCAGTGGGCGAACCACAGAGGCGGTTAAAGATCATGAGAAGCCATCTATAGCGCACTGATTTAATTGTAAAAACATTAATAAATCTACAATGAGGCGTTAACAATTTATTGTGCAAGAATTAACAAGTGCTGGTAAGTTAATAAGTGAAATCAATGAAAACGTTTCCGAAATTTAACAACACAAAAAAAAAGCAATCAAATCGTAAATGAAAGAAAGTGAAGTCTAATAATACCTATGGCCAATTCATGACACTTGTTTCTTGAGCTTTCCATTTTATTGCAACTTTGGAAGGTCGAAGTTCAAAGCCCAGAATGTATTGTCCAAGGCGAACAAAGCTTATATGGGTCGAAGGTTTGTTTATCAGAGGTTCGGTTTATCTGATGTAAGTGTGAGAGGTAGTGGCGTCACGGGTTGGCGCTGACGGCGCGGCGGAGGGTGCGCGGTGGCTGCGCGCGCGCAGACGACGCCGCTTTTCACCGTCAACACTACGCACGCCCACCCGATATATAAGCTTCAGACGCCCATTCACCCGCTCGCAGTGTGTGCTTGAACGTTACAGTGTCCACTCCTCGTGCAAGGACTCACAGTTTAATCATGAATTCACGGTGTTTATTAGTGCTAGCAGCCGCCCTCGGCGTGGGTACGTAGCATTTGAAATATTTAGGGCGCGTGCGGACGATGCGCCTCGTGACTAAATGTGGCATGAGTCTATAGGGGTATTCACCGCGAAAGTTGGAAGTGTGATTGATTCGATCGATGCCACCGTTTCCTCACAGAGTTGTAGTGCAGCTGCGCGGGCGCAACGACTGAATATTTATTGCGGATTACGTGTGTGACTAGGCTGCTTGCTTGGTGACATACGTTTATGGTTCGATAGCTGAGAACATCCAAGTTTTGCAAGTATCACCATTTTGTGTGACAATCTTGAAATCACACAAACCAAGAACTAGAACCTAAAATGGCTACAGCAAACGAAGCTCAATGAAGGAGATTCATTGATCGCGAAACTTCTTAATCATCGCCTTTACTTTGATCAGTCTTGTTGTTTATGTTTTCTACAACAATTCTTAAGCTGTATTTCCAAGTATTTTCTCAAAGCTTACTTTCACTCGCTAATTTTCCCGGAACATTTTACAAGCACTGTGAAAAGCCTTGTAATTAAAATCCAAACTAAGGCGTTCAAAGCTAGTTTCTTGTTTTATATTACCCGAGTACTTACCTAGATCTTATTTTGATTATCTTTACTAGGTAATCTGTTTTTTTTTTTACATTAAATGAACGGTTGATTTTGTACTTCTCAGCTTTAAAATATGCTAATCTGCGTATGCAGAAGGTTCTAATGTGAAATGGGTTTTTTAACCTCGAAACTTGACTAGGCAAGAATTAAGTATATGATCAAGCTTAATTATTACAGGACATTAATTTCACACAGCGCCATCTAGCCCCAAACTAAGCATAGCTTAATAATATGGAAACTAATACAGTACTTGCTTTTGAATATTATTTTATAGGTACGAACTATGAAAGAGAAAATTCTCGAAGATAGTACAGTTCAGAAACACACCTTTATTACTTAGAAAGTGGACACATAATTCCAGGTCCGAGCCAGTACTTTGCCCTCAATAGAAAGGAAATCAGATATAAATTCTTGTGACCACAATTTTCAATGATAATATAATTATAAATATCTATTATCTATAATAGACAATGTTAGACTATAAAGTATTATCTTTTTTCGAATTCGAGATGCGAAAACTAACCTTCTTCACATAGATAAGATGTATAGATTATAAATAGTTCATGTAAAAGTTTTTAAACAGTTACTCATACTATGAAAAAAAGTCGTTAAAGCCAGGACTCAATATGCGTCATCAACATCTAACTAAAGTTATTTCTTAAATCCGCTGCAGCGCTCCTGAATACTTCAGTTTTTATTTCTCAAATTTAAGGTTGAATATGCAATGTTTCATAGTTGGCCAATAAATCAGCTCAGAAATTCTATATAACAATAAATATGTTGCATGAAGTAATAATACATGCAGGTAAATAAATAACCTATTAATTATTACCAAACAAAACTAATAAGTGTCTTACATGCTAAAAGGATGACACAGGATGTTCTAATTTCACTCCGAGGCTACATATAGCATTTGTGGAATCCATTATTGTTTAGAATTTCCAACACGTACCCAGTTCTCACGGGGCTTGCAAGACAATAACTTCCATAGTTTCGAATAAAAAAACCTCGTAATTTATAATGGTTTCTATGACACCCGTTGGTTTCACTTAATTCACTATTGTGTCAGAAATTATGCAAAACTTTTTATGATTTTCATTTGTCATTGTTACCAGATGATGTAATGATTCTAATTTCCACTATCTGTAAATGAATACGCTAAGAGAAAATTTGTAACCCCTTTTGAGCGGAAAGCTACATACGTCTAACGCTGAACATAGGCCACTAACCAACGACGCCACAAATAGCTTCTGAGCCTCCTCCATCCATCGCCCACCGATACAATGTCGTCGGTCCATCGAGTTTTACACACTCAAGTTTCGTGTTTAATCGTAGTCACCATGCCAGAGTCTTTGATCCCCAGCGGTTATTGGTTCTGCGAGCTGTTTTTTTACATATAATATCGACCACTGCATTATTTCTAGACTAAATAATGATACTTAGCTTGAAATGTCAATGGATTATCGAATTAATTTTCTTTGAGAAGGTCATCATATTCACCTTATTATAATTTATGAATGCGTCCAAATGTCTTTTAGACTGGTTCTTATTAATTTGTAATAATTTGCTATATATAATGTTTGATAGTATAAAAATGTTTAAACATAGTTTAGTTGCTTCGGTTATTACGAAACTTTTGCATAGTTGGTACTATTTAAGAGATGATTATCTGAGATGATCAAATCCTATACTTACACTAAACTAAAGGGCTTGTTAAGTCTTAAGGTTTTCTGTGTTACGTTCCCACATTTAATTAACCGGTACATTAATGTCCGTTGAAAACAACTAGTATACAATAATACTAGTATATAAATAGAATCCACCATTACATTTATAAATTTTACGCAGCCCCCTCAGCGTAGGTATGTATGGGATGTAGATGTCGGAAAAATACTTATTTCCTTTTTTGTAATGACATACTTATTATACAACACTCAAACACAAAACAAACTGTCCCGGGTGGGAATCAAACCCACTACCAAGGAGCAAAAAGACTAATATCAACTGAGCAATAAGACTTGTTAAATTTTTTAGTGATCGAATAGTTTTAATAGTAATATCTATAGATATTTTTGATGAGACTATTAAAGCTTAAGGCTGGAGCTAATGCACCTCAACATACACACTTTTCAATCGCATGTAAGTATGCATAGGTATGTATGTAGGTATGTTTATCCACTTCTGTATTAACTGAACAGAAATTCATAAAGATTTAATAGCAAGCGTGAAGGTATTCAATTAGCTGAGATGCGCGTGCGATAATTTCACGAGCTCGATGAAAACGGTGAAAATTCTCCTACTGCTTCACTGCGCATGAGCTTGTTCTTATGTCGACACAGATTGCTGTGGTAATGTCTTTTTGTAGGTCGACGCCTGAGAGAGTAAGTCGCCTGAGTCTACAGATAACATTCTGCAAACGCTTATGTACCTATTACATTTGGAATCAGCTGGCAGGGTCCGTTTATGCACGTGCAATACTGAAAAAAAAAATGAAATGGCTCCTATCATCATAGACCACATCTTTGAACCACATTTATGAAAAATAAGTTTATCCTTAAAAATAATATTAAAAAAAAAGAGATCCTAACTCAGTTTAAGATTCATGGCTTCCAACTCAGAAACGATTAGTCATAATAACCACGCTTGGCAGGTGGATTTGTGATCGCAGTAAAGGTGTAGATAATTCACAGAAAGAAGCTGCTACCCTAGATGATATCATGTATACATAACATGTATATGAGTATGGAAGTCTACATACTCATAATGAATACACAAAGATTGAACGACGAAAACATGAAACGAATCATCTAAGGCCCGAAAAGACAATTATAAACCAGTCAACGAAAATGTATCCAGAAAGGACTGTTTGTTTTCATTATACAGGTGTATGATAGGGCCGAAGGTGGACGTACTTCACCTGCAATCGATACACATGAAATTCATTTAATATTTCTCAGATGAAACGCATAATCGTAAGAAGATAGCCTGATGACATTTTTACGATTATTAAGTTAAAGGAGTCATAACAGTGCCCCATTTCAAAACAAGTTTCATCCAATGTAATCTTCATCGGTGACGTTATCACCAAATGACAGCTGGCCATTCCAGTTGGTAATGAAAATAAGCGGTTTGTATGACATTGATGATATAATTTCACAAACACTCTCGTTTGGCCAGTTATGCGTAACGCATTCTTGAATAAATGACTATACTTGGCTAATTAGATAATTGGGTTACTCTCTAATGCTATAATGATTGTCTGATAAATACATAACGATACATGCGATGACATTGCAAAAATATGTCAGACAATAACGAAAGTAATAACGAAGAAAAATATATTATTTCAGTCGTATAAAACTGATATATGTCACTTATGATTGAAAGCATTTAAATTCAAACAAGCTTCATTGAAACGAACAATTACTTAGTGCAGATGTAAACAATAATAACAATTCTATCTTGAATCGAGATTGTTAGATAACGTTATCACAATGGGAGGTCACCTAGCGACCGGAAACAGTCATGTAATTAACCACAATGAAACGGAAGAATCTTCTAAAAATCTATTAACAATGATATCACACGGTTACACTCGACAATGACTTGTAGATCCGACGACGCTGACGAAGGCCATAGAACTGGGAATATAATCCTAGTTATAACGAATAATAACGGGATATTTACCATGGTTTGTTGGTGAATAAGTTATGCAAACAAATCATGATAAATGGTAAACTATGATAGTTTCAAAAGTTATAGTTACATACATAATATACTTGTTGCATTTTAAATAAATATATCAAGTATTTCATGAATACAGATATTCAATAAATCGTCGCTAACCTCTTCATGAATAGACTCCGAGAAGACTTCAAACAATCCTAAGCGGAGTGCCTTATCGGTGAATGTCTGTCCTTCGGTTTGTTATAAATAGTGTCTTGTTACCTCTCTGTGATCTATAGTTATGCTCCTACGCTATTATTGAAGCACGAGACATATACCATTCACATTTCATAAGGATACTTTAAAATTGGCTGACAATTAATACAGTACCTATCAAAGGAAGTTATTGACTGATTGTATATTATCCTTTTTACAATATAAGTTTACATTGCAACTTGTAACGACTCGACCAGAAAAAAAACTACCTCTAAAGATGTCGTTTCTACTAAAAGCTACCATTCTACCATTTACCATGTACTATTCCGGGTGAAATGCGCTGCCACCTTCGAACTTATCATACCTTGACACCAGATGAGATGAATGCAAAGCGCTTCCCCGTCGTACAATAAAATCAAGCTCAACAGTATTGACTTAATTTTATTACAATTTTATACATATGCGTCTTTACTAAGTGCACAAAGTAAAGGATTGAACATTTTAAACTTTACACCATGTAAAGTTATCTCATATGGCAAATAAAATATATACCCATAATTTTTACCTTTACTTTTGAAACTATCATGGCTATGAACACTAGTAGCCTTGGATGATGACGACATGAGTAAGCACACGCGTTGCCAAGCTTCTAATACGAATAGTTTAGTACTATACTTAATTCAAATTTATCAGGTAAGATCACATCTCAGTAGCCATTTTATCCTACATTTGGATTTAGGTGCGCTGTCGCCGACAGAATTTTTGCGGTTATGTAAGGTTATAGTGACGAAGGTTGAATGCTGCACCGGCGGCAACGCGGCAATTAAATTGATGATCATTTCTTATGTCATGTCTGTAATTCGATAAACTGTGACCAAGCGATTAAGTCACATCATTTTAACTAGCAACATTATTATTAAGTATAAAAATGTACCATTCATTTTTAAATCTTACCTAACCTAAAACGCAAATCCAATAGAATTTTCGACACCATCACATGTATTTGTGTAGGAGATCATCAAATACACCTACGCAACATTACAACAATGTTTAAAATGAATCGTAATCATTAGATTGCTCTCAAAGGCTACGGAGACCTCCGAACTTTCACCAAGAGCATGTGCATATGCATGCCTACAATAGTTCGAGTTATCCGATTGTTATGTCATCATCTTCGTGTCAGTGACCCCAATCACAAAAGATATATGAAATGGATCACTGTCTGATTGGAAAATAAAAAAGTAAATCTGATCCTACGGAACGAAGAGTAGAAATAGATGATACAAAACGTACATTAAATTAGATATCAATATCATAATAATTACGTGAAATCAGTCTGATCCCACTGAAAGCATAATTTACCTACTTAAATCTCTAAATACGAAAAAACTTAAGACTCCTTTTGAATATTATTGCGAGCACGGAAGAGTGTCAGATTTAGGATAGTTCATTATTAAGATTACAAATTCTATACATTAAAAAAATGCAATCTAATTTCGACCATGTTACTTTTGAGGCTTTGAATATATATTACTTAACTATTTCTTAATATTATGTAAGTATAACGTGGCTTTAAATCTGTGTCTATTGCGTAGACATTTAACGGTATTTATATTTAATAGGCTAAAAGATAAATTTTCCTAGTCTTTATTCTGGTTATACCTTTGCAGCTTTGATTAAAGAAGATTATGGTCAAAATGTCATGTCTAGAATTTTCGAAAAAGTTTGTGGGTGAATGATATATAGATAACATTTTATATACAAAATAGTTTTGAAGTGGACAAAATTAAGTAGATTATTCACCAACAAGTACATTTTAATAGCATGTGTTTGAGGGTCCTATTTATGTTAAATTCGGTGTTAAACGGATTTACAAAATTGATTATTATTTAGGTTTTTCTCTAGCGTTCTGTCCATATTTTTATTGCTTAACCTTCTAATAATTTGGTAGTCGTAAAGTTTATTGAGCATTTACACTAATGATCTAGTTTTATTGCGATATTCAACAAAAAAAATTTTCCATAACATTAGTAATTAGTAGCAATTGCTCATTAAAATTGACAATTATTTTAAAAGCCTGTTCCAACAAACTAACATTGAACTATTTGAAACTGCCATTCGATGCAAATGAGCTAATTTGAATCGTATGACTAGTGAGATAAAGGTCAATTGATATTGCCCAATTGCCTTGGCGCATCTGAGAATGAAATCGAAAGTCCACCCACATCTCGGTAGGTCAGTGGGGGCTTTCACCGTATTACTTAATGGCTGACGACCTCTCTGTAATGTTTATGTAATAATATCCATCCGCGATCACTTCATTTTGTTTGTTTGTCCCGGTAGAACACTTTTAACTTTTTGTTATTCGTGACTGATTCTAATGGATTAATGTGATTGTCTATTAAACATACATTTTTTTTTCCTTGCAGAGTTTCTCTTTTCCTGCAAAAGGAAAGGAAGCTATTTGAAGGATTCTAAAACAATGTTTTTATGTAGGTCCTGAGGATTACAACATAATCTCTATGTTGATAAGATTTTGTCTACCAGAGTCAACTAGAACGGGCCCTTGTTGGTAAATAATGCGTTATGCGTACAAAAAGTTCAAACCAGTTATATTCAACCATACAGAAGCGTAATGTAGGGTGTGCTAAGATTACCTAAGCATTATGACATGTATAGTCTCATGTCACACCAGCTCTAATAGGCCTTGCAAACCGCTGTCCCAATGCTTACTGACGTACTCAACAATTTATTTGTACCAGTACGATTTTCAATAGAGGAGTTCTGATATTTCTGTATCATCTGCTCTTCATAAATAAAAAAATTGTAGCAAAACCTGGAAGCAATCCCACTGCATAAGTTCTATGAGTTCCGGGAAATAAGGCCCCTGCCCTTCATTTTCTTTTATAGATAAAAAAAAGCAAGATCAAAATGTCATCATAGAAAATGAACGTTCAGATCGAGAATCAGTCAAACTCTTAGTTTGGGGCCGAGCATTGCGTGAGTGCGTGGGGAGAATAGCTTTATGTCACCTCAGCCGCAGGGCTCCGGTGTCCCAGCCTTGCGAAAGCCTAGAGGCGGTCACAGGCCGCTGCTCTTGGCGCCCTGGTTCACACGTGTGACACTAATTCATTTGTGCCCATTCTCGTAATGACTCGAGATTATTGAATAACACTCATATTTGCTTATCATGCTTGCGATTATATCACAACGAAAATTTGAGATCCCATTACGGATGTTTTGGCAAAAAATTTCGCTTAAATCTGAATCTATATGCGCAAGGACATTCATTAATGTTCTAAGTTGCAACAACTGACCTCGTAAGGAATGCTCGCCATCCAGAAGTGACGGTGGTTCACCTCGATATTACCATGTCATTTTAATATACGTGCCTAGGAAAGGTTGTCTATATCAATGATTATCTTTCAAAGATGACAACTATGCAGTTTAATTTACTAAAATACTCATAAAAAAATGGTCTAAAAACCTTCACCTTTTAAGTATTATTATATGTATTATATGCTAAACCTAGACCAGTTAGCAACTAAAGCATACCTAATGAAAGTAACCTGAGACTCGATGCGATAATTGATTACATAAACAGATTAGAGGTGATTTTATCAACTTGTATTTGTTTCATTATGTTTGGTGAGTGACTTCGATAATGAGCATTGCAGGGAGTGAAGGAAAACTGAAAGTATACGTTTGGTCCTAGTCGAGTAATCTAAATGCCAAGGGGCCTTACCCTAAGCTTACGAGCGGTGAAGTTAGAATGGTCTAACCTAAGGCTAATTTTTTAAATGTAGAATCTTGTTTTTGTAGTAATCGTATTCTATGTATTCTAATTGATTTGCATCCAGTTGATTTGAAAATAAGATTTTGAATTCCAAAGTTTACTCATTGGCCCAAAGACGAACAATGCAAACACTCTAAAAATGGGTAGTGATTCGTGATCAGAGTGTGTAAATCCTCAAAGAGAAAAAAGAAGGTGGTCTTGAGTCTGTTACAGATTTTTATGAAAATGACGGTTGTGAAATCACAGTATTAAAATCACTTACTAAAATGCATTTCGTTTTGCCAAATACTGTGCAATTTTAATATTATTACATAAACAGTTGGATCATAATATTTACTTACCCGGAAAATAAGCATCAACACTAGTCTTATTGCAAAAGCAGTACGCATGGAAGATGTTTTCTTCTTTGCAAATGTCAACCAGTTGCTGGTGACATAACTTGACATAATACAGCCTTGTTTACCTACATTACATTTGAATGGGCTCGGAGTGGAAATGAGTCTTACAACAAAATGTACGAATTTCGTAATACAGCCTAATTTTATTAGAGATAGCCAAGCGCTTCACAACCTCACTCAAATTGCATGCTTGTCTAATAGGCACCTATTTATTCTGGACTTGAATACTCCAAGATTGTAATGGCGCAGAAAAATAGACGAGTGCAATTTCTATTTCTTACTAGTAGCAACTTACTCAAACTAAAAAATCTAAAATACGTAACACAAGCAAAGACGCTTCACACTTTCATGACTTTAATGACTAAATTGCAAGAATAACTGCAGGTTTGAGATGTTGGGTGATGAGAACATTTCAAATGATTCTGCTATCTTTTAATTAAAGTGTTTTAGATTTGCAAATTATATAATACGACTAATTACGTAGATCTCTTTTTTTTTATATATATCTTATTCTTAGTGACTTGGGCACGCTTCCGTCTGGTACTCTAGCGCTAATAAGTACTATTAGTTACTCTGTGACTAGTCTAGATCAGTTATGTAAAGTACCTATAAAAAAATGATATGTTAGTTGTCAAACGTAATAAGTGGCTTACTAGGTAGGTCTATACTCAAATGATCTATGAAATGGATTGACACGATGCAAAACATATTATCCGAATAAGAATTGTATACACAAGCAACGATGCCAAGGTTCAGTTACAACAAGAAACAATACACAGTTACCAAACAGTCGCCTGTACAGTAATGTTGTGAAGGAAAGAACAATCGCGACAGGCACGTGCTCAGCCTCAGACAATTAGCAGCCGCAGCATTTCGCCGAGCCTTTGCGACACCGTACCGGGGCGCATTCCTCGCTCCGGAGAAAGAACCGGCACCGGCGCTTGCGACACCCCTCGTGCCATAACCGCTGTTTACCAAACACCCTCGTGGTTTATTTTGTAATTTCAATTAAAATTCAAGACGAATCGTGCGTTTCCTCATCGCATCGCAATATTGGAATACTGTCAAATGTTTGATGTTTCGTAATGATGAATTTTAATCTGGGTCTATATGCTTGAGGGTTTTTTTTTATTGCCTATTCAGTTTTCCATATATGCAAATGCAGATTTTGCAAGTCATGTTGCGCTATTGGCACTGACTTTAACTATTGGATACCAGCAAATATTTTCATCGATCGAATCTGAACTTCCAACTACAAGCGCAAGCCTGATCAATATCGATTCAAGCTACTTAAACTACAGCTGTGTTTATCTAGAACATCATGGACTTATTTTTATTTTCTTCTTTCAGCGGTCGCCCAGGAATCCTTCAAATGTCCCGATGACTTCGGCTTCTACCCCCACCACCTCTCCTGTGATAAATACTGGAAGTGCGACAATGGAGCCGCTGAACTGAAGACCTGTGGAAACGGTCTCGCCTTCGACGCCACTGACTCAAAATACCTGACCGAGAACTGTGACTACCTTCACAACGTTGAGTGCGGAGACAGGACACAGCTAGGTGAGTTCCTTCTCTTTCTAACGTTTAATATATCGTATATTTTAAATATTTTCATCGACTCTAGATTTTATTTATGAATGATGGGCTAGCTCTTGACCTCTAGGCTAGAGTCTGACGTCTAAGATGGAGTGAGCTTTCCCAGAAGGCACTGGGTCTCCCGAGCACCGACGAATCTATCTGAAGTTTTGATAAGAAGTCTCCCAGAGGTCTTGCTAATAGTGGTATTTTTATACCTATTTAAGGTGTTTTTTAAAGGTGTTAACGAATTAAAGTAATTGGTTAATAATCATCAAATACCCAGTAGCAGTAAAGTGATGGTCAAGGTTTTCCATTTGCATAATCACACACTGTATAATGTAAGGATAATATTATTCGAGCACCAGGATGTGAGCAAAACTGAAGGTCACACGGAAAAGAGTCGCCTCGCAGACGTACTTTTCTGAGTAGCAACAGCGGTACCTGTTCCTTCCTACCGATGTTATTGTTGTAGTATTTTATTCGATATAATAAAAAGGGCATTGTTCGTGTGGTGGCATGTAAAATTTTTGAAAAATGCTTCCAATCATGAGAAAAAAGCGTGCGTTGTGAGAGTGAGTAGGTACAAGGTTCAAGGGTGAGTAGGTACCTTCTAGGCAAGCGTGGTCTATCGTAGGCTGCATCATTGCTTAACATCAGGCGAGATAGGAGTCAAACGCAAGCCTACATTAAAAAAAAAATGATGGAATTTCCCAAAAACATTTAAGAATTAAAAATAAGAAGGAAATTTAGAAACACAATAAAAAATTGGGATCTTGAGGTCCTCTGATTTTCATTCTTAAATATTTTTATTAGCTGCTAACTCTCCAACTAGCTGGACAGCTTGGATTGTCTGTTGGTAATAGACGAATCCGAGTTACACATGTAATTATAACCAAGTCTAGCAGATAGGTATTCTGACTTTACATATTTACTATTAAAAAATAATATTCAATATGTAAAGTAGGTCAGTATTTCATGATTAGCTAGATCGTTGGAACACCATTTTTGTTCGATCTTTTTATTTTAGTGTTCATAATTTGATACGTCGAAGTATTTTAAATCACATGATCGACTCAATTAACCTTTAAGTAGCATCCAAAAAGAAATAAAACTGTTCTAAATCAGACAACTATTAAAAGTGGAAAAGAAATGTAAAAAATATGTTAAGCTCGCTATCGTATCGTATCCTTTCCCAGGCAAGACTCGAAGGCAAGAGCTGACCCACCGTTAAAAGGAAAATAATTCCCTTCAAGGATTACTACTCTGGATCTTATGAGGATCAACTACTAGAGGGTAGTCAAAATTTTAGCTTGGCACATGCCCATATTTTGAAGATGCTAGTAATCAGTATATGACAGTTTGCAAGCCCATCACCGCTTAGCGGAATACTAGCCAGTGTCATAATGCCATTTAGATTTTTGGTCCTTGGGGCATTTCGATTTCCTCGGAGAATGTGCATGTGTCATAAGAGTACATAAACTTCCGAAACACCGGAAAGTCCATTACACCACTGGACTTGAACCCACAACCACCGGATCGGAAGGCAGGCCGATAGCCACTTCGACACACAGCTTCTCCATTGTATTTGATTACGTTTTTGTTGAAATGGGAGCATGTGTTTGACTGATCTGTATGTTCACAGAGCCCCCAATCTCAACTCCCCACTGCGAGCGCCTGTACGGAATCTTCGCGGACGTTGCCAAGTGCGACGTGTTCTGGAACTGCTGGAACGGAGAGGCTTCCCGCTACCAGTGCTCCCCCGGACTCGCCTACGACAGGGAATCTCGCGTCTGCATGTGGGCTGACCAGGTCCCCGAGTGCAAGCACGAGGGTACGTCTCCAAATACCATTCATTTGAACATGCCTCTCGCTATAAGTTTAGGGTTCGATTCCCACTCAGAACAAACATTAAGGTAATATAGTTGATGCTTGTTCTGTATGTGGCCGATGTAGGCAGTGGTCAAAATATATGTATTTACGAAAAAAAAGTATTAACAAATAAATTTTACTAGATATTTGATCCAGCATACCGAGTCCGGATGCCGATCGAAGTAAAAAAATATTACGTTGTCAAATAAAAAAAAAGAATATGTTGCAGCGTAAAGTGATTGCAGTATTGGATACTACGCAACTAAGGGCCAGTTTGACATCCTTGAAATTGGAATGTAATCAATTAGCAACAAGCGCTTATAGTACATTATCACTTCTAATCGTAATATTAAATGTAAATGGAAGCAGTTGGGTTAAACGTAACTTTTATGAGAATTTTTTAGCTCTTAACGTAAGGACTCGGCACGTTCTAAAAGCACATGTCTGTGTACACAAACTCTCTTTAAGCGATTTTCTCCCTTACTTGGCACAACTATGTCTGAACTAAGTTTTCAGTTTCGCCTTCTTCACTCTCCTCTCACGTGACCTCTTTCGGTATTTCCCAGAAGTAGCGAACGGTTTCTCCTGCCCCGCCCCCGGTGAGGTCTCCAGCGCTGGATCCTTCAGCCGTCACGCCCACCCTGAAGACTGCCGCAAATACTACATCTGCTTGGAGGGAGTAGCACGCGAGTACGGGTGCCCCATCGGAACCGTCTTCAAGATCGGAGACTCCGACGGAACCGGCAACTGCGAAGACCCCGAAGATGTTCCCGGATGGTAAGTCCCATTTACCACCATAACCCGGATATCCTCATTCGATTGTAACCTATAAAGTCGTTGCACGATCGAGTCCGGATATCCAATTCCGTTCAAGCTAAATATGACGATGCAATATGAACGCACTATAGTCTCTTCTATAACGGTTGGATATCAATGGTTCTGTGGTTTGGTCGGCGGCTGGATTGTTAACACCTGCATCGTAACACCACCGGTTGACCGCACATGTACTAACTTGTGGCAGCATCGTGCGATACCTGTACCTATCCACACAGCCAATGGCATCCCTGTGACTAACCATTCTTCTTGCACTTTTACGATCGGATTAGTTGTCTGCGCCTCAAGTTTAGTAAGCTTTGTGATATTGTAAGTAGTTTACCACAACGTAGGTAGCTAGATATCGCCCACATATACTGGTGCGCAGCTATGCGGCCGGAGCCTTGCAGCTTGCGACATATTTAGGCCAGCGTTTGAAATTAACATGACTTAAGGCGAAATAGTTGGGTTTGCATACGTGTACGCCGACCGTGTTCAATGCCGCCGGGTACAGGGCACGTATATAAATGGTAATGACCGTTTGTCCCGCGGCCTGTTGCCCCTGTGTGCACTGTAACTGTACAAAACAAAAGTTGAATAACCAATGGTTCTCATTAAATATAAGGAAATGTTTTAAAACCGCTCACTGCATCTGTGGAATAACTAAACGGCCGTGAGTGGGATACTTTTTTATTCTCGACTTGGGAATCGCATAAATATTCTGAAAGTGTCCGGCTTTATAATGAATTCAGTACGAGTATATACACTTTATACGACCTTAATTTATTGGTATTTCACTTTGCATAAATAGGTTGTTACCTATCCATTGTCGTTGAAAGATTAATACTTGGAATGCAGAATGTATTGGCGACCAATTAATTTCAATCTTGTTGCCAAAGATGGCTCGAGACGACCGGCACATTACCTAGAAAGAAAAGTAAAGGTCATTTGGAACAAGTTCCTTCCATCACAAGTTTTTGCGAGAGCTCCGCACCGCTATTAATAGATGAAAAAATAAGTTCGATAATGTAACTCGGAAAAGCGAGCGGTTATCATTCTAGTTACTATTTCAAGGCAGTTCACTTAGTTTCGCTTGCGAACGAGATCGTATGACACAATACACACCCAGTTCGCAGCTAGTAAAAGTAGCTAGAAATTGCATCAAGCTAAGATAAGACAAGTAGATGTAAGTTGGGATGTAGATGGGGCAAGATGTAAGCTGCGCATCAATTTTCAGCGAGGACTACTATGGAGACCTGGACCTGAAGACCATCCGCAAGAGCGAGCTCCTCGCTGGCTTCCAGCAGGACGGCCAGGCCCGCGTCACCCCGCCCAAGAATCTCAAACCCCGCCCCCAAAAGGAGTAATACCCACCTCCACCATCCTTACCTTCTAATACTCAATAAAACACATTCTCCGGACACCATAAGCAATGATCAGAACTCGAGTGCGTTGGAACGCTGGCTGCATACAATGCTTCTTTATTTAAATCTTGATTTTGGTGGTCGGAAATCGTGTTCCAGGTTCAAATCAACTCAGAATGTGAATGCGTGAGCCACGATTGATTTGTATTCTATTATAGTTGCCAAATACTTTTCTCGTTGTAACTTTCTTTGGGTTTTTTCAGTTTCACAAAGTTAGTTAGGAGATGGTATAAAATTTACACAGCGATAGATACTATTTGTTATGTTGTTCATTAGTGTAACCTTCAACCCGAAGTATGTGTAAAAGATAGAATAGGTAGTACGTGAAAATGTTTTGCCGCGTCATTGGTTATGTAACGTAGTGGAGCGTTTAGCAAGAAGGTTTGCATTTAAATAATTGTATCAACCATTACCTACTCATCTGAAAAATATTCATATTACAATTCTTGTAAATAATTTAATTCTGAAATATTTCGCTGCGACTGAGCGTTGTTTTCATAGAAACTGTACTTACTACTTAAGTTTTTATTTTTAGTGATAAAATAAACAAAAACCATAAAAATATTCGCTGTCGTATTTATTCTGTATGTAGATCTGCACTGTGCACCTTTTCACGAACTTATCACTATAATATTTTCCTTCTTAATGCAACATCTATTAATTATTACTTTCTTGGTTCTTTTAGTTCGTAAGCAGGTTTTAATTAATTTACTAAAACACGTATTTATGAAGATGAATATTACATAACATACTTTGTTGCACCAATAATTTTCGGGATTACAGGTATGTTTTTATATAAACTACTAAAACTGTACCAAATAATTTAACAGTTCATACTTCAAGTCACCCTGGTAAGTGAATTATTAACATTTCAGTTCAATTTTACATTATATTATGATTGCATTGTTATAAGTGGTCTTGTTTTTTCTTCAGGTTAAAATATAATGTTTTACTGGTTTTCAGCGAGGACTACTATGGTGATGTCGACCTGAAGGCTTTGAAGAAGTTGGGATTCTGAATGTCAAGGAGCGGCTCCAAAGACAGACTGAAACTCAATCCCTTCAACTTACTGTAAAAGCCTCTTCAAAGTGTGAATGAAGTGTTCTAGGTTGATGATTGGTTTGTCTTGAAGAGGCGCTCGAAGTGTTTTCATGAACTTTTTTTTCGTTTATAAAAGAGTCATACAATATATGTTTGAGTCGTGTTCAACGAGGAACTTTATGTATCGTTAGACGTAGAGTTTTGTTAATCTAAGTCAAAAATATTGAAAGATCCATGACTGTTTTCACAATCAATATGTGTACTCTGTGTTAGGGGTTTTCTGGCTGATTCGCAAGATGAGCGTTTCAAAAAAAACTTTGTTCTAACCAAACACCGTGACCTTAAGTTAAGAAATAAAGGATATCACACGCTTTTCACTGCTAAAATAGTGTCATATGTTGTCATGCGATGCTAGTAAATGACAGAAAAATATAATTACCGCTTTTCAAACACAATTTGCTTGAAAATCAGTAATTATATATTCTCAACTCAACTAAGGAATTTAGGGCTTAAATTGCAAAGAAAATACTGTTCTTTACGACTTTGATAGACAACGAGTAATTCAATTAAAACCCATTGAAAACAGCACTTCCAATACTTTTTTGGAGTGTTTATTGGCGATTTTATATTTCCATGCCGCTAAGGTCTATATTACACTATGATGTAAAAAACTAAGCCAGCCATACACACAAGAAACAGTGTTTTGTAACGTAATTTTACGGCCTTTTTTTCTAGCCGCGTTACCTTCTTCAACCGCGTTATCTTTATTAATAAATTGAATAATACTTTGTTTAGGACAGCTAATATGCTGAGATACTTAGTTATAGGCCGAAATATGCAATACTGTGTTACACATTCGATTCCTAACGATAATTCGACATGTCGTAGTTTGAAAAAAATTCTAGCACTAGAATCACAAAGTTTACTCGGAAGACAAGGAAATATACTTTATGAGACTCCTACGAGGCCTTGACACTCGATGGAGCTTAAATTATTCTGAAGGCTTAGTGGTTAATGTTTTGGTCGGCATCATTAAGACATTATACATACAGTCATAGATGTGTTAAATCTAAAATAAGGTAACATTTTTATAACAATGTAAATAAAGTATTTTTTATGTATGATTGTTTCCTTTCTACATCAAAATTTTGGACGATATGAGATAACAGACTCAGTTTCTCTGTTCAAAGGAAGGTCTATCCAATACCTAGTAAAATGCTATGGTATTACAGGACAATATTTCACGCTGCAAAATCTAGCTAAATAATAATCTAAGCAGAGCTTGTAATATTGGGTCTATTTTACAGATATAATATATAAGAATTTACGAAAATATATGGCATGCAATTTTTCTGGAAATACATACTTAGATATAACATCTAAACACAAAATAAACATCTACATTAATCATACAAAAAAATATCCTGGGGGTAATTGAAATCACAATCTACAGCGCAGAAGGCAGAGCTACCAAATAAGCTGTGTTACACGTCTGTGAGCTAAGTTAAAAATTCAAAACACGTTCGAACGAAGACGTCAATTTATTCTATTCTTAAAAATAATTCAGATAAACTACGGCGTGGAGAGGGCGAATGAAACTAAGTTTCCTCAATAAATATCAATAAGTGAGGCCCTGCAGTTGACGAATAGCGTCCTGACGTGACATGGCGACGTTGGAGGCGCACCCTGTAGGAGAAAAAAGTTACTTTTAATTCAATTATTTCAATCCGATCAAGTATTACGATAATACTTATAGTCTTACAATACTTTCGACAGTTTAAATGGGAAATTATTCAGTGCTACTCTGGAAGTTGTTTATTATCCAGATTATATATATATCCACCAACTAAACCAAGTACACTATTGTGCTTGGTTTAGTTGGTGGTAGGACTTGGTTTGAGCCATAACAACAACTTTAGTTGCTTTGTTAAATAAAATGTTACGTGATGGTAGATGGTAAGCGGCCCGACGGTATGACTCTTGTCCCTTGGGAAATGGGTAGGCCTTTGGTGTGGGACGCTACCTGCGGCGACACCCTAGCGCAATCTCATCTGCCTGGGACATCAGTTAGGGCTGGTGCGGCGGCTGATTCGGCCGAGGATCACAAAAGGCGCAAATATAGTGGTCTCGACAGAGCTTACCTATTTGAACTTGGGTCCGAGGGGAGCCGGTGCCTTCCGGGTTTTCAAAAATCTTGCGGGGCTTTCGATTGAGGTGACACGTGACCCAAGGGCTGGCTCTTATTTAGGCCAGCGAATTAGCATAGCTATTCAGCGTGGCAATGCAGCCAGTGTCTTGGGCACGCTTCCGTCTGGTATTGGTCTGGAACAGTTGAGTTACCTATAGGCCGTTTGTAACGGTCCTTAGGTAATCTGACTGATTCCTTTGTACATAGTTAGTTTAATTGTACTTTTTATTGAATAAATTCTATCAATGTTCCTAATATAGATCCTTAAAAAAAATGATAATAAAATGTACAATTAAACTAACTATGTACAAAGGAATCAGTCAGATTACATAAGGACCGTTACAAACGGCCTATAGGTAACTGAACTATTCCAGACCAGTTGGTACCAAACGGAAGCGTGCCCAAGACACTGGCTGCAATGCCAAGCTGAATAGCTATGCTAATTTGCTGGCCTAAATAACAACAATTATATTTTTAAGTGCAATATTTACCACCTTCGAGATCTAACCCGGATCCTCTGGATCTTCCACTGGGGGGCGAACTAGACCACACAGGTGGTTAAAAAAATAGCTTAAGCAAAGATGAGAACTATGTTAAAGATATGGAGATGAAGCTGAGGCCCTTAGCCTTAACCTTAGTTGGACTGCGTCACTTTTAAATGGTAAGTTTAAAAGTACATATTGATTTGAATAAATTATGATAGCAGATGGAGTATAACATATGTTATAGTCATTATCTTTAGGTACTTATCTTCAATAGAACGTAGGGTCAAATACTTGACTATAGGTCTAGTAAAAAAATGTGTGTAAAACTATCGTGTTAAATTGTTGAAATGCTATGTTGAATGATGAATTCGTATTTTCAATCTCGCATAAAACATAATCATTATAATTTCACTAGTTTGACTAGTGGACGGGATTGAAGTTCCAGGATTTATATGATAATTGTTTGGTACTGAAGAGACGATAGAAAAATGTTTTTTTTTTTTTCAAATCAGGAAGCATGTTGCCTGGTAACAAAGAAGTGAAGTGAGCTGGTGGTCAAACGCTAAACTAATAAAAATAGACCCTGGAAATCGTGTTGACTTTACTAACCAGGAGCAAAGATTCCACTTCCTGGTTTCTCAGCTGGAACGGGTATCGATTCTGCCGGCGCGGGAAGCACACTTGCTGGTGGCGACGGCTTTATGAACGACGGCCGCAGATCTGATGTCGCTGGAGGGATCAAAGGAGACGACGGGATATCTGAGGAACCGGGGTTAAGTGACAGCTCAGGAGACGGGTACTTTGGCGGGATAGTAGGCAACGAAGGTGATGGGAATGATGGGCGATTAGGGAACGAAGGGAAGCTCGATGATGGAGGCATGATAGGCTGTGATTCGGGGTCTTGTGGGTTTTGTGGAATGAGGATAGGGCCGACTGGTGAAGGTGGTGGCAGGTTGGGCTGGAATGGAGGGAACGCAGGACCAGCTGTTGATTTGCAGTCGACGCGGTCAGCGTAGTCGCATACTCCCAAAACCTGGAAGGGTATAATTTAAACATTTTTTAAGCCAAGCTAGCCAATCATTTGACCATCAGCTTACTTGAAAAGGACGTAAGATATGGCCTAAGATGGAGCAAGCCTGCCTAAAAGGAACTACTTAACTCTGGACTTGAAGACTTCAAGACTCTGTACTGGTGTGGCTATAAATGTAATGAATACTGGTGACTTACCAGTATTCATTTTATGTATAAAAAATATGTATGTTCTGCAAAAGACTGAATCAGAATCATAATAATTCATGTTATAATTAATCTACCTGCTCGTTTCTGCTATATTGTTTGTATTGTAAGATTGTAGGTACTATTGCTAAATGCACAAAAGTATAAGCATACCTAAATTCAATAAATGGAATAGATTATTTAGTGAGATTTTATGGGATCATTTGCCAACATAAATGTCCGCAGTGAAAGGGTACCATTTGTTGTGGTATGCGGAAGTCAGTCAGGTGGGGTCTGACTGACTTTAGTCGAGGTCAATTTGATCATTGCTGCAATTGACCGCAGCTCAATTATCGAACACAAACACATGTAATATGCAATGTAAAATATTAATTATATGTTATGCGATAATGATTAGACACATATCCACATTGATGAAGTTTCTATGCCGCGTGACTATACTGTGTTGCAATAATCATCAATAATCGTTGAAACTTTTTAGGCTCCGTACTCCGAGCGTGGATCTTATGAGCATTAACTACTAGAAGATAGTCAGAGACACGTCCGAACATTTGTTCGGCACATGCCCACGGTTTGTAAGTAGCTAGACATACATAACAGGTTGCAAGCCCATTGCCGCTTAGCGGAATACTAGCAAGTGACACGTGTCATTAGAATTTTTGGTACTAGGAACATACAAGCCGGTTTCCTCACGTTGTGACCTTCACCACCAGAGCATATGCATATGCATGTTTCAAATGCGAACATAAACTTTCGAAAAACCAGTCGTGCACCAATGTGCACTTGATTTGAACCCACAACCTCCGGATCTGCCCTTACCCACTTGGCCACACAGCTTAGCTTAATAAAAACAATGAAAAATTAAAGAGAGTGTCGAAAATAACGTTACTAAATAGTAATAGGACCTATTAGTATTTAGTAACGTGATTTATTGCCTTGAAATGCGAGTCGAACCCCTCGGTGTGAGTGTTTGAACTTGGCCGGCTTATTAACTACCGCCTGAAAGATCTAATGACACCTTCGAACCATTCAATGAGTCCCAAACGAATGCAACTATTAGTTATTGAGTCTCTCCAATACTCCGATCTGCGTGTCTTAACCACTTTGTGGTGTAGTCGTTCAGTTTAGATCTGAAGGGTTCGATACCCAACGGAGTATAATAAGTTGGTTTGGTTTGAGGGTAGAACTTCGTTCAAGTACGCCTGGCTAGGTAAGATGGTACCTAAGTGATATACTTAGGTAAGATGACAACAATTTTAAATATCTAATTGATTCAGGCGTTACTTTGCGGAAATCCATTGTTCAATATTAACCTGTAAACAGAAAAATATTTAGTAACAAATCCGCTAAATTCTTTACTCTTGAATTTGTTACTGCCTAAATATTTTTCTATTTTCAGGTTTAATATTGAACAATTCCTAATTGTTGTTTTCCAGCATTTGGTAAGATAGCCAGCTTCTCAAACTGTTGAGGATTCCGGGTGAAGTGCGCTTCCACCTTCGGAATTATAACTTGAAACCTAGTGAGATGAAGGCCAAGCGCTTCCCCGTCATACAATAAAGATAAAAAGTAGTGTAAGTGACAGTAAACGATGTAGTACCTGGCTGTAAGAAAGGTCAGCAGGACACTTGAACTTGACAGGTTGTCGGTTGACGCACACGTAAAACTCGCCGCAGTCCAGCTTACTCCTGAACGTATCAAAGTCCTTGCTGCAGACGGGCTGTGCCTGAGGCTGCAGCTTGTCCTCTGAAATAGACAAGAATGCAGCAAATTATTTTACATAAACCATCTAAGATAAAACACCTAAAGTTGGAACAAGGATGTTCTTTTTTCGCTAACCTTTTACATTAAGAATGTAGCCGATTCTTATTAGAACCATGATGATGAACTAATAAGATTCTTATAGGAAATTTTATGAAGATTTTACTGCGGTTCTTGGAATGTTGAGGATAGGGGGTAGTTTTTCTGTTTTTTCACGATTATGACAACCATCATCATGAGGAGCCTTCTTTATTATATAGATTTTCTATCTGGTTGGGAGGAGTAGGAGGGGTTGTTTTTGAGTTGGACAAACTTGACCACATGCGACATACCATACAATATGTTGTATGTTTTTTTTTATTTTGTATTACAGGTCTGTGGCGTTAGTCCACATTTTTACGTCATACAGATTGAAGTTCACTTAAACCTTTTTCAAAGCCAACCCATGGGCTAAAAAAACCGGAAACAGACTTCTTAGCTTCACTAAGAGATGTGCTCCACCTGGGAATCGTACTCAAGACCTTCGCACCGAACACGGCATCATTCACGTCATGCCGAGTTATCGAATAAGCTGAAACTCTTGCCTGGAGTCATAAAGTTTCCTATAGCAGTTTGCTAGTTTAGAAGTTTGAGTGCAATGCAACTTCTTCTTCTCACTTCCCACATTTAGGCACGGTCGGTTGGTACAGCACGTTCTCCTCTTCCACTCTCCCCTATCACCCGTCAACTCGACATCCACTCCTCTCACATACATATCGTCTCTCACACAACATCTCTTCCTCGGTCTTACCCTACTCCTACGTCCGTCCACATTCATACCGAGCATTCCATTGGTTATGTGACTTTCTTACCTCCGCATGACATGTCCATACATACTTACGATTGACTTTCCTATTGTGGCAGTCCACGTTATCAGCATAATCGCAGTATCCACTTGTAGAGAACAGCAGGCCAGTAGGACACTCCTGCTCGACCGCCCATCCGTCCCAGCAGTTGAGGAAGTTATTGCAGAACGCCGGTGAAGGGACCTGGGTCCTCTTCCCCTCACATTGAGGGTTGGGCTCAACGACCGGATTCTTAGGGACCACTACCAGTGAGTTCTGGAAGACTGGATCCAGTTGGATCTGTTGGACGATCGAATTTGATACTGGGACCGTGAAGGCAGCTAGCGAGTTGCCAAACGCCTGTGAAAAATAAAAAATATCTTTATTTTTACTACAGTTTGTATGTACTTTTTTCAGCGATTACCTGTGTGAGTATAATAATGCTATTACTATACGTACCTAAATTTAAAAAGTTCAGAAAAGCTTTTTCGGGATAGTAGATATTTAAGTTACTTAGTTCACTGGCCGTATGCATGGCAGCATAAGCTGAGTCTGGGTCCTATTTGTCTATGATGCCACAATTCATTTATTAAAGTAGTGACCGGAGGATTCATCCTCGAAATGGAAAAAGCAGTGAATCTGTTTTTTTTTTATTCTTACGTGTAGATTTTTTATTTAAACTTCTGTTGTGTAGTAAAGTCAAAAAAATTTAGGTATTTCATTGTAGTTGTATGTTTATATAATAAAACGAAGTCCCATCGGCTACCTTGTTTTACTTAGACCTCGTACGCAAGCATGGCAAACGAGTTAGGTATAACCTTATTACCCTTTGGAGATGCAAAGCTTTGCGCAGTCAAACCACAAATATACAAATATAAAAGAAAAACACTTTATTACACATTACACATACAATAAACGCATTTATATCAAAACTTGCTAAACTCATTTTCAAGACGACTCTCTAGATACAGGTACTTGCTGTGTATTTAATTTTAATTGAGCATTATTCTTATGTAAGTAAGTGGCACGTTATCATGTCTGTATGATAATACATTTATTAAACCTGATTGTTTTCAATTGTGTTGTTTAGTAGTAAAATCCATTATCATGATCTCCGAAAGCGATCATTTAGTATTGAATTGACAAGACACAAGCAGCGGAACGTAGTTTACCTGAATAAAACTGAAAAATGGATTCAGAATGTTTCCATAGAACGGTAATTTCCCAGGATTGGATGCCAAACTGTCGAGGTATGGATTGGAGTACGTCTTCACCAGAGAACCGCCTTCGTCGAAAACTGTAATAGCAACGTTTTTAAATCAAAATCAATTATCGGTAGCCGGTGCACTCCGGGTTTTCAAAAAACTTGCGGGGATTTGATTTAGATGACATTTGACGCAAGGGTTGGCTCTTATTTAGGTAAGAGAATTAGCATAGCTATTCAGCGTGGTAATGCAGCCAGTGTCTCAGGCACGTTTCCGTCTGGTACTATTCTGGAACAGTTGAGTTACTTATAGACCGTTTATAACGGTTCTTAGGTAATCAGACTGCTTCCCTTATACATAGTTTATTTATACTTACTGTTTAAACATATTATGGTTGATTCAGTTTTTTAGAATCTCTTTGAAACGTTAAATTACCGCTTGTACGGAATTGTGACAAGCACATGTAGAAAGGCAAAAACCTCGGGCTAGTTATTATTTTTATGATCCATTACAAATAGCTTAAAATTACCTAATACAATATCTAAGTGAAGTACAATTTATCCGCTGTCACACACAAATCAAAAATTAATAACAGTCACAAAATATAGCTAGCCCGACATTTATTTAGGAAAAGTAAAATAGAATTAAACTAATTACCGTTACAAATGTGACTATAATCGTACATATTGTTTGAATAAATTACTCACTCTTAATGAGGATAGATAGCAATATATTTTATTTCCAGTCAAGGAGCTGACGATAACAATAAATACGATGGTAATGTTAGTTATATATCGATAGATAATAAAGCGAAGAGGTGAAAATACATTTTGGTCTTTACGAACTTACAAAATGGCATAAATATTGATTTATGGAAAATATTTGAAATCAAACAGAGCACAACGTAATGTATAAAAAACCAGTAAAGTTTGTCTATCCTTATTATAACCATTTTATAACCGCCTCTGTGGTCTAGTGGTTCAACCCACCGATTTCAGAGCCAGAGGTCCTTGGTTCGATCCCCATGGGGAGTACAATATTGTGCTTGGTTTGGTTGGTGGTATTACTTAGTTTAAGTCCGTTTGGCTAGCTACCACCATCCTACCAAATTCTATCGCCATAACAGCAATTCTAAAAATTGTTATGTTCCGGCATTTAGAGGTAAGATAACCAGTTCCTCAGTTTGTTGAGGGTTGCGGGTGAAGTGTGCCTCTACCTTCAGCCTTATCTTAACTTATAACTAAGTGAGATGAAGGCCAAGCGCTTCCCCGTCTTACAATAAAAAAAATAAAAAAAAAATTCCGAAGAGAACAGCTGAGATTGTTAGTACTTGAATTTCAATGTTTTCGCGTTGGTCGCGATAGTTATTAATGAGTTGATACTGAAGTTGATAGATACTTGTCACGGCTGTCACCCGTCTGTAGGTAGAGGCAGACTTCGTACGGTCCTTACCCGTACCTCTTACGATCGTAAAGATAACGTGACAATGTGTTTAAGGTCAAATGTGTAAAAATGGTGAAAAATTGCCTGATAACAAAAAAAACGTCTTGCGAAAACGAGCCAAGAGCTCTAACTGCAAATAAAATTATAAATTAAGTAAGGATCGCATGAAGGCTTAAAAACATCTATATCTCTACTTTCCACATCTACCCTCTTTTTCACTACAAACTTAAAATACATCCTCACTAGGATGACTGCCGTTTAGTGAGAGATTTGGAAAATGTATAATGACAATTTAAAATTCTCGTTGTGAAACAGACTTGTTGAATTATCGTGTTGTAAGGGAATCGTATTTGCATCTTGTATTTGACCTTCGTAAAAAGGAAAATTGAGCAGTCATCAAATAAAATAAAGGCTACCTGGAAAATGATAAATAATCAAACAGGTAAAGCAAAACATTTGAAAAAGCAGATAAACTTAAAAGTTGACGATAGAATTTTGACTGATAACTATGAAGTTGCTAATGAATTTAACCGTTTCTTCTCTTGTGTACCAAAAATTGTTACTCGACCATTAAACTCCTCTGTTGATTGTGCTTTAGCCTTTCTTGAAACAAGTGTTGAAAGGTGTAATGCTTCTTTTAGCTTCAGACACGTCAATGCTGATTGTATTCTAAAAACTTTTAAGTCAATAAATATTAAAAATACTGAAGATCTCTGGGGGATGTCCGTAAAGATCTTAAGCACGATTGTTTTTGAAATAGCACCATGTCTAGCATATATATTTAATAGAAGCATCGACGAAGGAATCTTTCCAGATCTTATGAAATATAGCAAGTTGATTCCTTTATTCAAATCTGGAAATGAAAAGGATCCAGGAAATTATCGACCAATCTCAATTCTGCCAGCATGTAGTAAAATATTTGAAAAACTTATTCTTAACCAGTTGTTGTCACATTTTAACTGTAACAGGCTACTTCATGAAAAACAATTTGGGTTTACTAAAGGTCGTTCAACCACTGACGCTGGTGCCATGCTGTTGAAGTACGTTTTTAAAGCCTGGGAAGGAAAACAGGATGCCATAGGAGTATTCTGTGATTTATCTAAGGCTTTCGATTGCGTAGATCATGACACCTTAATCTCAAAGCTAAAACACTATGGCATTCAGAATCAGGCAATAAGCCTCATGCGTAGCTACCTATCGAATCGCATTCAAAAAGTAGACATTAACGGTAGCAAATCTTCGGGAACATCCACTAACATCGGTGTACCACAAGGGTCAATCTTGGGGCCTTTTTTGTTTCTAGTCTATGTCAATGATCTGCCTTCCTGTGTAGGGGATTTATGTGATATTGTATTGTTTGCAGACGATACTTCATTAATATTTAGAGTTGATAGGGCTAAAGATAATTATGATTGTGTAAATGCTTCTCTAGCTAGAGTTCTTGATTGGTTTACGGTAAATAACCTCTTATTAAATGAGAAAAAAACGAAATGCATTAGATTCACCTTGCCTAACGTTCAAGTCAGCAATGCTAACATTATCTTAAATGGGGAAATACTTAACTTTATGGAAGCAACTACTTTCTTGGGTTTAAATATCGATGCAAAGTTGCAATGGGGTATTCATATTAATACATTAGCTAGCCGGCTAAGCTCGGCAGCTTACGCAGTACGTACCATAAGGCATCTTACTGATGAAACCACGGCGAGGTTAGTTTATTTTAGTTACTTTCACAGCGTTATGTCCTATGGCATATTTTTATGGGGAAATGCAGCAGATATTGAAAGCATTTTTATCCTGCAAAAGAGAGCTGTACGGGCAATTTATAAATTGAAAACTCGTGACTCTCTCAGGGAACGTTTTAAAGAGATTGGTATTATGACAGTCAGCTCCCAATATATTTATGAAAACCTAATGCACGCACACAGGAACATTGATGAGTTTGTTAAAAGAAGTGATGTACACAGTGTTAATACTAGAAATAAAAATAAACTTGACATACCTAGGTATCGCTTAGGAAAAGTAAATAATTCATTCTTAGGAAACTGTGTACGATTCTATAATAAGCTTCCTCAAAGCGCCACCAAACTCTCTGCTCGTAAATTCAAATTGTATATAAAGAATAATTTAATTAAAAGAGCCTACTACAAAATAAGTGACTATATCGACGATAAGAACGCGTGGCCCGATGTTGCTATACCAGTTGACAGTTAAATGGTGTTTTTCAATGTCAAGAAACTGCCCATTAGATAGTTATGTAGTAATCAATGTTTTAAGATAATATTAAGTTTTTAGTTTTATGATGTAGGTAACACTTGTAATGTTATTAAATTATTATAAACAATGTACCTAAATGTTAAATGGATTTTCAAAAAAATTAATCAGCCCGAGGTTCTTGCCTTTCTCCTTGTGTGCTGGTCGCGATTCCGAACAGGCGGTAGATTTGACGTTTCAAAATGATCCTAAAAATCTTAATGAATAAAAATATTTGACTTTGACTTTGACTTTGACTTTCGTAACACAACAACTTTTAAGAAGTTCAAAATAGCTCAGATGTTGGAAACTTCTCGCGAAATATGACATGGAAGTTCAAAAGGTAGAAACTTCTCGCAAGCAAACTAGAAAGATAAATTAAAACAAGTAAACGAGTACATAAGCGGCAGCACCAAACTAGCATGATACATTACGCAATATACGTAACCGGACTTTGTCCTGGAAACATTTTTGCTATCATAGAATAGCTGTTGGTGTGGTACAGAGTAGAACTAGCTGCCTGCGTCTCGGAATAATATTCCCAGTGCCTTCTGGGAAAGTTTGTTTCATCATAAACCTCATCCTTGCTCTGGCTTATAGCTAAACAAGCCTGGTGAAGAGCTATTCAATCATAAAAAAAGGTTTTTTTCGTGCATTCTCTTTTTTTTAAATAAGTTGCTACTTTAGACCACTTTTTTGTTTGATGGGAAGCAAAGACGTGGCCTACAATGTAACAAGCCAGTCTAAAAGACTAAATTCATTCATCATATTTTTTTTTTCTCAAAACTCATCTGTTTCAGACCAGTACCAGACGGAAGCGTGCCCAAGACACTGGCTGCATTGCCACGCTGAATAGCTATGCTAATTCGCTGGCCTAAATAAGAGCCAGCCCTTGGGTCACGTGTCGCCTCAATCAAAAGCCCCGCAATATTTTTGAAAACCCGGAGGGCACCGGCTCCCCACGGACCCAAGGTCTCCACCCCAAAAGGCTCAAATAGGTAAGCTGCCAAACGGCCGAATCAGCCACCGCACCAGCCCTAACTGATGTCCCAGGCAGATGAGATGACGCTAGAGTGTCGACGCAGGTAGCGTCCCACACCAAAGGCCTACCCATTTCCCAAGGGACAAGAGTTATACCGTCGGGCCACTTACCATCATCACGTAACAGACCATTCGGTTCAAGGACGGCTGGATTTAATATTCATCATATTAAATTTTAGCTGTTTTTTAAAGTGGAAACAAAGCGATATCGTAATTCTTGTATTTTTTTATTGTACTGTTAAATATGATTGAAACATTTTGTAGGCAAACATATACGAGTATACAGAGGCGAGCTTAACCCTTTAAGAGTTTTCTACCAGCAAACCTTTTAGAGAGAGAGAGAGAGGTTCGTAACATATCTATTATTTTAATGTTTCTAAGTTGCCACAAAATGACAGAGAAAAAACATTACATAATTATAATATTGCAAACATGGTGTCAAGGTTTTTAACATTACTCGGGAATTACTTTTTTTTTATAATATCTCACGTAGCACCATATATCCCAAAACTAAGCTTGCAATATAGGTACTTATTTTAAGCTTTTTTTGTATTCAACTAGGGGACAAGCAAGTAGCCCACCTAATGTAAAGAGCATCTCTTGCCTGTAAAAATGCCTCACTGCGTAGGTCACATCCACAAAGAACATACTTATCCAACACGGCACTGAGGCAGAAAGTTGATAAGCCTCGCGTGCCCGTAATTTCACAGGCAATCATACTCCAACCGGAACACAGCAATGCTGCTTGGCGGCTGAAATAGGTATGGTGGTAGTTTTCCCTGGACGAGCCCTTTCACAAGGGGTTCTACTCTTTAAATACCGATTACGTGTAGATTACAGCTTTTATGATTGATATGTTTAGTAAATATTTACTTTAGATACACCCAAATACAGAACAAGCATCTATTCTAAGCAGCGTAGAAAGCAGAGCTGTTACCAACTGAGCTTGCAACTTAGTACTTAAAAATTATTATCTCATATCTTGTTCCAAGTTTCAAACCATGTATACTCATTACAAGCAATGTAAAGACAGATGACAAACACGCAACAAGAGCCCGACAACTATAATTTTCGCTATTTTACACCAATTTCTATTTCTTGCAAGTGTCAGGCTGTTAGCAGAGCAATAACCTCCCATAGTTGTGCATTTTATTGTACTCACAAAGTAAATATGTAGAATTAACGTTACGAGGCCACATGCCAATAGAAGTTTAATATATATATATATATATAACTTTATCTTGGAGTTTTCAAGTCCAGAGTGAATAGGTGTCTTTTAGCCAAAAGCGCTAAATTTTTATGCCACATCTTTACTTTTTTTTTAAAGTGTAGTAAAAAAAATCGGATAAATTATATATCATTTTCATCATATTCTTAGAAAGTTTAATACAGGACATGCACTTCACTCAAATATTTTTTTGGGGAGATTAGCCATAATTACCACGCTTGGCAGGTTAGTGTTCGCAGTATTGATGTTAATTACTCTGGAAAATGCTGCCGGAAATCTTTAGGATACCTCGCGATCTGAGGGGACCGCGATGTGATGACAGACTTACTGTCAAAACCACACGGGGTTCTATCTCAGCGAATATTTACCGAGGCTGTGGGTAAGCATTCATCCATGGCCACGGTTTTGATGGCTCGTGTGAGCGGGAGCTAACACTTTAATGAGGGATCATTAAAGGTGAGTACACTTTACGTCGCTTAATTAAGAGAGGAGCGGAACCTCTATCTAGTGTATTAACTTATCAAGTGTCTCCCATCAAGTGTATTAACTTGATGGGCTTACCGGCTATGAAGCTCTTCCAGTCAGTCTATGGGTTAAGGTTAAGGCTAAGACAGCTTGCTAATTAAAAGTAAACTTACACACTCCCAAATTAGTTAATACTATCGGCTTATCGAACTTCCGATTGGTTAATATTTGCGTGAAATCGTTGTCAAATAAACTAACTGATCACAGTGAATCAACTATAGATACCTACATCATGACAAGCCACACAGCTCAGTTGGTAGTAGCTCTGCCGTCTGCGCTGTAGGTTGTGGGTTCGACTCGATTTCCCATACGGAACAAGCATTTGTGTGATGAATATCACACAAATGCTTGTTCAAATATGAAAAAGTTGAACAAATATGATTGGATAGTCATAAACAAGGTTGACAATTGTTCAAAAAACATAATGGAAATCAAAATATGCAATATATTGTTTTTATATAGGAAAAATATTTCATGCCATCACTTCGATTTTAATTGTGTTTGATATCCTAGACTATCTCTATTTACAAATTATACCTGTAAAATTTCATTTGAATGGGTCAAGTTATTTCGAAATTAACGATAAACAACGTTTGTATGGAAGAGCGGTATTATTGGACCTCCTTAATGTAATGTAATGAACATGATCGCAGACAGCACTTAGTTTATCCTCTAATGTGCTATAAGCAAAGACCATCAAAATAAACAATAGTAATGTACTTGTAAAGTATACGCAATGACGTCATCTAGTTTGTGATAGCGGATTGAAGTTTAGTTTACTATAAATTGACTAACACAAAGGCTGGGTATTATATGGGCCAGCGAATTAGCATTGCTATTCAGCGCCACAATGCATACGGTGTCATGGGCACGCTTGTATCTGGTACTGGCTGGATCAATTGAGTTACCTATAGATTTTTATTTTTTTAAGAAGTTTTTTTTGTAAAGTTTGTAAAGGTCCTTAGTAACCCGACTTTTTCCTTATTGTTCACGATTTTGAGTTATGAAACATTGTACATATATGTAAATGGTTGTGTTAACTTATAGGTTATCTACAATATTTTGGCATATCTATGGAAATAACACAGAGTTTGTTAAGAAACGAATGAGAGCTATTTAAAGCTATTTAATCAAGGCATGTATTTACATATCATTTTAATTATGCAAAAATAGCAAGCAGACATCGAAACGTCATCTTTTTTATGGCTGATCCTCTATTTCTGAGACATAAAATATTTTAATTCTTTCGATATTTCTTTCTGTTTTGAGCTTAAGAGGTTATGAGTGGTAATGGGAGAGCCTCTTTTTCTCAATACAGTCTCAAGTTACCCATTGGAAGTCAAAAAGCAAAGTATTTCTGGGTGCAAATATTTAAAAAATTACCTAAAAACCTACTGACATACCTACCTACTTCGTCATAAGATTCGTATTACCAAGCGTTTAATTTAAAGACCAATAATTAAAAAAGGGATCATATGATCACATAATGATAGGTACATATCATTTTTGAATGTTAAAAAAGTGGACATATACATTAGATCAATTGATTCTAAATTCTAAAGGTTCACAAAATATTGTCAATTTTATTAATTTGAATTTGAAGGGAGGAAAGACTGTGGAAAAAATATAACAAAAGACCCGGATACATGTAATTGATTAGTTCAAATTAAATACTGTTTATTTATTTATTAAATGTAAATAGATATCATGAAAATATGATTCACAAATCTATGTTTTACTAATTAAAATCACTGTAAGTAATCACGTCTCACAAAATAATAATATACTACTTTAGAAGCCGAAATACGTCTTGTAATTAAATTTGTCAGCCTTTCATTTATTTATAGCGACATACAAGTTATTCTGCCTCAAAAAAAACTTACATAGCAGCCTCTTTTGTCTTCCGCCCTCATTTTTATCCGAATCTGGCTGAGCAGCGCGTGCGCAAGCCGCCAGTACCAACAACAAAGTCGCAATCTTGAACATCTCAAAGGGATGGTGAACGGACCACGCAAACAGGACAATGTCAGGGCTAAGCCCACAGGCTAGCTTTTATACCTTCGGACGTCGAAAACAAGTACTAGTACTTACGTGGGATCTAGTTTTAGTCTGGATGCGAAAGACTAAAAGGATATGACGTTAAGATTTTATTGTCGCTGAGGTTTAATGTGCTTTTCGACTTATAAGGTTTGTAAGCGTATGTGTTGTAATGAAAACTATTATAGGTCTAGGTTATGTTCTTGTTTTCAAGTATTTCTATCAAATTGCCTTGAAATAAGAAGAAAGAACAATGTACACCAGTTACTAAGGCTTTCTGTAGATATATTACAGGTTAGTATTACGACCACCTGAAATGAGGATTAAGATGGCTTTTTATCGCCGTAGGTACCTACTGGCTGATAATAATGATATGCTGTGTTGATACTCTTACTGAAATAGGCGCGTGAAGAAGTTGTATCAAATAGAGCATTGTGGTACTTTGAATCTTTTAGTAATCTGTAAGCAAGACTTGAATTGCCCATAATATATGGTATGAGCTAGGACAAACAGCTTATTTGCGTTACAGAAAATAAAAAAGAGATTTCTTAGTAATCATGTTATTACTAAGAAATCTCTTCATTCCTTTCTGTACCATACGATGTCTTCCTGACAGCGCGCCCTTTGCCGTCGTCTCATCCCGGCGCATTCATCATGCGCGATCTTGATCTGTTCCTACATTCCATGTAGTGGATACTATATTATGTATTCTAATACACAATCCTTGTTATTATATGTAATGTATCCTAGGAGCTAGAGATGCTATAAGAGACATACCAGACGTGCGTTGTGGTGTGCGCTATGCACACTTAATCACAATGCTATGTAAAATAAAAGTATGCAAATGTTTTACAAATGTTTTAATCGAGAGTTCAAGTCCCGTCGCGGGTTGTGGTTTTTAGTGTAGTAACCATTTGTAAATGTTGTAACATATATATAGGTACTCACAAAACAAAAATAATATTAAAATACTTTGTTTGCGCATAGGTTTATAGACGTGAGTGAGTGACTGATAGACCGCCATACATCGCAAAGCCTTAAACCGTTAGATCTAGCGACTTGAAATTTGGAGTGTGTTCCATAATATACGGTGTATGGGTACGAACGTATTTTGATTACTACTATTAGGAGATGAAAACGAATACCCACGTGTTCAACTAGTTTTTCTTTGAACTAGCCATAAACCAACCTTTTAACCTCGTCTGTAGTCTAGTGGTTTGGCCACCGGTGTCAGATCCAGAGGTCCAGGTTCGATCCCCGGGGGAAGTACAATATAGTGTCTGGTTCGGTTGGTGGTAGGATTTTTCTTTAAGTCCGCCACCATCTTTAGATTATCCATTAGAGGTAAGAAAGTCAGCTCCTCAGTTTGTTGAGGATTCCGGTTGAAGTGCGCTTCCTCTTTCGTCCTTATTCTAACTTGAAATTCGGGTGAGATGAAGGCCAAGCACCACCCCTAACGTAAAATAAAAAAAAGAACTCATGAATAAATGAAAGTACCTATCTAGTAAGTACCTAATAATAATTGTATATAAACACTACAGCGCAACGCACAACACAACGCTTGTGTGACCTTTTTTGTAAGTTGTAGAGCTTTCTTCCGGGTATGTGTAGAATGGACATGTAGTTTTGGAAAACCATGATGCATTCTGTGTTCGTAATAAAATAGATGTGTCTGTTGGGGAGCCAAGATGTGATAAAATAAATAATAATAAGTAATACATATTACAGGACATTCGTTTCACACAACGCCCCAAGCTAAGAATTGCTTGTATTATGGGAACAAAATTACGAATAGAATACTTAAATACTGTTTTTTTTTTGTAAATACATATGTATCATACAATACAACACTTAAATACAGAACAAACATCTATATTCATCACACAAATGTTTGTCCTGTGTGGGAATCGAACCCACAACCTACAGCGCAGAAGGCGTTAAGGAGTTACTACCAACTGAGCTATGAGTTTTGTTTGTTCTATATTATAATGTCTATATTTAGCTTTTTTTTTTTGTATCGTACGACGGGTAAGCACTTGGCCTTCATCTCACCTGGTAACAAGTTGAGATAAGGCCGAAGGTGGAGGCGCACTTCACCCGGAATTCTCAACAAACTGAGGAACTGGCTATCATACCGCTGAATGCCGGAACACAACAATTTTAGAATTGTTAATTTGGCGAGAGAATTAGGTAAGGTGGTGGTAGCTAGCCAGGCGGACTTAAACAAAGTCCTAACCCCAACCAAACCAAGCACAATATATTGTACTCCCCATGGGGATCGAACCCGGGACCTCTGGATCTGAAATCGGAGGCTTGAACCACTAGACCACAGAGGCGGTAAACTACAAGCAAGCATTATGTAATTATACCCGAATAATTACATTCAGGTGCCTCTTGCTGATGATTCTTGCCTTTCCCCTTGTGTGCTGGTCGCGATTCCGATCAGGCTGTAGATTTGACGTTTCAAAATCATCCTAAAAAATCCTAATGAATTAAAAATGTTGAATTTTACTTTGACTTTGATGAAAGTCGGCATAAAAGCGAAATATGCAATATTTCCTAATTATTAAGCAAATTGTGATTTTGTAATAAAAATAAAATATCGAACTGGCCATAAAAAACCTTGACTGCATCGTAGCAATGCGAAACCCTATAAGATTTTACGATAGTCATGTACTAAATAAAATTAAAAGGACACCTACATGACATGACAAACGTGACCGTTGTTTTGTTTTAGAGCTACTTCAATTATTTTTTATCAATAAAATGTCAGGGTTTTTATATAAAAGTTAAATTTATCGTTTACATTGGCCATTTTTCATTTGAAACTCAAAGCACTAATAAAAAATACTTTTAGTATATTCTGGTATCGAAACAGTTAGCTTAATAACCTTTTTTTAAACTTTTAAGTCAGCTCCATACATCGCTTTCTTCACACCTCGCATTATTTTTACAACGAAGAGTCTTTAAATCAATTACAAGAATTAATTCATCTTTTTTCATGAATTAATAAAAAAACTCAAGACTCATGTGGCAGAGGACGATCTTTATCGTTTTCTGCAATTATTTCTTAATGTCTGCATTTGTATCAGAATAAGTATTACCTTTCTACTTTAATTTCATGAATCATCGTTTGGTGAGCAATCCGAGTTGAGTCTTGCTCATTTTTTGTTCAGGCGACCATTCGGTTACTCAAGCTTCATTTAACTACTGTTTGAGTTTAACTCCCGCGGTGAAATAATATGTGTGTAGGCGTCTATGATTTACCCGTCTATTACCAACCGACAAACCAGGCTGTCCACCTATTTGGACGGTTGTTATTTTTTTTTTCTTCCGTCTGGATTATGAACTCTGTTTCAATTCGGAAAAACTAATGATGAATGAGTGAATGAAAACTTAAGAAATGACATCGAACGAAACTAACTTTAGGTGACACAGTATATAAATATAATGGTCAGCCTTGTCCCTAAAAGCGATTTCTTACAGGCAACTATAGAAGAAAGTAAAAAAAAATACAGAAAACAGATGGTAGCGTGCATGTACTGTACATGTAAAATTATAATTATAATTCAATAAATGTAATTTAAAAAATAAAATGAAAAGTATATTTATGGGAGCATAAATATCTGAGAGCTTAAAACATAGTAATAAATTATTTCATACTTATCAGGGGTGTTTATGTATAGAGGATTGACAAACAAATATTATCTGTTGTTTCTCACACTAGGCTAATTGATTATAATAATTATAATCGCAAGTGAAGTAGAAGGTTCCAGCTAGTTCTATCCTCGGAATAAATAAATTCTTGTCGAAGCTGGACCACGCGTGGGTTTGTTGCGTGCCTCCAACGTGAGTTAACTTAATTACGAGATAACTGCCCTGGCGCTTGTTAGGCTTTGAGGAAGCATTCGATAAGGAATCTAAACTAGCAGCGATATTCTATTTATTTGTGCGAGTTGAATTTATTTCAGACAAGTTTTTCTAAAATAAATACTTATACGTAACTAGTTTAAGGTCAAGACTTCATCGGGTACCCGGATAATTAGGTTTATCCGGGAATATTCGTGTCTCTACGTAATCTTAGAGACATGAAATAAAGGCTGTGCGTTGTTATCAGCGAGTCAGTTAGCATTTTATATTAGCATAAGATATAATACATATAATACAACAAAAATACATATGTACATCCGTTCTGTAGTTTTGGCGTGAAAGCGTAACAAAAAAACAACCTCACATTCGCAAATATAATAAGGAACAATGCCAAAATGAAATATTAAAAAAAAACTTGCAGATTCAGAGATTCAGAGCGTGACTACCTTAATCTTAAGAATACTAGCCAGACACATGCCATGAATCATAGAAGTTGGATTTTGGTCCTAGCTACATGCCAGTTTTCTCACGAGGGTCACTCCATCAGAGCATGTGCATGTGTCAAATACACAAAACAACAACGAAAAACCGAAAAAATAATTAGTGTATGACTGGAATTGGACCTAAAGCAACACAGCTCTTGAACCGTTAAATAGTCTAAAAAATCCTCTCGTACACATTAAGGAGGAAATGGTACCTAAGTACATATTGGTATTTTAGCGTATCTTAAATTTCCGATGACATTAAAGATGATTGAAGTATTAACAAGCAAGAAGGGATTACGAATAGGTCGAATTTTACATTTCAAAAGGTGCTTATTATAATAATAATTGCGATCAACTTTCAGATCCTTGTAGCTGATGATATGTTGATGAACGACATGTTCTTATCAAGATCCGTCATGTCTCGAGATCCGTCGTCACAAAGTTGAGGTCGGGAATAACCCAGCTTGTTTTTGTACGACGAATTCTCAACAAACTGGGGAAAACTGGATATCTTACCGCTAAATGCCGGAAAATCACAATTTCAGAATTGTTGTTGGCGACAGAATTAGGTAAGATGGTGGTAGCTAGCCAGGTGGACTTAACAAAGTCCTACCATCAACCAAACCGAGCACAATAATGTACTCCTCGAACTCGGCCAGGGATTCTGGATTTGAAATCAGTGAGTTAAACCACTAGACCACAGAGGCGGTCTATGATGGAGCAAGCTTTCCAGAAAGCAGAAAAAGCTAGATGGCGCTGTGTGCAATTAATATCATTTAATATTTTATGTCCTGTAAAGTGAAACAGACATTATTTTGGTACGTTCATAGAAAATTTATGGATATGTATTGCCTAGTATTTCAAGCGGTGATCAGTAGGCAAACAGTACGTGTAATGAGCAAAATGACAAAGAGAAACGATTTCTGCCGAGATCACTTTCTAGAGCGTAATATCGAAAGTACAGATGCGCGCGCATTGTTGATGACATATAGTATTACATGACACACAGACATTTAACATATTTAATATGAAGACAAAATTGCTCATCCATGTTTTTAATTATTTATATCGGTGATAGTCTAGCCTTTGACCACCAGCTTACTTGTAAAACAAGTTAAGATGTGGTAAGTTTGTAGTTAGCGTGCTCCAGCACGCTAGTTTTAAAGGAACCGATTAGGATCAGGAAAATTTAACTCTAAAACATTAGGTAATTACCTGAAAAAGCCTCTACACAAAGGAATTCCAAGTGAAAACAAATATGTTCAGTTCCAAATTTTCAACATATGCGAAAAAATACTCATACTGTCAGACAGACAGACAAAAATTATGATTTCTAATAAATCCTCTGTTCTCTGATATTATTTATATCTGTTATTCAGTCTAGTGGTTAGCCCATCATTGTCACATTCAGAGGTTCTGGGTTCGATCCCCAGGGGATACAATATTGTGCTTGGTTTGGTTGGTAGTAGGAATTTGTTTTGGTCCACCTAACTAGCTACCACTATACTAGGCTCATACCTAGTCTGTCGACACAACAGCAATTCTAAATTGTTGTGCTCCGACATTTATAAGGTTGGATCAGTTCCTCGATCTGTTGAGGATTCCGGGTGAAGTGCGCTTCCATTTTCGGCCTTGTCATAACTTGAAACCAGATGAGATGAAGGCCAAACGCTTAAAAATATACTTCATTGTAAATTAAATAAATAAATAAATAAATAAATATTACAGGACATTCATTTTACACAGCGCCATCTAATTGTAACTAAGTGTAAAAAGTAATTGACAAAAGTATAAAATGCTCATTTAAAAATTGTATATCAGTTGTATTGTGTTGTTTCTCCAAATATTACGACGTCATTTAGATAAAAGTACCTGATTATTTTTCACGGAAATAGTCGGCTTGGCACTGAATAACAAAATAAAACCATACAAAAGAAACTAAAACTATCACATAGATTAAACTGCTATTATAACAATGTCTTATTCAACTCCCTTGTTAAACAAAGAGTTGCTCAAATCAAATCAAAAAAGTCAGCTCAGAATTCACTTACTATTCGCCCTAATCATCCTTCATACCCTCATTGACATTATTGTCAATTTTGCATCAAAGTGCGCTGGAGATTTAAATAATTGATAGGTAATAATTCTCCTCCTGATTCTTCCTTGTAACACACTACATTTTTGCTTCAACCAGTTGTTTTTATCAAGTGTATGTATTTGTACATCTATAGCTTATGTTCAGCTGTGAAACGTATGTAAACTGACATTTTGTAGACACATTCAGTAAAAAATCGTACTCGAACTCGAATTCACTCAAGTGACCGAGCTCACTTAAAAAGTAAATGCGCTTCACCTTGAAATGGTATTCTGTTTATGTTTAGGAGCACAAGTGAAGTGAAGTGAGTAGTGAAATGAGTTAGGGATGGAACCTATGCGTTACAACTATAATCGACAAATCGATGAATCCTCTAATGGGGCTTTACACAATAAAGCGACAAGAAACGTTTATTTACATTATGATAAGTCATTAAAATAGCTAAGTCTACATTATTGTTGCGTAAAAATGAATAAAACTTGTCAGAAATATGCCTTAAAAACTGTCTAGACCTTGTCATGGGGTTGCTTAGCAACGCTTTGTTGGTAAATATTCCATATTGAATTTGGCTAGAGTATAGGTACGTACATTCCTAAGTACCTACCTAATACGTAGGTACTAGATACATAGTTTGTGCCGTCTTCGCTTTCAAAACTAAATTCACAACAAATGCGATTACTTTTTTGTAACTTTTTATTTGACAGGTGAATTTGAGTTTCGAGTGCTTGGATGATTCGGAAATCCCCTTACAGAATACCAATTATGTGTCGTACTCGTAATGTCAAAATCTCACTCAACATAGTTAATTTCATAGCCACGCTCATCACTGCGGCGCCACAGGTAAAATCGAGTTTTACAGAATACGAAACTATAATTTCACCGCGGATTCAGCGCTTCGAGGTTTGAAATATGTTAACAGAATAGCTTTGCTGATAAAGAATTATTATATTGCAAGTAGAAAACAGCTGATAATTCAATTGTTCTCTTCAGTATTTTACACAATAGGCAACTTGACATCGAATTGATCTTGCATGTGTATCCGGGATGATTCGTCATTTTATACTCAACTCTCTAGTTTGACCATTAAAGTTAAGTTCAGTATAAATAGTGTACAAGTTTTGGCTGAAATAGCAGTGGTCTGTCCGTATTTACCGAAGGACCGACAACCGGTGGGGTCAACGAGTCCCTCAGTGGAGACCACGTCTGGGCAAGCGTAGTGTAGGCGCCCTCCGGTAGATGGAGCGACGACCTCCGTCTCCTAATGACTAGGTACCTAACCGACGTCATATGGTTTATTTATGTAACATACATTAATATGCTTTTCCTGGTTGACCTTGTGTTGTTTGCTATTCAGATTTTGATGCCCGAAATTAATTGTGTATATTTTGATGTTGTGTCTGCGCTATAACAATCCAAATGTATGTAAAAGGTATTTAATAACAGTTCCATAGTTATTGTGTCAATTACCTATCCAATGGTTATGTGACCAATGGATAGTACCTATAAATTATTGTTTTCGGAAGTTTTGAGTAGTTTACTTAGTCGTCTATACCCGGTGCTACATATCCGTCATTCTTTGTTTTCTTTGATTTCCCTATTTGTTTTGTGCAGAGTCCAATAAATTTAACAAAAGTATCCTAATTCAAACTTTAGAGCTATCTTTCAGTGAAAGTCTCGCAAAATCGGTCCAGTCGTTTCAAAATTAATTTGAGGTTAGTAGGGGCCGTCGAATAAATTAACTTTACCGTATGCCTGATATTCAATATTGTAATTATAATTATAATTTGGAAAAATAACAATATTCCTAAATACATCAGGCGATGTACAACTTAGAACGAATCTAACCAGCAAATTAATTACTAACGTAATTTGCAACCAGATTAACGGCATTTTCGAATTCGGTCCAGTAATTCTCTTGCAGAACACGTAAAATAATAACAGGATCCAGAGCTGTATTTGATGAGGGAGCAGGATAGGCTCATTGAAATATAATAGTGAGTGAGTGAGACAGATATGTAAATGTAACCTTTCCCTGAGCCGTCCGCCAGCTAAGAATGGATGACAAAAAGTGCTCAAGTCAGTGTGGTGTAGAGAGCGAGGCAGTCGTCAGCCATTAAATTAGATAAGTCACAAATAAGTGACTTTTAAGTTTTAAGTGACTCTTTGGACGCAAGATGGCGTTCCGGTCGAGTGTTGGGGTCGTTTTCCTAGGGTGCCTAGTCGGTGAGTTATAGCTACAAGTATATCACATACCCATACCCATAGATACTATAGGATACCGATGCACAGCTTAACATTAGGGATTGCATTCCCTATATTATACCTAGCAATGTACAAAAGTGAATACACCTGGTAACACGATTCTTGCACAACAACAACGATATACTTAATACATATAAGTATTTAACTGGAAGGTACGTTTCGCACATTAAATATTATTTAGTAGGTAAGTAACAATTTAGCAGACTTTCTTTTCACATTGACCTAAATATTATATAACCTTCTAGAAAATAGCAATTCATATTATTATGAACCAGTGACCTTGAGGTATCGTCAAATACAATCTAATTCGAAAGACAGACTTGATTCCTACAATTCAATATAAATTCAAATAAAATTCAATAAAACTTGTCGAACAGGCTTTTAGTATCATAAAATAAGAAACAACTTAATGTTGATATAATTTTCTATTCATTTATTAAAGCAAAAAAAACCGGGTTGTACGAATGAAGTCAAACTATCCATACAAAAGACATAAACGCGCATGAACCGCTTGGTTGTTTTAGATTTAGAAATGATTTGTTTATTTTTACACTCTACGAAGTGATTTAGTAAACAAATGACAATAAATGACAATAAATATCTATACTCTTGTCTTTTGAACAGTTGGTAAGTCTATGGTATGGGATACTAACTGCATTGACACCAAGCGTCATCTCATCTGCCTGGGACATCAGTTGGGGCTGGTGCATTGACATAGATGGGTTGAGAACTTGGGACCGTGGGAAGCCGGTGCCCTCCGAGTGTTCAAAAATCTTGTGTGACTTTGATTAAGGCGACGCGAAACTCAAGGGCTGGCTCTTATATAGGCCTGCGAATCCGCTAATACAGCCAGTTTCATGCCATGCTTCCGTCTGGTACTCGTATGGATTTGTTGTGTTACCTAACGACCGTTTGTAATAGTCCTTAAGTACCTTACTAGACTGTTACCATAGTAAACATGTAGTTAGTTTAATTTTACATATTGTTTGTGTCATAGCTTTGTATTGTTAGCCTGTTCCATATATCCCTAGGTCTATCCCCACTGGTGGGTCTATCTGGTTAGGCAATCTGTATTGGCTGTTCCGTTAAGCTGTCAATTGACCTAAACGTAAATGGACAGCTTAACAAAACTGCAGACACACCGTTAATATCTAATCTGAACAATCTGTGGACATTCAACGTGAAAATGCAGCCATTGCTTTTGGCTCCGTGTTTTGTTGTTTTTTGTGTTTATAGCTTGTGATCTAGTTATTAGCCCAATTTTCTAAAGTAAAGTTTTATCTAAACGTATTGTAATAGTTATAATTGTCTGATAGAAGCGTAATGAAAACTACGACTTTTATACCTTTGTTCGTGAACCGGGTCAATATGTTTGAACAGCGGTATAATACAAGACAAGCACAAACTTATGATTCAACACACGAAACGTGCCTTGACAAATGCTCTAAAACTGGTTTACTTTTGTACCCGGATCAACGGTATCCCAAAAACCTAATAACCAGGTATTTATGAAAATTTGTATTCAAGTCATAATGTCTTGTTAAGACGTAGCAGATTTCCTTGTGAAGAGTTAGTAACCGAAAGTAAGATAAAGAAGTCATGATAAGAAATATGATAGGTTCTTCTTTGCCAAAAGCTATCTTCTAATTAACATTATATATATAATATATAAAGCTAAAAGTAGAATGCCCAAGCAATAAATTATATGTCTGTACATATATCTGCCTGCAATACGACTAAATTTAGTAATTTTCCAAATGGTTTTGTATCCACAACTTGTAAATTATGTTCTTTATATGATATTCAAGAGCAATATACATTTGAAAACAATATATTTTACTAAATATTGAATTAAAATTTGTTTTATGCCCTACTAATTTAATAAAACAATAGACCGATAGCAGAATTCTTTCAGTACTTTTTTTTCACTTACTTACTTACACTACTTACTTTCATTACACTAATGAAGAATAAGAAAAACAGAGTCAACATTTATGAACAGTTGATTTGATTTAATAATTACTTAATAAATTCATACAATATCCTTAGACATTGTTAATTTGTACATATCTATCAGTTTTAAATACAAAAGTAATGACAAAATTTGCCAGACGTGAATCTCAAAGTGTATACATGTTAATGCAGGCGCCTGTACATGAATACATTAGTATTAAACAACTAACTATTACCATCTAAGCAAATCATAATGTAACAGCTAACTCAACGTTACATGACAGTAAGCCTAATTGCAGTTAGGTGACATTTCCGGCCTTTCATAAACAAGAAATAAAAGATGTTAGCATTGAGTAGAGCCACTTCCTCATGCTTCAAATGAAGGCAATCCACCAGCAAATTTACTTCTATAAATCGCAAAAAGAACCTGCTTGCACTATTTAAGTATGTATTTACAAAAAGTATTTAAGTATTCTATCCGTAATCTAGTTCCCATATCACAAGCTATGCTTAGTATGGGGCTCGATGGCGCTGTGTAAAAATTAATGTCCTGTAATATCTATTATTGATGTTCAAATCTGAACCGATGAGCTGAGATAGGAGTTCTGGGTGGTGCAACATTACCAGTAGATGTTTTTTTTACATGAAATGGGTAAGCTATTGACCCCAGAACTTCCAAAGGCAAGCATTAGGTCTACGATGGAGTGAGCCTACCCTGAAGACACTGGCTCTCCCGTGAAACAACGGAACAGAGCGACCTGTTTAGCGCTGGGCGGCAAAAGAGTTGTTGCCAGCCACGTGGGCCTTTGCAGATTTGTAATCATTCAGCTGTAACCAGCAAAAGCCAGCGATTCCGTTGCTCTGGATATACCACTAGGAGGACGATTCTCAAATTTGAGGGTAACGATTACGTTTCATTCAAAGAAAGCATTTTAACCCTTGTTATAAAACATTATCAGGACAAATTCACTATGTATGCACGATCACGATCTAATGTATAACTCACAGCCTCACAGCTCAGTTGGTTGTAGCTCTGCCTTTTGAGCTGCAGGTTGTGGGTTCAATTCCTACCGAGGTCAAACATTTTGTTTGGTGAGTATTGATGTTTGTTCCGTGTTAGGGTCATATATTGCATGATAAGTATGTATTTACAAAAAAATAAAATCAGTAAATAAGAATTATATCCGTAATCTAGTTTCCATATTACAAGCTTTGCTTAGTTTAAGACTAGAATAGCGCTGTGAAAAATTAATGTTAAATTTATTTTTTTATTTATTAATATATCACACCTTATGCTCATTTCTTCAATTCTAAAATCAAGCTTAGCTTTTCTGTTGTTATATTAAGTAGATATAGGTACAACACTTAAAAACACTATCCCGGGCCACTAAGCCTCCTCAAGGGTAATATAACTTGATAACAGAACAAGATGTAGCAATATTTAGCGCTGATTTCACTATTACCTAACCAAGCGTAGCTTGAGCGACCGGCCCGATGCCCAGAAGTCACTAGGTCAGATCATAATTAGCTGCTTATGGTCATCTACTGAACCACATTACGTTACAGTTTGTTGTATATTTTTGCAATTCGTTCTAGATAACATTCTCGAGAACTGAAAATGTTTACTAGGGCAACAGGAGGTCGTAAAGTTTGCTCTTACGCGATTCTTTTGTTTATTTTTGTTGTATTATGAAAACAAACCAACCACGAGCTATTTGTATTTCGTAACCAGATGCATAACATACTTCACAAGTTCTTATGTCTACGTTACTGTAACTTTATTATTCTTTGTTGAGATTAAATAATATCATTGCACGAAATATTATTTATAATTACGTTTTAAAAATTAAAAAGAAAACCGACTTCAATGAAGAATGTGATACAATTTCGTTTACCTGGATGACGTTTTTTTTCCCATCATCAAATCTTGACCTGATGACGATGGGACCACCTGTGAAGTATTATAAATGATTTTTCAAATCGGTCAAGGCGTCTTTGAGTTATAAAAAAAAAGATTTCGACGAATTGAGAACCTCCTCCTTTTTTTGAAAGTCGATTAAATAGACAAAAGTTCCAAGTTTTTTGATGTTGGATCAATCAAAATTTGGAAAATCAATTTTTACATTAAAATAATTCATATTTTCAGTGTTAGCATCATCGGCTGGTCAAAGAGGTCGGAAACCGGTAAACCCTCCACAGCGGACTTTCGAAGATAGAAACACCGAGGCAGAAAGAGACGCTGAGATCACAAACTCTTGCCCTGATGATGGCTTCTTCGCTGATGCTGAGCAGTGCGACAAATACTACGAGTGCAGGTATGCTATGTTACAAAATAAAGTACCACCTTCAGATTTGGTTTAAGATTCAAAATAATAATCATATTTTATTTATTTAGACAACATGGGTCCTATACGTTTACAGAATTTAAATAGTTACATAATCAAAATCAAATTATAATTCTTAACCGCCTCTGTGGTCTAGTAGTTCAACCACCGTATTCGGATACAGAGGTCCCGGGTTTGATCCCCAGGGGGAGTACAATAAATTGTGTTGAATAACAGACAGACATCATGAATGAAATGAAGTGAAAACAATTCATAAGAACATAATAACACAATAAATGATATGAGGAGTGATGTTTCTACTACATTATTCCATGATGGTATGATATTGGCACAAAAACTAGGACCCTGTGTGATGGCGTACCTCACCGGGTAGAAGAGATGCTTAACAGTATCAAGCTAAATATGGATATGAAATGTTATGTTCGTTTTGCTAACTATTAGGCAGCGATACAATATAATTTCAAAGTAAAACCTACCAACAGCTGAATTAAAGTATAACGTTTTTAAATTAACTGCTACTGTACTGAATACAGTAGCAGTTAATTAGTAAACATTAAACACATATTACGAAACGATGCTAATAGTCTTTAAATTGGGTTTTATCAGACATTCCAATCAATAATTAGCTAGTAACACGTAGCTGTAACAACTTACAAAAATGGAACGACATAGTTTTGCAAATAATTAATCACAATACACAATCCTACACATATCGTTAATCAGTATGTTGAGGGTTCCGAGTGAAGTGCGTTTCAACCATTCGTCACTATCCCATACTTTAGATCCAGGAGAGACGAAGGCTTCATCTCACCTCGTAATCAAAATGGCATTTCCGATTCGAAACAAGATTTGCAAGTATAATCGAATAGGAATAATCTAGGTTTATGGTGTTCATTTTTTTTTATCAACTTGAAGAAAAAAATAAGCAAAAGAGAGTTCCTATGGGAAAAATATTTTGCGTAAGTACCCGACTATTTTTTTATTGTACGACGGGAAAGTGCTTGGCCTTCATCTCAGCTGGTTACAAGTTATGATAAAGCCGAAGGAGGATGCGCACTTCACCCGGAATCCTCAACAGTCTTAGGATCTGGCTATCTGGCTTTCTCAAAATGCCGGAACACAACAATTTAGATTTTTTGTTGTGGCGACAGACTTAGGCACTACCACCATCTGGTAGCTAGTCAGGTGATATTAAAAAATCCTAGCACCTACAAAAAAAATATATTTTTAATTCCATTTTAATTCATAACCTTATTGAAAAATTGTAGCACAAACCTAGAAAAACATTTTGAATAAGACATATCATTTTGAAATGAATAGCAGGCTAGATTTGTAGAAAGACGGTAACTTCAGTAGCAAGGTTGCGGTGTCTCTGGGCTGAGATCGAAGTGAACATCGGTCAACTGTTTCCAGGAGTGGTGAGATCATTGAAAAGCTGTGTCCTGACGGCATGGTGTTCAACGACTACGCTCAGGATCAGGAAAAATGTGACCTGCCTTTCAATCTCGACTGCTCTGCGAGACCTAAGCTCCGTAAGTCCTTTCCTAGTTTAGTTTTCACTTATTCCTCTCTTCCAGTATTATTCAGAAAAAACTTGCACAATCAAGCATGTAGTCTATAATGGAGCGGGGCCTACTCAGATGGTGCCTGAAAACTCTTTTCTTAAAAATATTAGGGTCGAAATATAGAGGAAATATATTAAATATACATATATATATATGCAAACGATTTTATTGAAAGTTATACAAGTGCAAGCAGTGAGATAAAACATAAATAAGTATTATTTTTTTTAAGCCTGCGCAATTTAGTCACATGCCCAACCCTTAATGTCAAAGTTAAAGCTTTACTTTGAAGTTAAAGTTTCCTTTCTAATTTTACACTATTATTATAGATATTTATCGTATATTAATACATTGTATATCAATAAGCAAAGTATAAAGAATGTCACCAACCCTATTACCAATCAAGCGCCTCTTCTCAGTACACAGGTGACAAGTCGGTCGCCCGCGAACAACTTTCCAATCTCAAGGGAAGTGCGGCCTTGCCGAGACGTTATTGTGTTTACCTACTACACTCGCTTCAATACAATATGTATGAGTCACGGCTAGTTACTACAAGACATGGTGTTCTAAGATTAAAAAGGGATTTACTGCAACTAAGAATGATATCTGGTTTCAAGCATAATATGTCATTAGCTAGATGTTGGGCTCATAGGTGTTAGAGTACTTATTCTCCTTGTTCAACAGAACAATTTGGGGAATAAGTGTATTACATGTTCTACATATTCATATTTTTTTAATAAAAATAAATAAATAAAAATCTATAGTACAATATAAGAAAAAAACTGGATTTGTCCGTTGACGTCATGTTACATAAAACAATTGGGAACGACTCGTATTGAGTCTCAGTAATAAATCTATGCATTAGTCACACATCACACATATAAATACCAAATAATATATGTGTTGAATTTTACAAATAAAAATATATTAATAGTAAAATTAACAATATCAGTAAATATAATGATTTACTCACGAACAGTTACAAATAATATGTACAATTAAATTAACTACCTATGTCCAATGAAAGCAGAAGGGCTACCGAAAGACCTTCCCGCCGCTTTTTCCATTTTATCAAAGTACCCTTCTTAGTAGGTACTGTATGTACTTTTGTATATAGGTAGTACGTTTACCAATGAACATAAGTTCATCCCATTTACGTAAATGAGTTCAGTAATTACCTTCAAATGTCACTTGTACCCTTCAGAAGTAAAAGGTTAGAAGCTTTATTGCGATTTGGTTAGGCTATTAAGCAAGGATATTGTCCTTTTGAGCTTGTATGTAGGTAACATACAACCTCTAAAGGTCACAATTTTGACGATTGAATCGAAATAAGCCAATAAGCCAATAAGCAGAATAGTAAAATCAACAAATGACTGATTATGATTTTTTATTTTTGAAGATTTCTTCGTCATCATGGAATTCAATTCAATCCCACCTTGACTTTTAATATCTTTAAACGGATTTACAGAAACGCCCATCCCAGCTCTGCACTGCCGGCGCCAGAACGGCTACTTCTCCCACGAAGATCCCAAAGAATGCGGCAAGTTCTACTACTGCGTGGACGGGAAGTTCAACATGATCACCTGCCCCGACGGCCTGGTCTACAACGACAAGACCGGGATCTGCACCTGGCCTGATGAAGCTAAGAAGGAGGGGTGCGGCGCCTCAGGTAAAGAAGGAAATATTCTACGCCCTATTAGGTAACTCAACTGATCCAGACCAGTACCAGACGGAAACGTGCCCATGACACTGGCTGCTTTGCCACGCTGAATAGCTATGCTAATTCGCTGGCTTAAATAAGATAAATAAATCATACTTGAATTCCAGATGTGTTCGCTTTCGACTGCCCTGCCGTGAACGAAACCTTCGGACAAACCCACCCTCGCTACGCCGACCCTGAGGACTGCCAGTTCTTCTACGTGTGCATCAATGGTAAAACTCCTCGGCGATCAGGCTGCAAGCTCGGGCAAGCGTTCGACGATGTCAAGAAGCATTGCGAGTGGGCACGGACTGTACCTGAATGGTAAGCGTGTTTACGCTGTTTAAATGTACTAAATGTATTAAGTTATTATTTTTATTTTATTTTATTTTCATTTATTTATTTTAGGAAGTAATTAGGCAAATAAATCATTGTTGGCACAAAGAACATAGGAAATAAAGAACCATTTAAAGGTCCCTACAAATAGAAATAGAGTTAATAATAGAAACAAACAAACAAACCAGCAAATTAATATACATGCACTTATACTTAGTTAAAACAAGAGTAAGAAAAAATATATAAACTGAATAATTAATTCACGATCAGAATCATATATCCGTAATATCTAAATAAATAAATTGGCGAACACAATCAACATTCATCACTTATAATGTCTGAAATGCAACGTCCTAAATTATTACATACACACAATGATTTGTTGCCTTTATATTGGTAGCTAGCTACATGTGTTTGTGTTAATCATGTAATTTATATATGGTTTAAGAACATTCGCCAAATTATTTTGAAATTCTGCCCCCACATATGGTGATCTGTCCCAAAGATGGGTGGATTATTGTGTGAAGGCTAATGTGACATCTGTTGAAGAAGACGATAACTTTTCGGGCGTTACGAAAGCTCAAGAGCTTTACAAGAGATTTATATGATATTTCTTAGACAGTTTTTGCTTACCAGTGCGCAACGCCAAAGCTTGGAATCAGCTTCTCACGTCTGTATTTCCATTTTATAGGTATATTTTGGGCAGGCTTGTTCCATCATAGACCTCATCCTTGTCTGTGCAAGAGTCCACATTTATTTATCTAGAATGAGTCTAGCTGACTCATTCTAGATTCTAGATTATAATAGTAATACTAGCGGTAGATAAAAATAATGTGAATGTAAATAAACAGGCTCACGACATTTATCCCTTTTGATGATTTACCTCTGATCACTACTCAGAGCTTGGATCTTATGAGTGTTTTGTATGGTCTAGATTGTGTCGTTTGTGGGGGGCCAATATGTCTGGGTGGAAAATTGTTTAGGTGATATATGGTCTGAAGATCACCTACGAGGTGTAGTCAGGGGCACGTCTAAATTTACGTTCGGTACATTCCCTCGGCTTGCAAGACCTCACCAAATGTGAGGTATACAATACCTACACTCAAAGTAACGAGCCGCAGCTCAGTTGGTAGTAAGCGCTGTAGGCTGTGTGTTCGATTCCCACCCAGGACAAACATTTGTGCGATTAATATGTTTGTTCTGGTGTTATGGTGTTGTATCATATATTGTTATAGTATTATGTTATTTATTTATTTATTTATATTCTAAGCTATGCTTAGATTAGGGCTAGATGGCGCTGTGTAAAATTATTTTCCTGAAATATGATTATAATATATTAATATGAATTGCGGAATAAAGCACAATAAAGATGTTATTTATGTAAAATGTCTTGCTGATTGTTCTAAACTATGTTATCTCTCCCACAGCGCTGACTGGTACAAGGGTCAACTAACCGACGCTGAGCTGGAAGCCTTAGAGAACCCTCCCGTGGTGAAGCACAAGCAGTCAGGGTCCCAACCCTCGCGCCGCAAGCCCAGCCGCCCGCCCAAAGGCAAGACGGCGCCCGCGCCCGAGAGTGACGACGAATGAAGCATTTAATTAATTAGACTTTTTTTACACATAAATTATATTTTTAGTACATTTTGGTCTAGTTATTTTCAACGGTCAACTTTATGTTAGGTATTTCCGACTTAGGTGTATCGTGTTTGTAAATAGCGAATCGTCGATACATCTTAATATACGAGTACTAAAATCGTCATAGCTGGCTAACTGACTGACGCACAACGCACAGCCTAAACCATAAGACCTAGAGACTGAAAATCTTCAGAATAGCTTCTTTTTTAAGTGTAAGGACACTAGAATGTGAAGGAATTTCCATTGGAATGACTGGAAAACAAAGTCCTGGTCATACATAAATGACATGATACTTTACCTGTAGGTAGCCTCTACATTTATCAATAATATTGGTAAGGAACCCACCACCTACAGCGCGGAAGGCAGAATTACTACCAATTGCGCTATGATGTTCCTTTTAGGCAAGCGTGCTCCTACTTAGACCACATCTTTACTTGTCTCTCAAGTGAGTTAGTGGTCTAACACTGGTTTTTATCAAAAAAAAAAAAGCTTACCAACCCTCATAGTGCTACAATTTCCCAGGCTCCATATAAATTTGGATTTTCTCGATTCATCATATTTTTTGGTTCTAGCAGGTCGATGTCATGCGAACCACTGGGTTGAACAATAAATAAGTAAATACAAACAGAAGTTCTATTCAATATTTTATTCTCACGCATATTTTTATTATTTACATTTTTCAATACAATTGTTATTTACATAAATCTTTCATGAAGAATATATAAGTAATATATGGTTCAACATCTTGTAAATTATATACAATGTGTACAAAGGCAACATTAGAATCTATGGTAACTAATATCACACAAAACATTCGTTTTTGGTAAGCCCTGAGTTATTAGAATAGTAAGCTGTAAGAAATACCAAAACTAATTAATATGTTCAGCTGCACCAATATGTATGCACTTCATAATTTTAAAAATTATTTGTATCTACATCTGGTATATATTAATTTGGTATTCAAGTGTAATATAGGTATATATCAGACGTACATACACAAGTAACCGTACATGTACCAGACATTCATTGATAATGTAAATTTATTTATTCAAAAAATTATGTAGTTTACATATTATTTCGCAGGTGACTGTACGTATAAGTAACGGTCAAATACAAGTACAAAATTAGTGAGTATTAACTACTAGTAAGTATTTTAAGAAATAAATAAGAGGGTCGGTGGAAAAATTGATTCCAATTTAAGTAAAATAAATATAAGACATATTACAAAACGAAAACTAACAGCTTTTATGGAGATAATTACATTAAATATCTACTAACTTCATTGAACGAGCCAATGATGTGCGTCTTGTAATACTCTAGTCTAGATGAAATAGATATAGACACCAGGATCGGATACAACCAAAGCTATATGTGTAAAATAATCATGCATCCGAATTTTAATCGGTAAAAATAAAAACAGAATTAAAATTGACACTGAGAGTAAAATAAAAACTTTTATGGAATAAATGTTCAATAATGATTTCTTCTACACATTAAACAGTCTTTGGCCGGTACTCAAATTCTGTAATCACTTTTGGCCGTGTCCGCAGTGTGGTACGATCTCGGGGTCTTCGCAGGTGAGGTTCTCGTCATCGAAGACCTTGCCTTCTCCGCAGGCGATGAGCCGGGGCTGGCCCTCCACGCAGGTGATCAGATGGTGGCAGTCACCGGGAACGGGGAAGCGAGGGAATGGCCAGAACTTGGCGGACTGCGTATGCGCCGGCACTTTGGTAGGGCATTTGAATCCGATGACAGCTGTCAAAAATGACAATTTTCATTAAAGAGTACGTAACAGATCATATACAGGTGAGTTTTTTTTCCAGGCAGTGGCCCTGGAAAAAAAACTCAGGCAAAGTCTGAAATAGTGAGAGTTATCGAAAAGTCAAACTACGAGTTACGTGCTCAATTTAGAAAAAAATAAGTTCTGCATGAAATAAAGTATGATTTTATATACGTGATGATTTTATAAAGTGTGAGTTTTTAAAAAAATATTGTTTTTAATTTTTGAGTTCTTTGTTTGATAATAAAAAAAAATAAGTATGATGTGCTCATTGGAACACATCCAAAATTAAAATTTATAAATACATCTTTATGAATTTAGTAATAAATATCATCAGCAGCCCATGCCTACCCACTGTTGGCTCCTTCTCCAATAATGGAGAGGCAAATTTTCATGCTATGGAGGTTGGTTTATGGCTACCACAAGCTTATGCCATCTACTAGTATTAGTGCCTCTAGCGTATAGAATCGGTACTAAATTAGGCCGTATAAAGTCAGTAGGTATACTATCCTATGTCAAGTATAGTTAACTACTGTGGTCCTATGGTAGGCACACTGTAAGGGTATTAGAAAGTTCTCAAATTTACTAAGAAAGTTGTTGCCCATTTTTTGACGAAATTTTGGTCGATTGAGTCGGTTAACGAATGTTTCATGGTTACTAATTTGTTAAAGGTCGATTTACCGGATTTCCGTCATTTCATGGCAACGATTATCAATTAGGATAACGATTAAAAAATAATTATCAAATTTAATTTGCGGTGGTATCTTGTTCTTATTATAGCAGTACAATGCCGAATTAATTGAACGTTTCACTGAAATACATAATTACGTTTTTTAGACTGCAGTGGAACGAGAAAATCGAGAATAACCTTGATACCAATAACATTTCAAAGAGGAATAGAGGGGTAGCCGTTATTTTTTAATCGTTACCCTAATTGATAATCTTTGCCATAAAATGACGGAAATCTGGTAAATCGACTTAAAATATGACATAAAAAAATATTTCTTTCAGAACGCTTTCGCCTTATAAACTTGAACTATGTCAAAGACAAGGTTGTTTTCAATATTTGGTTAGCAACAAAAAACAGATTCATGTTTTTTGGACAGCACAAAAAAACCTAACTACGTACCTCAGTGTTTTTTTTGCACCCAGATTTAGCTTGTTTTTTAAACTCACATTGTTCGCTGACTAAAAAACCTCTTTAATTAGCTGACCGTTTATTCAATTAGTTGACCGTTTAAATTATAGCTTAGATCAGTAATATGACACTTTGCCGTGCGCAAATTGCTCAAATATGTTATCTCTTCACGTATATTGAGGAACCACCAGAAGAAGGGTAGCAGCTTCCTTCTGTGTATTATCTATACACCTTTTCTGCGATCTCCAATCCACCTGTCCAGCGTGGTGATTATGGCAAAACCATTCAACCAGCTTTGAAGAATGCAGTGAACACTAATGGGCTGTTGATGTGTGATGTGTGTGATTTAGAAAAAAGACAAAAAATTAAGGCTTCTAGTAGAGGATATACCTTCAGGGTTGCAGAAAGGCTGTAGCAGATCGGCCCAGTTGCAGCCGTGGATGCGGTCATCGTACACCAAGCCTGGCGTGCAGGGCTCCTGGTTCGGAATCCCGAAGGCGCACTTCACGTAGCTGGTGGAGCACTCGCTGCTGTCGGGGTAGATGCCGAACTGGTATTCGCAGCCGGGAGTCGAGTAGGGAGTTACTGGAATGTGGAAAATATTGTTACGTCACAAGGCACACGCTTTTACAATTTTTAGAGACATAATAGCTGTCCTTGAAGGCTTATTGCCAAGCCGGCAGTGAACAAAACGAATTAACATCCTTGTTCCATGATCATAAATAAGCCAAGCTTTATTTACCACTAAGTTGTCCAACAGGCATACGGCCTGGTAAGCGGTTATTGTCGCCTATAAACGCGTGAACAACGGCACTAGCTCCTTTAAGAATCTTATAAAGCCCTCTTTGTAAAGTCTGGATGTAAAACCTCGGCAGGAAGACCATTCCACTTCTGTGTATTTCAAGTTATTTCAAAATATAGCCCTTCTAGGAACTGCAAGTCATTACTTATGTGCCCTTGTTACTTCAAAAATATATTGAGAGCACTTTCTACTTTTCTATTAATATTGTCATACAATGAAAATTGTCACCATAACAGCAATTCTAATTTGTGTTGTTCCGGCATCTGGAGATAATATAGCTAGTTACTTTACTACTTCTGCTATTTATAACACTACTACTACTATTATTCATTTATGATACCTATAAATTGCAATTGTCGTGCAGTCAATTTTGCGCGAGAGGAGGTGGAGTGGCTTTTGCTGAGGTGGTACCTTTATGGCCCAGGCTACAGTCCGGTGCAGTATTTTATGTACGTACTTATACCTACCTTTTGTTAATAGATGTGAGTTAGTACCGAATTCCCAGGCAGATGAGATGGCGCTAGGGTGTCGACGCAGGTAGCGTCCCACACCAAAGGCCTACCCATTCCCTAAGGGACAAAAGTCATACCGTCGGGCCGTTACCATCATCACGCAACAGACCATTCAGTTCAAGAACGGGTGGTACATTGACACTGGTAAAAGCTCGGCTGATAATGTCATTAAAGCTTGGGTGTCGCGAAATCCTGCCGGCAGACCTGGCGCATGAAAGAGGAAATTAAAACTTACGATCAGCTTTCCTGTTCCCACATTCGACGGCCCAATGGTAGTTGCAGTGGTTGTGAATGGCACCTTTCCCGTCGAAGAGAAGGCCGTTCTCGCAAGTCTCTGCAGTCAGGGTGCCGTTGGTGCACAGGAAGAACTGGTCGCATGCTTCGGGGTGGGCGTAAGTCTGCAAGTGATATAAAGCATACCAATAGTATACTTGTTTTGGTCCACTGCACCGCCCGTACCTACCCAGATAAAGAGTAGCTTATGTTGTCTCTCATTTCATTAAAATCTGTAATGCTGTTTAGTTGTGAGAAGGTTACAAATAAATAGAGTTTCCTTCAAATTTAAAATTCGGATCGATGGATAACACAATTTCAGCCCACATACATCAGCTGAATGAATATGAACTATATTCAGCAGCCTGCAATCGACGCAACAAATAGCGTTTTTTTTTTAAGAAATTATCCTACCCCCTTTTGCAATGGGATATGTGTGTTTTGGTCCTGAAGTCACAATGAAGAAAATGTTTTTTTACCTGAACTCCATAATGCTCAGGACATGCTGGCGCGTGCTCAAGAAGAATCCCGGCACTGGCTGAAAGGAAAATAAACAACTTTTATATATATTTTTATTTTCAAGTTGGTAAGATGGCATTTTACGTAATTATGTCAAAACAAAAAATATGGACCGATCTAAAGCATGAAAATTCCTGATTACACCAAAATGTGAATGGGCGAAGTTGTTGCTATGTATTTTTTTCCAGATCTTTTTGATCTTTATTTTAAGTGTACTGTATATTCTAAAAAAATATCTAAATCAAATATAATAGAGTATCTGTTTGTCATACCAAAATAACAGGTTTTTAATATAGACAAGACATTTACGGTACTTATAACAAAAATAATTCAATGAAATTTTTGACTGTCTGTTTGATCTGGTTAATCTCCGAAACAGCTAGACCAATTTTGACGAAATTTTGAGTGGCAGATAACTGATGATAATAAAAAGTAAATAAAGCTGCTTTTTTGTTAGAAAAAATATTAGGGTTCCGCGCAAAATAATTAAAACCCATGAAATGTAGACAAGATTTTTATGAGCAGCTATTATTCGATTATTAGTGGTTTAGTTGTGCAATTAGAAAGGATTTTTGAAAATTCCCACCGAATAACGGGAACGAAGCTTGCTAGTGAAAGAAAATGAGTAAACTAGGTAACATGTGTAAAGTATTTCAGAAAGGCGACCTTTAAATTCATTGTTTTGCAGTCGGCCATTACTTTTGGAGGTCACCCATTGCTGAATGCAGGTCAACATTGTACTATGTATCAACTCTGCATTCGTCGAGCTTGGTGTTGAACTTAGCTTACTTTTTATAATAAAAACTATTAGACCCAGTCAATATTTTAAGAACAACGAGAGTCCTGACGCAGATTTCGATTTTTTGTGCCTCATCCAACTCAGCTTCGAAAATCTGCGTTAGGATCCTCGTTGCTCAATTGGTTAGAGCGTTTCCGGCTTGAGGAAAAGATGCGGGTTCAAGTCCCAGTTGTGGCATTAAGAGATCTGTAAATCCTGTCGGAATTTTGGTATCAGGCCTCTTCCACAACCATTTATGTTTATGATACACACTCTTCTACAGCCACAACAGCTGTGAAAGAGGCTTTTTTGGAGACCACGTTTTGATGAACGTTTATAACCGCCTCTGTGGTCTAGTGGTTCGCCTACTGGTGTCGGATGCTGAGGTCCCGGGTTCGATCCTCAGGGGGAGTACAATATTGTGCTTGATTTGGTTACCACCATCTTACTGAATTCTGTCGATATAACAGCAATTATTATTGTTGTGTTCCGACATTCAGAGGTAAGATAGCCAGTTATTTATTGAGGATTTCGGATGAAGTGCGTATCCACCTTCGGCCTTATCTTAATTTGAAAATCAGTTGAGATGAAGGCCATGCACCTCTCTCGTACAATAGAAAAAAAGAACACTTCTATTCGAAATAGAGGAAATATAATCTACACTGTCATCGTTTCTTGGGGTGTATTGTGTGTATGTTGATAAAAAATCGATGAAATTTTATCACTTTGTAGAAACCTCCCAAAAGTGTGTCCCTAGCAATTTCACCGTTGTATCGTTTATAATCGGTCGTTGTTCTGTAAAATGTCTAGGCACGCTTTTAACTAGATTACATCATAGAAACAATTATTGTCTTGGATAATTGAGCGTTTAGAAACATAGGGTTAACGGCTTCAATGAGGTTGCTTTCGAGTTTCGAAGCATTCGCGTATGTAATCGGTTTGATAGAGCGTGGCGTTGGCTAACCCTTCAGCTTTGTTCTAATCGGAATCTGTGACTTACTAATTCAACTTCCTATTCTAAACCTTATTCCGTTATCATAAGGCTTGTTATATCCTTGACGAACAGAAACGTGAGTGACGCTACAAGAACATCACGACATGGATGTCGGCCACAGTATCAACAACCTCTCGATACTTTTACTTTCTGCACTAGAATACGATGGATGTAAACATCTTCAGATAATAATCAGCAATCAACAAACTCCCGGGACTTTGTTCCCGTCATACCAGGAAATTTGATTTAGTTGATGTAGGTTTTTCTTTAAGCTTGGCTTGCTACTAGCATCCTATTTAAGTCATCACGCCAGACTTAAACGCGTCAGAACACAACAATTCTAAATTGTTGTGTTCTGACATTCAGAGGTAAGATAGCCAGTTCATTAGACTGTTGTGGATTCTGGGCATGTAACCATAGATGAAGGCCAAGCACTTCCCCGTAATACAATAAAAAAATCCTAAAAACTTTCGTAGTGCACAACTACTCATAAAATGGACCTTTAACAGTCTCTAGGGCTTCTCTACATTATTCTGGTTTGTGCTTTACATTGATGATCAATCGGTAAGTTTGATTTACCATAGCGATTTCCTTATACGACAATTTTATGAAATAAGTAAATAAAACCTCAATTTGATATATCTGAAAGCTACACATAGGTATAGGTTGCCAGTGCTAATAAGCGAAAGTAGCCACAAAGCGGCTAGCCTTGACGCCCCTTACCTGTCTAGGCACAATGTACGCTGAACGAGATTAGATCACTCATACCAACCGCTCTGATATGAGTTTATAATCATTTATTGCCATTTTCTAAGCACTTGATACGAATTATGAATGTTATTAAATAGTAGGTGGGCATGCATATTTTTTTTAAATAAATGTACATTTTGTCTATGACTTGTTTATGGTTTGTACCAATAGAAAAAGATGGAGAGTAAGTATTCAATCACGACATAACATGTCCTATTTGTCTACATTTTTTGCAAAATTATTAGAAACTTGAAGAAACAACTCTTATCAAATTACTGGTTGATGATATACGCAAGTAATCCACTTTAAAAACATTCAGCCGTTCGGTTGTGAAAAGGTAACAAACAAACAAATAAAAAATCGAACAGATCTTCTTTCGAATTTGGTATAGCATGATGCATGGAATCTAAACGGTGAAATGAGTACCTCATTATGCCAAAATTTTGATAGTGGGTATCTGTGAGCAAACCGCTAGACTACAGAAGCAGTCAAAAGGTTGTAAACAAGGATTTTTTAAAATCTATTGATTTCTAATTCTACCACATAGTTTAAAAATGCAATAAATTGAAGATGTCAAAACATTTTCGCTATTTACGTAACATGTCAGCCGGTTTCTCTGCACCTTCCGCGGTTTTGCAACAAGAATAGGAAAACAATTCAGAATTCGAAACGTGTTTTGTTTCTAGACTTGTTGCTGTTCTGACTAGACTTGCATAACAACATACAATATACATAATTATACTTATAGCGAAAACTCTAGAAATTTAATTTAGCTTTAAATTTCTAGAGTTTTCGCTATAAGTAATACAAGAGTAATACAAGAAACAAACGAAATATACAATGTAAAGGGATCGTTGTTATAGTATTTACCACCTCACATCACTACGCTCATGCAAAACGCGCTGTAAAATAACTTTGTATCATTTTAAATATGAAATGATTAAAATTTATAGCTATGTAGCTATAAATTGAAATCGAGTGTAAAAGTTGATACATGGACAATTACTTAATTTTAAACATGTATCTGTTAAATGCTCCTTCAAATCAGCCAACAACCGGTAATATAATACATATACTTATTGACATAAAGTATACATCAATAACTGTTCATCAATGTACCTAACCAGTTATCTTGTAAGCTAATAGTTACATTCCCGTACACGTTTTGATTAGTTCAGCAATTTGCAGTTACCCAACTCATATTAGCACCTTAATTTATGTCGTAAAACATTAAAAATAATACAGTGATTGTAGCCTTTTAAGTTCTTATAAAACGTTTATGTTGTAACTTTTGGAACTGAAGCAAGTGCAATTAATTTGCCGTTTTTGCGGTATGTGCGTTTGTGTAATGTGCAAACGGGTCAATTGTAAATAATTAGTATTAAAGAGAAAAATATTTTTATTGCATAGATTTTATGTAACCCGACTTTTTTCCTTGCACATAGTTAATTTAACTGTATATATTACTTTAATATATCTGATATAGAACTACATTTTAAGATATATTTATGTAGTAATTCATTTTAGTCATATACATTTTGTTCAACAGAAAGCTCTTGTAGCGCGTTGATGTCTTTTGTATGGGAACTTTGATCCATCAATTTTGTATAGAGATTTTGCTGGTCGTTGCTGGCTTACGAATTCATATCTATATGATATAATAAAAAGTAAATACAATACTCTTGTTTACTGGTTCTATTATACCCAAAATTTAAAAGAAACTCAATAAAAAAAGGTTTTGCAACATAAATCACACAGAACCGGCCTGAAATAATTGATTATTTTTAAATGTCGCTCGCAGGCTTCGCCTTGAAACGTGTGGTCTCGTTCCGGCTCCTTTCGAATCAGTTGGGTAACGTAACCGGCAAAGGAAATAGTTAAACAATTATTGCTGAGGCCGAGAATTCGGTGCTTGATTGTCGATTGAGATATTTAGAATTACGCGAATTATGTAAGGAGCGATGAAGACCACCAACACGGCTTTGAATAGCGAGTCTTCTAAACAAGCGAGTTCCATCGTAGGCGCTTACCATCGTTTACCATCAGACCAGGTTGCAATCAAACGTAAACCTACCAAATATAAAAATATGCTCATCAAATATGAGGCAATCTCGCGTGTACCACTTATGCATAAATTGGGTTTGGTTTGATTTGGATTAGTTTTTTTTTTCTTGTTTGTTTGTACATAAAACTTTTCACATATGTTGTTTCAGATCGAGAGTATGACAAAAGCTGTTTTCATCCATTAAATCCGATTTTGTGAGATGTAAATGTGTTTTAATGGATGTCCAACATCAATATGTAATGGTACAATATGATTTGCGTATGTAATGTGATGCTAAGAAACTATCTAAAATTACCATCATAAACATGTTTCCGTGAGTTTAAATCAGTATATTGTCAGTCTGTAAAGAAAAGTCATCAATCAAATATCATCATAAATACTACCAAACACGATGTTATAATAGCAGTCAAAGAATTTGCACTTCTCTACATTGCATAATATTCGCAAATGAATGAGTTGCAAATCTTTGTAAAGAATAATAAGCCTCCGTGGGCTCTATTATGAAAATATAATACTTGTAATGTAACATTACTACCAGCTACGTATGTTATGTAAAGTATAAGTAAGTAAATTATGTTTGTGTGTTATCTTTGTAAGACTTCTGATGGAAATTTTGCAGAAGCTTGAAAGTAAATAGGCATATAAATAAGCATATAATGTAATGTAATATAATAAGTAAACGTCGCGAATAATCGAAGTTACGCGAGAAAAATACTCATATAAAATGAGTAAGGTTATACGAGAGAATTGTCTACGCTGCGTAACTATTGGTTTGTCATGCAAAGAATTGACCATATCTGAACGATTTCTCTATTGGTAAATAAACATAAAAAATGGTTTATAACATCGTTAGCTGATTGAGTAATTTTGGCTACTTTTATCAGGTACCACGCGGATCAAGCAGCAGGCAGAAGCTAGTTAATATAATAAATGTTAAACAGTTAAATATCATGTGAGTGCACGACATTTTATTTTGAAAGCGCCGTATGCTGGTCATTATAAGTATCTCCATTCACCTCAGTGATATTTTATAGGCATAATTGATCGTTGAACTTTTTTACCAGATCCAGGTAATTGAATTTACGTAAGATTGACACAAAATCAATGACCCTTATTGCAATAGTAGATCTTCGAGTTACATAGATGTTTATGTAACAGAGAAGACACGTTTTTCCAGCTTATAATCGCTCGGATTAACTTGTTTTGGATTCGCTTTTGGACCAGTACTGGTCTGGATCAGATAAGTTACCTATTACCTCGACTGCCTCTCTTGTAAAATCACTTTGATGAAATGTTACTTTAATTAAAACATTATCACCCTAAGTTGGACGTCTATAATGTTTACACCTCCTTTATTAGGGATTTGAAAAACCATCATTTGAAAAGATGGAAGCGTTCCCAAGACGCAGGCTGCATTGCCACGCTGAATAGCAATACTAATTCGCTGACATAAATAAGAGCCAGACCTTGGGACCTCTAACAGGATGCCATAGGATTATTCTGTGATTTATCTTAGGCTTTCGATTGCGTAGATCATGACACCTTAATCTCAAAGCTAAAACACTATGGCATTATCATGCTAACTCTCAATTACTCATGCGTTGCGAGCTACCTATCGAATCGCATTCAAAAAGTGCACTAACATAGTTGTACCACAAGGGTCAATCTTGGGGCCTTTTTTGTTTCTAGTCTATGTCAATGATCTGCCTTCCTGTGTAGGGGATTTATGTGATATTGTATTGTTTGCAGACGATACTTCATTAATATTTAGAGTTGATAGGGCTAAAGATAATTATGATTGTGTAAATGCTTCTCTAGCTAGAGTTCTTGATTGGTTTACGGTAAATAACATCTTATTAAATGAGAAAAAAAATGCATTAGATTCACCTTGCCTAACGTTCAAGTCAGCAATGCTAACATTATCTGAAATGGGGAAATACTTAACTTTATGGAAGCAACTTCTTTCTTGAGTTTAAATATCGATGCAAAGTTGCGATGGGATATTCATATTAATACATTAGCTAGCAGGCTAATGTATAAATATGAAGCTCGGCAGCTTACGCAGTACGTACCATAAGGCATCTTACTGATGAAACCACGGTGAGGTTAGTTTATTTTAGTAACTTTCACAGCGTTATGTCCTATGGCATATTTTTATGGGGAAATGCAGCAGATATCGAAAGCATTTTTATCCTGCAAAAGAGAGCTGTACGGGCCATTTATAAATTGAAAACTCGTGACTCTCTCAGGGAACGTTTTAAAGAGACTAGACCACATATTTGATGAGTTCTGGTATTTTTAAACATGCTCACACTCTTATATGATACACGCTTTGAGTATGGAAAACTATCGATTAAGTATTGGCAAGAGGCTCTATCGCAAACATTGGGGAAGGCGGTAAGTATACCTCCTTGTGGTAGACTACTAGGAGGCAACAACCGGACAAGAGGAACACTGTTTGAACAAAAGTTCAAATGGCTAAGATCACCCTGCCAGAGTCCGGTGCCAATCGATATGCCGTGTTCTGCCGGTGCGCGGGAGAGCCAGTGCCTTTATTTTTTTTACATTCGACGAGGAAGCGCTTGGCTTTCATCTCACCTGGTTACAAGTTGAGATAAGGCCGAAGGTGGAGGCGCACACCTACCCGGAATCCTCAACAATCTGAGGAACTGGTTATTTTACCTTTAAATGCCGGAACACAACATTTTTTTTAAGAATTGTCATTATGGCGACAGAATAAGTTAAGATGTTGGTAGCTAGCCAGGCGGACTTAAACAAAATCCTACCACCAACCACCGCCCAAGGAAAGGTCGCTCCATCATTGACCTTGCGCTTCTTGCGCTGGTCTAGAGCTTGACAAGGAGTTCAAAAGTAAGTACGAGTCTCTCACAGTGTAAGTAGGTACCACTGTACACAATTGTTGACACTTATCATAATCCTAAGTAGTTACTCATTATTGTTAGAGAAAATAAACGTTTTCAGTATTTATTTATCGAGTTTTTTTAACAGACATTGTTAATGTATGTATACCTAAATATTAAGATAGGAAGCTTTTATCCAAACGAGTACTTAGGTCAAAAAGTAAAAAAAAAATAGGAGATGTTGTCTCGGGTAAAATAATAAAAAGAAAACTGTCTGGCACGTCTGTAAGTTTTTTAAGTATGGCAAGGGCCTAATGCGATAGAAGCTTCAGAATATCAATAAGTATTAACCTTGATAAACGTACGTATCTAACACGAAACAACCTGACAGATAATGTTAAGGTCACAACTTGACAACGAATGAACGGCGCAAGTACAAATAATAAATTCTTTTTTTTTTTATTGTGCGACGGGGAAGCGCTTGGCCTTCATCTCATCTGGTAACAAGTTGAGATAAAGCCGAAGGTGGAGGCGCACTACACCCGGAATCCTCAACAAACTGAGGAACTGGCTATCTTACCTCTGAATGCCGGAACACAACGATTTTAGAATTGTTGTTATGGCGACAGAATAAGGTAAGATCTTCAATTCAAAAAGAATTCATTTCATTTCAAGTACTTGAGCTACTAAATGAACGTTATCTTAATTATGAGGCTGCCTCTTATTTAGGCTAGCGAATTAGCATAGCTATTGAGTATGGTTTTGCCACCAGTGCACTGAGCACTTACCTATAAACCATTTGTGCCTGCCCTTAGGTAACCCAACTGCATCCCTTGTACATAGTTTAATTATTATTTATATTATATAATTCCCATATTAATGGTACATATTGTTTAAATAAACTACGTACTATTATGCGTTAAGTGTTGTTCGATCAGACAATGATTTGATTCAAAATGCATAAGATTTTTCTGATTATTTAGCATAGTAAATGGCGTCTAATTAGTCGTAAGATAGCAATCGTGGGAATAATTTTACGTCGTTATGATCAGGCTTTAGATAAATGTCGTAAAACCAGTTTAGTGTTTTACGTCTGCTTTTAGGTATAAGATAAAGCCACCGAAACAAATTCGGTGGGATTTTGCTCTATTGCATTGAATACAAAAACATATCGTTAGAGAAGATTTGTAACGTTTATAACCTGTAATGTTTTACTTGTAAAATGCTACCATAATACCAGAACATTTGTGTAGTCGATGAGCACCAGCTGTTTGTCAATAACTTAGCACAAGAACTCTTTTGTAGGATTTACATACAGGGCTGAGTAAGCTTATAAAGAAAATATAAGGCTTCGGGTTTTATCCAAAGGATAGCATTAATAGACTGTTTTTTTATTGTCTGACGGGAAAGCGCTTGGCCTCAGCAAGTTAAGATGATATGAATGTGTTAGAGTAGTTGTTATGGCGCAGACTTAGATGGTGGTAACTAGGCAGACTTAAACAGAGTCCTACCACCAACCTAACCGAGCACAATATTGTACCCCCCAGGGGATCGAACCTGGGACCTTTGGATCTGATATCGCTGGGCAAACCACTAGACCATAGAGACGGTTATATGATTGAATCTATATGACTCAAGGAATGATAAAGGGATCGGCGTTCAGTAACAGATATGTTCTTACCAACAGCAAGGCAGGCGGCTAAAACCACGAATCGCGCACTCATGTTGGTAGTCACGTCTGGCGGCGGAGTCGGCGCGGCAACACTGGTGGCGGCGCGGCGGGCTGCGCGCGCGCCGCTGCCGACGCCGCCGCGGCCGCATGTGTAGGGGGGCTCGCGGCAACAACTTCACTTTTTTTTCTAAATAATATATCTTGATTCAGATGCAATATCGTTTTTTTTACAAATGTGAAAATTTTAACATCTAATATATCTTTGTTTTACCTGCAATTGACATTATTAATAACGTTTTGTCGCGTATGGTCAAATTCGCAATCGGTCAAGTGACTGAAGTTTATACAGAGGTGCTCTATGCCGCTCCTATTGTTTAAAAATGTCTGACTGGATCAACCGCTACAATACCTACTGTTTTTTATTTACAACTGCCTTTATAAAAGATTACTTATGTACATTTTTTTAGGGGACAATGGAAATTAAAAATAAACAGTCTATTCGAGGATTAACTAGGTATTTAGAGCGTGCGTCTTTCTTTAAATTTCTTTCTTTTTAATAAGGTTTTTCTTGGAAAGAAAAACCTTATTATCGACACACATATCCACAGTTTGCAAGTAGCTATTATTTAAATCGGCAGCAGGTGACACACCTCTAGGTACATAAAAAACACTTCCCTGTGTCAAATTTACATATAAACTCTTATCTAAAAACTTAAAAGTCCATTGGTGGACGATCGGATTACTATTTTGAAATTCCCATATATTAAAATCACAACATGAGGGACACACAAGCCGCATTTTACATGAGCTGAATACGAAAAGTGGTATCATCAACAGCCCTTTAATGACCACAGATGGACAAAGCCTCCAAAGGGTTAGCTCCGCAGACTGAGTAGGAGGGGTTGATTCTAAGCCTTGTTTTTCTTGCTCGTTTGTTTATTTTTGTATAATAAAGAGTTAATCTATCTATATATCTTAAAAGTGGCGTCAAACAATATAAAAACTTCAACGAGACTACGAAAGAAAACACTAGGTACTTTTCCATTGTATTACTAGTTGAACGCCCGATACTTCGTTATCGTTATGAGCTTGGTGATCGCAGCGCCACATACCTATCAGATAAAATTGTAAATTTAAACCATCAAAGGACACTCTCAAGTTCACTTAACAGTTTAGTGACAAACACACGTACAAGAGAATTATAGATGTTATAGTCTCTTTGTAGCACCAACTATAAATACGGCACGCGCCAGTATTGAGTTCAAGTCAGTATTACGAAAACGGGCATATAACTCGCGGCGTGCTTTGTATGACAACGCTTATATCACGCACGGACACTCGAACATACACACATACACGCGAATGGGAGTGACATAAACAAACATGACGTTCATTGACAGATCACAGCGGCAATCTCTCGATCGTAGAGCTTCCGCAGATGAGTCGAGAATTAAGCGACATCTTTTTTCACAATGGGTAATTTTTTTAGGTTAATAATTGACATTTGGAATCGTCTAGATTCGATAACATTGGTTTTATCGACCGTTTCTTGTACGGTTCTTTACATATCGATCGGTAGACAAAATCGTAAAATTCTATTGAATCTATCGAAAACCTCAGAAAATAACTTTTGTTGACGGTTTTGGTTGATTTTATATATTTTGACATTTTACACGATTATTTTATAAACTTTGAAGGTCTTCGCACAAGTTACCGTTTGAAGTTAGGATGAGGTCTACGATAGAATATATTTTAATTCCCTATGAGGCTCTGGCACTCCCGCGCACTGATGAACATGGCAAAAGCCAGGCAGACCTTTAAAACTTCCATCAGCGATAGGATCATTCAGGCGTTAACCGTTACCGCTGAATAATGTTCAACCCTTTACAAAAATGGTGTGACCAAGTTCAAAATACAAAAATGGTCAACCCGTTGATTCCGTTGTCTGGGGTAGACCTAGAAAGAAGACCTTACCTTCATGATGCTCCCTCCCTTAGTCGGCTTTTACGACATCCTCGAGCGGAGTTGGAGGAATCGATTCTTAAGCCGCGACCGCCACGATCAATACTGGCCTATTCCATCTATCTATCCCCATCTATCACCCAGGCGCTAGGCGGGGAGAGAGATATAATTTATTTTGTCCATCTATATACCTACTGCCGTTTAAGCGTTTACCCGAAAGGATATCCAATGGGCTTTTACATACAGCGTACATTCCGTCATTATTTTTAGTGCTTACCAGTGCATGCCTCTGTGTTTAATTGCATGTTTTCACCACTTGTTTGAGGATAATATGTTGTCTGCCAGTCAGAGGTAGATCTTCTGTGAAAGCTTAGATCAAAAAACAATGTGGAAGTCTCGAAAAATAATGTATTTTTTTTTATTGAACACATGGAAATTTTCAGATCGGAAACATCATTTTTTGTCAAATTAGACTTAGAATCCGATATATTTCACATTTACGATTTTATTTTTTTTTGGATTCTGAAAAACGTGCCCGGAATCTCCATCGAAAGTTTCCGAATACGATCCGATGAGGCTTGCCTAATGTTCGAGAATAGTTATACCTAGCAGTGCTTTCAGAATAGAAGAGCAGTACTTAATCCAAAAATAATGTTTACTCAATATTTTAAGGTGATAAACGCACATTAATGTTTATCCCAAAATAATTTCAACGTATTTGTAATATGGCAATTAGTGACAAACCTTCTGCCAGTATAGTGATATACAAAAAGGATAACGGTAGGTGCACTGATTTGTTGGGTGTAACATCTTCACCCGGAACCCTCAACATACTGAGGAACTGGCTATCTTACCTTTAAATGCTTATTAATGCTATTTAATGGAACACAACATTTTTTTAGAACTATTATTATGGTGACAGAATTAGGTAAGATGGCGGTTCTAGATCTAATTTGAATGTACTGTGCATTCCAAAACGCTGCTTCGATCGAAATGTATCTATTCAGAAAGTTGAATGTGTATATGTGCATTTCCTTGCAGACTGCTATATGGTAAATATGCACCTTTGGACATTTGTAAAGCAAACACGACTGGTGGTTGCTTGATCTGTTTTGTAATAAGTTTCCTCGGTTTCTTGTATTCTTATTATATTTGTGTTTTCCGTTATCTACTTCGCATTTTATAAGCTTTGCTTAGTTTGACGTTAGATGAAATATGTTCTCATTAAGTTCCTGTCTGTACCAAGGTGGTAGGAACGTTCATAAATCAATATTTTCTTCTGGACATTTTACATGGCCATCTAGAGTTTAAGTTAGTGAGATGACTTCAATATTATTATATCTAATTCCACCCCCCCCCCCCCTAATAGCCTGAGGAAGATATGAGTGATATCTTTATGAGTGAGTAGATATTATTTCTGTAAACTAGTTCCCAAATTATAAGCTTTGCTTTGTTTGGGACTAGATGGCGCTGTGTGAAATTAATGTCCTGTAATATTGTTCATATTATTATTTCAAAGACTGACCTATATGCCATGTCACAATTTGCGTTCATTTATTCAACCATTTTTTTCATGTTTAAATATGAGTTAGTTTCAGAAGCCGTTTCCTAACAAAAAAAAACAATCCTTACAATGATATTATTATTTCCATCATTGTTTTTTTTTTCTATAACTAAGGTGTATGGATAATTTGTGACATCAACTGGGGTTTGCTATTTTAACTGAAGGGATAGAGGATTCTACCGTGATTCCGATACCGTTCCGATTTGATCCCCAATCCAGTAGAGTTTTATTAACATATCTAAACCTATCACTGCACAAACTGACAGCTAAGTGACACATGTCATGTTAGAGTAACTATTATGAGACCCGCCTGATTAAGCATTGTCTGCAACCAGTCGGGCCGGCTTTCTTACATCGGTGGTCACGGCGGCGGCGGCGCGGTGGGTGCGCTGACGCAACGTGACAATTACTATTATCTGTAATTGGTCCGCAGGCCCACGACCTACCTGGGGACAGAGCAGCATTCAGGCTAATTATCTTTTTGATTGGGAATTTAGACAGCCATTCAAAATCGACATTCTCTTAATAATGACTCATGCTACCAAAAAATATATTAATGTTTAATTACCTTTTTGGTCCATGCAAAAAACATTCATAGCATAAATAAGCCTTGCAGTTGTTAGCTTAGTAGGTTGTGGGTTCGATTCCCTTCCAGCACAAACATTTGTGTGATGAACATAGATGTTTGTTCTGTGTTTGGGTGTTGTTTTGTATGAAAAGTATGTTTAAAAAGGTAGCTTCCATAAAATGTTATTATGTTTAGTTTGAGGCTTGATTGAGGCGCTGTGTAAAATGTTCAGTAACATTACATTTTATATTATTTATTCAATGAATCTAACGGTTTTTAATCAAAAATAAACTATGAGGTACGTCTATAGCAAAACCCGATGTCAATACATTATCCATCATAGAGTTGAAATTGTGATAAGACAATGAAACATGCCATTGATTTTAAAAGATAAACATATGCATAAATAAATTTGAGTGAAGGCATGGGGTATAATGTTTTCTTGAATCATGAGTGAATGTTTCCTTGCCGATGCCTTTTGTTTTTGGTTACGAAACAAGTACCCATCTGCTTGTGTGTTATTTATGATTCGTAACATTTTTTTTTTACTATTTCACAATTTGATTGAATATGCTATGCTCAGCAGACTTATATATCCAGAGCCCACTGATCACAGGCTGGAAATCTGTGTTTGCTTTCTTTTATGCGGTGAGCTACTAACCTTTTTTATATAATGCGACACACGTAGCTAGTAGCATTGTTTTAGGTTGGGTAGGTTTTATTTTGTTCGTTACATCGAAGCTTTTTCTTACTTTTTAAATTATGTATAAATATTATTCATCTCAGGTGAGATGAAGGCTAAGCACCTACTCGTCGAAAAATAAAAGTAAATTAAAAATAAACTATACATATCTATTGTCATCTGTGTGTATTTCTGTCTTGTCATATAAATTATTTATCTATCTAATATGATTATATTATTAGTTACTATGATAAAAGTAAGATAACCGCTGACATATTTCAATTATTGACTTTGAATCTACTCTCGAACGGGAAGCGGTTTCCCTACGACGACAATTTTGACGCGAATAAGTAGGTAATTTAATTTCACATAACACCATCTAAAAAATAATCTAACACATTCAAATTTAGTAAAGCTATGCGGGAATTAGATGACGGTACCTATGTAATACTTATATTATTTTTCTCGTAAATGTTATAATTGTAATATTTACGAGAAAATATATCAATATAGGTTATTATACAATAGGTACAACACCTAAGCACAGCATAATCATATTCATCCCACAAATACTTGAACTGGGAATTGAACCCACTACCTACAGCGCAAAAGGCAGAGCTACTATAACTGTGCTGTGTGTTTTTGAATGAGTCTATTCTGCATAGTTCTTAAAATGGGTCAAACAAAAAACAAAAAAATAACAGACGTCAAAATAAATATAATTATTAAATGCAATGGTGTGCCCTAACTACATCCCTGGGATTCTTGTTTTACTTGTACTGAAATTTTATTGGTGTTACTTTTAGGCCTGTATGCAATATAATATCTTACCTTATTTTTATATATTTATACCTTTTTGGTTCAGTGCTATGGGGTTTTTTACACGAGTTAGTAGGTATGTATACTATAGAACATAAAACCAAGAATAAATTTAAATTAAGCATAATTTATTATTTCATAAAAATACATTATACGCTAATATCCTAGATGTATGACACATTACGCCTTCTTGGGGAACTTGTTCTTATCCAAGGATTGGCCTTCATAGTAGTTTTCACTGAAAATGAAAATAAACATTATTAGAAAACCTTTGCTCAGCAGTGGTATAGTATAAAAAAAGATTGTACAGTCAATCTGCAACAATATCTATACACTTCATAAGATTCAAAATGTTTATTTAAAATTATCACTTTATATTCGCGTCTGGTGTATAGAAGCTAAAATATTGGGTTTAGTACTTGAGATTTCAAATATATGCTTTGGTGGCCACCACAGCCAAATACAAACTAGCGTATAAAACAGGTACTAAATTTGGCTGTACAAAGAACTGAACAAAAGAACGAAGTGATTCTATTAAATAAGAACCAAAGAACAACGATCGTCAACGGAAAACGAATTTTGAACCGAATGGTCCGGAAATTTCGTACTCAACCAAAATATGTATATTAAGACGGCCTCCCTGATATTACTGTATTTATTTTTAAATATACCGTACTTATTATATGTTTGTGCCGTGTTGCTAGCCGTGGTGGTTTCGGCTATTGCATAGGAACCACCCATTTCCTCCTGAGGAGGTCGTAAAAGCCGACCAAGGGAATGAAATACACCAGGGGATGAGCAGCATCCACTTAAGAACGTAACACTAATACGATAACCAATCCGCCTGTCAAACGTGAAGATTATGGCCCTCCCGTCTTGGAGGAGGCTTATGTTCAACAGTGGACGGTTAAGGGCTGTTATGATGATGATGTAAAAAAAAATGTGAAGTAAAGAATAGTAATGCTTACCATCCTGGCACCTTCTCGGGATTGTCACACATGAAAGTGTCCTCGTTGTAGACTTTGCCGGAAGGACAGCTGCCCTTCTGGGGCTGCACGCCGTTGCGGCAGATGTAGAACTTCTGGCAGTCCTCGGGGTGGGGGAAAGTGGGGTGGGGCAGCGAGCGACCGTTGGGTCCCATCACCTCGCCGTCGGGGCACGAGAAACCGTCGTCAAGGATATCTGGAAATACATCTGTCGTTCAGACTCGGAAAGACCCACTGGCCACTAAGTTAAATATTTAACCCGCCTCTGTGGTCAAGTGGTATCAGTTCTAGAGATTCCGGGTTAGATTCCCAGGGTGACTACAATATTGTGCTTGGATTGGTGGTAGGACTTAGTTTAAGTCCGCCTACCACCATGTTACCAAATGCTGTCGCCATAACAACAATTCTTTAATTGTTGTGTTCCGGCATTTAAAGGTAATATAGTCAGTTCCTCAGTGTGTTGAGGATTCTGGGTGAAGTGCACTTCCACCTTATGCCTTAGCATAACTTGAAAATCAGGTGACATGAAGGCCAAAGCACCTTCCAGTCGTACAATAATCTTATTCGAAAAGTATAACTGGCTTCCATTTAAATTGATCTGCCACCAATTGACCTACAAGATAGGCATGATGTCATAAGAATGACAAGTGCTTACCCGTCGTACAATAAAAATAAAAAAAAAAGTATGTTGGGAAATTTCCGCGGAGTATCCGAAATCAAGTTCCGACGTTATGTTATGACTATTGAGTCTCGAGAGATAGGTAAATGTTTGTTATGGATTTTTAATGGTAAATATTCTTTGAGTAGGATTGCGTATCACATCAAACACTGATGGGACCTGAAAAAGTCCACCTAGCGGGTGATCTGCCTGCCGTAGTCCGGCACCAAACGATTTGCCGTGTTTATGGGAAAGTACTAGCTAAGTACCTCCATCCAGTTCGTCAGGCTTTTGAGGATTCTGGGTGAAGTGCGCCTCCACCTTCGGCCTAATCTTAACTTGTAACCTGGTGAGATGAAGGCCAAGTTTCCCCGTCGAACAATAAAAAAAAGAATAATAATAGTATTCTCAATGGAAACTCTACCTTTGGTGATCTGGTCGCACTTCCTGTTGACGGCTTCCTTCCAGTCGCAGTTGGAGGTCTCCTCGTCAAAGTACAGGCCCGGGGGGCACGAGTGCTCGTTGGGAACACCATCAGCGCAGTACACAAACTTGTCACACGCCTGAAAACAACGCAAATACTGTTATATATACTGTTTTTGATTCAACTGTAAAATGGTGGTAGTTTATGATCTCACTGAGTAAACAAAATTGACTTTGCAAGCAGTTTTTCCAAGAGATGATGCATGTAAAGTACACGAAATAGGGCATCTCAAGTATTGATTGTATGCGAATAAGTTATCTGCAAATTATGAGCATTCTCTAAAGGCAATAACAGTGCAATAAGGGTGAAATTCTAACAGTTTCGTTATAACTGCCCAAAGTTAAACACGCTCTGTAGACAGAAAAAGAAAAAGTCGGGAACCTGTTATCTTTCAAAACATAAGAGTCAAGTTTTTGGGTGTGTTCTCATAAATCTCGTGCCAAGTTCTTTTCGATTCCAACGGCTCTTTTGAGTTAACAAATTCGTTTTTGGAAACCTTATATCTGCGCGGAGGTCATTGGAGTCACGAACGTCCGCGTCCCAAAATAGCCAGCAGGATGTTTCGGTAGCCTTGTCTTGCAACAGGTTATACCGTAACCGCCACTTACCTGGGGGTCGGGATGCACGAAATATCCGTTCTGCCGCGGGCAGTCCTTATTTGGCTTCGGCTCCTCTGAAAATACGCAAGTTTTCATTTCAATCGACGACTTCTCTATTTTTCTTACTAGCTGTACTGAATTCCTAAAAATGACGAGGTTCTCAATTGGAACAGTATTTTTTCTTCTATCTACCCACTAATTAAAACCAACTTGCGTGTTTTTTGTTATCGATGTCTGAAATTGGTTCCCTTTTTATTGTTTGAAATCTGTTGTACATACCAATCATTATGTTAATCTAATTATTTTTAACCTTTCATGTGTGATCAAATTTCACTTTATGTACAATTCTGCAGCTGGAGGGGGTGACCAGCCAATGTACCTCCATTTACCTCCTATTACCTACCAATATACGCTATGGCACAGATTTACATGGAAATAGGTAAGAGATAATATGTCAAGCACTGGCTCTTACAAGCACCTGAATTATATATTGGTATAGGTTTATATTACTCACGTAGTTCCTTCCTTTCGCCACACTCTACATTTGAAGGGATGTCACACAACTCCTTCGTGGGATGATCGTCTGCGAATACTAGACCATCTGGACAAAGTTTTGTTTCGGATTTGCCTGTGAAATTGAAATGTAATCTAGATTAGGCATTTATTTTATAAAAAATTAAATGTTTACAAAAAGACTTGAGGTACGTGTGGGCTAAGTGCAATTTGCATTTATTTTTCTTCGTATTTTACTGAACACTTAAGGTTAACCACATACATAAATGTATCAATAGGTACCTATGTATGCAACCATTTAGCATTTACATTTTTATTAGCAAACGTCCGGGATTTCGTTTCCATAACCCCGTGGAAATTTCCCAGAATCCTTTCTAATCCCACCCCCATACCAGGAATGGAAGCTTTTCTAAAAAAATTTAGTAAAGGACATTTTGGATTTCATGGGTTTATTTTTTTTGAGCTGAACGCACATTATTTTATAAAGATGAATCAAAAGTAATCTAAGTTATTCCCTACATCAGCTATCTGCCAGTGAAACTGTGTACTTTCATATGCATTTTGTAAAAAGCTGTTATTTTAACATTACAAACAGACACTTCAATTTCATTTATCTGTATAGCTATATTACATAAGAAATGAATTACTCCTATTGTATCTTTGTGCATACATTTTCATAAATACTTAAACTACACGAATAAACCTACTAAATGTTGCAAAAGTTCTTTTGCCTTATTACAAATAGGAGAAAGTCACGGACAATGTGTAGTGGGCACCTAATTAGATAGGTAATTAATAAGGCTCATATCACAAGCACATTACTAAACGCCACTGGGCATTATCAACGGAAATCAGCAAGAATGCTAATGCATTGCAGAATTATGCAACGTTACTGTTGAGGTTTACGTTATCTAAATGGATATCTTGAGGTCGGTATTGCTGACATAAAAATATGTTTCAAAACTTTCACCACCTTATTCCGTTTAAAAACGTAGTTTCAATATTATTATATTTGATTTACGATGCTGCGTTAGCTCTTGACCTTGAGGCTCTGGACAAAGATAAGGTCTACGGCAAGCCTACCCAGAAAATGCCTATTTGCTGTCTACTGAATGTGTTGTGGTCGAATAATCGTTGAAAAAAACGGACCCGATTTCTGGTCAGCCCTAGTATATAGTATATCATAATAATAATCATTCATAGTCATGAATCTTCGATTGCGATTACACACGATTCGATTTAATATAATCATTATCTAACACACTTTGTTCACATAACCGTAGTTATCTGACTAAATTACTGGCTAGATTTACTAGAACTGCGAATTTATTAACAAAACAAATAATATTTCACTACATTGACACTGCTTAAAAGTAAAATGGGGTACGTGTGATCTATCTCCTAATGGATAATCAACCCCGGAATACGAAATCTTTGGATTTTGCTAGCGGTTCCAGTTGAATGACCACAGCACAAGAAGAAGAACCTGTAAAGGTACATCTGTCTTTCGACCACCCTCCTGCCAAAGTCCAGCACAAATTGTTTTGCCGTGTTCCGTCAGTACGCTTCCTTCAAAGAAAGGTTGCTCGAACGTAGATCTCATTCTTAATCTGAGCTAGACAATCCCAGTTAACCCATCATTTGTAAAAAAAGGCTTTGTTACAATCGACACTATTCTGTTAAACAATTAGTCGAATCTGAAACGTTAATATCCCAATCGATTTGCTCAGTCATGTGTAAGTCTACTATTGCACTATGACTTGTAATATCTGTGGAAACATGAGGAATTTTCACAGTCTATTTACGTCAGTAATGGCACAAAGGTACAAATACCTATAGAATAGGTATAGGTCGTTTATCCAAAGCTGGAACGTTCGCAACTCACAACAAAGCCACTTAATTATGTATAGTGTGTTTCAAAAATATAATTTGATGTTACCTATTAGTAACCAACACGATTGGCATAAGCAGTCAGAAGCTAACCCATTATTTATAACAAAAAATATAGATCATTATAAAAATTGAGTCTATAGTAGACATGTTTATTGAACAGACGATTCGTATAGCCTTTTTACACGAGCGTTGTGTTGTGCGCTGTGCGAAAAAATCTAGAATAAATGCCTTACGAAATTCAAAAATACTCTGGCATTTAGAATGTTATGAGTTGGGTTCCATTTTAAGGCAAATAGAAACCTTAAGGATAATGTAGGAAACATTATCCTTAAGGTTTCTATTTGCCTTCAGGTCTGCATTTTAGAATATTTGGTAAATAATAGCGTCAAAACACATTGTGGTCCTTTCATACTTATTTTTTCCATATTGGTTCCTAACTGAGTGAACTTTGCGAGTCAAGATTCACTCAATAACCTATATAGAAAATCTAATCATGCAATTAAAAAGCATAGTTTTCAAGCTGCCATTACCGAAAACCATATTATGCGTAGATATCTATATGTGTATATATATCTACGCAGAATTTGGTTTAATGGCATATATACAGGTTTCAGACTTGGCCTCAGTGGCCCTGGAAAAAAACTCATATATATATATATATATATATGTCATGAATATATCTATATATAGGTATGTATAGATTATATATAGATTGAGGCTACACGTGACCTCAAGAGCTGGTTCACATTTAGGCCAGTGAATTAGCATAGCTATTCAGCGTGGCAATGAAGCCAGTGTCTTGGGCACGCTCCCGTCTGTCACTGGTCTGGAACAGTTGAGTTACCTATAGGCCGTTTGTAACGGTCCTAAGGTAATCTGACTGATTCCTTTGTACATAGTTAGTTAAATTGTATATTTTATTGAATAAAATAAACAATAAAATATGTCTGTGGGATATTCAAACTACTCCCACATTAGGCATTGGGTAGTGCATTACATTAACGATTCTCTTATTAGGCAACGCAAAAGAACTTTTACGATACATAGTTGTTGACCTTTCATACGATACTGACCTTTGCTGCATTTGTAATAAAGGTCACACTGGTATTGATCCGGGTAGAAGCCACTCTTCTCTGGGCAGTTGAATTCTTGAGCTGAAACTAAAAATATTATGACCTTTATTTAAGTAGTTTAGGACCAAATTCCTACGCTGATAAAATAAGTATAATAAAAAGCATTTCTTTTTTCATTGGGTAATATGTATCGATTTGAATTTTTCACAAAATAGTTGGATCAACACCTATCTATTTGTTAAATCAAACAAAATTAATCTACCATACACCGAGACCTTGAAATAGGATTAAATATTAAAATAGACCCCCATTAAAAAAAAATGTTACGTTACGCATTGAATTTGTTTTGATGGACTTAGGAGACTAATCATAATTTGATCCCTTTTACAGGTTATTTTTTTATAGGTAGGTACTAAAATTCATCATTTATTTCATTTCATCATTCATTCATCATTTATCAGTAATTTATTTTGTGCACCCTCTAAGGTGGTCTGGAAGAGATCGCTTTTAAGCGATAAGAACGCCCATTGTACTATTAATTTAAGTTTTAAATTTGTAATTGTTCTATATGTTTTTGGTGTACAATAAAGAATTTTCATTCATTCATTCATTACTAAAAAGTAATTGATCGTGTGTTCTGTATTAACATACAGTTTTTGCTCAAGTCATTAGTAAGCATGTCATAACAACATCCTACTTAGTATTTTTCACTATTAAAAATATTTTAAAATTTTACAATTAAAAATATTTTGTTTCCAAATTTGACCTGAAAGGACCCGGAAACGTTAGTCATTGCAAAACTATATCTTGGTTTAACCAAAAACCTTGGATATAAAAACCGATATTGAAACCAAACTGAATCATAGCCTTGTTTCAAAACAGCTCCAGCTACCACTATTTAATCATAAAATCTATAAATCTATCCATATATAAATATGTTGACCAGGCCAGCTGAGATTTTCTATTTATCTAATATACAAATACGACATTAAAATCAATGCCATAACAATCTCGTTTCCATACATTTTTAAGATTATAAGCAGGCAGACATTACTAGTGTTGGGAAATCGCATTCAAATTTTAAAGCCTGAATATGAAGAGTTTGTTATTATTTGGTTTATAACCTTAGTATAATTTATCAAGTAAATAATTTTAGCTAATAGGTAAAAGTATATAGTAAGTGTATAGTATAAGTATAGCAAATAGTAGTTTCATTTTGAAACTAAGCTTGTGTAATCTGGGGCAAGTCATTAAAGTGTTTATTTTTTATAATCGGTCACCAAAAACAAATCAGCTAAATAGTTATTTTGACAGCACAGAAACCGAGGTGGAGTACGTCAGTTGTTCAGTTTTTATTTTGCACCCTGAAACATCTTGATTTACTTGTTAAATTTGTTTGATGACAAAATTCATGTGCGAGGTACTGATTTTAAAAGATAATGTAATGTGTGGTCATTAAATCCAGTTATTAACCAGCCACTAAAACATTGGTAAACTTTCGTTCCGCCAATATCGATATATCTCCACCAACACGAAATGACAATCGCGTAATTTTCTATTACGAAAATGCGATACATTCTCGTGAGGAGCTTTAATGGCCACTTTGCCCTTGCAACATGCATCGATCGAAATCGCTAAGCTGGTGGTACAGTCAGGTGCCTATACCGCACTCTCACTATTTTACTTCTTCCACTATCACTATCTTCACTCATAACTTAATGTAACAACACGAGTGAAGATAAACCAAGTTACTTAAGGCAGAACGATCACAACACTTGTGGTAGAATTCCGCCCCTGTGGCTAAACCACAGAGGTCCACTGGTGGTTCGCCCACCAGTTTCAGATCCAGAGATTCCGGGTTCGATTTCCAGGGGGAGTACAAAATTGTGTTTGGTTTCCACCACCACCATCTTACTTATTTATGTCGCCATAACAACAATTAATCTTAAAAATTGTTGTGTTCCGGCATTTTGAGGTAAGATTTCCTCAGTTTGTTGAGGGTTCGAGGTAGAGTGCGCTTCCACATCGGCCTTATCATAACTTGAAGACCAGGTGAGATGAAGGCCAAATACAAACTAGTTCTACAATAAAAAAGGACCATTAAAGTTCCACCTTGCTAGTCTTATACATCCGGCACGATTTGCAGTGTTTCGGAAGAGCCAGTGCTTTCTGGTAATGCTCTAGAGCTAATGCTAAAGTTAATGCTCCAAAGTTCACCTTTCATTTATACAAAAAAAGGTTTTCAACATAAAATAAATTAAACTGTACTGGTTGTATTGGCACAAAACGCAGCTAAGAATACTTACGCTTTCGTTTGGTAGTAGTCTGGCTCAGCTTAGATCTATAACTGCTTTTATCTATATCAAGCCTCATAGCTCAGTTGGTAGTAACTCTGCCTTCTGAGCTATAGGTTATGGGTTCGATTTCCATCCAGGACAAACATTTGTGTGATAAATAAAGATGTTTGTTATGTGTTTGGGTGTTGTATTGTATGATAAGTATGAATTAAAAAATAGTATTTAAGTATTCTATCCGTAATCTACTTCCCATATATAAGCTATGCTTAGTTTGGGGCTAGATGGCGCTGTGGGAAATTAATGTCCCGTAATATTTATTTAGGTATTATTACTATCAGCTCTTACCACGTGTTCACGTGGCTCAAAGACGGCCCAGTATCTAAGCACCAAATCATTTGAATGGATAAGCTTACAATCTAGGAGTGACTGTCCCACACTCTTGTTTATTCTGTAGCCGAGTGTTGGGACGCGTGAGTGAAAGGAGATTGAATGGACACATTTGGCATATCGGAACAATTTGGTTTAACAATGCTGGCCATGTGGCCTTGGTGACAACTGACTACACGAGTTTATGGTAGAAAACTATTTTTGTATATTTTGAATGTCTGGCGTATCGTGTACGACTTCATCTATATGAAACAAAAGATGAAACGTCAAACGATGAAACATTTTGTTGCGTCCAAACTACCTTATACCTCTATTGCAGATACGTCTTGTGAAATATCTACTTCAATAATGCTACATTTACCTAATAAATTGAATCGATAAGATTGAATCGATTTCAAAACAACATAATGAAAGCCAAGCGCGACAATTTATCTTAAAATGACATGCTGAGATGATTGATTTGATATTTTCGAGACATTATAGGTACTATATATATTCATGAAAGGTAATTAATGATTATAATGTCATTATTTAACGAAGACATTTGGAGGGCCATACCGACCTACCAAATAAGAGAGAATATGATTGTTCTCCATAATTAAAAAAAAACAAATATCATAGAAATCAAAAGACAAAAAAAATTATTAATCTAATGTTCCCAAACAGGTTGTTTCCTTAGTTACCTTTAGCTTCTTTAACACAAACCTTCATTTAAACATATTTATAAATTTATAATTAAATATATACATACAATTATAACTCACTGACAAGAATAATTCAGCGGCCAGTTGTGAGAGTCAAGTATGGTGCTTTTGAGTGTTGCGACCAAAAAACACTAACTAAATAATTTCCTATTCAACTCTTGACGATTCGTAAACTCTAGTTTTATATTTTATAGCACTACAGGCAAAGTTTATATTGACTCATTTGAAAAACTTACCTATCCCGCAGACAGCAAGGCCCACGACAAACAACAAACTTTTCATTTTTATATTATTATAATGGATTATTATTGTACTAAAAACACGTGCAACTCCTGCCAAAGGTTGCGCGGTATTGGTGCTTGCGCTTATCTTAGCCTCAACAGCTCGCCTACACCCGAACGACTAAAGCACCTACAATTAGTCACTTTTGTAATTCTACACTCGAAATTTCTTTTCGAAAATGCCTTTTTATTGCTTAAGAATGCTTTTGACAGTACTGTATTGCCGCGAGTGTGTGTTTTAGGTGACGGAACCTGACTGATGATGGATTTACATGTAACTCCTATAAATACACAGGCAGGCAGTTATTTTTTAATATTAACGTGATGTAACGTTACACTGTCTTCTTGACAGTTTTAATGTATTTTTACAAAGTTTTACTGTTGTCGTAAACTTTCTCAAGGAAAGATCAAATGTCAAAGGTAATGTCCATAGAATAGAATTAATCAAAAATACCCAGGAATGTTTAAAATTAATGTTACTTTTTAACCGACTTTAAAAATAAGGAGGATATTCTCAATTCGTATACTACACAGGTGGTCCCATTGTCATCAGGTCAGGATCTGATGATGGGATCCTGGAAATATCGAGGGAACTCTTAAAATATTATAGGAACACTTGAAGCGATTTGGGTGTATTACCTCAAAAGTAAAGAAAACACGGAACCCGTATAGAACCACGCGTCTGTCTGTCTGTCCGTCCATTTGTCATCAAGATAATTGGAAAAAATGCGTCATCCAGGTAAACGATATTGTATCATATTCTTCATTATAGTCGGTTATCTTTTAAGTTTTTAAAACGTATTTTTTTTTAATTAATATATTCTTATGACACGTACACACACAGAGAGAGAGAGAGAGAGAGAGAGAGAGAGAAGATACACTGGATGTTCTCCCATACAGTATACAGTGCCAAATTTAAAACACCAGAACGGAATATTGACAATCTGTCAACTATGACAGTATACCAACAAGCAGATCAGATAAGGAAAACAGGGCTCTGAGTATTTTACTATAGAATCATTCATAAAAAAGTCCTTTAAACACTCTTACTACTAAGCAATTGTGTCTCCCACAAAAGCCACGACATACAGTAGGATAACCAGCTCATAGATTTATAATAAGTAAATTAACTCGTTATGTACATTATGTACGTGAAGTGCTGCATATATATGGTCCTGAGAGGACAACCTCTCTTCATGGTCAATTTCACGGCAGCGTTCAAAGTCATGCACTGAACTGATTTATGTAGCTCATTATAGTTGACTAGTGAATGTCTGCGACTTTGCTTCCGTCATCCTAAGAAATTTAAAAAATACATAGTGCCAAATAATTTAAGTTAGCTACCTACAACATGATGCTAACCTAAAATATCATATCCATAAAACTACCTAACGACCGCTGGTTTGGACTGTGCTTTCGGCGTACAGCCTGTTAATTAACAGATAATCATTATTATTAGAATTCACAGATAAAGCTATTGTATAATGGTTTTGAGTAGTTGGATTTAATTTGAAGGTCGTGGACTTTCATGTTCTTGCATTCCTGACAAGGGAATGTGAATAAAATCTCTGTCACAGCCTGGCAGGAAATCTGACTCAAAGCAAACTTCACTCAACTTTTATCCTTAAGTTCTCGTGTGATGCATACTTCATTGAACATTATACTAGACCACTGACGGTGTTCGAATCATAAGTCAGACAGTGTAGTGCCTGATAAACTAGTCTACATTGCGTCTGACATATAAAGTCATGACGTAATTTGAATTTTGAACCATTTGCAGCTTAGTTGAACGTTGAAGTAGTGAATGAATGTGGGTGCCGGTGGCTTAGGACTCTATATAGCATCAGGATCCAATGCAGCATGAGCCAGCGATCGAGCTCTATATTGTTATCTAAGAACAGTCACAGAACTGACTAATGCTGAGTTTTATAAAGATCCTCGATAAACTTTTGAACCTAAGATTTTTTTATCATATTTTTGTATATCAAGTGATTGCACTAAGACTTGGTTCCAACATTTACTAATGTTATAATGACACAAAAATTCACTACCCGCTACGGGACTCGAACCCGCATCTTTTTCCTTAAGCCGGAAACGCTCTAACCAATTGAGATCACATAAATGTAGGTATACTATTTGGAGGATTATGTTTCTTGTCGCACTGTTTTCTGTTCAGGATCTGCAACACAAGTCGATGACTTAGTGTAGATCCTGATGATGCAGAAAGCAAGCCATTCTCTTATAGGTTATAGATGTTATTTAAGTATACCTTTACGTTGCACTTTTCTATGTGTGTAGTTATAAAGCTTGTTGTATAATAATTTAGAGAAATAAATGAATGAATTGAATTGAATTGAATTGAATTGTTTTTTTATTGTAAGACGGGGAAGCGCTTGGCCTTCATCTCACCTGGTTACAAGAGTATAGGTGGAAGCGCACTCCAACCATAATTCTCAATAGATAGGAACTGGCTACCTTACCATTTGGCATTAAATGCTTGAAATGCCAACCAAAATCTAATTTACAACCAATTAAAATCAATATGTAGGTATGACTATACCAGTACGACAACATTTTTAGTGAATATTTCAAATTGTTTCCAGCAATTTCAAATAAGGTCTAAACTGATCGCATCACAGTCACTGATGCAATTTGTTCGGACCTTTGATTATCATGATAATTGACATCGCATGGCTGGACACTAGGCGCAACTTGGGCAGTTTTCATAGCAATTAATACATGAGTTCTGATAAAGTCAAATTAAGCAACCTCACAATTACTGTTGAGTAATGCCTACAAACTGGTCTAGACTAGTCGTAGGAGCAGGCGTGCCCGATTTCACCTCGTCCCTACTGGTTGGCATTGTCTTCGATTACGTCATTTATGTATGACAAGTTCAAAGGTACGTTAATCATACTAATATTATTAAGGAAACCTTGGATGTTTAGATGGTTGTCTGTTACTTCTCTTCTTACGCCAAAATTACTGGACGGATTAAGCTGAAATTTCGCTCACAGTCAAAATCAAAATGTCAAAATTCATTAAGATTTGTTAGGATAATTTTGAGACATCAAATCTACCAGGAAACCATACGCAAAACAATAACTATAAGAAAAAGTTTATTTTATTGTTTTGATAGATGTTTGTTTCATCACATAATTACTTACGGATTGAGCTAAAATTTTGGATAGTTATTATATTGGACCAAGAATAGCATATTTATAGCGGTAACCACGCGGCAAAAGCTTGATTTTATATTGTATGGGTAATACGCTATAGACTCAAGCTTCTGCAGCAGACATTCCTGTAATAATAGAATTGAAACTTGTGTGGCTATGCAACATAATTAAATAAAACGAAGCTCGTGAAGAAGGGGTCTCAAAATGATCTCGAAACGTCAGCAAATCGACGTATAAATTTTGTGGTAATAATGGCATTTTATTACCAGCCATTCAGCTAATCTACCAATCAATGAGTCATACAAATAATTCAGTGAACTTATATCATTATTATGGCCTCACAGCTCAATTAGTTGGTAGTAGCTCTGTTTTCTACGCTGTAGGTTGTGGTTTCGATTCCCACCCAGCACAAACATGAGTGATAAAATATAGATGGAGTGTGATTATAGATGTTGGTGGTTGGATATTACATTGTAGTGTTTGATAACCAAAAATAAGTATCTAAGTGATTTTGATACGAAAATCGAGTAATTATCGCGTATTACATATATTTGCCCTAGACCTAGTTCTTGACATGGCTTCTCGCAGGTAGCTCCCAAGTTCCGCTCTGCCAGTGGCCACAGCTAGTGCAACCCCACCGAAACGTCGGGATAATATAGGAAAAATACGCCCTAAGTACCATTTTTTTTAATAATGTGTTCTAATCGTGTAAATTTAAAAACGACTGATTTTTTTTATTGTACGACGGCGAAGCGCTTGGCCTTCATCTCACCTGGTTACAAATTGAAATAAGGCCGAAGGTGGAGGCGCATTTCACCCGGGATCCTCAACAAACTGAGGAAATGGCTATCTTACCTCTGAATGCCGGAACACAACAATTTTAGAATCGTTGTTATGGCGACAGAATTAGGTAAGATAGTGGTAGCTAGCCAGGTGGACCCAAACAAAGTCCTACCACCAACCAAACTAATCACAATATATTGTACTCCCGATGGGAATCGAACCAGGGACCTCTGGATCTGAAATCGGTGGGTTGAACCACTAGACCACAGAGGCGGTTAAAAAGCTGTGAACAAACAAGTGTAGACCAAATGGTTATCCGCTTTCGTTATCAAGTATCAATAACCGGCAGTCTCTATCTCAGCCTTTATATTTAGTCTCCTAACGTGCGTAGGTACTCAGAAATATGATAAATGTATACAATCAGGTATAATATGACACACTAGGTTGACTGAATATATAAAAATGGTAACAAGTCTGTTGCCATTGTTACCTAGATAAAAATAATTCCTTTGATGAATGCGTGTAGGCAGCCTACTGATCCTATCTCTTTCGTGGTGAAATGAGACATAGAGAATTCCTTTATTTCTAGTTGAACTTTGAGTTGAACTAGTGGAATAGAGGTAAATTATCAAGGTATTCCAATAGTTAGCGGCTTGTTTTGTTTGGTATGTTATGTATATGGGTGAAAAAGAAAATTAAAAAAGTTTTTAATGTAGAGCGGGTTGTAACAAGTACTAATTGTCTGCTGATCCCCTCTCTCTCTGAACACTAGGAACAGCCTGTATCGTGGGGACCAATACACGATTACCACTTGGTTAGCCACGTCGTGGACAGTAAACTATTTTTGACCTAAATTAGCCAGGTTTTCATTTTAGAAGAGTTATTAAAAATTATAAACAAATCATATTAGTATATTAAAAAAGTCATATTTACTACACAATAAAAATTTTGATGTATAGATTGCTAATGCAAGGCAAATTATATTTCAACCCGTCTCCAGTTTTAACTATATTACTATATACTTGAATGTAAGGTAGCTCCTAACCCAAATGTTTTTATCAACTGAAAACAGATCCACATAATGACCAAATTTTGACCCTCACTTCAACCGCACCCGACCTTGATCGTTAGAAACGGTTACTCAACATTTCCCAATACTGCTAAAACATGAAATCCTTGCAACTGCAGCTGCATAGCTCTAAATTTATGTTTTGATAGATTTGAATTAAACTATAAAAAAAACAAGGTTTCTGCGAGATGTTTTTTATATCTTATTTGTCTTAAATAGTATTGAAATAACGATACACACACACACAACTTACCTAGTACTATATGGACTTTTATTGTATATCATTAAATTGGTCTTTTGTTATCTCAGTTACATCAGTAATCTAAAATCTTACTTGATTGGCAGGTCTTTCTAGATCAACATCTTAATAGACTACGTGCTCTTAATGATCTAACATAAAAAAAACCTATCGTTTAGTTTCATAGTAACCCAGTCAATTGTTTTCTAATCCTTTCGCTACAGATGAAAGAGCTGAGGTCTTCCACTTTGCAAGGTAATTGTGTTTAGAGGCCGATAACAAAAAAGCTTGCTCTGACTGCGTTCGAGGTTAACGACCTATAGAGGTGCAAGCAGTGATAGTTGATTTCTACCACAGTACAAAGTAAAGCTTTCAGTCGGATTTGTCGACCAAGGATGTCATGGTTCATTAACGTTGGACTAATAGGTACATAAACTTTTGGATGCATCCTGTCTAGTCCAGAGGTTTTTGTCCATGTCTTGTTTTGTTCTATTTTATTTATCTTTCTTCACAATACTATTATTAAAAGCATTGAGTGACTTAAAGCTATACAAGACTAAACAAGATTGCCAGTTCCTACAGTAGTGTAGCCAAGAATATCGCATCTACTTTGGAAGCTCTTTCGAGGCTTAAAATTTAGTAGTTGTAGTTAAATAGTTGACCAACATTCGACATTATTCTCTTGTATATGTTTTAATTTTTCGTTATGTCTTTGGCTTTATCAAAAGTAAGGTAAACTAAATTGAATGAAAATGTAATTTGGATTACCGCTAAGCCGTATACTCGAGTTTATACATATAACTGTAAGTTAGCACCGAGTGAGCGTACAATAAAATACTATAACCAAGATTTAGCATACTAGCTTAGTGGCTGCTTTATTATTACTAAGATGACTAGTTAGCCTAGGTACTTACTTTCATTGAACAAGCATACGGAATACACTATTGACAATGAATTTAAAGACTATAAATAACTCTCAAACAGTAAAAAGTAATGTTCAGCCATTTCATCTGCATAGTGGTTGGCGAGTGCAAATAGTCAGTATCGTAAATAGTGATGATCTTTAATTGTACAGTTTAAAGCGCTTTATGACCAGAAGTAGAAGCATAAAAATACAACATTAAAATGTTAAATTATCGCTAAATTAAATCTTCAAGAGACATTATTATAGCAGTTTGGTTACAAGACGAAACTTTTCTTGGAATGGGAAAATTTGATTAATTTTCCCGGGTTAGAAACAAAAGGTTTGTAATTATTTATTTTTATGGATCGTTCATATTAGTACCTTTTCATAGTAAAATGGATTTGCATGCAAGTTCATTATTTCTTGAGGGTATACGTAAGAAGGTTGTGTGTCTGTTTTAAAAAAAATAGTTATGAATAGTTAGAATAGTTACGAACTTTCTCGAATCTTTTAAAAAAAGATTGTATGAAATTTTGTAATTTTTTTAATTAAAGAATATGGAAATTAGTGTTTAGGCTCACAACATTTAAATCAAAGTGAATCAGTATTTATATAAAATCAAGGGTCAACATAAGTCGAAAGGTTGAACGTAATTAGATAGGGTATGACGATAGGTAAATTTTTTATTTTTATTTTATGGTACGACGGGGAAGCGCTTCGCCTTCATTTGGTTACGAATTGAGATAAGACCGAAGGTGGAGGCCCGGAATCCTCAACTAACTGAGGAACTGGCTACCTTACCTCAAAATGCCGGAGCATAACGTGGTGGGCTGGACTACTAGACCCCAAAGGCGGTTGTTTGTGAAAAAATACTAAACTAAAAACTGTGTGTCGTATAGTTTTGGAGATATTGAAGTTTTCGCTAGGAGAATGTTTGCCTGTTATATTCTAACGGGTAGGCGCACAGTTAACCGACTTCAAAAAAAAGAAGGAGGTTCTCAATCTTTTTTTTTGTATCATTGCTATCTATGACTTACTTTAAATTTGTTTAATAACCAAATTTTAAACCTTTTGGAAGAAAAAATGTGAAACATAAAGTCAGATTTTCACATTCTAGTACTTTGAAGAGAGGTTCTAGACTCTTATCTAAATCAATGTCTATATCTATATATATGTATGTATAAGTTCGATCACCAACCAAACCAAGCACAATACTCTCCTGGGGATCGAACCCGGTATTTCTGGATCTGACACCTGGGGGCGAACCACCACAGAAGCAGTCAAAAAAATAAAAAAAAAATTAAGGAGAAAAAGTCAGAAAGCCAAGGTTTCATGTTTTTTACGGTCGTAATTCAAAATTTCAACCATTGGGTGACTACTAGCTCGAATGGATATGCTAATCTTACTTTTCCCACTAAGCCTTATTGAGAAGGGGAATAATATCCTTATACTTACGTAGGTAGCACTGAGTGCCCACATGTCCACTCCTTCTACGGTTGCCAGGAAGAAACAATGATTTTAGCGATAAAGCCTCCATAAATCCATTTTACTTATACGCGATGTCACTTAAATTTTGTAGTGTCCTATGTAATTTATTTGTACAATAAAGTGTTCATTCATTCATTCACTCATATATTCGTACTTGAATTTTATAAAAGTGAAAAGTTATTGAAACAAACCTTGAACAAAACCTTACTAAGCTTTTGATGGCAGAAGATTTTTAGAAAAACGAACAGTTCAAAACATACTTAGTGAAAAACTGATCCAACTCTGGAATATTCTTGTGCAATTATTAAAAAAATAATGTTTTTAAATCAAGCAATATGATTTAGAGACATTATTTCTCTAGCATTCAAGAATCGCTTAATTGCTTTTCATAGCATCATCATCAACAGCCCATTAGTGTCCAGTGCTGGACAGAGCCTCCTCCAAACCGGTTTTTTTTTGCCATAATCACCACGCTTGGCAGGCGGATTGCTGATCGCAGTTAATGTGTTGGCAGAAGAAAGCTGCTGCCCTTCTTTTGGTGAGACTCATATTATATTTCATAGCGTAATTAAATAAAAATAAATTAATTCATTAAACATAAATTAAATCATTCAAATTGATTTAACAATCTTCATAATATATATTAATATGTACGAAAATATTAATGTAAAAATAAATTAAGGAATTCATCCAACTTATACGTCATACAAATAATGTAATAACATAAACAGAAATCAATTGTGAGTGTTTTAATAATTAGAAATCGAATTAGATTAAATATTAATAATTTTCTGCCAGTTTGTAATGTTTTACTGCAGGACCATTATCATAAGTAGTTATTATTAAGTAGGTAGATACAATTATAGTTGTTAATATATTCATATTAATGGAGCTACGCAGATACCGTATCCCACTGCCACTGTAAATTTCCAATTGCACATTTATTCACTCGTTTGGGTACCCCGTTTTTTAATTCAGTAGCTATGTTGGCGATGGGTAGAAATAAAAAATGTATCAATTATTTAACTTAAATTGTATTTAACTTATCAAGTCTTACAGCTTTAAACTAAAGTAAATATCACTAGAATTAAGATCTCGCTTTGGGTCCGGGCGCCACCGCTTCGTCTGAGTCCTTGTACCAGTCCTCACTGAAAAAAAGAAAAACATAAAGTAAGTAAAGGAAAAAAATCGTAATCAATTAACGTTTATTAAGTTTTTTTAGCATCACTTGAAACTTCATCATATCGCCTGATTGGAATCCACCAGCATACAAAGAGAAAAGCAAGAACCTCAGACTAGTTCGTTTTCCGGTTTACACTGGGCGTGAATAAAACGAACCAAAACTGAACCTAAGCTTGTGTATATTATACAGATGCATGTCAAGAAAAGATATGGACTGATTGTGGTAAAAAAAACTGGGTTTGAGAGGAGTGGAGAGACTTCCAGAGCTGACGGCTGAAAGGAATTCGTGGAAAAAGATGTGTTGTGTTAACACCCTCGCGTAGAATGAGCACAAGGTCTCAAGTACTGCCTCTAGCAGTGGTCGTTATAACGCCAAGTCAGAAGCCTTTGACGGTAGATAGTACAGTCTGACACTAGAGCTGCGGCGGGCAGCGCACACTAAAAGGAGGAAGGTTCGAGAACCTAAAGAAAGTAACTTACCATCCGCGTACGTTCTCTGGCGCGTCACACCTCTGCGTCTCCTCGTTGTAGACCTCTCCAACCTGGCAGCCGAGGTCCCTGGGCTCCTGTCCGTTTAAGCACACGTAGAACCGTTGACAGTCGCTGGGGTGAGCGAACTTCGGGTGCGCGACGATCTGGCCTAGAGGGTCAACTTGCTGCTCTTTGGGGCACTCGAAGCCGTCCTTGAGCTTTTCTGTAATGACAAAGGTATGGCTTAGCTATTTCCATCTCTTGTATTTTAACCGCCTCTGTGGTCGAATGGTTCAACCCACCGATTTCAGATCCAGAGGACCCGGGTTCGATCCCCATGGGGAGTACAATATATTGTTATTGGTTTGGTTGGTGGTAGGACTTTGTTTGGGTCCGCCTGGCTAGCAACCACCATCTAACCTAATTCTGTCACCATAATAACAATTCTAAAATTGTTGTGTTCCGGCATTCAGAGGTAAGATAGCCAGTTCCTCAGTTTGTTAAGGATTCCAGGTGAAGTGTGCCTCCACATTCGGCCTTATCTTAACTTATTACCAGGTGAGATGAAGGCCAAGCGCTACCCCGTCGTACAATAAAAAAAAATCTACACGGGAAAGCGTGGAAGTGTACTTCACCTTGAACCCTCAACAGAATGAAAGGCTATCTTAACTCAAAATACCGGAACATCAAAATAATAAATCATTGTCAACATAACAACAGGCTAATATGTAGGTTGTAAGCTGGTGATAGCTAGCTAGGTAGACAACAAGTCCCACAAAAAAAAAGCAAGTACAAATTGTAAAGTAAAAACTGGGAATCAAACCCCGAACCTGTGGGTCTGATACCGGTAGGCGAAAACACAGAGGCGTTTAAAACACATAAAGACAATGGATATGAATGAAAATGTCGACATATCTTTGGTAAGAAAACGGTATTTTTATCTGTAAATTACATTCCAATACGTATTGCTTTGTATTTTTTGTGCATTGAAATAGCACATGAGAATTAATGTCCTGTAATTTTTCAAAGTCCATCGCGCAAAATGGATTATTATTGGCTCATTTTAATTATAAATGAATCCTTGGAGGGTAAAATTAGAACTCACTGTCTTGCGCGTTGCAGCCTTGTCTGCCCGCAGAGTCGGGCCACACGCAGGTGCCAGAGTACTCGTCGAAGTGGAGTCCAGCAGTGCACTTGACCTCGATGGACTCTCCCTCGATGCAGTTGAAGAAGATGTTGCATACCGCCGGGTCTGGGTGGGCGAAGAATCCGTTGCGGCGCGGGCACTGGGCGGAAGGCTTGGGGGGCTCTGTGGAAATAAGCTTGTTCACACACATACTCAGGTATTCAAACATATTTATTTCCTGTTCAATGAGATAAATCGTATGTACCTACTGGTTTTATTGCTGGAGCGTTTACGATTATTTTACTTTGTTATTACTATTAAATAGGTTTTAATAGTAATAACAAAGGAAAATAATCGTTTTTCGAACAAAAACAATGTGTTCTTATCGCAAAAGTTTACAAAAGACCACTACAAAGTTAGTTGCAGTATTTTTTTTTCTGGTGTGATTGAAGCAATTCCCAGTAATAAAGAAATAAAAATAAAAAAACTTAGGGATAAATTAAGAGAAATTTTCGTCTTGTTTCAACTGTCCGGCTTTACAAAAAAAAAACTTTATAACATAACAGACATGGTTTTAACCAAAAGCTGTAGGTACCGCACCATAGTACCACCTACCTAAGACCTTGAGTTTGTCACAGTGATGGTGGTTTACAGAAATGAGGAAATTAACTGCAGGATATGTATTAATAATATCCTGCAGTTAATTTCCTATAATATTTAATAATTGTAAGTACCCGGAAAACATTCTTTGTGATTTTATTGTAATATCTACGTACCATGTTTTAATAATCTTTATGCGGTCATTGGTTAGTTTGACCAAGCAGAATAGGTATATCTACCGGCCTTTTTTTAACCTGTAGGAACATATTCCACTGCTGCGGAAATGTTTCCACTTTTGTCCATGAAGGATTTTATTTCTACCATATTTTTTATGGTTCTGTACCCAAAGGATGCCAACGGCGCCCTATAACTGATCCTTAGCTGTGTGTGCGTCCATCTGTCTATCAGCGGTTCTCATGAAAAAGGGGACAGTTTAAATTTTAATAGTGCCTACCATTACAAAAAAAATATAAAAATAAAATCAAATTAAAGACAGATACCCTCTGTGTCCGCACATTGGCTGGTGTTATTTGTAACACCAGCCTACACACCTATGTAAATAGCAGACAGTAAAAGTACGTGAGATTATTCACTGTCTACATAATAAAGCTCTTTCAAAAACCGAATCACGTACAAAATATGTACAATGTATTCAAACCCCAGCCGACGGTATCTGTTACCGTAAAATTGTGCCAAGAAATACTAATGTACAGTACCTTTATTGCTAGCTTAGACTTTTATATATTTTAGCACGAGAAACATCTGATCTACAGAGTTGGGTATTATATTTGAGGGACAATAGTGCCTGGGATGTTTACGTTGTATATTTAGGCTTAGACTACCCTACACATAACCCTCCACTGTTAACCATCCCGTTATGGGATCAGTCGATTTCCCGAAGTATGGCGATCATCCCAAATAGGGACCCGATGTACTTTCTCATAATTTCAAAGAAGAAGCTAACAATTAATGAAACTTTCCCGAGCACACCTATTTATAAGTGTACGGGATAGAACAGGTAAGCGACCAAGCCTTTCATTTAGCCAAAGCTAGTAGCTGTTTTGTATGCAAACGAAAGTTCAAATCCGAGAGCCAGTGTCAAAAATATGTTTATTCAACAATAACATAAATTAATGATTTCATTTCTAATTTGGCCAGTAATTTTTATATATGCATGGGCAGATAGATTGCGACAGCTGTATGCAATAAAAAGTAAACATAGGCATGGTATTGCATACCTACTTATATTTTACAAGTCGACCTAGAAAGGCAACGGTGTGCGCCGACCTAGGCGGTCAAAGGTGTCTGGGTACCTTCACTTCAGGAACTAAAGCAAACTGTCTCAAGGGGACATAAATCTATCATTTAATACGCTACTTTAGTTGGAGGTCTTGGCAATCACTTTTGATGCTAAGCTCTTAAAGCCTCCAGGAACATAAATCTTTTGTCTATATCTACACACGATACACCTTCTTAATATGTTTTACTTACGTCTATTACACTTACTAGAGCTATTAGATGTGACACAACCTTGCTGATGATATCTCTTGTAATTACCGACATTACTTATCTTAGTATAATCTATTGTTATTATTATGCCAGCAATCATTATAAAATTACAAAAGAGAGAAAAAACAAATAGAACGTAACATATTGTTACGAAGTTACGAGCAAGACATAGATATTAGTATTGACATTTATTTTTCTAATTCATAACACTCAAAGTGGTATACTAAAAAGCTGGCTAGTTAGCTAGTGTTTTTATTTTAAATACATTCAGCATTTTTGCCCTTATACCTACTAGCAAGGATATTATTAAATAAATATATAACAGGACATTGATATCACACAGTGCTATTTAGTCTCAAATTAAGCATAGCTTGTAATATGGGAAATAAATGATATACTTTTTTTGTAAATACATACTTATCATACAATACAACACTCAAACACAGAATAAACATATATATATATTCATATAACAAATGTTCATCCTGGTGGGAATTGAACCCACAATCTACAGCGCAGAAGGCAAAGCTACTACCAATTGAGCTATGAGGTTTGTTACTGAGCTACGAAACTTGATATCTACACATATTATTCATTTGTTTATTATCAACACATTCAAATACTCACGGAGCTCAGTCCTGTCTCCGCAGTCTACGTTGAAGGGCTGGTCACATTTGTTGATCTTCCTGATGGTGGGGTCGAAGACCAGACCATCGGGGCACAGCTTGGTGGTGGCGACTCCATCTCGACACTCGTAGTACTTGTCACATTGTCTTTCGTCGTCATATTGTCCATCCTTGGCGTTTTTGGGGCAGGCAAATTGTGCACCTGAAAATCAAAAGAGATACCGTTCAGATGAAGCTCTTTATGAACATATCCACCTGTGTATTGCCTAATAATAGACACCTAATTATCATTTTTTTTTTCTAATTTCAACTGAGAATATCGTCTACAAACGCTTGCAGGTGTTCAAAAATCTATATCGTGCGAAATTTTATATCAACACGCGAACATTAATTTATTAGTGCCAGTTCTACGAGCTGAGGCTTTTCAATAATAGGCGAGGATCAGGCTTTTACGTAACTCCATTACATCAACGCACGTTGACACAATATTCCGCACGTTAAGTGTAGACCAGACCTAACGAATAGAGCTTGTGAAACCAGCCTTAAAATATGTTTCCTTACAAGTTATACCGTGTTCTGTTTCAGAAGCCTTACTACAAAAATTTACTTCGACGATCCGAAAGAAATTCTGTCATTTTTTTATTGATAAACGTACACTCCGTCATCAGATACGTTATGGTTCATTTTTCGTAGTGGACCTCCAGGTTAGAGTATCTAAATAAATAACATGCGATGGAGAACCTGAGGAGTCAGGAATCAGTACGACGGGGAAGCGCTTGGTCTCATCTCACCTGGTAACAAGTTAAGATAAGGCCGAAGATGCACACTTCTCCCGGAATCCTCAAAAAACTGAGGAACTGGCTACCTTACCTCTAAATGCTGGAACACAACAATTTTAAAAGTTATTATATTGTACTCCCCCTGGTCTAATTCGTCATCGCAGTCTTATATGCAACGAATTAACTGTTCGTAACCAGTCTGTCCCGGCCTAATAGGTTAACATGTATCATCAAGCAAATAAGGATGTGATGTGACATTTGCGAACACATAAGGTTGTATTTGCAATTCTAATTCCCGGTCAAGGTTGTGCGTTTGAACTTTTATTTCTGAGATAATTTGTTGCTTATGAATATAAATTGGGAGGTTTTGCTTTAGGTTTCCTTATGTGAACAATTTATATTACAATTTTATAAAAATAAACAGGTATCTATATAGGTAGGTACTCACTAGATACTACTACACTTGTGAGAATAGGTAAGTAGTATCTATGTGGCATGGATGTGTCGTGTTACATTTAGTGACATATACTTAGTATGAATAAGTAGTACTTGTATCAACAAGTACTACTTATTCATACTTATTTAGAAAAAAAAAGTTAATGGTTAAATTTATGTATTCTCGTGCATTTAATCCATTATGAAGGATAGAAACCTCTAATTTTAATGAAACATTGCATGACATTAATTTCACATAGCGCCATCTAGCCAAACTAAGACCTTAAACACCCAAACGCAGAGCAAATATGTATGTTCATTGTACAAATGTTTGGTTTGGATGGAAATTGAACCCACAATTGTACTGTGAGGCTTATGGCTTTGTCTTCAACGGCTGGTTGACTATTATTTATTGTTTTTTAAATTGGTGAGCATTGCCTGGGCGAAGATGATTTCAACGATGCACTGAGCTTTTCAACAAGTAGGCTATTAAGGACCCCGGTACTCTTGCGCACCGATAGAACGCAGCTAACTGCTTAGGGCTGGACTACGACAGAAGGGCAAGCCAAATGGCACGAAAAGTTCATCGCGTCTTGTTAGCTGTTATTACGGCACCCCTACTGAATCTATTCAGTATTATGTTGCTAGTTTACCGTCATGCCACTGTTTACCTGGCTGTTTACCTGAGCACATAGGTTGTATAACTCTTGTATTCAAGTAACCTAGAAACCTAGTGAGGCACGTAACATGTCGGCAACTGCGTGTGGAGCATCACCAATTAACAATTAATAAGAATGTGTTAAGGCTCTCGACAATTTCACGCTGAATTCACCAAGCGTGTTACAAGTAGCTAGTATTCTTGGATAGCATGAAGTTACAAAGGAAATCTCTAATATGCACACAATCATTTGTTTCTAATCAGTTTGGAGTGGGTGGGAACTGCCTCCTGGTAGTCTATCCTGGGAAACGAAATCGTTGATATTTGTTCACAAGGTTACAGCTGAAATCATTCGCCTATCGCTGGTGGACTTGGATTGCGACCATCCTCCAGCCAATGTTTGGTGCTAAACAGTTTGATCTGTTCTACAGGTGCAAGGGAGTGCCAGTGTTTATAATAATGGCAGCTTCTAGAAAAGCTCGCTTCTTAGTAGACCTCATCCTCATCGTCCAGGTATGCCCAGGCAAGCCTCGAGGATATGAGCTTACCCATTTTATAGCTTAAATTAAGTTTGTTCCTTTTGCTCAGATAACGGGAATCCAGAACCGAACTACCCTAGGTTGGTTCTCTTTTTATATTCAATCTTTTTCATATGTATTTTTATGTCTTTATGTTTTATAATACGAGTATGTCAATGTTGCACCATCAGCTAAATTCTTATATATTGTGGAATTTATTTATTTTATTTATTCATTAGTACGATTAAAAATATCTAATTACACTAATTAAATATAGGACCGAATAAATATTTGCCACATATAAAAAATATTTTAAAAATATTACAAATAAAATTTAAATACTTGAAATTAATTAATAACTACAAAATTAATTACAATAAAATAAAACATTGATTATTATAGTCCCTTTCATTCGTAATTCGGAATTGTGACGAGCATAGACGCTACCGGTATTATAACCTTCCATGGTGCTGGTTTAGCCTTTGTTAGGCCAAGGTTTTTTTTTTTCAAGCAGAAAAATTGATAAGTACACGTATTGGGATAAAACGTCGTCTCGCAAGTCTGACGCAAGAAGTGAAAGTGAGTGGCATTACGACACGGTGCATCTGATGCATCAAGGGTCGCCTGACCTGGGATTTGGTTGGCAATTCACGCGATCAACACTTCGGCAATCACACACGTCTATGTAACAAACTAAATGCCAAGAATTCAAAGAATCAGACGAAGGAAACTTTCGAATAGTTGTGTAGTTCTCTAGCCACGTTAGGAACCGTACCATCTTTAAGTGATTTCTTTAGGTCTTCTAAAATTCCCAACGAACACTTCACATTAAACCCTAACTTCTTAGATCAGTAACATTTTGTTTTTTTTTTCCAACAAGGGGTGCGTAGTTTTATTAAAGAAAAGTCGGACAGGATAAACGAAGAAGCATCCGGTTAAACCAAAAACAACTAAGCCCAAAACATGTCAAACATCCAAATAGGCTCCTTACAAAATGCTAATACGAAACGCAGAACCTAAGATACAAACAAACCTATAGATAGGTAGGTAGGTAGGTATAGGTACTAGGCACAGTATGTACCATATACAAGTAGTTACCCACCTACTGAATATCGTGAAGTTATGAAAGCCATGAACGTTTATTATATACGTTTTAGTGAAATCTGATTTAGATTGTAGACAGGTAAAGTTTTCCTTCAAAGTTGCAAAATAATTTGCGTAAATGTTTGATATCGCTCGGTGTCAACATAAAATGCTCATGCAATCGTTTGTAAAGTTTCGTATGACTATTATTATTCACTGAAACAGATTGGAATGGTGTGAATGTCAATGTCTGACGCACTCGAGGGTGACGCTGGTCAGCAGCACGAATTTTTTACAATTCTTGTTTTATTTCCTTTACTGTTGAGAGAAACTGGCTTTCGTCTTGTCACGGGAACTAATCGGTTATTTGTTAGTTTATTGCTTAATCGCCAAAGAAAGTTAATTGCTTTCGGCATCATAAACCTCTGTAAATGAGGCTTTAACTGGCAGAAAATCACAATTTACGGATCTGATGTTTTTTGCTAAAGTGAATAAGATATGGTGGCAACTAATCTATCTCAGCCCGTCGACCCGCGGATATTAGACTACTAACGTGAGAGCTTTTTTCTGTAACTGAAATCAATTCTCCTGCCAAACGTATTGACTTTAGCATCCATAAGATTAAATAAGGCTTTGTAAAGCAATGGTCAATAATGGGCTGTTGATGTTATATAGTATATTTGGTATTTCTACGTATATTAAAAACCTACCGATACATATACATACCCATATACGGTAGGCACATATGCCACAAAGGATAAGCTTCTCAGAACTGATACCAGCCGCCTTGAACTTATAAATAGGTGAAGTAGGCAAATATAAACAAGAATGATAATGAGTTTTCATTATGAATACATTTCACGTATAGTATCACTGGTTCATTGATTCGAGGTTACCGTTAGATAGTCTCAAATAATCGATACTAAATTATGAAACGGGGGCTGCACTCTTACTATGCTCAAATAGTCTTTTATCCATCACCTGGTAAAATTATTCCTTCAGCGGCCGAGTCCATTTACAAAGATAATAATAGTACCTAACGAACCTTGAACTTTAGTTAACAGACTCTTGTCGGAGACATTCCACTCCAACACTAAATTTATCACACTTTTAATGTTATACCATGTGTTATAGTTTTTGTGGTAGAATAGACATATACTAGAGTGGCTGGCTGAGACAATAATAATTCAGGAGAATATATCGAAATCGTTTCTTAGTGCAACTCCGCACTTAAAATTTTAGCACCAATCCCTTCGAATTTACGAAAGTCGTTCAGGAGAAATAGGTTTTCGATTGCATGCTTGAACGAAACTCATGTCTAACAGCCGGTTACGACGCGTTATTGACGTGTAGATGGTGAACTTTAGCCAAAAGTGCCTAAGTCTTTTGCTTCAGACTTCTAAAGGGTACTTGTACACGCATAGGAGCGTATCTAATATGATACCTACCAAATTAACGACTTTGGTATAGAAAATAAGTCATTCACCAATTTCATAAATTGTTTCCTCGTCTTTTTTTACAAAGAATGTGTAAGCTCATTGCCTGTGCAAGTGATGAGGTCTACAATGGAGCGAGTACCCAGAGACCGACTATCCCGTGCACCGATGGAACACAGCAAACTGCTTGGCGTTGGACTTCGGCAGGCGGGTGGTCGCTAGCTTGGCGGGCCTTTGCAGGTCCTACCACCAGAGTAGGGATCCAGCCAGCGATTATTTCTACGTGTAACTCGTTTAGGGCTGATCTCTCAGTTCTGCACGCGGAACACACCATATCTTCTTTATTCAATTTTTTTAACCGCCTCTGTGGTCTAGTGGTTCTCTCACCGGTGATAGATCCAGAGATGAGTTAGGTTCGATTCCCAGGGCGAGTACAATATTGTGCTTAGTTTGGTTAGTGGTAGGACTTGCTTAAGCCCGCCTGGCTAACCACCACCGTCTTATATAATTCTGTCGCCATAACAACAATTCTTATTTTGTGTTCCGACATTTAGAGGTAAGATAGCCAGTTCCTCAGTTTGATGAGGATTCCTGGTGAAGTGCGCTTCCACCTTCGGTCCTGTCATAACTTGGAAATATTAACACAAACGATTTCTCAGCAGTCTTTGTGCTAAAATAGGTACTTGCATATCTAGACCAAATATCAGCAAGTGCGTAACTCATGTGACAATAATTACGTGGTGCGTGTATAATGTACTCTGTCATAATCATAACTCGCAGTACCAGTGCAGTGGGCCGCGTTGTATAACACTTTCGCAACACTCACTCTGCCTGTGGTTACGACCGGAGGTTCATTTGGATCGATTAATAATTATCTTTATGCAATTGGGGCATCAGTACCGAATCGAGAACTTTTGTTAAGCTTATAAAGAATTATGTAATTTCACGTAATGAGTTTATATTTTTTGTGCGACAGGGATGTGCTTGGCCTTCATTTCACCTGATTTTCATGTTTTGATAAGGCCGAAGGAAGCGCTCTTCACCCGGAATCCTCAACAAACTGAAGAACCGGCTACCTCTGAATGCCAGCATACAATAAAATTGAATTGTTGATATGGCGACAGGCTTAAATTAGATGGTGGTAGCTAGCCAGGCGGACTTAAACAAAGTTCTACCGCCAACCAAAAACTATTAGAATAGTACTATCATATTTTAAAGTTTGCTTTTATCAGAACAATCAGTTCTGTCGTACTGAAATGCCAATTTTAACCTGAATTTAATCAGAACAATCCATAAAAGTAAAACTCTATCACCATGCAACTCCTAGGCTATACTTTGCTACCACATCTAGGGCTAGTTTACTAAAAAATTAAATTAATAAAATAAAAAATGATTTACGGCACTTTGACACTATAATACCAATTTTCGTAGAGGGCGTTGCGCGTTGAAGTCTTTTAATGGCGCTACAAACCAGCGGGGCTACGTTTGTGATTGCTCTCAGTAATTAGGTAGGTAAGTGTAGAAACCTACTTATTATAGATTTATAATAGTTAATAGTGAATATTAGGTCGAATTTAGTTTATCGTAAACTAAGCTTCAAAATGTTGATAGATTTTCGGTTTGATATTATAAAATTAATCCGATAGCAAAATGGCTTCCACAAGAATGTAGAGGAAGTTGCCATCCACCTATTCTTAAGACCTTTTTACTCTTACGATAAAAAAAAATACTTTAACAGAGCTGTTTCAACTGTACTATAGCTACACAAAATTTACTACTACTAGAATTTGATTGAATGTAAGTAACTACAGAAAGGAGTTGTATTAAATAAAGAGACCTCTACCTATTGATAAAGTAATTCATAAAAGTAGGTACTCACTTGCAATAGCGGCGACTGCCGTCAATACGATGAACACTTTCATGATGACCTTCTGATTACAAAGTATAAAAAAAATGTAATGACTAGATAGCGGTCCGAACGAACCGTGGACCCCTGCGCGACTGGCGAGCGAAGCACCCGCGCGCGCCTTTTCTTCGCGTTCGCTCCAAACCGGTAAGGAGCTTTGGCGTGATTTAACAAATGCTTCTATTAGTGAAACAATACTCATTTGCTGCATTCCGCGGCTGCATTGCTAGAGTCTTCATTCGTGGGGTCGTTTTAATGCCTTTGGGGAACTGCTCAGAGAACCAACCGCCTCTGTGGTCTCGTTGTGGTCTACCGGTGTCAGATCCAGAGATCCCGGGTTTGATCTCCAGGGGAATACAATATTGTGCTTGGTTTTGTTGGTGGTAGGACTTTGTTTAAGTTCGGTTTGCTAGCTACCACCATCTTACCTAAATCTGTCGCCAAAAAACAATTCTAAGAATTGCTTTTTTAAGAATTATTACGAAAAACAATTCTAAGAAATGCTTTTTTGACGATAGAAACTGGATATCTCATATACAATGATGGAGGAGCATTTAGCGGTAAGATTCCACCTGCGGCCTCCTCATAACTTCAAACCAGGTGAGATAAAGGCGAAGCGCTTCATCTCACCCATCTCACCGTCGTACAAACAATAATCTAGATCATCGGTTCATCACATAAGTACTAAACTACAATTTGCTCAATAGAAAATTAACCATAGTGCTCAAAGTACCTATTCAGTTTGTAAAATCTAATATCATGGGCTCTTCTTTTTTAATGTTCAATTTCAACAACAGAGGTTATACAGCCTCATACCCTGATCTTTAAAACACACAATTAATTAAAAATAACACACTAAAATTTAACAGATTAGAAAGATTAGTTCTAACAATTTAGCAAATTTGGCATATCACTAGACCACAAATGCGGTAATATATGATACATAAATATATTCTGATATAAGTACAAGTTTATTCACGAAACAACACTGCCCGTGCTAAGAAGGAATTTTAATAAGCATAGGTACAATGCGCCTAAGTTTTTTGAGAAAATCAGAACAAAGCAAATGTTGTAAATAGTTACCTGCTCATTACTAGATAAATAATTTTAAGCACCCGCGTTCTCTACGCTCAAATAGCATCATCATCACCTATGCATCTACAAACTAAAGTACGTAACGTAGTACTTATTAAAATTCATGGCAGAATTTTTCAAAGATTTAAAATTTCGAATTTGAAATATAATAAGGTGAGTAAGGAGGTAAGTAAATAAAATTCGTTGAAAGGCAGGTATTTTGTATCCCCCGCCCGGGGAGCCATGGCACTATCAGAATTACCTTGTCACCCCCAAGGGAGCCACCGGGGGAGCCGAGTCCCCGTAGCCGGTTATACAGGTGAGTTTTTTTAGAGGGCCATAGTTGCCAAATTCAGTATTTAGGTACCCTACTTAAGGTAAGGTATATAACACCTAAAGCCACAGATAATACGTTGGAAAAGAAGTAGCCCGAAGTTAACTTACAAACCGAAGGTTTGAGTCCTTTGAACTTAAAAGAAAAGGCCAAGTGCGAACACGATCACTGAGGGTTCCGACCTACATTTCAAATCAAAAGAACACTTTTTTTGTATGGGAACCCATTTAATTTATTTTATTTGCTATTATAGCGGTACTCTCTCTGTGAAAATTACAACACTCTACCTAAAACGGTTCGTATGAGACACTAATTGTTTTACTTGATTTCTTTACATCCCGCTGTCAGATGGACGGACCGACACGACGACGGACAAAGGGAGGCTTAGTTATAGAGTCCTGTTGGCTACAGAACCCTGAAAAGGTATAGGCAAATTTTTAAATGCATGAGGAAAACGCGCCAAAAAATCAAATCTGAACCGGATTTCTCATTTGCTGTCTCGTAAATCAATATTAGCATTTTAGCAGTCCTGTCCATGGGGGCACCAAGAATGCAATCGATCGATCTATAGGATCGATGACTACCGACTGGCTGGACAGTTCGATAACCCGATACTTTCTGTCTACACTGTTTACTGTCTTTGTTTTAATTAAATTATCTAATACCACAGATATTAGGATACTAACGTACCTTTGTACAAAGAACATGTACAATTAAACTACCTATTTACATGGGAAGCAGTCGAGCTACCTCAGGACCTCTTTTTAACCGCCTCTGATGGTCTAGTGGTGCCGGGTTCGATACCTAGGGGGAGCAATATTGTGCTTGGTTTGATTGGTGGTAGGATTTGACCTAATTCTGTCGCCACAATTCTTAAATTGTTATGTTCCGGCATTTAGAGGTAAGATAGCCAGTTCCTCAGTTTGTTGAGGATTCCGGGTGAAGTCTTCCACCTTCGGCCTTATCATAACTTAAATGACATGAAGGCCAAGCACGTCCCCGTCGTACAATAAAAAAGTACCGTCACTACAAACACAAATGGTTTATAGGAAACTAAACTGATCCAGACCGAACAGGTCGAACTACGGAAGCATGCCCAAGACACTGGCTGAAATACCACGCTGAATAACAATTGGCTAAAATAGGAGCCCACCCTTCATCAGTAACAGATTTAGATAAGAGACTAACAGAATAAGAATACATTTATTCTAATTCTTAAATGTTTATCCGGATTAAGAAACCAGATAAAATTAATGTTATCACTAAACAAAAACCGAAAGAGGTTTACTGCTAACAAAAAACTCAGATATTATTTCTGTGTTCTACGGCCTTTAAAACGAATTGTAAATTCGATAAGTTAAAAACGTTCAAGCACATTTAGTAAACAGAAACTTGTGAAAAACAGCTAAGGTTAACGCCTGCAGATAAACAGCTATAAGGTACGAGAGAGTGTTTTTGTAAATTTGTATAAAGGTATCACATCAACAGTCCATTAGTTTCCACTGCTGGCCATGGCCTCTTCCAAAGCTGGAGGGTTTCGATATTATCACCACGCGCTTGGCTGGCAGATTGGTGATCGCGGTAAAGGCGTAGATAATACACAGAAGGAAGCTACTTCCCTTCTTCTGATGACAAGTATTATTCGCGAAGAGTACCCCTCGATCTATTACGCTGACTTTCATACATAATGAGGAGCGCTTAGTCATTTATAATTACAATTGAATAGGTACCAATGCTTAATGTGCTAAGCCTTAATCCGTCCGTAATAATCCGCAGCAACCGCGATTCCAGTTAGTTATTCCAGTAGTCTACGGCCACATCTATGTCTTGACCTCGGCGGCGTAATGAGTGAATGCCTGCTGAAATCAGGAATCCCACACAGACGACTCTAAACCTAAACACAGACAATTTTGGTGCACAAATTTTGCTATGGTCTTTATACATGATTATAGGTACAAGATTTTGCTTTTTATTGAAAGAACTGCCTGTGTGATGCACCAACAGCCTTCTGACCGTTGTAGGCTATAATCTGTGCTCGGTCTACATGAGACACTGGGCAGTACTCAGCTCTTTCACCCCCAGGTATCTCAATGATTTCGTTTCCATGTAGGTAATTTTGTTTGTAATTTCGTATTTTATTTTGTGTCCTAGCTATGTGGGTGTACGTACTAGTCTATCAGATATTTAAACGCTTTTAGCACATGTTGGATTGATGATCTAAAATAAATGTAATAAATTATTATTATTTTAAATGACTCTACTAGGTGTATATGATATCGTGGCTGTGCCGATTATCAATCATGCAATCATGCTGTCTAGGATATGTGTTAGTTATGTGTTCTCATTATACATTAGCAGTGACATGCGTGGTGCATTTTTCCAGTTCACTGAACGGTAAACCCAAATTCTCTATAACTAACAGGTGGAAGAGCGTCTTGCATTTTAATGTCGAACTAATAGTGCCCTCACGAAGAGAAGCGTTTTAGGCCATTGTGTTATTGGATAGGTGTTGTGTTAAGAAGTGTAAGTATACAGGATATTATCGGCCGAAATTTGTATGCATGTTTGGTCAAAACTGAACTACATCTATGGACTCACATGTTAGATATTCTGGGTGCTCCAGCGAAAACGAGGTGCGGGTGCGAGAGGGTGTAATGGTTTAACACACCATTACACCCTCTCGCACCCCCTCACAACACGAGTCTGAACGTGTTTATGTTATATTTTTTCTTTATTTCGTCCTAAATTTTCTGCCTAATACACACTCATAATTACACTTATTAACTTGACCATCTCATAACAGATTAGCTATTTAGGTTATAGGTACTTGGTTGCGGTCTTCTTTGAGTCCGTGGAATGAACAGACCTGGTGACTTGTAGGTGTATTACCTTGGCTTTTTTCAAAAACCTATCTCAGTCACCAATCTGTCACTAAATAGGTTTAACTTCACCTGAGCCAATTTTATGTAATTGTTGTTATTTTCATTTCATTTATTCAATAACAATTGACAATTGTGTCTGAAATTGTATTAATTCTATACATTAAGACTACATTCAGACTACTTAGTTCATAACTTACAACTATTACCTACTTACTATTGAAGACCTGATTGTGGGAGACAACAATTAAATATTATTATTATTTTTATGTTGTTTGTTTAACAGTCTCTCACGAGGAGGAATTTTCGATATATCGCGGGCTTTTGACCAAACGAAAAATCGTTGATAAGTAGGTAATTTATTGGTTCAGGGATAAGAACTTTCGGACAATGCGGCAAGTGTTTAAGATGATAGCCTTTTGGAGTTGTATGTAGGTAAGTTTGTGAATTTCAAGAGCTTGTAAGCTAGTGTGTAGTGTGTATGGGATGACGCCGGTGGATGAAATTATTATCGGTATGGTTCTGACTATGTTGACTCTCCATTGGGTCTTAAGTTCTATTGCCAAATCCGTATACTTCGCAAGTTTCTCGGTGTGTGTCTTCGCGAGGTTATGGATATTGGGTACGGCAATGTCTATCAGGTACACATATTTGTTTCTTTTGTCAAGAAGAGTGATATCAGGTCGGTTGTAATGAATAGTCTTATCTGTGATTATTGTCCTGTCCCAATAAAGTGTGTAGTCTGCAGAGTCTAAAATAGTTTGATGTACATATTTATAGTAAGCTACTTTATCTTTAACAAGTTTGTACTTATATGCTAAGTATTTGTGTATAACGGCTGTTACTTGGTCATGTCTGTGTTTATAGTCTGTTTGCGTGATGGACCTGCAAGCGCCAGTAATGTGTTGGATGGTTTCAGAACTGCTACGACAATGACGGCAGAGGTCAGTACCTAGATCCCTATCGCGGATGATGTACTTCCTATAATTACGTGTGTCGATGACCTGGTCTTGTATAGCAAGCATTATTATTATTAATGCATTTCATAAAGAAAAAAAAGCGAAAAAAAACTGTATAAAAAGACTTGACTTACTAACTTGCTTCATCGTCGACCACATCCAAGCATGTTAAGCGGACAAGAGCTCACCCATGGTAGGTAGGTAAACAACTTACATACAAAACTTTTTGTTGGGAAACTGAAAGAAAAAGTTTCACATGTCAACGTATTGTATTGGCCTTTGCAAAATTGCACTTAGCAATAAAAATGAAAGCGGAAGTAGTAAAAATATTTGCCTAACATTAAATCAAACATAAAGGTGTCGGTTGCGTAACATGCAGTGAGCGCGAGTAGGTATTTTTTGTTGGTAGTTGCGCTTGTAAAGTAGGTAGATAGGTTCCTACACTTTTTTCTTGACCTTTTGGAAAATCCGTACCTAATCTCGATACGGATTAGAAATATGAAGATATTTTATTACAAGCATAGAGGAACTGTGTATAGAAGAGTGTCACGTAAGAAAACATAATGTAGGTAGGTATGGATTTTGCGAGATTTTTGCGTTTATGGTATAAACCAATTTTTCTGAATTTTATACTTATGCAAAAAATTAAAAAAACCAAGATAATCCAAGAAAATCGAATACTTAACGAGGGTAATTTGATAGAATAGATTGGAATACGAAATCAATGAATAACCTTTCTTGTCCAAGCTTAGGTACCTATCTCCACAAAATTACCGCTTACAATTTGCCTTTAAGTAATCAATTAATTCTCTCATTTCAAGTATCTACGTACGTAGTAAAATAGGCATTTAATTAGTGTTAAAAAACAAGGCTGCGGAACTCAAATGGCTGTATTTCCTATAGTACGTGTAGAAGACAGTCGAAACACGAGGTCGTAACTCCTTAAAGGAATTTTTGAACTCAAGTAGTGGCCCTATCTCACCTGGTTACGAGTTAAGATACCTACCTAAGGCCGAAGGTGGAGGCGCACTTCACCCGGAACTGTCAACAAACTGAGGAACTGGCTATCTTACCTCTAAATACCGGAACACAATAATTATAGAATTGTTTATGGCGACAGAATTTTGTAAGATGCTAGTAGCTAGCCAGGCAGACTTAAACGAAGTCCTACCACCAACCAAACCAAGCACAATATTGTACTCACCCTGGGTATCGAACCCGGGACATCAGGATCTGAAATCGGTGGGTTGAACCACAAGACCATTTAGGCGGTTAGATAAAGTTAAATAACCCGGAATTAGGTAGGTATCATATTTAATATCCAAATCACTAACTTAGAACTAGGTATTAAGGTTACTTATAAAAAAAAAAATCAGGATATTCATTTTACACAGCGCCATCTAGCCCCAAACTAAGCATATCTTGTAATATGGGAACTAGATTACGGATAGAATACTTAAATACTTTTTAAATACATACGTTTTATATGATACAACACCCAAACACAGAACAAACCTATATTCATCACACAAATGTTTGTCCTGGGTGGGTATAAGTAGGTTATATGCGGCACCACCTGAAATCCCTGGCAATTTCACGCAAACAGAGTCAGCTGCACGTGGCAATGACGCATAGGTAGGTTACATTATCCCACAAGGTCGACCCAACCGGAACGGGTCGGCGCTTTCTACATAACTTAATCTAAGACTTACCACAGCCAACGGATTTGTTGATGGAACTTGATTGTGACAAGTTCCTTAGGTACATCAATATCAAGGCCTTAAATGAGTATAACATTTTTGATTTTTGTTACACGCGTCCAATACATCCTTACCATCCAAAGGATGTTTGGAAGAAATAGAGTCGACACCTTTTAAAACATTTTGGTTTGTAGTACTTAGGACTTAGGCTAGCTACCACCATCTCATAAATCTGTCGCCATAATAACAATTTAAAATAATTGTGTTTTGCATTTAGAGGTAAGATAGCCAACATAAATCTGCCCTAGGTATTCCCTAAAAATAGAGTTAAAATGAATACGTTTCAATATACCTTTTTCACCTTAGTTAGACCGAGATTCCATCTATATAATTTCATCACAATGGTTTGGTTAGCATACCTACAACCGGTTCTGGCTGATAGATCACAAAGCCTCTGTGTCAGACAATACCGACTTTCACCTTTTGACTATCGCTACATGGATAATACGCAACCAAATTAATGTATCTATTAAGCTAGGTTAGCTTGCGTGGGTACATTACTTTTAGGTGCTGTAGGTATACAGGTAGGGGCAAATTTTTGGCCCTACCTGTATACCCCTTGAGGGCTTTAGTTAGTTTTTATTTTCAAATTTTTTTATTTATTTTTATGAGAAAATTATACGATACGTTTTATGAATTTTGATAAAATGTAGGAACTCGACAGACATAAAAACACATACATTTGTATAAAAATTACTAGGTGATCTCAATCAACCATCAATCGATTATATTACCCACTGGAAGACTTTTCTCTAACTTGTAATTTATTATAATAACTTATTAGTGAGTTTATAAGAAAATCCAAATAAACATTTTTCATAAATTTCTCTATGATCTAGATCTCTATACTAATCTATGATCATCATTGAACCGTACATCATGAATACTTGCAGGGCTGCATAATAATTCGTTCAAAATCAGAATTAAAAGCTGCCCAGCAAGTCTTCAGATGACATTCACAGGCCTAATGATGTAGCAAACGGATTTCATAGAAAATGTAGCTATAAACATTTTTTTTTTCTTACAAAACCTACGAATTGACTATCGTCTGATTGGATTTGGAAAGTTACCTCGGGAAAAGTGTACCTTGAGGGTAATAGAGTAAGACTTGTTAATTTTTTTGTCACGTGTATTTTGAAAGCCTGTACATTTTATAAAAAAAATTGAAAAAAATAACCTTCTAATAACAAAACTTTTGAACTATAAAAGAAAAAAAAGCTACACCTTGTATATATCACCAAAAAGCAATGTACCCACGCAAGTTGACGCCTAGCCAAAAACCTCAAGCTTCAAGGGGTCAAAAATTAACCACAACTTTTATAGGCACCTCATTATGGGTACCGACACAATGCAAGGCATGTTTATTTGCAAGAATACATACATCAAGACTTTATGTTTTGATACATAGCTTTGTAGGTATAAATAAGCTGTCATCAATGATTTTTGGTGACATAGTATGTATAAACGTATTTTTTCTTACGACGGGGAAGCGCTTGGCCTTCATCCTGTTTCAAGTTATCATAAGGCCGAAGGTGGATGCGCACTTCACCCGGACTCCTCAGCAGTCTGAGGAACTGGCTATCTTACTCCTTAAAGCCGGATCAGAACAATTTTGAATTGTTATAAGGCGACAAACTTAGGTAAGATTCTTACCGTAAGATGGTGGTAGCTAGCCAGGCGGACTTAAAAAAAAGACCTAACACCAACCAAACCAAACACAGTACTATTAACTCCCCTGGGGATTGAACTCGGGACCTCTAGATTTGATACCGGAGGGGAACCACTAGACCGCAGATAGGGTTAATATTTCGATGTAAGGAAACAAAGTATGGTAAAAATACAACAGTTTAATAGAATATGACTTCATTACCGTACATACCCGTCTTAAAACAGTTACCTATCGAATAGAACTAAACATTTTCATTTTGTCAACCAAATTAATGACACAAGTTGTTCTTGATTAGAACAAAAAATATATTTATAATTCACGATATTGATATAACATGTTGATACTTGGTAATACAAAAGCTTTAGCGTATCCCATGCTAAAGCTTTTTTATCGGCAAATACACGGTTGTATGCAAATTTAAAAGCTAAAAACTATTTCCACGGAAAACTTACTTTTTTCCGTGTTAAAGGTCACATACATTATGTAATTGAATAGCTCGTTTGAATCATATTTCACTTAAGGCACAAATTTAAAAATGCAGCGATATAATTGACAGATGTCATTTTTAACAGACAAAAGTGTGTTTGTGTGTGTCAACCAGTGAAATTACCACTACAATATGCAAAAAAATTGCGTCATCTGTGCAGACATATTCTGTTCATTGATACAACCGGTTAAAATACGTTCAATTTTACCATATTAGTGCGAACGGGCAGACAGAGCAGTTGGCAGACATGACAATTCTTGCTCATTCATATTATGTAGTGAATAAGGTGTATTAAGTTATGAGCTTCCTATACAACCGGTTCAAAATACGTTCAGTTCTTACCAGATTAGTACGAATGGACAGACAGAACAGTTGGAAGACATGACAATTCTTGCTCATTTATAAATTGTAGTGAATAAGTATAGATATAAATATTTGATATAAGTAACATGAGCTTATGTGAAACCAGACAAACAGAACAGTTGAAAGACATATCAACTCTTGCGTATGTAGTAAATAAGGTGATATAAGTAACAGGGGCTTATGTGAAACCAGACTAACAGAACAGTTGAAAGACTTATTAATTCTTGCTTATGTTGTAAATAAGGTGATATAAGTAACAGGAGCTTATGAGAAACCAGACAAACAGAACAGTTGAAAGACTTATCAATTCTTGCTTATGTTGTAAATAAGGTGATATAAGTAACAGGAGCGTATGAGAAACCAGACAAACAGAACAGTTGAAAGACTTATCAATTCTTGCTTATGTTGTAAATAAGGTGATATAAGTAACAGGAGCGTATGAGAAACCAGACAAACAGAACAGTTGAAAGACTTATCAATTCTTGCTTATGTTGTAAATAAGGTGATATAAGTAACAGGAGCGTATGAGAAACCAGACAAACAGAACAGTTGAAAGACTTATCAATTCTTGCTTATGTTGTAAATAAGGTGATATAAGTAACAGGAGCGAATGAGAAACCAGACAAACAGAACAGTTGAAAGACTTATCAATTCTTGCTTATGTTGTAAATAAGGTGATATAAGTAACAGGAGCTTATGTGAAATCAATCTCTATTTGGCGAAAACAATTTATTTGATATACCGATTTAAACAATCTCTAGTAAAACCTAAAATAGCTCAATTTATCAGTACAATCGACAACAAAAAGTATAAAGCTTTAAAGTCCTATTTATATTTGACGAGCCAGCGGGTTAGAAATGGCAAGTAGAATGCTGTAATAGATATTGATGGTTCTGTAGCATTTCGTTTGTAGATATCATCGTATTATTTACAACTACGTATTTTTTTGTAAATCGAGCCTAACTCAATGTTGAATTAACTAAAACTCAACTTCAAAATGTTTAGCTATATGGTTTTACCAAAATACGGCCCTAAAAAGTATTATAATATATCAAGAATCGGCATGAAACTACCCTTATTTGATACCCAAACTGTTGTTGTTGAAAAACATAACCCTCCTTCTAAGGCAGCTGGGTAAAATATAGCTTACTTCGGCTTAGTATAGAAATAGACCATCGCCTCTGTCACACAATAGTAAAATTTAGTCAATGAATTATTTGGTCACCCGGTATAATCGGAAGGGGTAATCTGGGATTGTGCCACTTGAACACAATTATAATCAAAATATTTTGCAAAACGAGTATATACGAATATATCTACGATATAGGATAATTCTTTCATCCGATTATACTGGCTAAATTTATTATAAATTCAAAATGAATGATAAACTACGTTGGTATTGGAGAGAGGTACTACGAGGCCGCCTTAATTCCAAACAACGTACAAGCTATAACAGCCGTACTGTAGATATCTTATCTAGATTTTATGCTACTTACTTTACGTTAGCCCTTTAGTGCTGTCTAAATAACCTGCCATGGAAAAATATTTACAATAAACTATTTTTTAACTTACACGGACTTTTTAAAGGCGCAAACAGTCTCGGTTTTTTTTTATAATTAGATTTAATCTGCCGTAAGGTGCACAATGTAATCTTGGATTACATAATATCTATAGGGTAAACGAGCAGATAATTAAGAAGACTCCTTCGGTAAAGGAGTGGTTACATATGAAGTTCAAATCATATTCAGACATGGATCATAATGAACTTGAGGCGCTCGTCTTTTTTTTTTATTTATTGATAATAGTCAAGCGTTTGACCACCATCTTTCATGTAAAACAAGTCAAATCTTCGTTTTAATGTTTTTCCAACTGCATAAAATCGAGAGGCGGAGGCTTGTCTGACAATGGAGGACTGAGACAAAATCTAATTTCCTTTGGTATTGACACATATCATAAATGTTGCAGGACATTAATTTCACACAGCGCCATCTAGCCCCAAATTAAGCATAGCTTGTAATATGGAAACTAGATCACGGATACAATACTTAAATAATTTTATTTTTGTTAATACATACATATCATACAATACAACACCCAAACACAGATTAAACATCTACATTCAACACACAAATATTTGTCCTGGGTGGGAATCGAACCCACATCATCTACAGCGCAGAAGGCAGAGTTACTACCACCTGAGCTATGAGGCTTGTTACCATCACCAGCCCATTAGTTTCCACTTCTTGATAGTCACCTCCAAAGCTAGAAAGCTCCATAATCACCACGCTTGGCAGGTGGATCGCAGTAAAGGTGTAGATAATACTCCCCTTTTTCTGATGATATCCCTTAGTCGGCGTTTACGACAGGCTGAGCTGGAGTGGTCGCCAGGACCGCCACGGCAACTTGACCTTGACACTATTTGACTTGACAAGCCTCATAGCTCAGTTGGTAGTAACTCTGCCTTCGGCGCTGTAGGCTGTGGGTTCGATTCCCACCCAGGACAAACATTTGTGTGGTGAATATAGATGTTTGTTCTGTGTTTGGGTGTTGTATCATATAGTACGTATGTATTTACAAAAAGTAATTAAGTATTTTATCCGTAATCTAGTTCCCATATTACAAGCTATGCTTTGGGGCTAGATGGCGCTGTGTAAAAGGAATGTCCTGTAGTATTTATTTATTTATTTACTATGGAAATATTCATTTGCATGGATTTGACATTAGCATCAGAGACGGGTCTAAAATTTGTCTTTCTCCAGACTTAAAAACCTAAGGAAACTGGATTTTGTCAAAGGAGTTCTTATGCTAATTTGGATGTGATGAGAAGTGCTCTACACTGACATCCCGCATTAAGGTGTATTGTCCCCAGTTGGGCTAAACTGACCCAAGCCAGTCCAGCAGCGAAGTAGAGTAGCAGGACCCCGGGCTTAAGGCAAAATAGCTCCAAAGTCCCATGGGACTGCGAGCTACGCCGAATTAGCTCATGCAGTCCAGATTTTACCCACAAGAAAACGACGCTTACATGTCTGTTCTAACAAATGATGTAACCACTCCTCCGCACAGAAACCTACTCAGTTATCCGCTATACCTGGGGCCTAGCCACAATGTCTTATAGCATTCTCGTTTCGATCTTACATTACGTACCTTATTCTGTCGCCATAATAACAATTCAAAAATTGTTGTTCCGACATTTAGAGGTCAGAAAGCCAGTTCCTCCTTAACTTGTAACAAGGTAATATGAAGGCTAGGCCTTCATATTACCTTGTTACAGGCGCTTCCCCATCGCACAATATAAAAAAAAATGGCCCAAAAATATTTTCGGGTTTGACAGTTTGATGGGCATACGACGCATAGTTAAAGAGGTAGTGGTTTAAAGTTTTAAAAATATCTACCCTCTAATATCTATCACCCTCGCCGCATTTGGGTCAATCACGCCCCTAACGTCGTGGTACACCCTCGATTACATTTCTTACCAAGCACCTTCGCGTCATACATTCAAAAAAAATTAAAAACGATCGTCACGTTTGGATAGATAGTGACGAAAGTAAAGTAAAATCAACAAACGTTTTTTTTTTTTTATTGTACGACGAGGAAGCGCTTGGCCTCCATCTCATCTGTTACCTGTTGAGAAAAGGCCGAAGATGGAGGCGCACTTCACCCGGAATCCTCAAAAAACTGAGGAACTGGCTATCTTACCTCTGAATGCCGGAACACAACATTTTTTTTAAGAATTGTTATTATGGCGACAGATTTAGGTAAGATGGTGGTAGCTAGCCAGGCGGACTTAAACAAGATCCTACCACCAACCGAACCAAGCACAATATATCGCACTCCCCATGGGGATCGAACCCGGGACCTCTGGATCTGAAATCGGTGGGTTGAACCACTAGACCACAGAGGCGGACAAGAATGCTAGCAAGGCAGTGGTACCCCTGTACTATAATTGCCTATCTATACTGTGGTTCAACATAACCTCTTGAAAGCGCACAGATCATCCAGCCAGCACTAACGCTAGTATCAACCTACATTATTGCCTCAGCTTCGCTAACCTGAGCGCGACATCCTCTAAGTACTTGTTCCTACTCACTAGCTCGCCGTTATCGCTAGTTAGCGTCTTCACCTTCTCCTTCAGTATGAGTATATCAGTGAGGTACTGCCCGATCTTGTCGCGCTTCATTTTCTCCTCCTCGCTCATCTTGTACTTCCCCTTGCGCCTGACATCGGTGAGGTACCATATCTTGGTGTTGCCCTCTTTCCCCTTTTGCGTGGTGGTCATTTTGAACATGGCTTTCTCGTTGTACACCCTTGTGAGCATGGAGAGCGCGTCGTTTCTGGTTTTCTTGGCGAGCGTGTCGATGTACTTGGGGAAGTTGGCGAGCGTCATGTACCGGTCGATGTTGTACCGGTGGATGTACTCGTGCTTGGTGTACGTGTCGCCGTGGTGGATCTCTTGCGTGCCGTTGGGCGCGGGCACGTCCGGGATCACGTTGTCGTGCTCCACTACCGCCGGCTCGGACCTGGACAGGCACACGTCGATATCACCTCGTTTATTTATTTATATTGTAGCGCGGGAAAGCGTTTGGTTTTCATCTCACATGGTTACAAGTTGTTGTGTTCCGGTATTCAGAGGTAAGATAGCCAGGTCCTCAGTTTGTTGAGGATTCCGGGTGAAGTGCGCACCCACCTTCGGACTTTTTTTTTTTATTGAACGTCGGGAAGCGCTTGGCCTTCATCTCACCTGGTAACAAGTTAAGATAAGGCCGAAGGTGGAGGCGCACTTCAGGAATCCTCAACAAACTGAGGAACTGGCTATCTTATCTCTGAATGCCGGAACACAACAATTTAAGAATTGTTATTATGGCGACAGAATTAGGTAAGAAGGTGGTAGCTAGCCAGGCGGACTTCAACAATGTCCTACCACCAATCAAACCAACCAAAATATATTGTACTCCCTTATTGTATTTTTTTATATAATATGTGTGTTATATGTTATCTTGACTTGTTACCGAGATGAAGGCCAAGCGCTTCCCCGTCGTATACATGTTTGTTCTGTGTTTGGATGTTGTATTGTATGATATGTATGTATGTACAAAAAAAGTATATAAGTATTCTATCCGTAATCTAGTTCCCATATTACAAGCAATGGTTAGTTTGGGGCTAGATGTCCTGTAATATTTATTTATTTATTTTAAGATTTCGAAATAAGAATAGCGTTTCGGAAATCTCCATCGGATGTTGCCGAATTCGATCCGATAAAGCTTTCCAAATGTTCGGGAATAGACGTACAGGTGAAATGAAGAAAAAAAGCAACTGCTGGTTCAAACCCTTTCCCGATAAAAAGGTACCTTTCTTAGACCTTTCTACGTGAGTGACTACACACAAAGCGGTTATGAAAAACACGCGCGTCAAGTTACGCGATCAGCATCATCACAGCCCATTTATATATATTACATATTATGAGAGGGTTTTGCAATAAGAAGATAGATAAGAGCAGGCGCATTGGTGATCGCAGTAAAGGTGTCGATAACACACAGACGGTAGCCGCTACCCTTCTTCGGGTGAGATACCTAAGTCGGCTTTTATCATGGACTGACACAACACCAAAGAGTCAGAACGGCAAGAGTCGCGATACTCGCGATATTCAACAAGCCTCATAGCTCAGTTGGTAGTAACTCTGCCTTCTGCGCTGTAGGCTGTGGTTTCGATTCCCACCCAGGACAAACATTTGTGTGATGAATATAAATGTTTGTTCTGTGTTTGGGTGTGGTGTCATATAGTACGTATGTATTTACTAAAGTATTCAGGTTCCCATATTACAAGCTATGCTTAGTTTGGGGCTAGATGGCGCTGTGTGAAATTAACGTCCTGTACTCATTAGAAGCTTTTCCGATCTCTCATTATCTCCAGCATGCAGCATGCAGAACACTATTCAAAAGTTTCTCGCTGTAACTAATTCTTAAAACTCTTTCAAGCTCTTGAAATCAATTATGTACTACAAAGATTTCATACGTTAATTTATATATGCCATTTTAAATTAACTACAAACTACGTTTATATAGTATATATATAAATTTATATAATGATATGTATATAGGATTATATGGTGATAGCGGCACTTAATACGTGCGTAAATTGCTTTATGGTGATAGCGGCACTAAATATTATGCATGCGTAAATTGTTTTCCTTTTAAAATAATTTAAAAAGCGTTATAACTAACATACACATCAACATTGTCTTATAACAACTCAAAAGAAAGATGATCGTCAAGTTAGTTCTTCATAAAAAAATTTATTCGCATATTTTATTTAATCAAATAAAATGTTCTTTTTTCATTAATTTTGACTCGTATTTTTCTTGATTCCTAATTAAGTGCAAAAAAAAAACAATTTAAATATCCTGCTGTCTACTTACTTTTTTTATGAGTAGGGCTTGAAACAAGCTATAATTCAATATTTAGTTTTCATAATAAGATATTACCAAATTCTATACTCGATATTAAATCTAGTTATTTCAACATATCCCTAAACATTGTTGATGTGTATATTTTTATTGACTTGTCAATACGGAGACTCCAGGTATTAGGCTCGGGGGAAGCACCCAAGTCTCCCGTGTCACGTGACATGTCACTTACTGCGTATTCTGAGGGTATTAGGCTCGGGGGTCTTAAACCTAAGTCTCCCGTGTCACGTGACATGTCACTTACTGCGTATTCTCAGAGGCATGCACTCCCATCGCGCCGGTCTCGTCCACAACAAAGCCAGTAACATTCCCGTTCTTCATATAAACATCGAAAATAGGTACGTACGAGTGTCGCGGCTTTTGGCTGCTGGTCTGAACCGCTACGTCTTGGGCTTTGGAGCTGGCGTCATCTGCGAATTAAAAAAATATTGTCATAGTATCAGTAACAATAATAATAATAATAACGAACACTATCTTGGAGTCTTCAAGTCCTGAGTAAATAGGTTACTTTTAGTCAAGCGTGCTCCATCTTAAGCCACATATTAATTTGTTTTACATATAAGCTGGTGGTCAAACGCTTGACCTTCGAGGATTCACCACTAGTCAGAGAGATGGATCTTATGATGTATAACCGCCTTTGTGGTATAGTGGTTCGTCCACAAAGGTCCCGGGTTCGGTCTCCAGGAGTATAATATTGTGCTTGCCTGGATTGGTGATATCGACGATAAGAACGCGTGGCCCGATTTTGCTACACCAGTTGACAGGAAAATGGTGATTTCTCAATGTTAATTGCCCATTAGGTAGATAGGTAATAACAAATGTTTTAAGATTAAGTATTCAGGTTTATGATGGTGATCTACTTAGAATATAATTACAAATTGTGTGTCTAAATGTTGAATGGATCATCAAACATTAACCAGCCCGAGGTTCTTGCCATTCTCCTGTGTGCTGGTCGCGATTCCGAACAGGCGGTAGATTTGACGTTTCAAAATGATCTTAATGAATAAAGAAATTTTTACTTTGACTTTGACTTTGGTGGTAGGACTTCGTTTAAGTCCACCGTTTTAGCTACCGCCTATACTCTAATTGTTAATGCTATGTCAATAAAAATATATAATAAACTTCCAAACAAAATAAAAGATTTAAAAAAGAACTATTCATTACTAAACTTTATTATAATATAAACGATTATTTAAATGATAAATTTTAATATTGAAATATCGCAGTCGTCCTCTCTACTACAAATTGCTTTATTATCACTTTAACTTTGTAACTACACTAACATAACTTAAGCTTTTTACACTTTTTCACTTTGATCTTTGTTTAATCAACGGGTTTTGAATATCGCGCGCGGGACTTATTTGCAATACTCTGGAGCTCTGACGAAGCCGGCGCGCATAAACCAGGTCCGTAGAGCGTCCACTGCGTACGTAGGCAGAGCAACCTTCCTGGCTTGCTAAAATACATTTATGTAAAACTAGTAGTGTAAGTGTCTGATTGCATGCTCAGCGCAAGGTCAGCAAAAAGGTTGTAACAGTACGTACCGGACAGTTTTTAACCGCCTCCAGAGGTCCCGGGTTCGATCCCCATGGGGATTACAATAAATTGTGCTTATTGGGCTAGCTACCACCATCTTACCTAATTCTGTCGCCATAATAACAATTCTAAAAAAATGTTGCGTTCCGGCATTCAGAGGTAAGATAGCCAGTTCCTCAGTTTGTTGAGGATTCCGGGTGAAGTGCGCCTCCACCTTCGGCCTTATCTTAACTCGTCACCAGGTGAGATGAAGGCCAAGCGTCCCCGTCGAACAATAATAAAAAAGATAAAAGTACCTTGGTTCTGATCGACGTAGATGATTTTCTCCCCATCAAAGTATCCGATGGTCTCCCCGTCGGGCGGCGAGTGGCTCTCGCCCTGCTGCAGGAACACGATCTGCTGGTCGTCGTCGCAGTTGATGACGTTCCCGAACTCGTCTTGCAACACGACCGTTTGGTATTCGTACTGCGTCGAGGGCGACGCCGCGTCTTGTGTGGTCTCCGTGACGGTGTAGTCGGCGCTGTTGTAGTCGTCTGTGTACGTGTCTGCATCGAACTGGCTGTCTTCGGGGGGGTCTTCGGGGGGGTCTTCGGTGGCTATGGCTGACTCCTCCCATTCCAGTGCGGAATCTCTGGAAGTGCACGCTTGATTGGTGGGGCTTACCTACCACCATCTTACCTAAGACGCCATAACAGCAATCCTTTCTAAATTGTTGTGTTCCGGCATTTTGAGCTGATAGCTCAGTTGGTTGGCTCTGCCTTTTGCGCTATTGGTTGTGGGTTCGATTCCCATCCAGGACAAACAATTGTGTGTTGAAAACAGATGTTTGTTCTGTGTTTGGGTGTTGTATTGTATCATATGATAAGTATGTATTTCAATAAAAATTAAAAAGTATTTAAGTAATACAGCCGTAATCTAGTTCCCATATTACAAGCTTTGCTTAGTTTGGTTTTACTAGATGGCGCTGTAATAAACTAATGTTTAGTGATATAAAAAAAGGTAAATACTGATCTTCAAAAATCACCGAGGATATCCTCGGTCTAGCTAGAAAGTTCAAAAAAGTACTTTGTAAAGTTTAATCTCAATCAGTTCAGTCGTTTTGGCGTGAAGGAGGAAACACCATCAAAACAAAACTTTACCTAATTTACAAGAAAACTGAAATAGCAATTTTCAAATTCAATCGTATTCCAAAACTTTTCACTAACCAACCATTTCAATTGTAAAAGCATTCTCAAAGATAACATATTCTAAGGAAGCCGAGTATCGATTTGACAAAAAAAATTGGAATCAGCGTCAGGCTCAGTGGCTCAGTTAGTTAGAGCGTTTCCGGCTTTAGAAAAAGATGCGGGTTCCGGTCTCGTCGCGGGTTGTGATTTTTTGTGTCATTGTAACAATTTGTTTTTATTGTGCGACGGGGAAGCGCTTGGCCTTCATCTCACCTGGTAACAAGTTAAGATAAGGCCGAAGGTGGAGGTGCACTTCACCCGAAATCCTCAACGAACTGAGGAACTGGCTATCTTACCTCTGAATGCCGGAACACAACATTTTTTTTAACAATTGTTATTATGGGCGACAGATTTTAAAAAAGACTAATGAATGCATATTTACCTAGTTTTTCCACCGGGAACACATTGGTCATTCCAAATGCTGCCATCCTGCGAATCGTGCAATTGCTCCTCCAGTTCTAAGCTTTCAATAGTTTCAGCGTCGCACGCGGTCTCCTTTTCAATCTTTATCCTTTTCACGGGACTTTTTATTTTAGTCGCCTTAGTGCCTGCGATATAAAAATAATCGCTTGTAAAATGATCAAACGGACACATTTGGGCCTCTTTGAAAATGCTTGTAGGTATATGAAAAATAAATCTCTTATTTATTGTGAAGTTTAATGTGATACAGGTAAGTAGATAAAACAATCTACGAGTAATTTTAATACGTACGTAAAAAGTATTTTTGCATATGTTATTGTGTAGGGCTTGTAATATTTACCTGATTTTTATACCAAAGACCGGAAGATACGCTACTTTTAATTTATATTCCATAATTTCGGGGCTGCGACGGGTTGAAAGCTCCATTCCTTAAGGTCATTGGTGATGGAAAGCGCCTTAATAGTCAAGGAGATCAAAATGTACTCTACTCACGTTTGTTTTTAAGTTGAGCGTGATCCTCTGAGTTGTCTTCGTCATCGCAGCTGAAGATCTCTTCAAGAACTAAATGCAATGGGAAATTCTGTTTAACTTTATGATTTACTATAATTTCTCTTAAGCTATAAGCCAATGTGTCCGATGCGATTTCCCATTGGCAAAATCATAGGCAGGTCACAGATAGTAACTTCTCAAATCCCTACAAACATTATTTCCTTATTTTACCTCCTAAGGAATGTTATTTCTAAAATCGTTGATGTGATTATTTTTAACAAAAAGACTAAACACAAATGTTTACAATTCTAACTTGGAAATCGAACGTCCATACACATTTTTACCTCCAGTTAAACTACTTGGGGTTAAATCTATATTTTCTTACGATTAAAATCCACTGGCCTAAACCTTTAGTCTAAATGCGTAAACGGAATTCATTTACATTAACGAGATGTAATGAGACGGCGTTTCAACAAAACCGCCTCTGTGGTCTAGTGGTTCGTCCACCGGTGTCATATCTAAAGGTCCCGAGTTTGATCCCCAGGAAGTACAATATTGTGTTTGGTTTGGTTTGTGGTCGGACTTTGTTTAAGTCCGCCTACCTAATTCTGACACCATAGAAACCATTCTTTAAATTGTTGTGTCCCGGCATTAAGAGGTAAGATTGCCGGTACCTCAGCTTGTTGAGGATTCCGGGTGAAGTGCGCTTCCACCTCCGTTCTTATCATAACTTGTAAACCAGCAGGCCTATTACCTAACTCTGTTTCATTTGGGTTTCAATGGGTTTCAATTAAAATGCCTGCATTTCTGATTGAAACCAATAGAAACCCAAATGAAACAGAGTTACGTAATAGGCCTGCAGGTGTGATGTAGGCCAAGCGCTTCCCCGTATTACAAAAAAAAACAAAAAAAAGGGCGAGATGAAGACCAAGCTCTTTCCCGTCGTAGCATAAAAGAAGAATGAGGTGATTGAAGTCTGCTGTCTTAAACCAACTGGTAACCAATTTACGAGAAGATTTGGGAAACAAACCCAGGACATGAATGATTGACCGTATTGAGAGTAAAATGCTCTACCAAGGAGATTCAGTGACATCATGATCAAAATCTACCACTTTGCTAGTAGCAATGTTTGGTAGTAAATGGTAGATTTTGATCATATATGCTATATGATTCTAGTCCTTCCCGACCTTTACTAAGGTCGGGAAGGACTAGAATCATATAGCAAGCTATACTAACCACTCATTTTGTCAGACAGCTCCTTGAGCCGTTTATCAGTTATGTGTCTGATTGGATTTGGAAAGTTACCTCGGGAAAAGTGTACCTTGAGGGTAATAGAGTAAGACTTGTTAATTTTTTTGTCACGTGTATTTTGAAAGCCTGTACATTTTATAAAAAAAATTGAAAAAAATAACCTTCTAATAACAAAACTTTTGAACTATAAAAGAAAAAAAAGCTACACCTTGTATATATCACCAAAAAGCAATGTACCCACGCAAGTTGACGCCTAGCCAAAAACCTCAAGCTTCAAGGGGTCAAAAATTAACCACAACTTTTATAGGCACCTCATTATGGGTACCGACACAATGCAAGGCATGTTTATTTGCAAGAATACATACATCAAGACTTTATGTTTTGATACATAGCTTTGTAGGTATAAATAAGCTGTCATCAATGATTTTTGGTGACATAGTATGTATAAACGTATTTTTTCTTACGACGGGGAAGCGCTTGGCCTTCATCCTGTTTCAAGTTATCATAAGGCCGAAGGTGGATGCGCACTTCACCCGGACTCCTCAGCAGTCTGAGGAACTGGCTATCTTACTCCTTAAAGCCGGATCAGAACAATTTTGAATTGTTATAAGGCGACAAACTTAGGTAAGATTCTTACCGTAAGATGGTGGTAGCTAGCCAGGCGGACTTAAAAAAAAGACCTAACACCAACCAAACCAAACACAGTACTATTAACTCCCCTGGGGATTGAACTCGGGACCTCTAGATTTGATACCGGAGGGGAACCACTAGACCGCAGATAGGGTTAATATTTCGATGTAAGGAAACAAAGTATGGTAAAAATACAACAGTTTAATAGAATATGACTTCATTACCGTACATACCCGTCTTAAAACAGTTACCTATCGAATAGAACTAAACATTTTCATTTTGTCAACCAAATTAATGACACAAGTTGTTCTTGATTAGAACAAAAAATATATTTATAATTCACGATATTGATATAACATGTTGATACTTGGTAATACAAAAGCTTTAGCGTATCCCATGCTAAAGCTTTTTTATCGGCAAATACACGGTTGTATGCAAATTTAAAAGCTAAAAACTATTTCCACGGAAAACTTACTTTTTTCCGTGTTAAAGGTCACATACATTATGTAATTGAATAGCTCGTTTGAATCATATTTCACTTAAGGCACAAATTTAAAAATGCAGCGATATAATTGACAGATGTCATTTTTAACAGACAAAAGTGTGTTTGTGTGTGTCAACCAGTGAAATTACCACTACAATATGCAAAAAAATTGCGTCATCTGTGCAGACATATTCTGTTCATTGATACAACCGGTTAAAATACGTTCAATTTTACCATATTAGTGCGAACGGGCAGACAGAGCAGTTGGCAGACATGACAATTCTTGCTCATTCATATTATGTAGTGAATAAGGTGTATTAAGTTATGAGCTTCCTATACAACCGGTTCAAAATACGTTCAGTTCTTACCAGATTAGTACGAATGGACAGACAGAACAGTTGGAAGACATGACAATTCTTGCTCATTTATAAATTGTAGTGAATAAGTATAGATATAAATATTTGATATAAGTAACATGAGCTTATGTGAAACCAGACAAACAGAACAGTTGAAAGACATATCAACTCTTGCGTATGTAGTAAATAAGGTGATATAAGTAACAGGGGCTTATGTGAAACCAGACTAACAGAACAGTTGAAAGACTTATTAATTCTTGCTTATGTTGTAAATAAGGTGATATAAGTAACAGGAGCTTATGAGAAACCAGACAAACAGAACAGTTGAAAGACTTATCAATTCTTGCTTATGTTGTAAATAAGGTGATATAAGTAACAGGAGCGTATGAGAAACCAGACAAACAGAACAGTTGAAAGACTTATCAATTCTTGCTTATGTTGTAAATAAGGTGATATAAGTAACAGGAGCGTATGAGAAACCAGACAAACAGAACAGTTGAAAGACTTATCAATTCTTGCTTATGTTGTAAATAAGGTGATATAAGTAACAGGAGCGTATGAGAAACCAGACAAACAGAACAGTTGAAAGACTTATCAATTCTTGCTTATGTTGTAAATAAGGTGATATAAGTAACAGGAGCGAATGAGAAACCAGACAAACAGAACAGTTGAAAGACTTATCAATTCTTGCTTATGTTGTAAATAAGGTGATATAAGTAACAGGAGCTTATGTGAAATCAATCTCTATTTGGCGAAAACAATTTATTTGATATACCGATTTAAACAATCTCTAGTAAAACCTAAAATAGCTCAATTTATCAGTACAATCGACAACAAAAAGTATAAAGCTTTAAAGTCCTATTTATATTTGACGAGCCAGCGGGTTAGAAATGGCAAGTAGAATGCTGTAATAGATATTGATGGTTCTGTAGCATTTCGTTTGTAGATATCATCGTATTATTTACAACTACGTATTTTTTTGTAAATCGAGCCTAACTCAATGTTGAATTAACTAAAACTCAACTTCAAAATGTTTAGCTATATGGTTTTACCAAAATACGGCCCTAAAAAGTATTATAATATATCAAGAATCGGCATGAAACTACCCTTATTTGATACCCAAACTGTTGTTGTTGAAAAACATAACCCTCCTTCTAAGGCAGCTGGGTAAAATATAGCTTACTTCGGCTTAGTATAGAAATAGACCATCGCCTCTGTCACACAATAGTAAAATTTAGTCAATGAATTATTTGGTCACCCGGTATAATCGGAAGGGGTAATCTGGGATTGTGCCACTTGAACACAATTATAATCAAAATATTTTGCAAAACGAGTATATACGAATATATCTACGATATAGGATAATTCTTTCATCCGATTATACTGGCTAAATTTATTATAAATTCAAAATGAATGATAAACTACGTTGGTATTGGAGAGAGGTACTACGAGGCCGCCTTAATTCCAAACAACGTACAAGCTATAACAGCCGTACTGTAGATATCTTATCTAGATTTTATGCTACTTACTTTACGTTAGCCCTTTAGTGCTGTCTAAATAACCTGCCATGGAAAAATATTTACAATAAACTATTTTTTAACTTACACGGACTTTTTAAAGGCGCAAACAGTCTCGGTTTTTTTTTATAATTAGATTTAATCTGCCGTAAGGTGCACAATGTAATCTTGGATTACATAATATCTATAGGGTAAACGAGCAGATAATTAAGAAGACTCCTTCGGTAAAGGAGTGGTTACATATGAAGTTCAAATCATATTCAGACATGGATCATAATGAACTTGAGGCGCTCGTCTTTTTTTTTTATTTATTGATAATAGTCAAGCGTTTGACCACCATCTTTCATGTAAAACAAGTCAAATCTTCGTTTTAATGTTTTTCCAACTGCATAAAATCGAGAGGCGGAGGCTTGTCTGACAATGGAGGACTGAGACAAAATCTAATTTCCTTTGGTATTGACACATATCATAAATGTTGCAGGACATTAATTTCACACAGCGCCATCTAGCCCCAAATTAAGCATAGCTTGTAATATGGAAACTAGATCACGGATACAATACTTAAATAATTTTATTTTTGTTAATACATACATATCATACAATACAACACCCAAACACAGATTAAACATCTACATTCAACACACAAATATTTGTCCTGGGTGGGAATCGAACCCACATCATCTACAGCGCAGAAGGCAGAGTTACTACCACCTGAGCTATGAGGCTTGTTACCATCACCAGCCCATTAGTTTCCACTTCTTGATAGTCACCTCCAAAGCTAGAAAGCTCCATAATCACCACGCTTGGCAGGTGGATCGCAGTAAAGGTGTAGATAATACTCCCCTTTTTCTGATGATATCCCTTAGTCGGCGTTTACGACAGGCTGAGCTGGAGTGGTCGCCAGGACCGCCACGGCAACTTGACCTTGACACTATTTGACTTGACAAGCCTCATAGCTCAGTTGGTAGTAACTCTGCCTTCGGCGCTGTAGGCTGTGGGTTCGATTCCCACCCAGGACAAACATTTGTGTGGTGAATATAGATGTTTGTTCTGTGTTTGGGTGTTGTATCATATAGTACGTATGTATTTACAAAAAGTAATTAAGTATTTTATCCGTAATCTAGTTCCCATATTACAAGCTATGCTTTGGGGCTAGATGGCGCTGTGTAAAAGGAATGTCCTGTAGTATTTATTTATTTATTTACTATGGAAATATTCATTTGCATGGATTTGACATTAGCATCAGAGACGGGTCTAAAATTTGTCTTTCTCCAGACTTAAAAACCTAAGGAAACTGGATTTTGTCAAAGGAGTTCTTATGCTAATTTGGATGTGATGAGAAGTGCTCTACACTGACATCCCGCATTAAGGTGTATTGTCCCCAGTTGGGCTAAACTGACCCAAGCCAGTCCAGCAGCGAAGTAGAGTAGCAGGACCCCGGGCTTAAGGCAAAATAGCTCCAAAGTCCCATGGGACTGCGAGCTACGCCGAATTAGCTCATGCAGTCCAGATTTTACCCACAAGAAAACGACGCTTACATGTCTGTTCTAACAAATGATGTAACCACTCCTCCGCACAGAAACCTACTCAGTTATCCGCTATACCTGGGGCCTAGCCACAATGTCTTATAGCATTCTCGTTTCGATCTTACATTACGTACCTTATTCTGTCGCCATAATAACAATTCAAAAATTGTTGTTCCGACATTTAGAGGTCAGAAAGCCAGTTCCTCCTTAACTTGTAACAAGGTAATATGAAGGCTAGGCCTTCATATTACCTTGTTACAGGCGCTTCCCCATCGCACAATATAAAAAAAAATGGCCCAAAAATATTTTCGGGTTTGACAGTTTGATGGGCATACGACGCATAGTTAAAGAGGTAGTGGTTTAAAGTTTTAAAAATATCTACCCTCTAATATCTATCACCCTCGCCGCATTTGGGTCAATCACGCCCCTAACGTCGTGGTACACCCTCGATTACATTTCTTACCAAGCACCTTCGCGTCATACATTCAAAAAAAATTAAAAACGATCGTCACGTTTGGATAGATAGTGACGAAAGTAAAGTAAAATCAACAAACGTTTTTTTTTTTTTATTGTACGACGAGGAAGCGCTTGGCCTCCATCTCATCTGTTACCTGTTGAGAAAAGGCCGAAGATGGAGGCGCACTTCACCCGGAATCCTCAAAAAACTGAGGAACTGGCTATCTTACCTCTGAATGCCGGAACACAACATTTTTTTTAAGAATTGTTATTATGGCGACAGATTTAGGTAAGATGGTGGTAGCTAGCCAGGCGGACTTAAACAAGATCCTACCACCAACCGAACCAAGCACAATATATCGCACTCCCCATGGGGATCGAACCCGGGACCTCTGGATCTGAAATCGGTGGGTTGAACCACTAGACCACAGAGGCGGACAAGAATGCTAGCAAGGCAGTGGTACCCCTGTACTATAATTGCCTATCTATACTGTGGTTCAACATAACCTCTTGAAAGCGCACAGATCATCCAGCCAGCACTAACGCTAGTATCAACCTACATTATTGCCTCAGCTTCGCTAACCTGAGCGCGACATCCTCTAAGTACTTGTTCCTACTCACTAGCTCGCCGTTATCGCTAGTTAGCGTCTTCACCTTCTCCTTCAGTATGAGTATATCAGTGAGGTACTGCCCGATCTTGTCGCGCTTCATTTTCTCCTCCTCGCTCATCTTGTACTTCCCCTTGCGCCTGACATCGGTGAGGTACCATATCTTGGTGTTGCCCTCTTTCCCCTTTTGCGTGGTGGTCATTTTGAACATGGCTTTCTCGTTGTACACCCTTGTGAGCATGGAGAGCGCGTCGTTTCTGGTTTTCTTGGCGAGCGTGTCGATGTACTTGGGGAAGTTGGCGAGCGTCATGTACCGGTCGATGTTGTACCGGTGGATGTACTCGTGCTTGGTGTACGTGTCGCCGTGGTGGATCTCTTGCGTGCCGTTGGGCGCGGGCACGTCCGGGATCACGTTGTCGTGCTCCACTACCGCCGGCTCGGACCTGGACAGGCACACGTCGATATCACCTCGTTTATTTATTTATATTGTAGCGCGGGAAAGCGTTTGGTTTTCATCTCACATGGTTACAAGTTGTTGTGTTCCGGTATTCAGAGGTAAGATAGCCAGGTCCTCAGTTTGTTGAGGATTCCGGGTGAAGTGCGCACCCACCTTCGGACTTTTTTTTTTTATTGAACGTCGGGAAGCGCTTGGCCTTCATCTCACCTGGTAACAAGTTAAGATAAGGCCGAAGGTGGAGGCGCACTTCAGGAATCCTCAACAAACTGAGGAACTGGCTATCTTATCTCTGAATGCCGGAACACAACAATTTAAGAATTGTTATTATGGCGACAGAATTAGGTAAGAAGGTGGTAGCTAGCCAGGCGGACTTCAACAATGTCCTACCACCAATCAAACCAACCAAAATATATTGTACTCCCTTATTGTATTTTTTTATATAATATGTGTGTTATATGTTATCTTGACTTGTTACCGAGATGAAGGCCAAGCGCTTCCCCGTCGTATACATGTTTGTTCTGTGTTTGGATGTTGTATTGTATGATATGTATGTATGTACAAAAAAAGTATATAAGTATTCTATCCGTAATCTAGTTCCCATATTACAAGCAATGGTTAGTTTGGGGCTAGATGTCCTGTAATATTTATTTATTTATTTTAAGATTTCGAAATAAGAATAGCGTTTCGGAAATCTCCATCGGATGTTGCCGAATTCGATCCGATAAAGCTTTCCAAATGTTCGGGAATAGACGTACAGGTGAAATGAAGAAAAAAAGCAACTGCTGGTTCAAACCCTTTCCCGATAAAAAGGTACCTTTCTTAGACCTTTCTACGTGAGTGACTACACACAAAGCGGTTATGAAAAACACGCGCGTCAAGTTACGCGATCAGCATCATCACAGCCCATTTATATATATTACATATTATGAGAGGGTTTTGCAATAAGAAGATAGATAAGAGCAGGCGCATTGGTGATCGCAGTAAAGGTGTCGATAACACACAGACGGTAGCCGCTACCCTTCTTCGGGTGAGATACCTAAGTCGGCTTTTATCATGGACTGACACAACACCAAAGAGTCAGAACGGCAAGAGTCGCGATACTCGCGATATTCAACAAGCCTCATAGCTCAGTTGGTAGTAACTCTGCCTTCTGCGCTGTAGGCTGTGGTTTCGATTCCCACCCAGGACAAACATTTGTGTGATGAATATAAATGTTTGTTCTGTGTTTGGGTGTGGTGTCATATAGTACGTATGTATTTACTAAAGTATTCAGGTTCCCATATTACAAGCTATGCTTAGTTTGGGGCTAGATGGCGCTGTGTGAAATTAACGTCCTGTACTCATTAGAAGCTTTTCCGATCTCTCATTATCTCCAGCATGCAGCATGCAGAACACTATTCAAAAGTTTCTCGCTGTAACTAATTCTTAAAACTCTTTCAAGCTCTTGAAATCAATTATGTACTACAAAGATTTCATACGTTAATTTATATATGCCATTTTAAATTAACTACAAACTACGTTTATATAGTATATATATAAATTTATATAATGATATGTATATAGGATTATATGGTGATAGCGGCACTTAATACGTGCGTAAATTGCTTTATGGTGATAGCGGCACTAAATATTATGCATGCGTAAATTGTTTTCCTTTTAAAATAATTTAAAAAGCGTTATAACTAACATACACATCAACATTGTCTTATAACAACTCAAAAGAAAGATGATCGTCAAGTTAGTTCTTCATAAAAAAATTTATTCGCATATTTTATTTAATCAAATAAAATGTTCTTTTTTCATTAATTTTGACTCGTATTTTTCTTGATTCCTAATTAAGTGCAAAAAAAAAACAATTTAAATATCCTGCTGTCTACTTACTTTTTTTATGAGTAGGGCTTGAAACAAGCTATAATTCAATATTTAGTTTTCATAATAAGATATTACCAAATTCTATACTCGATATTAAATCTAGTTATTTCAACATATCCCTAAACATTGTTGATGTGTATATTTTTATTGACTTGTCAATACGGAGACTCCAGGTATTAGGCTCGGGGGAAGCACCCAAGTCTCCCGTGTCACGTGACATGTCACTTACTGCGTATTCTGAGGGTATTAGGCTCGGGGGTCTTAAACCTAAGTCTCCCGTGTCACGTGACATGTCACTTACTGCGTATTCTCAGAGGCATGCACTCCCATCGCGCCGGTCTCGTCCACAACAAAGCCAGTAACATTCCCGTTCTTCATATAAACATCGAAAATAGGTACGTACGAGTGTCGCGGCTTTTGGCTGCTGGTCTGAACCGCTACGTCTTGGGCTTTGGAGCTGGCGTCATCTGCGAATTAAAAAAATATTGTCATAGTATCAGTAACAATAATAATAATAATAACGAACACTATCTTGGAGTCTTCAAGTCCTGAGTAAATAGGTTACTTTTAGTCAAGCGTGCTCCATCTTAAGCCACATATTAATTTGTTTTACATATAAGCTGGTGGTCAAACGCTTGACCTTCGAGGATTCACCACTAGTCAGAGAGATGGATCTTATGATGTATAACCGCCTTTGTGGTATAGTGGTTCGTCCACAAAGGTCCCGGGTTCGGTCTCCAGGAGTATAATATTGTGCTTGCCTGGATTGGTGATATCGACGATAAGAACGCGTGGCCCGATTTTGCTACACCAGTTGACAGGAAAATGGTGATTTCTCAATGTTAATTGCCCATTAGGTAGATAGGTAATAACAAATGTTTTAAGATTAAGTATTCAGGTTTATGATGGTGATCTACTTAGAATATAATTACAAATTGTGTGTCTAAATGTTGAATGGATCATCAAACATTAACCAGCCCGAGGTTCTTGCCATTCTCCTGTGTGCTGGTCGCGATTCCGAACAGGCGGTAGATTTGACGTTTCAAAATGATCTTAATGAATAAAGAAATTTTTACTTTGACTTTGACTTTGGTGGTAGGACTTCGTTTAAGTCCACCGTTTTAGCTACCGCCTATACTCTAATTGTTAATGCTATGTCAATAAAAATATATAATAAACTTCCAAACAAAATAAAAGATTTAAAAAAGAACTATTCATTACTAAACTTTATTATAATATAAACGATTATTTAAATGATAAATTTTAATATTGAAATATCGCAGTCGTCCTCTCTACTACAAATTGCTTTATTATCACTTTAACTTTGTAACTACACTAACATAACTTAAGCTTTTTACACTTTTTCACTTTGATCTTTGTTTAATCAACGGGTTTTGAATATCGCGCGCGGGACTTATTTGCAATACTCTGGAGCTCTGACGAAGCCGGCGCGCATAAACCAGGTCCGTAGAGCGTCCACTGCGTACGTAGGCAGAGCAACCTTCCTGGCTTGCTAAAATACATTTATGTAAAACTAGTAGTGTAAGTGTCTGATTGCATGCTCAGCGCAAGGTCAGCAAAAAGGTTGTAACAGTACGTACCGGACAGTTTTTAACCGCCTCCAGAGGTCCCGGGTTCGATCCCCATGGGGATTACAATAAATTGTGCTTATTGGGCTAGCTACCACCATCTTACCTAATTCTGTCGCCATAATAACAATTCTAAAAAAATGTTGCGTTCCGGCATTCAGAGGTAAGATAGCCAGTTCCTCAGTTTGTTGAGGATTCCGGGTGAAGTGCGCCTCCACCTTCGGCCTTATCTTAACTCGTCACCAGGTGAGATGAAGGCCAAGCGTCCCCGTCGAACAATAATAAAAAAGATAAAAGTACCTTGGTTCTGATCGACGTAGATGATTTTCTCCCCATCAAAGTATCCGATGGTCTCCCCGTCGGGCGGCGAGTGGCTCTCGCCCTGCTGCAGGAACACGATCTGCTGGTCGTCGTCGCAGTTGATGACGTTCCCGAACTCGTCTTGCAACACGACCGTTTGGTATTCGTACTGCGTCGAGGGCGACGCCGCGTCTTGTGTGGTCTCCGTGACGGTGTAGTCGGCGCTGTTGTAGTCGTCTGTGTACGTGTCTGCATCGAACTGGCTGTCTTCGGGGGGGTCTTCGGGGGGGTCTTCGGTGGCTATGGCTGACTCCTCCCATTCCAGTGCGGAATCTCTGGAAGTGCACGCTTGATTGGTGGGGCTTACCTACCACCATCTTACCTAAGACGCCATAACAGCAATCCTTTCTAAATTGTTGTGTTCCGGCATTTTGAGCTGATAGCTCAGTTGGTTGGCTCTGCCTTTTGCGCTATTGGTTGTGGGTTCGATTCCCATCCAGGACAAACAATTGTGTGTTGAAAACAGATGTTTGTTCTGTGTTTGGGTGTTGTATTGTATCATATGATAAGTATGTATTTCAATAAAAATTAAAAAGTATTTAAGTAATACAGCCGTAATCTAGTTCCCATATTACAAGCTTTGCTTAGTTTGGTTTTACTAGATGGCGCTGTAATAAACTAATGTTTAGTGATATAAAAAAAGGTAAATACTGATCTTCAAAAATCACCGAGGATATCCTCGGTCTAGCTAGAAAGTTCAAAAAAGTACTTTGTAAAGTTTAATCTCAATCAGTTCAGTCGTTTTGGCGTGAAGGAGGAAACACCATCAAAACAAAACTTTACCTAATTTACAAGAAAACTGAAATAGCAATTTTCAAATTCAATCGTATTCCAAAACTTTTCACTAACCAACCATTTCAATTGTAAAAGCATTCTCAAAGATAACATATTCTAAGGAAGCCGAGTATCGATTTGACAAAAAAAATTGGAATCAGCGTCAGGCTCAGTGGCTCAGTTAGTTAGAGCGTTTCCGGCTTTAGAAAAAGATGCGGGTTCCGGTCTCGTCGCGGGTTGTGATTTTTTGTGTCATTGTAACAATTTGTTTTTATTGTGCGACGGGGAAGCGCTTGGCCTTCATCTCACCTGGTAACAAGTTAAGATAAGGCCGAAGGTGGAGGTGCACTTCACCCGAAATCCTCAACGAACTGAGGAACTGGCTATCTTACCTCTGAATGCCGGAACACAACATTTTTTTTAACAATTGTTATTATGGGCGACAGATTTTAAAAAAGACTAATGAATGCATATTTACCTAGTTTTTCCACCGGGAACACATTGGTCATTCCAAATGCTGCCATCCTGCGAATCGTGCAATTGCTCCTCCAGTTCTAAGCTTTCAATAGTTTCAGCGTCGCACGCGGTCTCCTTTTCAATCTTTATCCTTTTCACGGGACTTTTTATTTTAGTCGCCTTAGTGCCTGCGATATAAAAATAATCGCTTGTAAAATGATCAAACGGACACATTTGGGCCTCTTTGAAAATGCTTGTAGGTATATGAAAAATAAATCTCTTATTTATTGTGAAGTTTAATGTGATACAGGTAAGTAGATAAAACAATCTACGAGTAATTTTAATACGTACGTAAAAAGTATTTTTGCATATGTTATTGTGTAGGGCTTGTAATATTTACCTGATTTTTATACCAAAGACCGGAAGATACGCTACTTTTAATTTATATTCCATAATTTCGGGGCTGCGACGGGTTGAAAGCTCCATTCCTTAAGGTCATTGGTGATGGAAAGCGCCTTAATAGTCAAGGAGATCAAAATGTACTCTACTCACGTTTGTTTTTAAGTTGAGCGTGATCCTCTGAGTTGTCTTCGTCATCGCAGCTGAAGATCTCTTCAAGAACTAAATGCAATGGGAAATTCTGTTTAACTTTATGATTTACTATAATTTCTCTTAAGCTATAAGCCAATGTGTCCGATGCGATTTCCCATTGGCAAAATCATAGGCAGGTCACAGATAGTAACTTCTCAAATCCCTACAAACATTATTTCCTTATTTTACCTCCTAAGGAATGTTATTTCTAAAATCGTTGATGTGATTATTTTTAACAAAAAGACTAAACACAAATGTTTACAATTCTAACTTGGAAATCGAACGTCCATACACATTTTTACCTCCAGTTAAACTACTTGGGGTTAAATCTATATTTTCTTACGATTAAAATCCACTGGCCTAAACCTTTAGTCTAAATGCGTAAACGGAATTCATTTACATTAACGAGATGTAATGAGACGGCGTTTCAACAAAACCGCCTCTGTGGTCTAGTGGTTCGTCCACCGGTGTCATATCTAAAGGTCCCGAGTTTGATCCCCAGGAAGTACAATATTGTGTTTGGTTTGGTTTGTGGTCGGACTTTGTTTAAGTCCGCCTACCTAATTCTGACACCATAGAAACCATTCTTTAAATTGTTGTGTCCCGGCATTAAGAGGTAAGATTGCCGGTACCTCAGCTTGTTGAGGATTCCGGGTGAAGTGCGCTTCCACCTCCGTTCTTATCATAACTTGTAAACCAGCAGGCCTATTACCTAACTCTGTTTCATTTGGGTTTCAATGGGTTTCAATTAAAATGCCTGCATTTCTGATTGAAACCAATAGAAACCCAAATGAAACAGAGTTACGTAATAGGCCTGCAGGTGTGATGTAGGCCAAGCGCTTCCCCGTATTACAAAAAAAAACAAAAAAAAGGGCGAGATGAAGACCAAGCTCTTTCCCGTCGTAGCATAAAAGAAGAATGAGGTGATTGAAGTCTGCTGTCTTAAACCAACTGGTAACCAATTTACGAGAAGATTTGGGAAACAAACCCAGGACATGAATGATTGACCGTATTGAGAGTAAAATGCTCTACCAAGGAGATTCAGTGACATCATGATCAAAATCTACCACTTTGCTAGTAGCAATGTTTGGTAGTAAATGGTAGATTTTGATCATATATGCTATATGATTCTAGTCCTTCCCGACCTTTACTAAGGTCGGGAAGGACTAGAATCATATAGCAAGCTATACTAACCACTCATTTTGTCAGACAGCTCCTTGAGCCGTTTATCAGTTATGTGTCTCTCCTCATTATTCAGCTTCATTTTCCTTTCAACGTCGTAGAAAAACGCGCGACTCATCTTCACACCGCTTTCCATTTCGACGTATTTTCTTATTTTAGTAATTTCCACTTCTAGGGAGAGTAAATCCATGATCTGAAAAAGATCGTGAACTTTATCATGATAATAAAGTTGGACCAAGTCATTGACAGTGTTGGTCAAGAACTGCAGGCTTACCCTTGAATCCAGTCAATTCCAATTCGTATCCAATCCGATTCCAATTTCAATACACGCTCAATTGGTACGCTTGAACCAATATGGTATTGAGATTGAAATCGAGTATGCGATTGACTTATCAGTGCGAAAAAAATACAGACAGCTCTATTTAAAGCTGGATTCACAGACAGCGCACTTTGCCGGGACTGCTTACAAGTGGAGGATACAGTAGAGCTAAAGCTAGCTGAAGTGAATGTATCCTTCAGCTGGGAACAAGAAAGGTCGTAGGGTCCACCTAGGCTTCGAGCAAACATGGTCCACCACATCTTGGTCGCGAAGTCAGGCGCTCGATAAATGACACCAATAATCAAGGGCCCGATTCTACTCACAATCGCTTCACTATGTATCATGTATATATATGTATATGGGTATCATCGCAGAATGGCCACAATTTTTTTTTATTGATGATAGCCAACTCGCTTAAAACACAAGTAAAGCCGTGGCCTAAGATGGAGCACGTTTGACGAACGGCCACTAATAACTATTCGAATCGCTCGTTCCCTCAGAAAGTCTGAGATGCACCGTAAAAGGTTGGACGGTAACCCGCAGGAGGAAAGCTTGTTAATGAGTCCCTTGTGCCAAACCCTATCAAAAGCCTTCGAAATGTCAAGGGAATGTGCAATAGTCTCCCCGTGTCTTTCGATGGCTTCACTCTAGATGCGAGTGACATACGCTAGAAAATCCCCTGTAGATCGTTTCCGGCGAAAACCGTACTGACTCTCACTAAGGAGATCATTACATTACACTCTAGGTATGCCAGGAGTTTACAATTGAGAATGCGGTCCATTGTCTTGATAATGGAGGTAATTTACATTGACCGGTAGTAAGCGGGGTCTGCTAGGGTACCTTTTTTCAGTACAGGTTGAACATTAGAGCTTCCAAGATGAAGGTACCTTACCGGTATACAGAGGCAGGCGGAATAGGCGAGTTAGAATCAGAGACTATTCCACAACTTAAGGATTTTTTCTACAACCTCATCACTAAGTGACACTGGTCTATTTGTCGTTTTTTTTTAAATATTTTGTTTTAGTTTCTATAGTTTTCATTGGAATTGCAAATGCATACTTACAACTTCTTTTAAATAAGGTGATAATTTCTTGTTAGTCTGAAGCTTGTGGAATCCTTCCTCGGAGAGGTCATGATCATGATGGTTGCATACAAAGACCACTGACAATCCCTCACCAGGCTTACGCTTCAGTTTGATCTTACATGGACAGTCTGTTTTTGAGTTATTTCTGAAATAAAATATGTTACACAAACACATTATACCTACATGACATTAGACTCTGTGAACATAGTGAATTTCAGTGATTCGACCAAATCGGACGAAAAATTTCGGTCGAACCCCAAATAACCCGTCTCTATGATAGGATGTTGCTGGTTCATATAATTATATTAGGTACCTTGGTCACCACTTGACACGCGTAGTGCTTATGGGAAATCACCTTATTGTATTATATGGGTATGGCAAGTGAGTAAATGCTTGTGGGAACACCTATGCTACTACTACTACTTTTAGAGGTTGTCTCCGGTACGCAGCCTCAAAATGCTGGAACAACATTCCCCCACCTCTAAGAGATCTGCAGTCTGTGAAAAGCTTTAGGGTAAATCTCAAGAAGTTCCTTCTTGGCCATCAAATAGATCAAGAAGATCTGAAAAATGAGTTTTCAATCTTATAGTTTTCTTTATTTTTATTGTTTTTTATTAAGTATTGCTTATATTTTTAAGTTTATCATCTAAATTTGTTAGATACTGTTCATAATGTGTGTCCTTTCATTTCATTTATTTTATTAGTATACTACTTATTACTTATATATATTTTATTTTATTAGTATATTACTGTATTCCGGAGAGTAGTCCATACTTCACTTCTGACATAGTGTTTAAATTAGCCTATTATATGTATTTTGTGTTTGACTATAAATCTGTAGTCATAAGTATGTTTGTTAGTGGTCCTTTTTTACCACTTTATTTGGCGCAGACGCTTATGGTGCCTTCTATTTGACGTGTCGCGGCGTACCTTCTTGGTTCCAACGGAAGATCAGCGTTGTGTTGCATTTTATGTAACACAACAACATGCTGAGTTGGACGCCAGTTTGACACTTAACAGTAAGTAGTTTTTTTTTTGTAAAATGTTGTGTGTGAGTTTTTATTGTATTTTTATATTGTTTTTTCCTATTGTTTGTGTTTTCTCACATACCTGTTGTACATTTTCTTTTTTATTATTATTTATTATGTATGTATAAATGATTTTTCTTTCTTTCTTTCTTTTTCTAACAAGCAGATGAATGACATACAGCGCAAACAAGATTAGTGCAGTTATATATATATGTATACAATAGTTAATATTCTCTAGAATGATTATGATATTATAGTATAAGAGCTGGCTGGGTGATACCTATGTAGGTATGTAACCTAAACACAGTAATCTGTACCCAGAATCTCAAGTATTTGGTCTAATACTGATGATTGGAAGGGTTATCTCCATCTCGCTCTCCGCTAATCATAATCATCAACCAATAGTAACGGACTGAACACCTTAAAATTCAGTGCTGAATCTTGCCTAGTGGTGGTCTTCGGTGTATGCCTTGCTATCTGACTGAACAAATGAAAAACATATTTTGTCAAATTTATGGAAACACATTTACCTTTTCTTTTGTGATTTCTTCTTGTAGTCCCTATTCTTCAAATATACACAATGGTAAGTGTAGGCTTCATTTTCCGAATCAGTGTTTATTGATTCTGTGCATTTGAAATAGAAGCACCACTTTTTAGCATTAGCGCTTATGAACTGCACAAAGTCTTGGTGAGTTTTGAATGCATCACCAACTTTTGGTAGATCTTCATCTTGATGTTGGAACATATCAAGATGCTCCATGCAGTATTTGCTTTTGTTAGACCCGCTTATTATCTGCCAATCTAGAATGATGATAAGATTTAAACTTTTACCTACTGCTATTAGCGAATTAAGAGAGTTTAATACACTCTTGCTTGGTTTAGTTTGAAATCTTACCTCCATCTGCATTTACTTTTAAAATAATATCACCTTCCATTATATCCTCCATTTCACTGAAATAAAAAAAGTGTGGTATTAAAATTAAGAGTATGTAACTGTACTACGCTGTGGCAGCCTTGGCCCAAGAATATCTCTAACTTTTTAATAAGGAATGTGAATTATAATTTTTCTAAATCATCACTCTAGTTTGCTATAGATGGGTGGAAGAGGCCTCCTCATTGAATAGTTGGAAAGATAGAAAAAAATAGTTGGTCTCAAAAGGAGGCCTCTTCCATTTGATGAGTTTGGAGTTCCACAGGTTAGTATTGGCTAGACCTTTGGAACTCAGCAAACTATTTCATAACAGACTTGGCAGAAGAGTGGTTTTCCCACATCATAAACGGCTACTTACTTGAACTACAAAATAAATATTACAAAAAAAAAAAAATGCCAATTGACTCAGTCCCTTGTAGTCCCATATTCATTTTATTGTACCGAATGAAAAAATTCTGAGGAGCGGAAGTTAGTCAAATTTAATAAAATGTGACACATAGACACATTTTCTTAGTTAGATTTGGTTCAAAAACTATATAAAATCTGTGAAAATGGACTGTGTCATTTAATTCTGGAACGAAAGTTTCAAAGAGTTTTTAAACACAATGTTTAAGGTAGCCCCATAAAAAAAAGTCCATTGGAGTCATGACTCTCACTTTTTTACCAATTTCATTCATTTTAAGGCTACTCACGCTTGGCAATAATTGTTTTAGTACCAAAATGTTTTTCTCCAAAAAGGAGCTGATGTTTCGAAAGAAACTACACCTGTATTTCCTCTGGTCATGGGTGCCACTTTACTGTCCCAGTAAAAAAAAAACACTATTTACCTATAAATAAACAACAAACATTGACTGTTTATGGAATCAATCTAACTTGTAGAAAGCGAACAAAGTTACATAGACAGATAATGATATGATGTCTTGTTGTCTCAGCAATAAGAAGAATATGAAAGTATGTACATAACACACAACCAGTTCAATTTTGTGTGGCAATATTTGGCATTAAATTTCCATCTTGGGGAACTGATTTATAGGATAAAAAGTAGGTAGGCAATGTGTAATTCCTGGTCTAGAGTGAATACTGTGAAAAGTTTCAGCTCTAACTGTTCCGTAGTTTTGTGTGAAAAAGGAACAAACATCTAACTACACATCCAATCTTTGTCAAAACAAAACTTTTCAACTTTATTAAATACCTACTAGTGTGATTTGATATCATTGCAATTTAATTTCACTAGGTACCTAAGTAGAGTTCATGAGGGGGTGCTACTGAGAGTTGTAACTGAGGGATATGCTTTGCAAAACCATTGGACAATAACACAACAAGAACTTAAAAGTAAGAGGCAGAAGAACAATGACATAACTATGAGGTTTTTATCCAGGTAAAAGTAAGAAAGCTGATAAAATAACCAAACCTAGGCCACCAAAAGAAGGTTTTGATAGTTCAAATCATGCCTCTTCATTTTTGTACTAAAATAGATATCTCCTTCGCCTGAGAGAGGTGAATTGTACAGAAGAATAAGTCCTCAAACTTTGGTTTATTTAGTAAACAAAAGTAAGTTATAAATAATCTATATATATAAAATTAACGTAATTACCTTAGCTCCTGCTTCACGAGGCCTAGATCACTAGCTCCTCGGAACACGGCATCATCGAGGACTTCCTCATTCATGTCAGCAGCGATGGTTTCATCAGCAGATGCGTTTACATGTCGTGTATCTAAGCCCATAGCAAAAGCCTGATGTTTCCAATATTTATTTGCAATCTCCCTCGCATTTATTTTAGATAGAATTTCTCAAAATTACGAAACCGTCAGTTGTCAAAAAATCAAAATGTCGTCGATTCAGCTTCAATCAAAATCATCGAAAAATCGAAGGAAGCAAGGCAGTCATACTCATATTCTACAAAACAAAATGTCTGCCATCTGGGTGCCTGCCATTGCCATGCCGACGATGCCGCCGCCACCGCGCCGCGCCGCCGCCACCGCCGGTTGTATCACGGGGCGGCTTCGGCACAGAACGAACAACGGAGTGATTCTATACTCTTTGGGCACGGCGGGCACGGGAACGGGATTGCTCAAGACCACAACGATGCGACGACGACGATAAGCTCCTACATACCTACATGTATATAATGCCCAAATGATATGCCACCGTGTTTATCCACGAAAGGAAGGTGATAGTTGTGCTGCTCTAACAATACTTAAGAGTATAGGTACTTTTAGTATACCTACTAGGTACGTCCGCTTTGTTAATCCATTGGGATAGGTAGGTACATAAGTAGAGATATACCTACCTCAATGTAATCTAATTTAATATTAGGTATTTACCTATGAAATTGCCGTTTTGTATTAAATCAATGCAAGTATTTTTTTCTGCCTGGAGTCTGCTGGACGGGAGGCAACAAACTCTTCGAAGGCATTTTGTACCTACCTACTGCCTCCTGGGTATTGAATTTTTTTCCCGTTAAGAAGTTGTGAAAATTCTGGAAAAAGTAGAAGTCGATAGGCGCAAGGTCTGCAAAAATTTTTAATGGGTATTGCTTTGTCGCTATGCGACCACATCGCGAATGTGGTGATGTTTTTCCGTCCGCCGCCGCGGCAAACAATGTTGGCCACGTTAGTTGTATTTCTCAAACCACGCCCCCTTTTTGTTCATCAAACATGTTGTGACAACTTTGTTGTGGTACCCCTTATTAGTAGCAGGAGACGCGGCTTATGACAGCCAGTCCTCAGATGTTGAGGATTCCGGAGGAAGCCGTATCTACGAAATATTTCATAATCTTTCACAGCCTTTACAGATTAATAATAATGGCTGCAATTTGAGATTCGTCCTCGGCGGATTACAAAAATAGTTGCCCACTCCAAATAAACCATCAATTAATAACTCTTAATATAGGTATGCCGAAGGTATGGCACTATAAGTATGGCCTCAAACGATTCAACTTTGTTTGACGCTCGCACAGACATCGGTGAATAAGATTGAAGTCTTGAAAATGTGTGAAAACTTGAAATGGGGGTTGAGACTGCAGATTTTAAATTAGTTAATTTTTGCCCTTAATAGGGGTGTTTTTCAAAGATGAAGGGGCAAAAGATGATCATCAGATCTTGTAAGATAAGAGGTACCTATTCGAAATCTCATGAAATCTGGTCTATTTATTTGACTCACTCAATGAAACCAAGGGCGTCGAAAAAATCCAAGAATGACTTATACTGCGCATATCTCCCATCAACAGCAAATTATTGTCCACCACATTGTGTTTGGTGGTCTAGCTCCGGTGTGATTCATCACACTTTCTTACCAAACGGGACGAGCATGAAGTACTGCAGATATGTACTCGCACAACGCCAACCAGCTTTGGTGAATCGATCGTACTGCTGCACGACAACGTGCGACCTCACACCGCACAACAGGCCGTCTCCACGCTACAAGAGCTGGGGCTGGAAGCTCTCCGTCATCCGCCGTACTTACCAGACCTTGCGCCTACCGACTTCTACTTTTTCCAGAATTTGGACAACTTCTTAACGGGGAAAAAATTCAATACCCAGGAGGCAGTAGGTAGGTAGAAAATGCCTTCGAAGAGTTTGTTGCCTCCCGTCCAGCAGACTTTTTCAAGAAGGGCATCGAATTGAAATTGCCAGCGCAATTGCCACTGCGCTGGCAAAGATGCGTCGACTGCATGGGCGATTACTTTGATTGACGGAAATAAATAAGATCGAAAAAAGCATAGGTACGCATTTATACCTAACTCATAACCGCAAAACATAGCTATTTACTTGAAAGTACGTTACAATTAGATATGTTTATCTCTACTACATACCCTTATTAACCACATTTTATCACGGTGTTGTAAACTACGAAAATGTGTTATTTTACTTTAACCACCTCTGTGATCTAGTGGTTCAACCCACCGATTTCAGATCCAGAGGTCCCGGGTTCGATCCCCAGGGGGAGCAGCAATATTGTGCTTGGTTTGGTTGGTGGTAGGATTTTGTTAAAGTCCGCGTGGCTAGCTTCCACCATCTTACCAAATCTGACGCCATAATAACAATTCGTAAAAAAATAATTTAAAAAAACATTTTTTTATATATCTGGCTATCTTGATAGCCAGTTTCTCAGTTTATTGAGGATTCCGGGTGAAGTGCGCCTCCACCTTCGGCCTTATCTCAACTTGTTACCAGATGAGATCCATTCCCGCTTCCCTGTCGTCCAATAAAAAAAGGTAGGTAGACGATCAACATAGTCACGCCATAAGGGTTCCTTTGATACCACTTCGTGGTTCGGAACCCAAATAATAAGCAGACTGAGCTCTGGCTTAATAAATCCTAATACAATAAAACTTGTGAGTTCACTAAATTGTTGTAAGTTGTTCAAATATATTCCAAGTAGGTACCTACTAATTCAAAACTATTTATAAATATAATGTTATTTTAACTATAGAATTTCGGACAAATATATATAATCAAACATACATTACACTTGAATTACTCTTAAAACGATTGACCATCAAACAAATTACTTGTTCTAGTTTTTTTATCCTCTTTTTATCGGCTTCATCGTCAGATGTTTGTTTCTTCACGGGTTCCTCCACTAATTTTGATAATCGCTCATTTTCTTCTTTCGCGGTATTTAGCTCTTCCTTCAGGGTACTAAGTTCAGTAGACATACTATTGATGGTATTCTCTAAGCCGACAACCACATCTGAGTATTTAGAACATAGGGATTTATATTCTTTGAGGCCATTGATGAACTTGTTTTCGAATGGAAAGGCCATAGTTAGCGGAACGAATGTCAAATGCACCGTTTTGCGGTTCATATTCCCAGTTCTTCCTGTCACCATTTTGAGTACAGCCTTCCCTTGGTACACATGCTTCAACAATTCAAGCGCAGGTATGCCCATATTAGCCGCGAGGTGATCTATGCACGTTATGACACCACCAAGACTTATATAAAACTCGATGTTATATCTGTTGATGATTGCTTCGTCCAGAAGAACTTTAGGACGGCCTCGTGTACTAGCAGAGAATTCAATATTCCCAGCATGTTCATTTACAAATTTCGATTCCAACTCCTTGAATGTCTCAGCTTCTCTGTAACAAAAATAAAACATTTATCACACGAAATATTTCGGTCAACTTTCGTACAATGACATGTCTTGTCGGAGTATTTATGTCGCTATCTCTCTTTGATCAATCGTTTTCAATAGTCTTGTGTTCCCGTTTTTACTGGGTCACACAAAAACAATCCTGGGTTATGGGCTACACCAATTGACTAGATGATAGATGTAATGGTATGTTATATATATCTATAATATCGCCGATACATCTAGTCCTTAAAGACTACGACCAAAACAAGTATTCCCAAGAAGAGTTGATGTCAGGCAGGCGGATGTTCATAAAACTTTCAGCCAAAGCACATTACAACATGGATCCAAATATTATGTAAGCAGGTGTAGTAAAGAAAACGAGGAATGGATTAGCGCTGTCGCAACAGAGTTGGGTGCGACGCGACGTAACAAGCAAGTCCGGGAAGTAAGAAGCCGATGACTGGAAGAGGAAAAAAGCTAACGGATGAATTAAAGGAGATGTATAAATATTGCTTGTTTACAAGAGACGACATAAAAGGGAACGAAAGCGAAGGAATTCGGAGTGGGCTTTCAGTTTTTTTTACGATGGCGATGGCAAAATTGGATTGGGCGTTGTATTGTATGATAAGTATGTATTTACAAAATAAAAAAAGAATTTAAGTATTATATCCGAAATCTAGTAGGGCGTTGTGTGAAATTAATGTCCTGTAATATTTATTTATTTAAAAGGAATGGGTTGGCAGTGGTAACCTACTACTGCCTACTAAAGTACCTTAAATTACTTTAGTAGGCACCAAAAAATAGTTTTAAACATAATGAGCGTGTACGCGCCCAAGACTGGATAAGAAGATGTTATGTTTTTTTTTATTGGGAAAACTGTTGCGGTATTAATTGGGTATTACATAAGGTATATAATATATATTTAAATATATATATAGGAGGGGGATATATATAATGGTCACGTGGGAAGACTGCACGGAGGGTATAAACGAGTGCACGGTGGGTTGGGCTCGGGGAACTAGAACCAGGTGAAAAATTAGTAGTCTGCTTCCTCGTACGATCTGGCTCTCGCAAATATCTACTTAAAAAATCGCATAAAATAGCGTAAACCACAACACCATTTTTTTTTTCCTGCTTAGAAGAAGTAACATAAGCTCCACTAAATACTGTAAAGTCATACCGAGTGAGCCACTAGTGACCTAATACCGACAGCTACTGCTTGATGTAAAAATAATTCAATATAAGCCTATGCTTGTAGAATGAACGCGGGATGCAATGGATGGCGACAGGTTTCGGGAACAGCATGACCCATAATAATGCCACTTAATCTTAAGGGGAAAATTTACAAGATGGTTACTAGACCAGTCGTAATGTATGGAACTTAGTTGGGCTATGAAGAAGACGGATGAGAGGTAAGTGAATGATACTGAGATGGATGTATGGGGTGAGAAGATTGGACAAAATAATAAATTAGTATATAAGGGGAAGTTTTAAAAGTGGTGTGGCCTGTTGTAGAAAAAGACGAGAAGTGCTAGATTAGCATGGTAAGGACCTGTAATGAGGATAAATAGATAAATATTACAGGACCTTAATTTTACACAGCGCCATCTAGCCCCAAACACGTTTAGTTTGGGGCTAGATGGCGCTTGCAATATGGGACCTAGATTACTTAAATACTTTTTGTAAATACATATAGATATAGGGATGATAATCATATGACCAAAAGGGTTTTGAATATCAGTGTTTTTTTTTATTTTTTATTGTACGACGTCTCGCCTTCATCTCACCTGGTAACAATTTGAGATAAAGCCGAAGGTGGAGGCGCACTTCACCTGGAATCCTCAACAAACTGAGGAACTTATAACATCTATATAAAATTAAATATAAAAACATCTATATTCATCACACAAAAATGTTTGTCCTGGGTGTTAATCGAACCCATAACCTACAGTGCATAAGGTAACTCTGTTACTACCAACTGAGCTATGAGGCTTAATTCACGGTGTTTGTAATAACCATAGAGACAAATTATTTGGAGTACATGAAACTTTGGTGTTTTGTTCTTAACTTGGGATTTCAAATTTTTAGATGGGCGTAAATGTTCTGGATACAAAGCATCATAACTCGTAACATCACTATTCAAAAATGCTCACGTTTTTAAACTTCGTTAAAGTCAAAATTCTTTATTCATTTCGATTTTTTAGGATCATTTTGAAACGTCAAATCTTCCCCAAAGTGTCTCTGAAAAAACGAAATGTAGGTAAATGATACAAAAATATTATGAATAGATGTACTCATACCTTGTGAAGTCGATGCTCGTATCGGGCTGCACCTCTGTTTCTTTTAGAGATGTTCCTAAGCTGTCACTTTGTCCACCGTGAACGTTTTCAACGCCTTGTTTCTCACTGTCTACATTCTCTTCATCTTCATCATTTGTATACTCATACATCATTTGATATTCTTCACTATTTTCCTCGAAAATTTCATTTGCATTTTCGTTGTTTTCATAATTGGATTGTTCAACATATTCTACAGTTTTAGCTGATTCTATATCGTGTACGGCTTTTTCGACATATTCAATAGTTTTAAGTGCTTGTATATCTTGTTCGGCCTCAACATTTTCTTTGGTTTTGACTGATTCTATAGCTTCAACATGTTTTTCATTATGAACTGATTCTATATCTTCAACATATTCTACATTATGAACTGATTCTATATCTTCAACATACTCTACATTGTGAACTGATTCTATATCTTCAACATACTCTTCGGTATGAACTGATTCAATATCTTCAACATATTCTTCATTATGAACTGATTCAATATCTTCAATATATTCTTCATTATTAACTGGTTCTATACCTTCCACATAGTCTTCATTATGAACTGATTCAATATCTTGTATATCTTCAACATAATCTTCATTATGAACTGATTCTAAGTCATGTATATATTCAACATATTCTTCAGTTTGAACTGATTCGGTACCATGTGTATCTTCAACATAATCTTCGGTTTCAAGTTCAACTGATTTTATATCTTGTATATATTCAACATATTCTTCAGTTTGAACTGATTCTATACCTTGTGTATCTTCATAATTATCTTCGTTTAATTTTGACTTGAGACTTAATTCAATATTTTGTTTAACTTTCTTGTTACACGTTTTAGGAACATCCAGTTGATAAATAATTTGTTGTTCACATCCCTTGGTTAAGTGGTCAACTAAGAACTCTGATTTCAGGTTCTCATCAGTTATAATGTCATTTTCATCCATAATATGCACTTCTTGATCAATTTCTATTTGTTCGGCAGTATCTGCAAACTGTTCATATTGTCTGAAAAAAATAACTCAATTATTTTTCATATTTTATTTTTCACTTATATGAATAATAATATATTAATAAAATAATTATTTTAATTAAATATCTTCTTTCCACTTATACGGTAGGCGTCCGATACACACTGCTAGGCGGGATGAGCTGTGGCTGTGGTTAAAAGGTATAGTATGGTCCGTAAAATACCTAAACAATTTCAAAAGAAGTGCACAGCAGAAAGAGTAGGATGAATGACCTGAAAGTATTTTTAAGAACTGTTGCGACTTACATTTCGGGTATTTGGTTTTGTATAAGATGAGCCCCTCCATTGTCGGTGATGTGGACAATACAGCCCGTTCTTTTCTGCATTTCTCTCACACTTTGAATGAGCTCCCGATCATTCATAAGATTGTTCAGGCGCGCTTCTACTCTGCTACCACTACTAACTTTTACTGGTTCGCTGATTTTCTTGTAATTTAGTTTGCTGGTGATTCTGTTATTTTCTATTCCTTCATCCATTTCATCTTCTACCTCACTAAGCTCGAAATCTGTATGATAGAAATAACTATGCAATAAACAAAGACACCACAGTATAAAAAAATATTGTTCTATTGTTATACCTGTTACAGAACCAAGAAGTTTTGTTAAAAACTTTCGTTTCATTTTCTGCTTAGTTTTTCGATATTTTCTGGGCTCATTTTCCATTATTGTTTTACGTGTTGGTAGGCGACGCTTAATAGGGATGCCGAAATTTTCCTTTAAATCTGAAACATCAATGCCGTGTTTACCATGATTTTTCTAACAGTGATAACGTTTTTTTTCCATCAAATACCTTGAAAAAACAGTTGGAATACTTACATTTAACTTTCTCCAATAACTCCTTGTATCTTTCAGGGGACAAAATTTTATTTGACCTCATCCCTGTTTGAGAATGATTGTAAACCATTTTGGTTAACCTCTTATCTGGCAGGTCGACTTTAGACTTAATGTAACGCCGCACAAGGCCTAAATCGACATTGAGTTTTGCCAGGTCAGCGATCTATGAAACAGGATAAAAATATTATGTAAATTTAAGATTATTAGCCCAGTATTATCGCTCACCCATACAAACGTAGCTTGTCGGTCATTGCAATATGGCACGTGCACATCCAGTTCGTTACAATTAATGATTATCGGATAGGAAAAGTCTGGCGGTGGCGTTTTTTTATTTAAAAAATAATACACAGAAATAATTAAATTGAATTTTTTTATTAAGTCTACTTTTGTGAAGACTCTTCTCAAAGGACGTTTGAAATGAACGACAAACTACGTTTTTACTGGAGAGTGAGAGTGATATACAGCGGTACTCCGGGGCCTTCATAATACGAAAAGTAAGGTGTCGAATTTCTTTACCAGATAACAAGTTAATTAAGTTTACTAAAATTTATAACCACTAATATTTTTTTTATTATTTCTACAGTGAGGGATGCGAACAGGTACGCAAAACCCCTCTGAACTTTAAAAGTTAATGTGTAAGTATAATATAAGACCAGTTTCTGTAAGTAAACTGGTGAAGTAGTTTTGATTTTACAAGCATTTGAAATTACGTTCATTGTCGCGGGCGCCCGAATCTAACGTGACGTCGTTTAGAACACTACTCGTACTCGCTCGCTATGTTATCATCATTTCAGCCCACATACGTCCACTGCTGAACATTCTCTGAGGGTCTCCCCACACCCCGTTTCGCGTTTAATCGTGGTCGCCATGCGAGAACCTTTGCTCCCCAGCGGTTATCGGTTCTGCAAGCTATGTGGCCTGTCCATTGCCACTTCAGCTTGCTAATTCTGAGAGCTATGTCAGCAACTTTGGTTCTCCTACGGATATCCACATTCCGGATTCTATCACGTAGTGAAATTCCAAGCATAGCTCTCTCCATAGCTCGCTGTGCGACTTTGAACTTATTCATAAGGCCTATAGTTAGCGACCACGTCTCGGATCCGTATGTCATCACTGGTAACACACACTGATTAAAGACTTTCGTCTTGAGGGTCAGCGCCCATCCGAATTGGATTCGTCGGCTGACTTCTTTATCGAAGTTGGATTTACCTAGTTGGACCATCTAGCCTATATAACATCGCTTCTAACATTGACAGGCATGGGTGCAACATGAGCGTTTGACATGGTGTTAGTCTCACTCATATTCATTTTAAGACCCACCTGTCGGGATGCGATGTTGAGGTCTCTGAGCATTTTGCTAAGGTCTTCCAGCGATTCAGCCATAAGGACTATATCATCAGCAAACCGAAGGTGAGTGATGTGATAGCCATTACTATTGATGCCATATCCTTCCCAGTCCAAGAGCTTAAATATATCCTCCAGTGCAGAGGTGAACAGTTTCGGAGAGTAACGTCTCCCTGTCTCACCTCTTTTTGTAGCGGGATAGGGATCTGGGCTTGGAGACGGACAGTCATAGTGGCCTTTTTTTTACAAACACTTCAACACTTCGATATACCGGTTATAGAACTGGCACCACTGAAGAATGCTCTGTTAAGTATCATTTAAGTAATGAGTAGTAGTAAAAAGCTTCGCTTTGAAAAAATGCGCTTGATCCCCATGAGGAGTACAATATTGTGCTTGGTTTGGTTGTTGGTAGGACTTTGTTTAAGTCCGCCTGGCTAGCTACCACCATCTTACCTAAGTATGTCGCCATAACAACAGTTCCTAAAAAAATTGTGTTCCGGCATCTAGAGGTAAGATAGCCAGTTCTTCCGTTGATTGAGGATTCCGGGTGAAGTGCGCTTCCACCTTCGGCCTAATAATAACTTGAAAAATCAGATAAGATGAAGGTTAAGCAACATTTTTTTTATAGTACAACAGGGAGGTTGTACTATAAACAAAATGCTGATGATAATGAACCACACGTTACCTCTCTCCTCAAGGAAAGCGGGATGCTCTGAATGGTTTGGAACAACTGCTCGGTCATCTCGTGGTTGTGGTGATGGCACGCCTGCCGCACCGTGAAATCCACGTACCCGCGATCCCGCTTTATCATCAGCCCAGCTGGACAGTTATCTGGTATTCTTCTCCTGCAATGGTACATTATGATATTTTTAAATGGAAGATCATTATACGGTTTACGTTTTTAAGAAGGCCCGGAATAGCGGAGATTGCTCTCTAAAATAGATTTCGGAATGTCATGTCCCATTCAATTTTGGAGGTACCTATAATCGGATTGGGATAATCTAGTTTTTGTAGCGCGTAGGTTTTGTCAAACAATCATTTCTTTTTACTGTACTACGGACGGTGATGTAATGGCCTTCATCACACCCGAGTTTCAAATTATAATAAGGCCAAAGGTGGAAGCGCACTTCACCTGGAACCCTCAACAAACTGAGGAACTGGCTCCAAATGCCGGAACACAACAATTTAAGAATTGTTGTTATGGCGACAGAATTAGGTAAGATGAAAAACATATGGAAAAGAGTGTTCCTATGGAAAACTATTTTGCGCGTGTTAACGAGCAATAACGCCGAGCTACAGGCGGCGGTTAATTACCCTGCACCCATTTATGGTGATCACACTCCAAGAGAGACTTCCCCCCATTAAAAGATTGACACTGGTGCCCTGGATAGCGCTAGGAGCGACATGAACCGGGTGACATGTGTCACTTGGGAGACTGGTATTCCGCGACGTTGCGATGGACTTGCCACCTGTCACGTGAAAAAGGCTAGAAAACCGTAGGCATATACCAAAACCAAATTATACCGTACCTCTGACGGTCTTATTAGTGATCAGAGGTCGACACTCAAAGGGTTAAAAGTTAAGAGGCTGTTTTAAGAACAAACTTTTTACGTGGTGTAAACTTGCCCGAACATGTTCAGTTTGTGAAAAAAATATGTAAAAACTACTTACTTGTGTACTCTAAGACCTTTGTATTTATGTTCTTGATATCTCCGTCTGCGATTAAATTTGCACGCGAACATATAATACGAAGAAATTAAGTTTATATCTTGAATCGTACGAGTCGCACGAGAATCAACCAACGCATATGTGAAATGCCAGTCTTTTGCATGACGGCGGACATACTCCAGGAATTCTTCTTTTGAATTGAACACATCACCATTTTGAGGTAGCCCCTCTGCTTTATATTCTGGTAAAACACCGTGTATGAAACACCTGCTATATTGAAAAGCATAGGGTTTTTTTTGTTTTTCACTACTAGTAATGGATTCTGCATATTTTTCAAAGAACGTTTTAGTAATTTTATTTGCCGAGTCATTTTTAGGCTCTGACAATTGAACTGCAGCATCTTTGCTTATTTCATGTTCAATTTTATTTTTATTTTTTAAGCCTTCTTTGGGCTTTGGCAATTCAGCCGCAGCATCTGCGCTTGTTACTTGTTCAATTTTAATTTTATTTTTAGAGCCTTCTTTGGGCTTTGACAATTCAACCGAAGCATCTGTACTAGTTACTTGTTTAATTTTATTTTTTGAGCCATCTTTGGGCTTTGACAATGCAGCCGCAGCATCGGTGCTTGTTTTTTGTTCAATTTTAATTTGATTTTGATCGTATCTTGCTAATTCCTCTTTCACACCTGCAAGTTCATCATAAGCAGGTTCTTTGGTATCATTGCGTTTGAGCAGAGACAGTAGAGTCATATCAGAGTAGACACTTTCACTTAGTTTTTTATCAGACTTTGCTGTTTTCTTATCTGATATAATATATATAGGTCTTTGATTTTTGTTACGAAGTTTAAGCAAAGAGACCGTATTTTTAGGAGACTTGTTTACGTTTTCCACCATATATTTACTTTTAACGCTCGATTTGTAATTGGTCTTATTGATTTGATTTATATTGATAGAATAATGGTCACCATTATCTGCCGGGATATTTTTCTTCATATATTTGCTTTTAACGCTCGATTCATAGTTTGTCTTAATGACTTGATTTATATTGATAGAATCATGATCATCATCATCATCATCTGCCGGGACTTCGGTTCGGTTCGGTTCGGATGACTCATCATCGTCAACATAAATTGTATCATCTAGGTACTCAACATCAGTTGCAAAATCATCAGTTTCGGCATCTTCTGTTTCACTATCAGACCCTACATCCATAGAGACATTAGTGTTGACTCTTTCAGGAGTATTTTTGGTTGTTGCAGTTTCCTGCTTACTAAAATAAAAATAGAATAACTCAATTACAAAAGTTCTGTACAAGCAACACAAAACATGTTTATCTTTCGATAATTTTAAACTATATTTTAATTGCAGCCTGTTATTAACATGGAAAATCTTTATGCCTCCAACTTACATGTTACTACAATCCACAAATTCTATTTGATCCACACAGTGTTCCATCTCTTCTTCATAACTTATAGTAAGTTGCATGACATTCGTTGAATTTTCCTCTACTCTCGCACGCTTTAAAGAAAGTTTTCCTACTTCAGGCTCTGTTTCGTTAGTTGTTGTTGAGAAATCGAAAGCTTTCTTTATATCTAAAACAAGCAGGACCTTCATTATTATGCATGCACTATCAGAGTTGTTGTAATTGCGTCAAGCCTAGGCTTGAGTCGAGTGCTGACAGTGACACGTGATTTTTATGATAATTTAATTTACATTTTATTTGTCCAGTTCTTCACATTAAAACTTGCGTAAGCATATCTATGATAGATCAAGCTTACCTAAAGGGTACCTATAAACTCCCTTTCAAACATTAGGGTTGTTAACAGATGCATGTAGCTGATTCGAAAGTTTTAGCTGTGTACGTTATATAATACATTCGGCTTAGTTCTAATAAATTGAATACCAACTGGATGCAGGTGATAATAAGCAGTGCGTCTGAAGTTCCTAGGTGACTGCGTGCACAGGCGCACCACCAACCTCACCAAAGTAAATCCTGGCTTAATATGCATACCTATACATCTTAACGTTACATAGACTCGGTGGTGGTTTGGTATTGGAAAATACATTCCAATACCATAATGTAATGTCATTATGGTATTGGAAAAGGCAAAACCTAACTCATTGGAGGATGTTTTTTTTTTAATATTTGACAAGCACTTACATTCAATCTTCGCCCTCATTTCTATCAATTTATCAAATGGCATAGTTTTTATTGCAGTTTTATTCTTATAAGGGACTCTAAAATATTTTTGCACCAGTTCAGCTACTTTTTGTTCAGGCACGCTTATTTTATAGGGAACGATCCGAGAGACAAAATTCATCATCTGTTGATCCACATTATCTTTTGCCAGGTCTCTTAGTTTATGGGTAATGTACCGAAGTACAAGTCGCTGGTCCACATTCAATTGTGCGAAGTCTGAGATCTACAAAACAAAGATTATTTATTAAAAATTACACAAAGAAGCAAAGCGAAAGCATTACTCCCATTAGTGGAAACAAATTTTGATTGAAGCATCTATAGACGACAGGAGACAGGAGCGGTGAAGTGAGACAGAAAGAAATAAAAAGACCGCGACAAGCGCGAAAAGCCATAGTCATGGAGTTAAGATACATGTTGTAAATGTTACCTCTTGCTTGATATCTTCAGGTACGGTGTAAAAGTATGGATGGTGATTGAATACTGTAGTCAGCCTGTGGCTGTGATGGTGGCAAACATCACGAACCTTGTAGTCAGTCTCTCCGCTAAAACGAGCCAGAGCTAGTCTGGATGGACATTTTTTGGGTACACTGCAAAAATACTTTCAGCAGTTAATTTTGTGTTGTGACTTGTGACTTTTATATCCTAATTAAACAGAAGCTGAACCCACGCAGGATCAACGTATATGATACTACAGATTTCCTGTACCTAAACTTTCCTTTCTTGCGTGAGCTGGTAATAGCTGTGGTTTAGTAGTTCGATCCAGAGGTTCTGGGTTTGATTCTGAGTGACTCACTCTATGCGAGGAGATTGCAGGATGCTTTTCTGATATGTAAGGTGATATCGTGCTTTGAAGGGCTGTTAAATCAAACGTTAGTTCCAGTTACTGCATATCTTCAGGTTATATAAGTAGTTTCGAGAGAATAGGATTCACCAACAAGACTCTTAATGAGCCACCAATTCACCATCCCATGATAATTTCATCACTATTACTTTAAGGATATGGTTATGACTGTAAATACCTACATTCGATGGGAAATATCATAATCTTACCTTGATTTTGGACCTGTGTTTGCAGATTGTTCTTGCAAATTCATTTTGCATGTAAATGTGTAAAATGTGCCATTGTTTTCTTTGAAATTTGGCGCTTTTTCTGGATTAAAGCTATCGGTTATAGTGTGATAGAAGAACCAATCCTTCGCTTTGTTGGCTGCATAATCAATGAATTCTTCTGGCGATTTGAACACATCACCTATTTTAGGCAAGCCTTCATCTTGTTGCTTAGGCAGCGCTTCATGCTGATGGCATTGGTTACGTATACAAAATCGCGGTAATATTATGTTTGTATTATTGCCTTCATCTGGGTTCATAATATTACCTTCTTTTGGGTTCGTATTACCATCTTCTAGATTTTTACTATTGCCTTCTTCTGGGCTTGTATTATTGTTTTTTTCTGGGTTTGTAGTACTACAATCTTCTGATATTATTGTGTCATCTCTTTCAATTGTATCCGGTAATATGAATTCGGCTGTTTTGTTTGAGTCGGCAGTTATGAATATTCTGCAAGTAATGTTACTTAGTTGTAGTTGATTAAATATTTATGTATATATTTAATCAACTACATAAATAGGGCCGATTTATTAATAAAGAAACCTTAGTATGAACAATGTATGATTTATTCAAAAACAATTAAAAATAATATGTAGACTGTCCACTTCGGAAACTTCCGATGGAGATTCCGAGAACGCTATTCTCATCTCCGAAATCTAAATATTTCGACATCAGAATTCGATGCTTTAAACAGAAGATTTTCATAAATGGTTTGAGAATAGCGTTGAAATCTAACGGATTTTATGTCGGATCCGACAAAAAGTGATGTTTTCGATCCGAAAACATTCCGTGTGTTTGAAAATACGTCTCTTAGTGCTACGCGTCTTCTTACACACGTCAAACACATGTAATAAATGATGATTACGCAATTTCAATTTTATCCAGAGCGAATTGTTCACGAATTATTCTTACAATTCGTGATTTGGGTGTAACTTTTGATGAAAATCTATTACTTGACTAGCACATTCATAACATTATCAAAAAGGCTTCTCGAGCTTTGTATTTTGAATGAAGTACTCGCAAACTCCGAGTTTGCGTGTAATGCTTTCCTGTACGTATATTCTCAGCCACTTATCCACGCTACGATACATCTGGTATTGAGGGCATTCAAAAAGTTTTTTTTAAGATATTTACAATTTAGGCCATAGAAAAATCATCTCAAATTATAACGAAAGATGAAAAAAATCCTACGTATGCTACCTGTTATATATAGCAAATTGGACTGCCCTGACCGCCTACAACTAATTGGGTTGCGCATAAGCAAAGCTTTACATAGCAGACCAAACCTACTGCACGTTCCTCTAGTAAGAACGAACTATCGGCAGATTTATTCTTAGGGCTACTTGCTCTGAGAATATAATGAAAGAACCACCTCTGGCACTAGTGAGAGGCGCAGCATCTTTCACAATCAGGGAATTTTAGGATTTGGGAGTAAAATAATTTACTTACAGGTAACCTGGTGGAGGCAGTGGTGTTTGTTTGTCATCTGTCTTTAAGCCTGTTCCAGTGCAAGCTTCCTCGGGCTCTGTGTCACCAGGCTTGGTCTCATATATTACTGGTCTGAAACATGGTGATAACAAAATATTACTAGATAATTACATTGATAGACAACTAGCTGATTCATTCAGCCCTTATCCCAAGCACACCTTCTCCAAGTACATCAGACTGTCCCACTCTTATAAAAGTACCTAGTCAAGCCAATAGTTTTTCTTGTTCTTGATTACAAATGTAGCAATTTTTTGCTAAAATACTTAAATTAAATACTTTAACATAATTTTTTGTCTGTATAGAAATCAGGGATGTTTATGTTAGTAACATAATTTTATGAATGAGTTAATAATTTTTGAGAGTACTTATTATTATTATTTGATAATAGGCGAGCAGTATTGCTGATATGCCAATTTCACAGTGTTGGATTGTCTATGTCACAAGGTACCTTCAGTTGTTCCTTGTAGGTAATAGTTTATTAAATTGTAGGCCGGTTGTCATTTGTTTTTAAAACTGTTTACAGCGTTGGAGTGGAACTCTGGAGCTCAACAAGTGTCACCAACATCCCAAAGTCCTGCTCAGGTATTTTAAGGAGCTGGGCTGGCTGGGGTTGGTTTGGTTAAAACCATGGGGGACAATGTACAATACACCCCACAGCGGGACTTCAGTGCAGGCCTTGGTCACCCCCACTCGAAAGAAGAATAAAGCGGTGGAGTAACAACTTCAGGAAGACCATTCTAATTTCGTACACTATTATTGCAGAGGAAATAGTATGCACTGTTCTTGTTTTTCGAGGGTTGTCTAAACTCATGAGCACAGGCAGATTGTATCATCTTTTTTAGTGAATAAATAAAATGGTTATAATATTAGTGTTAAAACCTCTTAATAATAATATAGGTAGTGATGGTGTAATAGTATAGAAGCAAATTAACCCATTTAAGATCTACTTACATGTATACTGGCAATGGCAGCACTGATTGAATACCTTGTGGTTCAATATTTTTATATGGTTCAGATTGTATCCCTTGTGGATCAGACTGTTTACCCTGTGGCTTAGATTGTACACCTTGTGGTTTAGCTTTTAAACCTTGTAATTTTGACTGTACATCTTGTAATTTTGATTGTACACCTTGCGGTTTTGCTTTTAAACCTTGTAATTTTGACTGTACATCTTGTAATTTTGATTGTTCATCTTGTGGTTTTGTTTTTAAACCTTGTAATTTTGATCGTGCATCTTGTAATTTTGATTGTACATCTTGTGGTTTTGTTTTTATGCCTTGTGATTTTGATTGTGTACCTTTTACTTTTGATTGTAAGCTCTTAGGCTTTCTACCTTGAGGCTTTGATAGTATACCAGCACCGGCACATATTTTCTTTGGCTCAGGAGCCGACTTGACAGCAGATCTTGTAATCCTAAAAGATGATTAGTTTCAATTATTTCAGGTAATCATCATAATTAAATCAATGAATCATCCTCAAGTAGGTACATGTCAAATTTATCTCCAAAATAAATTTGAAACAAAAATTTAAAGGATCATTATATGAATGATGAATATCCTTTTTTTTTAAGCTCAGTGCTGTATGTTCTTATGTATTTTAATATAAGTGCCTATACATTCCTCTATACAATATATATAGATAGGATGTGTAGTATTATAGAATACTACACATCCTATTAATAATATACAATACTAGCGAAGCACTCTGGTTTAAGTTATACAATACAAAATGAATTATCTTGAAGATATATCATTTCTAAGACCTCTGGTTTGGGCTGTGCATTGATTTTTATACAGTCAGCTACACAACAATTTAATGTATTTGTATTTTGCATGTCGAAGGTCTCGGACCCTGATAGCGGATTTTTTCTGTGATGTCTGATTGAACAAAAATTTGCTGAATGTCTTTATAATCTGACAAGCTGTTACAAAATGATTAACAAACTATTATTGTATGGGAGAGGGGTCCCTCAAGGCCTTGACTTAAAATAAAGGTTTACAGGCAACATACCTTTTCATTGGCCTTGCTGTAACTGCTTCATCAAGCTTTGGTCTAAAACAGGGATACTTACTATTAATGATAGTAGAGTTCATGAAAAATGTATACATAGTCAGACAGACATAATTGGTTACCAACTATAACCTTCTGTAGCATTCTTGTTTGAATTTTGCTTTACTTGGTTTGTCTACACTAGACAGATAGTGTCAAAAGTAAAATAATAATTAAGGAATTATTTTATAGGTAATGGTTACAACCCATGGATCAGTAAATTGAAAAAAAATGAAAAAATGGTAAAAGGGGAATATTACTTGGTATCATTTTTTTTTTTTAATTTATTTGTTTAATCATCTGTCTGACATAAAAGGATTTACTTTTCCTATTGGTGAACTTATTGTATCTAAAACAAGGGAAAAATAGGGTAGGCAATCAATAGAAAATACCAAATAATTTCATTGTCAACCTATTGCAGTACATTGCTGTATGTCTCTTATGATGCACCACGAAGGCCCATAATTTGCCTTTCTCTGCCCAACACTGCATAGAGGTCATCACCAACTAAATTCTTTTTTTTATTCCACATTAGTTATATGGGACAAAAAAACTACTTGTAAGTAATGTGCTTTGAAAGTTTTAAATAGGTACCTATACAATTAGAAGTAGGTTCAAATCAACTTTCAAGATTTTCTGACATAGTAACAAGTGAAATAAATAAAACTAAAAATAAAATGTACAAACCGGTTTGCTGGTGGATGTGCCTGTGGCTTAATAATGCAGTCTTTTCTTAATATTCGCTGAGTAGGTTTACTTGATTTGATGTTTTTAGCTGGAGATGCCATAATAACAATGACACATTTAGAATCGGCAATCTCTGCAAAAAGTAGTTGTTTTAGTCAGTATACATGTAAAATTTTAACACATAATAAGGAAGCAAACATAAAGGAAACTAGGATGTTTCTAGACTGATAATACTTTATGGACAGGTATTGTTTTTTGCTGGCACAAAGTCAGCATCAAGCATTGATAAGCTTGCAGATTGTCTCATACTTACCTACAGTTACTGTTGTCATAGACTTAATTTGCCAAAGTGGCTTAATTTGTTTAGAAGAGTTGAAATGTTTGATAGTTGACCTAACATCAAATAATAAATGTTATCATCAGAATGAGTGAGAGAGTGAGCATGGCACGGTAGAAAACTATTTGAATTCATGGACTATCCATCAATAGGTACAAAGTGGATTGCCTAAGCCAACACAGAAATAGACGCAATCATTCTAAAAAAATTACATAGCAAAGCAGGTAGGTATTTTAAGAACTGTCTATATATAGTGAAATCATTAAGTAAGTACCTACACCACTTGTAAATTCTCTTTTAGGCTGCACCACGCACCAGAAATCCTTCTGTTCTATCCATTAGTTAGCATGAGCAATAGGTGATGATCTAAGTTTTAGCCGCGTTTATAGCAGATGTGGAAAGGTAGTATGCTATGTATACAAATACCACTGTAACCAACACGTTGATTGAACAAGATTCTTGCAATGAATACAGCTACAGCTCAACGTTACAATTACAAACGACGACGTAGAAAACATTTTATTTATCATTTGAAACAGACACAGGCTAGCAGAGCTTCAGTAGCAAGTGATGTGTTATTATCGAAGGATGAATGAGTACTTGAGTAGGAATTATGAACACAAATAAAACTCAATTTTGGGTTGAAATAAGACTTCAAACCAAACAAAGCTAAAATAACTGAGTAACCTAAACTCACGTCATATACTTACGTTAACTTAGCAGCAACCATTTTGTATAGCCTCCTCGCCTCAAGTCAAGATCAAATCAACTGCTACCCAGCCACAGTGTTCACATCACAACCTGAAGCCAAGCAGCTATCGTATCAGGGCCGTAAAATTATCGTATGTACGATATGGATCAAAATTCTCGAATCCATCAGGATAGTGACAATTATACATGAAAAAATCAAAAGAAACGTTACAATTATCGTGTAAATGCTTTGTAGTTTAAATTTTGTTGTAATTTTTTTTAAACAATAAATTAAAAGTTCGACGTGGCACAGACCTGAACTGGGCCCCTTAAACCTTGAGTAATATGTAAGAGTGCGCCAATATTTCGAATGTTTATAGAAACTAATAATAAAGTAAACAAATTAATCAGAAAATTGCTTCCTTAAAAATAATTATTTTGAATCTTGAATACCGCCACTGACCCCCTGATAAATTGTGACGGTCAAATACAAAAAGACAATCACTGTCAACACTCCAATCCAGCACCAAATTTGCAAATCAATAAAGGACAAACTTTACCGATAATATGTTGATCGCTGATTAGCAGACGCTACGTGTCCCTAAGAAATAAATAATCCAATAGATGGCGCTGATAGCAGAAAACAATCTTATTTGTCAGTTCGATTCTCGACTTATGCATCGTTCTGGAAATAATCGTACAATCCACGTACGATAGTAGTGTACCTTGTACGTAGTCCCGAAATTATTGTACTTGTACGATAATTATCGTACGGTTCTGAACAATGACATGCATCACAACACAAGTTTAGTAACACAACTCATTCGCTCACCTCGATCGACGTGCGTAGCGTCTCGTCCGTTGGCCGACATCACCGTCGTATAGTGTCAACCATAGATAATGTAGGTAGAGGTCGTTATATCAAATAGCGGCTTATTTAAAGACTTTTATTCCGTCAAATTTAGATTGAAATCTAAAATCAATTTAATCTTATTTAGGTACCCCTTTGGCAACCCTTAACGTAAATACATGAGTGGTTTCAGCAAATAAAAATAAAAGTTCATCGTGAAGTCAACCTCCTATAATATCCTATCCTACATGACTTATCTTTGTTTTGAGGCTAGGTCAAGCTGTAGTGAACAAGTAGCATGCAAGCAGCAAGCAAGCATGTTTTCAGGGACGAACTCCCGCCAGAAAGCTCGCTCGTCTACCCTGAGAATCTTTCACTACGGCTCGCTACTCAGGACCTCCTTTGCGAGCTTCTGGCTCCGGGGAGTCAAAGGTTGGCCGTGTCGGTTTTTTTATAATTTTCTGCTCAATAGGTACATTTTGACTTTCAGGTGGACACGGAGGGTGCATGCATTAGTGTAAAGAAAAGCAAGTCTACAACAATTTTATTTATAGATACTAAAACAAATTACGAACCTAAAGTAAGGCTGAAATGATCTGCTAGCAGTGTTACTGTTGGGTCAACTTTTACACTTTAAAAATACTCTAGTTATAATTAAACAACTATTCATGTATCCTCCTTGTATTTCATGTTCCACTTTTTTATTGTAAGACGGGGAAGCGTTAAGATAAGGCCGAAGGTGGAAGCGCACTTCACCCAGAATCCTCAACAAACTGAGGAACTGGCTATCTTACCTTTACGCATGGAACATAACAATTTTAGAATTATTATTGTTATGGCGACAGAATTAGGCAAGATAGTGGTAACTAGCCAGGCGGACTTAAACAAAGTCCTACCACACCACCAACCAAACCAAAACACAATATTGTACTTCCCTTGGGGATCGAACAAGGGACCTCTGGATTTGAAATCGGTGGGTTGAATCACTAGACGAAGAACTAGAAGAGAGATGTGCACAAAGTAAACATTTTAGGATATTACAACGGGATGACTGGAACAGAGCCCCAAGTGTTTGCTAGTTACATAATGAACATTTGTGCTAAATAAGAATATCACGATGCTACGATCATGAGGTAGGTTAGGTGGTACCTACTTATTGATATCAAAATAATTTGATTTTGTTGGATGTATTTTATTTTGAATACCGGTTCCTGCTTCATCAATTAGTATCAAAATAATTTGATTTTGTTGGATGTATTTTATTTTGAATACCGGTTCCTGCTTCATTAATTAGCAATTGGCTTGTAAAAGTTTATTTGTGAGGTAATCTCACGCATGTCTTATACCATAAATTTATTTATTTATTAATAATTCACAAAACAGTTTACAATCGAAATAGACTTAATAACAATTACTTATGTCATCTTGTTCGGATCTAGATTGTATACAAATATGTGAATTCAAAAACATTAGTACCTATTGCATGCATTAAACTTAAAATACACGAATCAGCAACTAAACATTTTGTTTGTAAAAAAAAATGTTTTATACCTACATTATATTACATTACAATATACAAGCTTCACATTTTACAAAATAATACATAATTAAAGGACATTATACGACTACAACCTTATTTTGATAATATAAGGATAAAGATCGATAAACACAGCGTTTAAACCTCCGGATATTAATGGTGAACACATCAACATCATAAGACTTGGCCAACTCATTATACAGACGACACATACAAGGCAGAGGATTGTTGAAGGATACATTATTTTTGTATGTGCCTAAGATAAAGGTTGAGGGGTTACGAGATCTATATCTAATATTAATACCAATTGATGCTAGTAAAAAGTAGTATCTATAGTTGAATGAAGAATTTTGTGTAGGTAAATAAGGTTAGCGTGGTCTCTTCTAAATGCTTAAGTGTCTATCTCAAAGTGGTTAAATCTAGTTATATTAGCCTGAGAGTGAACGGCCCAATTTGTGGCGAAATGAAAGAGTCTCAACACATTTATTCTGAATAGGATCAATTCTGTGCGTATGGTTTGCATAATGGGGTGACCATATTGGACTGCCATATTCAAGAACCGATCGAACAAGGCTATTAAACAGAAAAAGTAAGCTGTTCGGTTTTTTGAAGCCATTGGTTACTCTGGAAATAAAACCAAGTAGCCTGGAACTCTTTCCTACTATGTAGTCGTAGTGGTTTTTAAAGCATAGTTCTTCATCAAAAAATATTCCTAAATCCTTTGCGATGGGTTTACGGTCCAGATTGGAACCAGCTATAGAATAATCGAATACAATTTTATAATGTTTTTTTGTGCAAGTGGTAACGAAGCATTTACCGATGTTTAAGAACATGCGATTAAGGGCGCACCATTCAGATATTACATCTAGATCACGCTGGAGCCTTGCGCAGTCGTTGACGGAACTTATACTTGTGAATACCTTTAAGTCGTCGGCGTACAACAAACACGGACATTCAAGGCTCTCAGCTAGGTCGTTAACAAACATCACAAAGAACAAAGGCCCCAGATGTGACCCTTGAGGGACTCCCGAGGGAATCAGTATCTTTGACGAGGTCCCTTGATCGTTACAAGTTGACTTCGATTATTGAGATAAGAACAAATCCAACGTAGAAGACTGCCATGAATACTGTGATAAGATAATTTGGAACATAAGATTGAGTGATTGATCTTATCAAACGCTTTTCGAAAATCTGTATAGCGCAGACAGCTCCGAGCTACATGCTTTTATGAAAGCAGGTGGGATAGCATCAGGCCCGGCCCCTTTATGGTTGTCCAATTGGTTTATTTTAGCGTCAATGGTAGACTCTACTATGTGTTTAGTTGACAAAATGTTATCGCTGGCACTAAGGAAGGGAATCCAAGACTGAGAGACTGGTGATTCGTCCTTTTCGTACACAGACCCGAAGTAATTACTGAAAAGGTCACATATCCCTTCATTGTCAGTGGATTGCTGACCATCATAACTCATGACTTGAGGTATAATCGAAGAACCTTTTTGATTTTTAATAAAGCTCCAAAATCCCTTGATATTATGTACCAATGAATCCTCCACAGATGATTGGTACCTTATGTAGCATTCATCTAATTTTTTTTTCTTCTTACGCCTAGCAAAGTACTACTACTACTAGTAAGTGTCATAGTCTCTAGGATTTTGATACATTTTGAAGCGTTTGTGATATTTATATTGCTGCTTAAGAGATTTAATGAGCCCTTTGTTATACCACGAGGGATACTTGCTAGAAGGCTTCGTAAGCGATGATTTTTTACTGATGATCTTGTCAAGAACAGAGTAAAAAACGTCGATACTAGCATTGATATCCAGGCGCAAAGGTAACACTTGAGACCACTGAACCTTATTTAAGTCCGCTTTGATGCTTTCTATGTTACATTTTTTAAAGTTTATTTGATTAGTGAGTTTTGGCTTAAATGACTTAGAATTTTGAAAAGACAGTTGAATTGCTAGTGCGGGATGGTGTGTTTTATCCAAGCGACTGAGTGGTTCCGCACCATAGACAATGGTATCATTCAAGTTCGTAAAAACCAAGTCAAGATACCTACTATTAAGGTTAGGAATGTTATTACACTGGAATACATTAGAAATAGACATAGTGTCAAGAAGATTACTTTTTTTGTCCGAGGGAATGCTAGGAACCATTGATTTTAATGTGTCGGAGCGTGTCCATGTAACGAGTGGCGTGTTGAAGTCTCCAAGAATAAGAAATTCATGATTCTCACTAGCTTTTAAAAATACATTATAAATGACTTATAGACTCAGTAGAAATCTGTTAGTAATCTAATATCTAAGTTTTTTTGTCTATAAGATTTAATAAAATTATTTTGACGTGCAACATGTTACGAACACTGTGTTTTAATTTGTATTATATATCCATTCATTTGGTGGGGTGAATCAAGAACATTCTTTTGTATAATGATCCATTTTAGGGTTAGAAATACTTTAGAAAGTTTGAGGCTTATACAATTTTTCAAGGAGTTTAAATAGCCCGCCAAATCCGTGATCCATAATTCAAACATGCCGCCATTTACTCAAAAAGGATTATGGATGAAAATAAATGCTTTTGATATCCTTCCAAGGCATTCTTATATTCACGACTGCGTAAATTACGAAACGTTGATTTCCAAACTGAAATAAGTACTACGGAATCAATGGCAAAGCCTTAATCTTTTAATGTCAAACCTAAAAGAGAGAATATACATTGTTGCGAAAAATCAAAAATAATTATATTTCCTACATAAATACCTATAATCACTTTAAGGTACATCTGCGTCAAATCAAATATTATCGATAAACGAAGCCTGTGCCACTTCGTCTATGGTGCATGGTGCAGCACTATTCACATTACTCGCACCTCACGTCACCAAAAACAAATTATACATACCACGTGTATAATTTGTTTTTGGTCTTGTCCTAATCACTCTATTTCCAATCTAACGTTAGTATATTCTAAGAAGTCTAGGTACACGAGAATAGCAGAAGACAGAAGAGATCCCCATCACTACTTTAGCTGCCTTGCCATACGACAAAGTTGAAGTTGAGAATAGGTGCTGTTGTTGGCTTGGCGGGATTCTTGTATTACCGATCGGGGCACAACACAAATCAATTAGATAGGTAGGTAGATACTATGTATTCTAAATATTCTGATAGTGCTTCCGTTTGTTGTATCATAAACTCAACACAGCTCGCCGAGTGTTTATGTTAAAAAATTATAAAAAAAAGCTATGAGGAACAACATAGATTGCTTTTTATTTGGGTAACAGGGGCGATACCGCGTGACAAAATAATAGGTACAGATTAAAATGACTTGACCGTCACTGGAAGATATTAATAATGAGAAGGTATATCCGTTTCCGTCGAATAGTACATAAAGCCGGTACGTATTTCCGGTCTCAGTGGTGACACCTGGCGGCCGCGCGCCTCTTTTAGTTTCGTAAATCTGTGAGCGCCATTATTAGTCAATTGGCGTTTCGTTTTCCGTCGAAGCAACTTGTGCGCAGCTGCTCAGGCTCTACGCCGTTGCTAAAATAGAACAAATTTAAGAGAATATTCAACGCTACAAAATTACTAAGTTTTGTGGGCGATTGTTTTTAAAAGTGTTTCGGGGTATGATGTAAGTATCTTGATACTACACACTACCCTCGTTATTACGCAATCCACACTATAAACGGTTTTGCCGTTCGGATTTGGTACGTATTTGAAAAATATTTTAACAATTTTTCTGCTAAGAATTATTGTCTTGATTGTAATTCCTGTTGGTACGTGTGAAATATTTAACGGTGAAGCAGTAGAATTTCGTACTACTGGTGATTTTATTTTCAGATGTGATTATTATTTTATTGTACGTCGGAATTTTAAAGGTTATACCTATTTATGTCTCGGATATTAACTGTTACCTTTTTCAGTATCGTACAGACAAGTCTGTACGGGCTGCTGGCGCAGCTGGCCCGAGCACGAGTGCTTGTAAACGTGACGAATAAATACGCTGTTATTATATTTTATCTTGAGCGAAAACATAAGTAGATATACTTTATCAAAGTAAAATAGAAAAGTAAGTACTCTGATCTCCTGCACTAGCCGCTGCGGCACTTATGCTGAAATCATGAAATACGCTCTTTTCTCCGCTGAACAAATTAGTAACGCTATAAAAGGCTTAATCAAAGCTTTTTGGCTCTTCTAAACGAGTAGGAAGATAGCCAGAACAACATCTGCTTCTCGCGGGGGCAGGCCTCAGCCTAGTAAGCAGGTGCATCGTTTGGATTTACATACACATTTAGAGAACTCTGGTTCCCAATTATACGTGTGCATATGGTGATCATGCAGGTGAGCACGTAAGTAACCCACCCTCGCGGGGTGAATAACAACTATTACGGAGGTCAACCCTCAAGTGCTTACTACGAGAGCCTTTACTCTAGTGAGAAAGGTCCATACATTTAGAGAACTCTGGTTCCCAATTATACGTGTGCATATGGTGATCATGCAGGTGAGCACGTAAGTAACCCACCCTCGCGGGGTGAATAACAACTATTACGGAGGTCAACCCTCAAGTGCTTACTACGAGAGCCATTACTCTAGTGAGAAAGGTCCATTTTCAACAGAGGCTCGCGGCCCAATCTTAAGAGGATATTGCGGAGGACGCACGAGTGCTCTCTTAAAGCCTACCTTATATGAATTAAAAACGATTCAAGGTCAATAGTTTACCATTTCAATTTAATAATGTCCATCTTAAGGGATCTACCATAATTGTTTGGTAATGAACACCAGTATTTGGTATTGCATACTGCATTTTCGAAACCCCCATTTACTTATCAAAATGTAAATCGAGTCTTCACTAATGCTCATCTGAGCAGACCCATGTGTGTCGGTGGGTGAATCGGCACGGCACGGCACTGTCGAAACCGCCCTAAGAAAAAGTATAGCGCTTGGCGCACTGTCCCTACGCTGAGAGAACTAATTGAGAATATGCACAAAACTCTAGCTATATTGGAAGATTAAATCGCAAATCAATCTGCTATGATATGAGGTAAGTGGGGAATTAAATGAACAATATTATTGTCTCTGCCCTGTCGGGTTAGTGTAAAACCGTTCACGATTTCACATAAATATACCTATGGGTATTCTGATAAAAATTGCAAATTGCAAATGCAAATCGAAAGGCTACTTGAAGCTTCGTTACGGTACTCAAATGGTTTTCCATTAATGCTACTTGATGACCAACGCTGTAGTCATCATCGGTCAAAACATTATTCTGATACATACTCAGAATTCGTTTTACTTTATACTTCAGGTTTCATAGACATGAAGACAAACAAAAGGGTAAAAATATATGACACCTTACGTCAATGCAATTATGTATATCCACTACATCGCTAGAAAAAATCTTATGTAGCTTATTATACCTAGTGTGAGCTAAAATAAAAAGAAACCCTCAAAAAATTTTGCTATGATTCACAAACGAACAAACAAGGGGTCCTAAAAGTAGCTCCCCAATCACAGAGTTTCGTACTTGTACCTGTATAATGTACATGTGTGTGTGTATACCGGCTACCCTCATATTTCTGGTACCAACATCGAAATGTTAACATGTATTTTAGTCAATCTTTATGTGCTTGTGCTAAACGATTACGAAGTGACGAAACCTTTAAGTGTTTTATAATTGTTTGTTATTATTGAGTTGCTACAATCTCCTGCGACTGTAGAAATTACTGTTCATCCTATCTTGAACCTTTTAAATATGAAAGTCTCACGGGCAATTTCTTTGTTTGTTTGAATGAGTAATGAGATAAATAACAATTAGAGACGACAATGACTTCGACTGAAGCGTTTGGACAAAACCCTTTTTTCTTTTAATGAATGGGTTGACCCTGTTATTGTGATAACACTGCAACATGAGATTCAATTTCCTGATTGTATATCGGAATGTAGACGTGCTTACCTACTCCGCAAGCACGTCAATCAATCGTTTGGTTCAATCACTCTGTATCGGTGAAATGTAAATCTCGGGATATGAGTTCTAAGACCGCAACAAAACATTAATTTGCTTAGGTAGAAATACAGCGGATTCTAAATAAAGGTTGGCTGGCCAAGGTATGTATAATCTCGGAAGATTAATTCTAAGCCTTGCCAGTTTTGACATCCTTCAAGAACGGTATAATCACCGACAATTGTTTTTGTTACCATTATATGTACCAGTAGTGTTATTAAAAATCTACCCTCCAAAATAAATCACAATAAAACTATGGTTGGGTGGTCTCTGAGTATTTGTCTTCCGACTAACGTCTCTGTTACACATCTATCAAGCCTAGCATGACCTAGCAGCGAGAACACAACTAAAATGATCTGGCATTCGGACAAGTCGCTCTGCAAACGGGCAACCTTTTATATTTTATTGCAGTGGAGCGCCATCATCATCATCATCATCATTCACAGATGAGTATTAGATGTCTCTTGCATATACCATACATACTCCACAGAGGGTCACTGAATAAAAAATTTAATACTGGCTATCCCCAAAACCCGGGTATAACCAAATTTACCACATGCGTTAGATTGGTGGTAATTAGTGCAACAGATTTTTAATCGGATAATTTTCAGAATTTTCATTTAAAATAGAGTATGATACAAAGTCATTGCTCAAAATGGAAGTAGAATATATTCCAGGCAAGTTCTACTTGGCGCTTTGACGCACATCATCATAATGGTATCTACTTACCAGCCTGTGTTAACATAGTGTTTGCGATACTCGATACCCCGAGTAGACATACTGCCTCAAAGACCGCGCATAAAGTTACAACAATGTACCTTCCTTATACGAGTAAGAGACATTACAAATAAAAAGCTAGGTATGTTTCAAGATGCGTTCAGTGTTCCATGAACCGTCTAGTATGGGTATTAGACAGCTTTTCTAATGATTATACTACCTAGTACCAGTGTTGATTTATCTGAATAAATCTACAGTAATATACTTCTTAGGGGTACATACCCCGATGGGAGAAGGTAAACTCCGAAACACGCGCTGAAGTCAAAACTTCAGCGTTGGAAAGGCTCTTTAATCAGCTAATCCCACTCTAAACTTATCCCACGGAATGGTTGACTAAATAATTAATTTTATTACTTTTTATTTGTAAACCTTCAGAAATAACTAATTTACCCTAACTTCTACGAGGATACCACCATCTAAAGTCAAGCTAAAAACATGCAACACCGAACAAAATTGTTCTAGCCTATAGAATAAATTTATTATTAAGCCTACGAGGATGTGTGTAAGAATGTATGGTCTAACTAATGTCAATAACGTTGACACAACAAGCAATAACCCCTTATTGCTATAACTGCTTTACTCGTGTTTTAAATGATTGATTTTATCTCACTTGAAATTAATGAACAGTACCTACTTATTATGAGACTAAATGTGTCTTCAAATCGATTGCTCAAACTCAAAGGTTTCATAGCTACCTTTTTGGGATGTTTGTACTCTGTTGTAGGTTCCTTATTTCAGTTTCAAATCAGTAATTGAGCAAGCGTCGTGTCGTACTTCGAGCTTACACTCTGCTCAGGCAGATGCATCTTTGTCAAACACTTCTTACAATAGATCCTGATCTAACCATCACGATCATGATGTTGGTATCATGGACCAACGATTGTATTTGGTTTGGCCAATATTTGTTCATAACGTATATAGTAGTTGTTTAAAATGCTAGTCGGCCTAACCAATCCCTTTTGCTGTGGGTATTGTAGAAACTACTTGCTTCTATGCTACTAAAAGATGTAGGTTCGGCGGCTAAATTAAATTAATAATTTTATGCCTAACATTTTCCATTAGAGTTGACTTCAATGGTTCAACTGATTCGTTACAGTTTGACCAAAAACTTAAACCTAATTCATGCACCGTTGAGTGGTGTGCCCTGTTGTCTATAAGCTAGCTGGAAAATCATCTTCTAGCTTAAGCTAGAATTAGAATTTACAAAATTTTCAATAGGATAGTGGCCATTGATATTAAGCACATTCAAAAGTTTTCAGGTTCAAAATAATGAACAATACCATACAGAATGGTTCGATAATTATGTGCATTAAACCTAACAATGCAACCTAAATGACAAATTATTATTGATAATATGATATATTGAACTCATTCAATGAAATATTTCGATTTCTTGATTAGTTTTCTAGTGCTTATAATTAATTTCTCGATGGTTTAATCTGATTGATATATAAATACTTATGTCCATTCCAGTATTCGTCATTCATAGCTTTTCTATATTACATTTACCTAGTTAATAATGACATCACATTGGCGCTAGATTAACTTCCCTCATAAGTGGCGACACCAGGCGATAGCAAACAGGTCTCATTATTAATATCTTCCAGTGACGGTCAAGTCATTTTAATAGCAGCGTTTTACCTGAAATAAAACGCATATTAAAATACTTACCTCACTGGAAGATAAGCTTTTATCGCTGCCTGGTGTAACTAAGCCAATTAACTAATAATGGCGCTCACAGATTTACGAAACTAAAAGAGGCGCGCGGCCGCCAGGTGTCACCACTGAGACCGGAAATACGTACCGGCTTTATGTACTATTCGACGGAAACGGATATACCTTCTCATTATTAATATCTTCCAGTGAGGTAAGTATTTTAATATGCGTTTTATTTCAGGTAAAACGCTGCTATTCTTAAGTTTAAAGCTATGAGGAACAACATAGATTGCTTTTTATTTGGGTAACAGGGGCGATACCGCGTGAAAAAATAATAGGTACAGATTCTTAAGTTTTATTAGTAACGCCTACTTAAATACAATTTTTTGCATTATTGTAGTAACAATCACTTCTAGGAGCTCGAGCTTCGTGCGAGCCGTAAAAAGTAATATACCGACCAAGTGCGAGTCAGACACATACACCGCTACCCGACTGAAATTAATAAAGACAAAATAAGCGGTATTTTTTTGCATATAGTTCTGTTTGACAGATTTCGACCATCTGTAATTCAGTGCGCCAATACCTGGCCGAATTTTCATTTATAACATGTCTGTCATTATAAACTAACCGTTGGTTGACCACATCTTCAAACCCATTTATTTTATCAACCAGTTTTTAGTTGACTTACGTCTTATTCTCTATAAGAGATCCCTGATTTCTTGGCATATACTGTTGATTAAAGATTCTCAACGATTATCCGTTTTCTTAAGAAGATAAATTACCCTTTTTTGCAGAACAGAGCTGCGCTTTTAGATCATTAATCTTGTTAAGTAAAGTTTGACCATTGGATAGGTAAAGTTCTTCAAGATTTTTTATTTTGTGTTTATACCGAACAGTTTTCACATTTGTCGCCTCTAGCGCCTGCTCTAATACCATGACCCTCTTAGATAATTTTACACTTTGATCTAGATCCTTTTTATGCTGTCGTAAGAGTTTATTCACTTGGTTCTTATCTGCTGCTGGCTGAATTATTTCGGCATCCTTACCTCTATATGCAAGCAGGAGATTTTCTAAATATTTTACTTTTAGCAGCAATTCATTATTATGTGCTTGCGCTTTTTCTAAATCTTTGTGTTCATGTGACATAAGTACATTCAATGCTTGCGCTTGAGCTAAATCTTCCTGACAATTTTTGAGTAACTTCTCCTTCATAGCATTGCCGGTAAGTAAATTCTGATATTTCTCATCTATTTCTTGCAATCGCTTTTTTTCTGAGTCAGCCATAATAGTTTTCTCCTTCATAGTTCTCAGTTCTGTAGATAGATTATCGATGGTAGTCTCTAGGTTGGACACCACATTTGACATTTTCGAGCACATTGCTTTATATTTCTGTAGTCCATTGATGTATTTGAATTTTTCAAAAGGAAAGGCCATAGTAAGTGGAACGAATGTCAATTGCACTGTTCTGCGGTTCTGTTTTCCAGATGTTCCTGTGTTCATTTTGAGCACGGCCTCTCCTCGGTACACATGTTTCAACAAGTCAAGTACAGATAAGTTCATGTTGTCCGCGAGGTTTTCTATGCAGGTTGCGATGCCGCTAAGGTTTATATAAAACTCGAAGTTATATCTGTTGATGATCCTTTCTTCCAGGGAAACTTTGGGGCGGCCTCTCGTACTAGCAGAATGCACAATTTCACCAAAGTTTTTACTCAAGAATTCAGATTCCAGCTCCACAATGGCCTCATAGTCTCTGTAACAAAAATCAACATGAGTATGACTGAGTACACATTTTACCAATTTTGTACAAAATAATATATGTATTTTACAAAACTTATTGCTAATTTCTATTAGGGTAGCGAATATAGCACAGTCACGGTTCGCAGCTGATGAACAACCTTACTTAGGCATTGGACTATACATTACCTTTCCAGATTGATTGTCTCAAAATCAGCCTGCACCCCTTTATCTCTGGTATCGATAATTTCCTTGCTTTCGTTCTCGTAACTGTCTTCATCGTTTGTATACTGGTACATTACTTGATAGTCCTCTTCGTTCTCACTATACTCGTACGATGCTTCGTATTTGTTTTTAAAATCAGCAGATTGCGTGGCGAATTCTACGTCGTTTGTAGTTCCGTATGCACTCTTTGACTGCGGTTCATCTCCATCCTCATATAATTCATCCCCCATTATGTTACCATCTTCAAGCTTTAGATCTAATTCTGTTTGATATTGGAGTGGTGGAGCTGAGTGGATATCTTGATTATCTACGTCAGTACCAGCCTCGGAAATGTAAGTCTCATCTTCAACCCTGACATCATCGATAACTATGTCATTATCTTCTTCATATATTTTTGTTACGTCCTTGTCTTGAACTAGCTGGATGTCTTGCAAGTAAGTGTTGTGACTAACCCCAGATATATTTGTTCTATTCGTAACAAATTGGATGTCTAAATCTTGATTAATAGTAACTTCAGTGTCATTAGTGCCGTTTTGAATTGTCCGGATATCTTGTATGACAATATTGTTACCAGCTTTGGATATATTCGTATCAGCTTGAAAATGTTGTACGAATGTAATGCTTTGGTCAAATTCATTTGTACTACCTTCATAGTATTCATTTGAACAATTCTCTTCTGGTATTAGGCATTCCTCGATTTCTTCCATATTGTATACTTCTGGATCGATTTCAATTTGACCGTCATCATTATCATCATCCAAATGATAGTGGCCATACTCTACGTCTTGAACCAGTCCATCTTGCCTGTGGAAAAAGCATCATACGTTGACGTGAACTTTGGCGATTACATTATGCATTACACGTTTAAGGCGTATGCGCCATATGTGAAGTTATACGTGATCAACATCACGAAATCCACCACATTTCCATGAGGCATCTATTAGAATTGTTTTGACAGGTGCCGCACATTCAAACATCAAATTTGTTGCCAATTTGAACCAATTACTTCATGCAATTTTAAGAATTCCCTACCCATATTAGTAATAATAGTTATATATTTTATTTCAGGCAGCAAGAGATTCGTTACTGATCTTATTCTTCTAGAGCCCTCGCGTCCATACAAGTCTATACTTCGTTAGAGCAAGGAACTCCTTGTAATGTACGCCTTATGGTCTGACTTAGACGTGCATCTAGGTTTAATCTGCTACTGTTGTCCAACCCTTTCACCAATCCTATGTTCGCCTATATGTATGGCCTATACATGATATGTATAGGTGATACATATATCTATATGTATCACCTATGTTCGCATTCCCTATTTTAGTCAGTAGTAAGATTTAGATTTATTTTACGTGTTAATATTGTATAAGACTGAAATAAACTATTCTATTCTAGTTTAGTCTACGGCCGCGAAGCGTCTCAGTTTTTTTGGCCAAAAATGCTTTTGTTCGTTGTCGGTTTGTTCTCGCCTTTAGGTCGCATTTTCGACCGATTTTGATGAAATTCGGCACACATGTTCCTTGATTTATTCAAATCCTTAATCGATCGCGATTTTTGATCGGGGGGAAAACAGGGGGGATATGTTTGCTGTAGCGTTATTTATCAACGGATTTCAATTAAATTTGAGAGACACACTAAGGATTTAATTCGTCACAAGATGTTGTGAAAAAAAAAACAAAAAGGGAGGGGAAAAAAGTTTGCTGTAGGATTTAAATTTTTGATTTTTTCGGAAAATTTATACCTACGTATACCAATCTGATAACGCAGTCTTCTCCGACTTTGCGAGACGAACTCGTTGACATCAGATTTGACCTTCTAGGACCAGGGGAACATGAGTAATCACTCAAACAAAGTCCAACCACCAACCAAACCAAGCACAATATTGTACTGATTGATCAAACCCAAGACCTCTGGATCTGACACCGTTGACACTATCCACCGTATTTTCTATCTATGTGCACTTACAAGTCCGGGTTGTCACTAGCAACGTTGACCTCGCCCGCGTTGAGGCGAATGTCGCAGCCCGTCGACTCCTGCAGTTCCCGGACGCTCTGTATGAGCTCCTGGTCATACATCAGGTTGTTCAGACGCGCTTCCACTCGGCTGCCGATCTCGTCGTCTTCTGTCTCCTCCTCACTATCCTCATCTACAAATAAACATCCGCGAACAAAGCTAAGAAAATAAACCGGCATTCCAAACAACTTGTGGCTACAGGAGCAGTCAAAATGATCTTTCAGAAACTTACCTCTGAGTTCTATTGGTTCGCTCAGGATATCATAACCAATGGTCCCGGGTTCGATTGTCAGGAGGGTACACAATTGTGCTTGGTTTGGTTGGTGGTAGGACTTTGTTTGAGTCCGCCTGACTAGCTACCACCATCTTACCTAAGTATGTCACCATAGCAACGATTCTAAATTGTTGTTTTCGGCATATAAAAGGTAAGATAGCCAGACTACTAAAGATTCCGGGTGAAGTGCGCTTCCACCTTCGGCCTTGTCAAAAATCCTTGCATCCTTGTCGCTCAATAATATACATATATTTATACATATACCTAATAATAATAGTCGTTTATTTTCTTCTAAAACAAGTTTTGCCTTTAGTTAGTATGTTATTGGCGTACAGGCCATCACGATTATAGGCTTACCTTTAACTTGCTTCCTCTGCTTCTTGTCCATGGTTTGTGCACGCTTCGTGACAAGAGTGTTCTCTCTTATAACTGAAAAATAAATGTCCGGCTCTTTAAAAGATGTGTTGATAACTTTGTATGTCTATTATGCCGACCTACAATACAACCTAAGCCCACTATTATATTTTTCAGGGTGGTTATAAAAAACAAAATGCGGCAGCGGCCTTTTAGTGAACAGTGCTACTAATTTACTAATACTCATTTTTTTTTTGAAAGTTGATAGTTATTGTCAGTAAATCAGCCACGTTACTCTACGTATTTTTTATGTAGATGTAGACTTCAAACTATGTTTACAAAGCATTTATTTATAATAATTGATAGCCTCGTAGGGTACTGAAGTACTGACAATATGCAATCGTGTGTTTCTCAGTACCCAACTAGGTTAAGCCCAATTCAAACTACAGAGCGTGGCCCGATGTTGCTATACCAGTTGATAGCTAAATGGTGATTTCTCAATGTTAACAAACTGCCCATCAGGTAGTTGGGAAATGATTAATGTTTTAAGACAATATTAAGTGTTAAGTGTACCTACTTATGTTCATTTTAAGTTTATTTAACGGGCTATAGTACCTCAGATTAGCAACTCAATGCAACTTTATTCTAGTTTTGAACTAAGATGTAGTTATAATAAAGGTGACATTGCTGTGCGCTCAACCACGGCGCTTATGACCACCAGATGACAGAAATATGCGCGTATTTCTACGTTTTATTTTTTTACGGTAAAACAAATATGAATTTTGAAAATTGAAAACATAGACCGTCTGCTGTATACTGTGTTAATATACTTATACAAAGTTTCGAGCCCTAATTATTTATTTTAATTATTTTTTCGGGCGTATTTATTGAATGGCGAACATTTTTGGTACAAATTAGAGTCAACTTTGGATTTTTTTGACATTGACTTTGAGAATGTTTTCATAACTCACATTCTATTGTCTCCAGAATTTCCCTTTCTCTTTCCGGTGTAACAATAATCTTCTCTTTTTCTCGTCTCATTTTCGCGAGGGTATTCTTGATTGTACGCCTCAAGTCGAAGCCAGTTTTCTCGAGTAAGTATAGCCTTATACGCTTGCTATCCAACTGATACCACGCCAACTCTTTGATCTGCAAAAAAATAATAATACTTAAAACTAACTTGCCAACTCTTCAGCAAATGTTCAGCAAAATAGAACCCGTGCCTCCCAAATTTAAGTGTCACCATGCAATAATGTACAATACAGTGTAATATCATAAATCACAGGCAGGTGCGTCAATACGAGATAAGGTAGGTAATAACAACGATATAATTATCACCATCAGCACTTACTGGCTCACACGGGCCTGAGCCAAGTGTGAACTAGTGTTTACCGGATACACATAGATGAGTTGACTTAGCTCAAATAAAAATTATAATAATAACGTTTATCGTTCAATAAATACAGGTATATTTATAGAGTTCCCAGTCCCACGGTCGCTAGACACGTTAATATGTAGTTCCACCTTCATACCTCATCTTTCAGTTGCGGCGGCAGACGGTAGCCGTGCGACTCCTTGCTGAACAGCTCGGCGCTGAGCTCATGGCTGTGGTGGTGACACACATACGTTACCACGTACATGTCCTGTCCCGGCTGGCGGCGGATGCTGACAGTCGCTGGACAAGTCACTGTTTTTTGCCTAGAAAATGTATTATATACATTTTCTATTCATGTTTTTTCATGTTTTACGACCAGATAGTCTGATTATATCATATCATATCATAAGGCCTCAATAAGTCATGTTATTATTTAATACTTATATTCTATGGAAACGTTATTAATAGTTTACGACACTCCCTCGACTCATGATCATTATCATCTAGCACATTGAGTGAGATAATCAAATTTTTTCATTCATTTCCTTTCGAAACGTGACCGCGTATTTACGTTTAAGGAAGTCAGCAAAAACACTATGGCTGTCCATATGGTTCACCTAGACCTAGACTATACTAAATTTAAGGTTCAATAAAAAGAGAGCCTACCACGAACACAGCGAAAAGTCTTTCTCACATGCTCCCAGGTGACGTTTAATTGTGGTTATAGCATACCTATATCGGAACAAGCAAATTCAAACATATGATTGATAATTTCTCCCTTCCCTTCAAAAATCCACCCGATAATGAAAAGCCTTAAGTGTCTGGTTTGACAGTTCAGGACTGAAATAAATTATGATTGATTGCGACTGAAACAAACTTACTTGACTTTCCTCACTCCAGTATCCTGACTCTTGTTGCGTCCTTTACCAAATCTGCACGCAAAATTGTACCAAGTTGTCCGATTGAAATCGAAATTAGGGGACTTTTCAACATTTCGACTATCATGCACGAAGTAATAGAAGTGCCAGTTGACTGCATTTCTGGTCGCATATCTGGTGAATAGCTCTATTGACGAAAATGTGTCTCCCACCTAAAAAATATTGTGTAAATGTAAATTACTCAAATACTTAAGTAGCAGTATGCCAGTTGGTAGCAATGGTGATTTCTCAATGTTAACCTACCCCTTAGGTAGTGATAAATAATTTAGGTTTATGAATGTTACTTAAATTATTTCAGAGTATACCTAATTTGCTAATTTGATAGAGTGAATAGATGATCAAAAAACTAACTAGCCCGAGGTTCTTGCCTTGTGTTGCGAACAGCACTCAGATTCCGAACAAGCGGTAGACTTCACGTTTCTAATAATTAAAAAATCTTACAGTATTAACACATTTTGACTTTGACCTAATTTTAACATTGATTTTCCTATCATATGTGATTGCATCATCTTCCTTTCCTTGTAGTTACCTATGTTCATTGTGTGTTTTGTAAAATTTATGTCACATAATTTTCGGTAGCTCGAAATAAATGAATTAATAATAAATATTTATAAACATCTCCTTGAATTTTCTTATGATATTTAGTATTATATATTTTATAAATATTGTAAAAACACACATCACATGTCACCTATTAGTGTCCACAGCTGGACAGAGCCTCCACCAAAGCTGGAGAGTTTTGCCATAATCACCACTCTTGGCAGGCGGATGGGTGATCGCAGTAAAGTTGTAGATAATACACAGAAGGGTGCTGTTGCCCTTAGTCGGCTTTTACGACATCCATGGGCTGAGTTGGAGGAGTGGCTTCTCAAGCAGCGACAGCCCCGGCAAAATTGACAATTATAAAAACATGCGGGCATTTTTGGTGTTAAAAGTAATGCGCGGTAAGTGATAAACCTGTAGCAGTAGTAGGGACAATATAATAATTGTCTGAATTGACTCTTATAGTTAATAGAATACGTACGTAGACTAATCCTTCGACATTATGTTCCGGTAATTCATTGTGTCTTTTTCGACATCTAAACTCTCCAGAAAGGCACGCAGTTTTGAAGTCGATTGATTTCGGTTTCTTCTGCTTTTGCTTTGATATTTTTTTGTTTCGTAAATTTACTGCGTCGGAATTATTCACGGTCTCAAGCGATTTAACAGTTACGCCGCCTATTTGGTAGATCTGGATGACTTTGGTTACGTTTAGGGTATCTTCTTCTTGTGGTTGATCTAATTCTACTGTGTCAATTTGTCCATTCTTTGATTTCGTTTCGTGTGTGGTATTTTGCACAATCGCATCTCGTTCACTTTCGAAAACAGTTCCTTCTGGCGCTATGTATTCATTTTCATCTGTTGTCTTTTCAGACATTTCAACAGATTTTGTGAGGTCTTGCTGCTGAGTCTGGATCAACACGGTTTCAAGTACGAGTGGATCAGTTGCATCCGTTTTAGGTCCATGTGTTGCTTGTTGACGTGTGTATGATTGATCTGTTGTGGTATGTTTATTGTAGTGTTCTTCTTCATTATCAGTTCCAGTTTCAGTTTCGTCCTCATCAGTCAAGGCATCAATTGCGGCATCATCAATTGCGTCATCATCGGTCGCAAGTGATATTTCCTCATTTTCTGTTCCACTGGAATAAATACCAAATTCGCAAGTAGCTCGACAGTTTTTTATAGTGAACGGCATGAGAAAAAACATAGGCTCCGTGTACCACGCGGGCAAAAAAGTGCTATTTTATTAAAGTCTGTTAAGAAATCAGCGTTTTACTACAGATTTAGAAGTACCCTAAATCCTGTTCTCTCTCTCGAGTGTAAATTATTTGAATACCCAATGTTTCCAAAAATTATGGCTGAGATCCTATTAAAACAACTATTTTTACATAAGTTTTACTTATGTAAAAATAGAATGCATTGGAATAAGAGCTCTAATTTTGGAGCTATAATGCCACAGACAGACCTTAGATATTGTGCTTGGTTTGGTTCTTGGGTCAGTCTACTTGGCTAGCTACTACCAAAGTACCTATAATTCTGTCACCATACCCGTCGTACAATCAAAAATATTACCAAACATTAAGGCCTCAAAGTTAGAAAACAGATACACCCTGATAATATTCCTCTTCCTCTCGGGTAAGAAATTACTCACACACTGTTATTCGACACATTTACCAATTCTTCCCACGGAGATTCGGATTCTGAGCCGTGCAATCGCCCAATGCCCTGTGACATCTCTTGTTCATACATAATGACCTTCACGCGGTCTTTGATATCTTCCAAAATACTTGACTTTTCAGACTGGTTGAAATGGATATCTGAAAAAGGCAGCCAACAGTTTTTAATTTGATTTTTCATCACACGAGGAAGTTAGTGTATATTTAATATTAATAATTTTACACAGCGCTATTTACCCCCAAACTAAGCATAGCTTGTAATATGGAAACTACATTACGGATAGAATACTTAAATACTTTTTTTAAATACATACATACTATATGATACAACACCCTTACTACTATTATACTTAGCAACTTCCGTAATACAAAATAATTAAGTTTTTCTAGCTACACCTATTTATGTTTTAAGGTAATTAATTATTTCTTGCAGTACAATACCTTTTAAAGATTTTCTGCGTAGCTTTCTTGTACTTTTTATCTGTTCTCTCTTGTTTTTTATTGGGATGTCGAAAGTTTCTTTTATATCTAAAAACGGAAGGATGTTTAGGACACAAAATTATGATATTCCCAGGGAAGAACAAATTTGTGCTTGACCTATGTTTAAGTTCGCCTGGATAGCTACCTAATTATCGCCATAGCAAGAATTCTAATAATTGTTTTCCGGCAGATAGAGGTAAAATAGCCAGTTCGCCTGCGGCCTTATTTTAACTTGTGAGCTTCCTCGTCGTACAATAAACTTAAGTAAAAAAAAAGAAAAGCTATCATTATCATTACCTTCCTAATTCCTTTCATAGCTTAGCGGCATACTAGTGTAAAACTTTTAAGTAACCTTAATTAATTCCATAAAGGAAGAAGTTAAAACTTACATTTTATCTTTTCCAACATTTCTCTAATCTTTTTGGAAGGCAGAATTTCGTTTTTGGATGTATCTTTCACTCTTTTATAATGATTGTAAACAATTTTGGTCAAGTTTAATCCGGGAATTTTCATCTTGGACTCTATATACCGACGCGTAAGAGCAATGTCCACGTTAAATCTTGCCAGGTCCCTGATCTGCATAATAGAATAGTCAAAAGTTAAATGTCAGTTTAAACATAAATAGTAGGTACATAGAAAGCGATCGTCGCTTTCATATATTATTTATGACTTGTGAGCGGGATGTCAACACAGAACACCTTTCCCCCATCCTATAAATTGGAAGGTAAAATGGAAAGTGGTGTATTATATTAACCGGGTCTGCAGCGGATACTATACGTTCTTACCTCTTCCTTAATTTCCCTAGGAATGATGTGACCGTGCTGGCTGAATACCTCGGCTGACAGCTCATGGCTGTGATGATGGCACACATCCTGCACCTTGAATACAACATCGCCACGTAAGCGTTTCAGCGTCAACCCAGCTGGGCATTCCGTTACTATTCTGTCTCTGCAAATATGTCGCTATTTTTTATACTAGACTAGGTAAATCAGAATTTAAGATGCTTGTTAAAAAAGAGACCGAGATATCACTTCAAGACATTTTTTTTTTACAAATGATGGGTTAGCTGTTGATCTCTAAGCTTGTTTAGCTCTAGCCAGAGCAAGGATGAAATTTACAATGGAGCGAATTTTCCCAGAAGGCATTGGAACTCCCGCGCATCGACATAGCACGGCAAAGTGTTTGGTGCCGGACTTCGGTAGGAAGGAGGTCGCTAGCCAGTGATTTAATTTTCCGGGGTCTAGTCTACCCTTAGTCCACGTAAAACCCCACTAAGAGGTAGATCACACAGCCAGAAATATAACTTCTTACAAACGTTTGCTATAACGCGTTGTTGATTTTATGAGAATTCAACTTTCTGATCCTAAAGGATCTAAAGGCGTGGTATGATATGTAGCATTAAAGATTGCCGATTTACGACACTGACGATGGCGACGCCGTTGTTATAGTTCAAGTCTTTTAAATAAATGGATGTCTTTTTTTTTTATTAGTTATAATATGTCTTTTATTTACGGTCGCTTTTTCTTTTCTTACAAAAATTTATGGTTTTTGCAATACATATATTGCAAAATTATCATACAAAATTATCATATTATCATACAAAAACCTGCTTTTATTGGTAAATAAGTATAAATGTGATTATTATATATATGATATCTGTGGCAAAGCTAAGGTATCTACAGAAAGCATGGTTTCCTTCAAAACCCTCTAATTTTGGAAGAGGAGTTTTCTAATTCTGTTGAGAAATTAACATTAATGGGTTGTTTGTAGTAGTGGTAGAATGTAAAGAAAGCAAGAGATAAGTACCTACCTAACATCAGAGTTCAAGAGGAAATTCCTCCCGCAAACCATAAAATTATGAAATTGTCGCTTTGCCTAGGTTGTCCTAGCAGCTACAGAATTGGATATTTTGAAATTGGTGTTGGAATATTTTAAGAGGGTCAAATGGCGAGTTATTCTAACGGTGTTGTGAGCATCCATAGGTGCTAATCACTTACCATCAAATGGGCCGTACGCATGTTTGCCACCTTAGGTATAAAAAATCATACTACAATTTTTACTCACTTGAGTTTTCTTAAGCCTTTGCTTTGAGACTTGGTTTTCTTATGCATTCTGCACTTATATGTGTATGATGTCCCATAGTTATTTTTGAACGTTGGTTGGTTCATGCCATTAGCTCTATTGAATTGTGTGTAATAGAACAACCAGTCCTTTGCATGGTTTGTGGCATACTCCTGAAATTCTTCTGGAGATTTGAATGTATCACCATTCTGTGGGAGACCTTCTGCTTGATATTCTGGTAAGACATTATGCTTGCAACATAATTTGTTGTCAAGTATTTTCTTCAATAATTGATTTGCAACTGAATCTTTTTTTAGAGTTTGTTCTTTGGATATAATAATTGTTTTTTTGATTGCTGTATCACGTGTTTGATTTGGTCTGTTAAATGAAAATATCAACAAAAAATGTTTAGCTATTTATGTAGTTAAATCGTTACATTCACATATCATCATCATCACATGCAGCCTGTCTTATCCCGCAGCTAGGCCCCTATTCACTAGTGCCAACCTTTTCAATCCTGCACCATTCTAACCCATAAATTACCTGCACATTTTACTAAGTTGTCAACCCATCTTGCTGGTATATGACTCATGCCTATTTTTCAGTTTCATATAAGTATGAATGTATGTACCAACTTATTTTTTAAAGCATTATTGCTGCATACAATATTTACCTAATCTTACAGGAAATTAATTTCACTCAGAGCCATCTGTTAAATTAAACTAACTAAATCAATAATCATTGTAAATAATAGGCCCTTTACATAAAACATAAGCCAACTTACAGGGATATCTGCGGATCTGATTGTTTATCATTTCCAGAGTGTGTTTTCTTAGGCTCAGAAGCATCAGTCACATTACATAGTGGTGGTGGCCTGAAACATATCAAAATAAATTATATAGAGCTCTATTAAATAGGAGACAATTTAATGGGAGCACCTGGCACTGTCCGATAATATTGGCTTACCTTTTTATTGGTGTTTTTAATATAACTGGTAGCGATGGTAAGAATATGCTTTCTCTTTTTATGAGCACTATTGGTGTTTTATGTTTTTTGGAGGTATTTGAAGCCATTGTGATCTTCAAATGATAACTTATATGTTACCTGAAAGAACATTAGTGATTAATCTATCAAGAATCTCAACCTATAGCAGTCTACTACCAGTAGAATTAGTAGCACACCTTGGGAGAGCTGTACATCCAGATGTACAGCACTCTCAAGGTGCGCTACTAAGTCCAATCTTTGGCCATTCACATCCACTCTCTGCCACTGTACAGAAGTCATCACTCCATATGCTTGCCTAGATGTGGTTTCCTCTAAAGGACTCTTTGACCGCACTGGTTGCTGGTCCTTCAACAAATATATCAAGCCCACAGCCACTTCAGACTACTGCACTTTTAACAACCACCTTAGTTCTTTTGGAGACTTTTTCTGTTTCTGCACACTTTTAATGCATTTTCAAAAGCAGCAGTTATCTTCTCGTGAATACAAGACTGAAAATGAGGTTTTGTTGCGACTTTGTGGTCTTTAACTCAATAACTTATTACAAGACCACGAAGTGGCCATTTAGCAGCCCCCAACTGATACTGGAGAATGAAAATAAGGCTTTAAAAGATTAATACTTTTCTATTCCTTTCCCCTACAGAACATCACAATTGTGTGTACCTACTACATGCGCTAGCTCCCAAATGTATTCAGTATGTTTTACTCTGACAATGTTGATGCTGAGTGATTTATTATCTTATTCCATCACGACACGCATTTAAGTAGGTAGGTTCCTACTAGATTTGAATCATGGTGTGTTAATATGTAACTCGTGGTCTCAGTTAATCTATACAAAATATGAATTCGTGGTAAAACCATCTACCAACACAGCACACGAGCAACGCAACAGTCGTCTCCAGTGCGAGAAATTTTTACATTATTATTGACTAGCTATACATACATACAGCATAGCAAATTGTTTAGCTAAAGTATATAAGTAAAGTCCATTTCTTACAAAATTCACAAGCAACTTAATAACTACATTAGCTATAGCTACTAGACTTTACTAGAATAAGTAGATCAGATGAAATAAACAATAATATTTTAACGTACATTACGTACGTACGTAACTATAGCAAAACAGAAGCAGCCATTTTCTTTTACATTGTTATATGCAAAGAGAATATAAAATACTACGGTTTTGTGATGCGTTGCGTTGCGTTGTGTTGCGTGCGAATGTGGGTGCGGATACAACATGTTGATTAAATTCTCTTTGGATTGGATACGGATAAATCAAATAATAGTACCATCTACGCTACGGACAGAATGCTAAAGTATTTTTTTATTATTATCACAATTACCCGTCAAATTGAGCGATGCGCTAACCATGCACCTATTCTAAAACTGGACTGCGCACTGTATTCTTAAAAACGAGCCGAGCGAGAGGTTTGAGAATAATTATTCATCTCGTTCTAATAGGGTGTATTTTCGTATTTTCATTCATTAAAGTGGGCAGTGTGTGCCCACTTTAATGAATGAAAATACGAATCAGTAGGTAGATACATTTATTTTCTTATTATTGTAATAGTAATAGGTTTATAGTGTTTTTATTAAATTTGGTTTTTCTAAACACTATAAAAAAATGTGAATGCGTTAAGTTAGTACCTGAGTCTATCGTTTACCTAGAAGAGTTTCTTGTCTCCGATATCATGTAAGGATATAAAACACAAGATATCAACAAAGATTATTTATTTCAACTTATAGGTACAAAATAAGAGTAAAAGGCTAGATAAGTATTAATATGAGTATCAGGGTTTTTCTCGTTTTTCTAATAAGACAAACAATTTTGAAGTGTAAATTTCATGTACCTAATTTTAGAGTGCACTGTCCTGTTTTATTATACGTTTATGGCGATAACTTGCTTTTTTTTTTTTTCAACTTTTCTGTAGGGAACGATAGTGCGTTAACTATGCAACATTGATTTCCAAACTGAAATATTACGAAATGAATGGCAAAGCCTTAAATCTTTATATGCCAAACCGTAAAGAGAAGATGTACATTGATGCGAAAAATCAATATTATTTTTATTTTATTGTTTTATTTCCTGCATAAATCTATCTCAGATACACTGAGTCAAATCAGGTATTATCGATAAACGAAGTATCAGGTGGTGCATGGCGCAGCACTATTTGCATTGCAACATTCACATTACATGTACACTGATGTATTTTGTTTTTGACTCATTTATTATCTAACGTTAGAATATTCGAAGCCTATGGGAGGTAGACGTAGTTCGAATCTGTGGTAGTACATAGTACTTCCATGAACATAGCACGTCACTGGTCTATATTATACTAATCACTCTGTGGATTGGTTAAATTATTGTAAACAACTCTGATGAAACAACCTACTTAATAGTAGGGAGAGCGATAGGAGGAGGGACCAATTCGTTATGATATTATTAGTGTTCTGTGGATTAGACAGTCCATGGCTCCATGGATGGATGGATGATCAGCGTAGTTGGTACTGCCGTACGTACACACGACGCGAAGAAAAAAACAAAAATTATCAATCACAATAAAAACATGTGAGCATCATGGATGAGACATTGACGAATTTGATATTACCATGTATTGGAAGATAATTACAAAACTTTTAGTCAAATCACTCCGTTAACCATGATTGTTACACTGCAGACGCTTGTTTTCTTTCGGGAAGCTCTGATAAATGCTTTAGACCGCATTCTCCGACCATACTATGAGAAGTTTTCGCTCACGTTTGGTAGAAACGGTGAAGTTTCCGATGATGACGATTCGGACGAGCAGGTTTTCGCAGACTTCGATGAGGAGAAGGGTGTTGTTTTTTATCCGCCAGTGTACTTGCAACGCTATGCCGCGGTCAGTGACTGCCTGATGGATGAGCGATGGTGCGGCAAACTCGAAAAGGTTTCAGATACATTTTCTACTCTGGTACCACTTATTCTATTCCAGGAAATTGGTAGGTATAGTTGAGCTTCTCTATTGTCTAATCAAGAAATAACTGAATCAGTTACTTTCCTATAGGTATAGTAGTTTCTGCTCGCGGCTTCGCCGGACGCCTGTTGGCTATTCCATTTCCCGAACAATATCTGTGCCTGATATCAGGTCGAATCTATTCAGAAGTTTTGGCTTAAACATGGAACAAATATCTTAGTAATATTTTTCATGTAGGTATTCTAAATGGGACTACCACAGAGTTTGAATTCCATACTATACCATTTTTCTGCAGAAGTACATGATTTCTACCTCTTAAATGTCAAACTAGCTTCTGCTTTCAGCTTCTCCCACATGGTACCTGGATAAAAGTAATGTATATGTTTTCCTGGTCCAGAACAATATCAATACAAAATTGCAGCTCAATCTGTTCGTTGTGTAAAAGTGAAAGAGGAAAAAAGCAAAAATCTATTTTGTACTTGTTTTGTGATGTTTGACATCTCATTCCCATTTCATAGGACCATATTAGTCTATTTGTTATTGTATGACATTAAACTAAATTTAATCTAAATCTGTTCAGTTGTGAAGGAGTTACAAACACACACTCACATAGACGTCACAGACACAAAATTACGCTTTTATAATATTACTGTGATGTCTTTCTTAGGATCTCAGTTCTAGCTCCCAACTATACTCCTGTTATCTATCTTACAATCCACCCATCTTTATTTATACAAAGTTAACATAAAATTCAATGAAATTTGTTGAACTAGGTGGTTGATCTCGGCTACCACGATATGAGCTTCATTAAGTACCTCAAGGATGTGTCGGGCATCAGATGCATTCTGGGAGTGGATATAGAGAGCATCCCACTTCATTGCTCATCTGATTTGATAGGCTGTGATGAGTATGGACCTAAAAGAGAAAATCCACTACAAGTAACTGTAAGTTTGTATTGCTATTTATGCTATTAACAAAGAAATAATAAAGCAATGGGCTTCGTCACACAATACTGGGGCATCACTCATCACATGGAACATTACCGCTGCGGCCGCGATGAACATCGATGATATAGATCAGGTTGAGACCAAGGAGGACTACCAGTCATTTTTTATGCAGGTACTAGGTAACATTTCACACATTTATGATAAACATGAAAAACCTCTGGCTGTTTCAAAAAACATTTTAGTTAGGTAATCATTTTCTAAAAATCTAAATCAATATAAAATACATCCTTGAGGCTGGCTCTTATTTAGGCCAGCGAATTAGCATGCTATTCAGCGTGGCAATGCAGCCAGTGTCTTGGGCACGCTTCCGTCTGGTACTGGTCTAGAACAGTTGAGTTACCTATAGGCCGTTTGTAATGGTCCTTAGGTAATCTGACTGATTCCTTTGTACATAGTTTTAATTGTACTTTTTATTGAATATATGTATATAAAATTAAATCTTATCCTAGTTTTAAGTTGCAAAACTAGAATTAACTTTATTAAAGTTTACTAGGTCAGTTTGGTACCTATCTAATTCGTAATAGTACCTATGTTGTAATTTTCATTAATGCAGTCTCAGATCAAGAAAAAATGCTTTTTTTTTCCTTTTTTCTTGCTCTGAGAATGCAGTCATTGAGAATCCAACTACTAACCTAAACTACTGTTTATTGAGGTACTTGTACCTGCTTATACTTCACATACTGCGTGGATGAAACCTAGCTAGATTAAATACCTAACCTACTTAATACTTACCTATCCTGTAATGTTGTTGCCTTGGTCGAACAAGGTATGTTTCAAACTAGCCGGGTTACGTGAGGTTGAGCGCCATCATGCTAGTACCTACCACATGGCACAGCTACTCCATTACTCAAGCATTTTTCCACATTCTCTAGCACTAAACATAATAGGTACTTACATACGTAGGTAGGTGACAGTTTTTACTAATTGTTAGTATTCTGATGTCTGTGATTAAACTTAACTCCTGAATTACTAAGTAATATATGTACCTGTTAAACAACACGCGAACATTCATACGTAAGGTATAAAAAAACACTAAAAAATTCATCAAGTACAAAAGTCTTAGTAGTACTAGTTAGTGTATACTATAGGTAGTGGTAGAGTCTGTCATCCTCACACTACCCTTTCACATCCCTCGGTGCGTTACGGTGTCTGTGTACAGATTTCCCCCCCGTAAAAAAAAGGTATGTACGTAACTCAAATAAGGAAACTAAAAACGCCGTATGCAAATAATTTACACTGTATGTGCGCACAGTAGGTACTAGTTAAGTGTACAAATTGCTGTGCCCGACAGGGTTCATAATGTTACCAGTAACTTTTTGAACATCTTATGTACTTATGGAATGCAATAAATGAATATGAATATGAAAGACAAATAGCTCGGCCAACCTAAAAATAATCCTTTGGCTAAAAGCCGTTTCTATCATAAAATTCATATCAACTAATTAGCAGTGGCTAGCTCTGTCCAGACTTAAGTTGTTATTCTTAAGTCTGGAGGGGCAACCCCATCTATAACTATACTGACTATATAAGTTGTGGCCTAGAATTTAAGAGCATTTTTATGACATGTAAACAAGATCTTCAGGTTAAATATTTTTTTCAGCTGTTTCAAGGCAATGCCGCTGACCCTGACTATAGACTGATTGGCTGCGATGCTGTCATTGCCATAGAGATGATAGAACATATGCTGCCTCAGGACTTGGACCGTCTAATTCACACGGTCTTTGGCTTCATCAAGCCCTGGGTAGCAATATTCACAACCCCCAATGGGGACTTCAATGTACTATTCAAGGCTATGGAGAAGAATGGGCTCAGGAGATGGGACCACTTTTTTGAATGGTCTAGGGAGCAGTTCAATGACTGGTAAACTTGGTTTTGATTTGTAGATTATCATCCCATCATAAAGTATGTAGCTTTGCCTGCATGGTCACCGTATTTTTATCCCATGGCTGATACCATTCCTTGTCTATTATGATTTATTCAGCTGTTATTTCGTTGGGTGCTGGTCGTCCCTCTCTCCATATAAAACACACCGTAAGTGTTTTACAGCACCCAACAAGCAAAGTTATGTTAAGGTACCAAACAAAAAAATCTCCGTATGTTAAGGATTCCGGGTGAAGTGCGCTTTCACCACCGGCCTTATCATACCTTGAAAGATCAGGTGAGATGAAGGCCAAGCACACAGGTAATAAAAAAAATAAACCCACGGACCTGCTGAGTTGTCTCAGAGGGCGAAGAGGTGTACTCCGACGTGGCGCGTCCTCAATTGCGTATACCGGTTCCGTTGTACCGATAACCAGCGGTGGAGACAGACCAAAGCCTGCTCCAAAGCATTTCCGCTTGCCGCTTCACAACGGCGGTGGAGGAAGGTGGCCATTTTTTATTTTTTTAATAATCAGTAAATTTGAGTTTTAATTGGCGACTGATATTTCAGGTGCAGTAACATAGTAGCTCGATATCCAGAGTATGCAGTCACTTGCAAAGGAATAGGCCCTGGTCCTCCCGGCACCCTTCATCACGGCTGCTGCTCGCAGATGGCGGTTTTCGTTTCCAAAAACTATGTCAAACAGCAGGATCTCAATCTCGACAGCTTGGCCCTTGTTGCTCGTAAGTTTGTTGTTTTTTTTTAAAAAAAAATATTGGTGATAGTCAAGCGTTTCACCACCAGCTTACATGTAAAATAAGTAAAAATGTGGCCTAAGATGGAGCTAAACTCCAAGATTGTACTTGTGCGGAAAAACAGACGCAGGCAAGGAAATCCATTCTTTACCAGTATTAATGATAAAGGTAGAGGCGAACCGATGTGTTTTCTATGCGAATGATTTGAATTGTTCTTTGTTATGGAATGTTTGACGAGGGTTCTTAAACTTGTGTCAAGTTACGATAAAGCCAAAGTGGATGCGCACTTCACCCGGAATCCTCAACTATCTAAGGAACTGCCTATATACATACGATATATACATCTAAATGCCGGAACACAACAATTAGAATTGTTGTTTGGCGGCCGACTTTAAGATGGTGGCAGCTAGGCGGACTTAAACAAAGTCCTTTCACCAGCTAAACCAAGCAACAAACCCGGAATCTCTAGTCCGGTCTGGGATATTTAGTCTCTACCTTTTTTTTTTATACAACTAGGAGACGGGACAAGCAAGTAGCCCACCTGGTGTTAAGTGCATTACTTGCCTATAACAATGCCTTACTGCATAGGTCACATTCACAAAGAACATAGCCTACACGGCTACCATACCCTTCAAACCGGAACACAGCAACGCTGCTTGGTGGCCGAAATAGGTGTGGTGGTAGTAATTCTTCGGACGAGCCCTTTCACAAGGGGCTTCTATTACTCTTTAAACCTCCATCCTTTTTACCTCTACAATACCTGTTTGATTATATCAATATTGACAGTTTAATGTCTACATGTATAGATGTACCCAGCCCCAACAACGTGAGCACCATATATAGTACGTGGGATAGTTCAGAGTCGCCAAACGAAGCCAATATGATCTGCGCGCCAGACCAGTAAGTACTTTGAAATAAAATCAAAGATATAAATATTCACATCAACAGCCCATTAGTGTCCACTGCTGGACAAAGCCTCTCCAAAAGCTGAAATCACCACGGTTGGCAGGCGGATTGGTGGTCGCAGTAAAGGTGTACGTATTATACTGAAGGAAGCTGCTGCCCTTCTGGTGAGATCCCATACTCGGGTTTTACGACATCCGTGGGCTGAGTTGGAGGGATAGATTCTTGAATAAATATTACAGGACCCGAAACTAAGCATAGCTTGTAATATGGGAAATAGATTACGGATAGATTACATACTTTTATGGATATACTTAGATACTTTTTTTTTGTAAATATATCCATACTATATGATACAACACCTAAACACAGAACAAACATCTATATTCATCACACAAATGTTTGGTAGCAAGTTCATTACATTTTATTATTATTTTATGACGGCAAAGCGCTTGGCAAAGGCCAAGCGCTTTGCCGTCATAAAATAATAATCGGCCTTATCGTGAAGCCAGAAGCTCGAAGCGTACTTTATCCGGTATTCTCAACATACTGCGGAACTCTTTATCTCACCCTAAATGCCGGAACACCACAATTAGAATCGTTGATATGACGGTAGCCTTGGGTATGATGATGGTAACTAGCCAGGACATAAAACAAGCCCCACCCACAGACCAGCTGAACCAAGAACATATTTGTACCCTCCTGGGTATAACCCGCGACCACTGGATGTGATACCAGTGAATGAACCACTAGGTTTTACTCACTGGTATCACATCCAGCACAACTATTTATTATTATATTATAATTGTCTGTTCTGAGGTCTAGACCTCAGGCGGTAGAAACAGACAATTTGATGCAATAGTACTGTCGGACCTAGTACCTGTCTCTTCTTCTACTCTATCTATTCTTCTAATCTATCGAACGCAAAAAACATACAATAAGTTGATTGGGTCAGTTGATCTGTTTAATAGTGGCAAGTCTGAATTTTTAAAAGGTGTTCTTGGTATAATTCAGGAAACTTAGTGTAGGTAGTGTTTTTGTGTAAGACTGTTATTTTCGTTTTTAATCTTAACATAATATATAATCAAGATTAAAAAAAACCTTTACATACTTTTTGTTACCTTAGTAGTATACATAATATAGTAGTATAACTGCTCTTAATTTTTGTATAATTTATAAAAAGTAAATCCATTATTGGATGTAAGTTTCAGTAAATAAGTTAAATCATTTACATAAGCTAAGATCTGTGGATTTTGTGAAAATAAATAAATAAAATAAAATAAATACTCTTTGTACCTATAGGTACATTGTCATGAATGTAGACTTCCGATTAAATTTTAATCGCAGCTAGAAATATGCCCTGTCACCACAATTATCCTATCCCATTTCCTTTCCAGCGAGGAATCCTTTATCGATCTCTGCTCTGAACAGCAATCCTTCGGCACGATTATAATGAAATCTCTCTCCACATTCTCCCTCGCCGTGCTGGAGTACAAAGATAAAACCTCACAGTGTAACCTCGACATTGAGGCTGCGAAGAACTACATGTTCGAATTCGATCACATGTGCTGGAATGTTCTGGTCCCACGGAGAACGAATGACAATCAAGTGTACATGATTGAGGATGTTAATAGGAGGTTACGTTGGAATATGCTCATTTTTTTTTATATTGTGTGACGGGATGTGCTTGGCCTTCATCCCACCTGATTTTCATGCTTTGATAAGGCCGATGGTGGTAGCGCACTTCACCCGGAATCCTCAACAAACCGAGGAACTGCCTATCTTACCTCTAAATGCCGGAACCCTACAATTTAAGAATTGTTATTATGACAGAATTAGGTAAGATGGTGGTAGCCAGGCGGACTTAAACAAAATCCTACCACCAACCAAAATCTATCTTTTCTACATGTTATTTCAAAGAATGGATGAATTCAGATTATTTTTTTTAATCAGAATTCAGGGTGGGGGTGGTGAGGGGGAGGTTAATGTTCTGTACTCATGTCAAACCAGCCAGCCGAACGGTGAATGAGTGATTGTATGCGAGACCTATGGGACTGGCATAGTCATTATCGATTTAAAGTCCCTAAATCAAATAAGAAAAAAAACACATTTTAATAAGAAATGGAGAAGGAACCTGAGGTGTTGACGGCAGCATAGCTCCAGAGTATCTGAAGATGATGCGAAGAATGGCTCTGGCTCGTGACTGGCATGTTTCGGGATTTTTCAATTGTGATCCAAAAAGCTTCATGGGTCACTGGTATATTCCAAAGCTGCTACTACAAAGCACCTACAGTAAGAAACTATTACAATTTTCAGGCTGAACTGCTCAACGCTGTTGGTGACAAAATTCTCGAAAGCAACGCAACTTTTGATCACAAAGAACAAGATGGACTCGCTCGTGCACACACGGGAGGTGGTCGCAGAGATCCGCAATCTCACCAAAATGCTCAACTTCAACAAAGACAGTCTGCCGCTGCAGAACGGAGTTCATTTGTGGCAGAACATCAACTGGGGGGACGATGCTCCGTATTGGAACCAGTACTACAAGGTTGTGAGGGAATACAACCCCCCCTATGAGGTAAGTAAATTCAGTTCAGTTTGGTTGCATTCGGGAGGTGTGTGACCGTCATGACCCCAACTTCAAATATTGGAACCAGTATTACTAGGTTGTGAGGGAATACATATATACCCTATGAGGTGATTAAATTCAATTCAGTTTGGTTACATTCGGGAGGCTTATGAACGTCATTACCCCCCCAACTTAAAAAATAGGTACCATTTTTACAAAGTTGTGAGGGAATAAATACAACGGGGACTTTAGACCGTCATGAACTCAGGTCAGTTTGTTTGTATTCGGGAGGCTTAAGATCGTCATAACGTCGACTTCAAACAGAAACCGAGGGCAAGTACTTTTTACTTTCAAACATGGTTTTAAGTTACGATAAGGCCGAAGGTAGAGGCGCACTTCACCCGAAATCCTCAACAATCCAAGTCGTCACACTGAGCCACTAGAAGATCACCATCCGTTACTACAAAAGTCATGAAACAATACTAGTTCAAGCGTTTGTTTTATTATTTCACTTAACAAGCCCATAGCTCAGTTGGTAGTAGTTCTGCCTCCTGCGATGTAGGCTGTGGGTTCGATTCCCACCCAGGACAAACATTTGTGTGATGAATATAGATGTTTGTTCTGTGTTTGGGTGTTGTATCATATGGTATGTATGTATGTATTTACAAAAAGTATTTAAGTATTCTATCCGTAATCTAGCTCCCATATTACAAGCTATGCTTAGTTTGGGGCTAGATGGCGCTGTGTAAAATTAATGTCCTGTAATATTTATTTATTTCAGTCAAAATCCGAGGAGAGCCGCATCACGGAACTGATATCGGACGAGATCAACAGACTGATAGACAGCCAGTTCGACGACAACGTCTCGATCGACCTGAACCGGATGGAGATTCCCATCGACCACCTCATGAGTGTCGTTGCCCACATCACGAATGACACCGAGAAAGTCAAGTGAGTTACCTTTATACATTACCTATAAAAAAAAGTCAAAAGAAAAGTAATAGAGGACCTACATATTCAAGATTTTTTTTTTTTAATGTACGACGGGAAAGCGTTTGGCCTTCATCTCACCTGGTTATAAGTTGGGATAAGGCCAAAGGTGGAGGCGCACTTCGCCCGGAATCCTCAAATAACTGAGGAACTGGCTATCTTACCTCGTAATCCCGGAATTGTTATGGCGATAGAATTAAGTAAGATAGTGCTCAGCCAGGCGGACCTAAATAAAGTCCTACCAGGAACCAAAAGCACAATAAAGCGGCAGTTCATATATCCCTACTGATCTATCCCCTATTTTTTTTCCATCTTTTGCTACTAGGGGGGATACTTTTCCATTTATATACACTGTTATAATCAATCCAGAAATAAGTATCATCATATCGAAAATGTATAAGTGCTTTATTAAGTGTTTTGTTTATTATTCTATTGAAAAACAATAGAACCGTACAATAGAATAATAGGGATAGATCAGTAGGGATATATGGTACTGCCGCAATAAAGTAATGGGAATCAAACCCGGGACCTCTGGATCTGACACCGTTGAACCACTAAACCAGCGCACAAACTGAGGAACTGGCTCTTTTATCTTATAATCCCCTTAATCTCGGAACACAATAATTTTTAGAATTGTCGTTATGGCGACAGAATTAGGTAAGATGGTGGTAGCTAGCCAGGTGGTTATAAACAAAGTCCTACCACGAACGAAAAACACAATAAAATACTGGGGGGGGAATTGGGGATCGTACCCCAGTTCCCCCCCTCCAGGCGGAGTTTCAGTTCTACAAGTGAGCCATCATCAAGGTTACTCAGGTATACGTTACCTTCCAGAGATCTCCTGGAATGGGACGGATACGAGATTGTAGACAACGTGGTGATACACTCCCGCCTGGTCGTCGACAGCGCCTCCACCGTCGGGGCTCCCGAGGACGACTGGCTGGACAACGACACCTGCTCAGATGTAAAAACATTACATTTCTAGTCGCTATCATCGTGCTGTAACGGGGCCCAGGATTACCGTTGATTATCGCTTTCCAGCACAAGCGTAGTTCCTTTGGAAGTAAATCTGAAAACAGTAAAAATATATTCGGTAACAAATCCGCCAAATCTCTGCGAAAAAATCAAATCGACACGTGTTTCGCCTGTACACGAGGCAGAGGAAAAAACTCTTCCATATATTTTGGTTTTGCATTCGTTTTCATAGAAAAAATAACGCACCACAGACAGTTTATCGATATCCGATTGCTTTGCAAGCATAATAATAGGGACCTGCAAAAATCTTTTGAATGAAAATGGAACTACGTTTGTATGGGAAAGTGGCTGGGCCTTCTTAAGCAGATTTAATTAACATAAAGCCAATAGAGTGTTTGTGAGAGCTTGGTGTTCTTACGAATTACGCCATAAGCTTTGATGTACGAGTTAGAATTGCCAAAGAGATGTTTGAGAGAGATTGTTCCGAGGCTGGTCATAACAATGGTAATAGCTTCTGACACGTATTGGTACTACTAGCATACAAGTGGACAAGTTTTATTGTATCATTTACTTTGAATAGGGACAACGAGTACCTAGATATACAACATAAACAGAACGGCCAGTGTATACCTAGTATTACACTCACACAGTACAACAATTACCAAAATACACAACATTAAATGTGGTTGTATCTGCAGTTATGGATTTCGTCAAGGGGGTGGAAATGAGGGTCTTAAGCCTTGATCCTCGCTGATTATAGCATAATGCATGCCAAACGACTACATATATGCCATGCTTCATCTTCCATGGCATGAATGTATTTGTGAAAGGCAATGGCGTGTATTTTTTACCTATCTTGCGAGCAATAGTATGTACAAACGGTATTCACGATTGAATCTGTTACTAATTATTGTAATGGATGTTGCTTACACTCTAGTAACGTAGGCAACGTTACTAGAGTGTAAGGGTTTCTGCATCAGCGGTTTTGACTCTATTTTGACTTCATGTCAATTTCGTATCCCTGTAGCTCTAGTAGTTAATAAAAAAACGGATCTTCATGGCGTACCTTTTTATATTCCCTAGTTTGTGTTATTATTTGTGTATAATAATCGCGATAATTTAAAAAAAGCTCTAGTACTGTTCTTATCTTACATACATACGAAGTTTGTGGTTGATTTTGAAATGGCTTGTCCGATTTGAGAAATTTCGCAGGCATACTTTTCTAAAATCGACGATATCAATATATACCGGATGTTCATATATAAATAAATAAATATTACAGGAAATTAATTTCACGCAACGCCATCTAGCCCCAAACTAAGCATTGCTTGTAATATGGGAACTAGATTACGGATAGAATACTTAAATACTTGTTTTTTTGTAAATACTTACTTATCATACAATACAACACCCAATATATGGTCGGATTGTTCATTTTATTGCGCAGTATTAGGCAGTAATGAATTGCTAGTTACAGTTTACGCCTCATTTGCAAAGTGTCTAGTCCAACCGTACCGGAAACTAATAAGGAAGGGGTAATATACGGACAAATTTTCTTGGTAGTCTTTCTATCAATATGCAAAATAATATACACATATAAACTCTTTGGATTGGTATATTTTGATTTAAATTAGGTTTTTGGACAAAAATAATGCTTACCCAGATTATGCATATCCACATGCATCCGCAAAATTGATTATGAATTGGACAAACCATTTCTAAATTAACCACAAACTTTGACTCTGTATGGGAGAATCGGCGGTAGGTAGTAGTTACTACTTTTAAATTTAATTAGTTTTAGTATTAAGTAGATGCAACCTTGCAATTTATGTTAATTTAAGCGAAAACTTTGTATAAGTTAAGTTAGTGGTTTATTTGTTAATTTTTCATAAAGTTTATATAAGAAAAAAATGTTTTTATATTTTAGGTTAATGGTACAAAAACGACGTTTTCAATATAGGTATTAAGTCTAAGCATGGCTTGTAATGTGGGGCTTGGTAACTGATAGAATACTTTGTACGATCCCCCAACTCACATTTCGACCCAACGGTAAAAAAAAAAGCTTCGTTTGTTGAGAACACCATATTGAGGACACGAATTTTTGTATATATTAACTGTATGAATCGCTACATCTCTGAAATGGCAATTATGAAGAAAAGTATAAGAACAATTTGTATAGATAGCTCGGTTATAATTTTAGACTGACCAAATTTTAAGATAAAACTCTGAAAATTTCAAAAAACCCATGTGTGCAATTTTTTTATAGAAGCCTTGATTTTTTTTCTCATTATTCTTATGATCGTGTTCTCAATATTCGTACACTTTTTTAACTTGTTCGTAATATATGTGAGCTTACTACTGTATTTTGAGAACCGGGAACGCCATTCTTAATTCCGAAATGAAAAAAAAAGTACATCAGAATTCGAGAGTCACAGAAGATTTTCAGAAATGGTTTGAGAATAGAGTTGAAATTTATCGGATTCTGTGTCAAATCCGACAAAAGTATTCGTGTGTTTGAGAATCACTACATAAGTCTGCCGGCAGAATTTCGCCTTATTGACATTATCCATCGAGCTTTTACCGTATTCCAGTAATTCTCAAACCGAATGGTCTGTTACGTTATGATGGTGAGCGGCCCGACGACGGTACGACTCTTGTTCCCTTGGAAATGGCCTTTGTGGCACGCTGGTGCGGCGGCTGATTCTGTCGAGGATCACAAAAGGCACAAATGTAGAGGTCTCGACAGAGCTTACTTATTTGAGCCTTTTGGGGTCGAGACCTTGGCTCCGTGAAGAACCGGTGCCCTCTGGTTTTTCAAAAATCTTGCGGAACTAGAACGTAATTGCAGAGCGGAATTGAGACGCCAAGTGACCCAAGGGCTCGCTCTTATTTAGGCCAGCGAATTATCATAGATTGTTTTGAATATAAGACACATTTCTTTGTAAATACATACTTACGGTACAATATCAACACCACAGTATAAACATCGATGTTTATCATACAAATGTTTTTCCTGGGTGGAAATTGAACCCGCAACCTGAAACCTGAAAGCAGCTACTACCAATTGAGCTGCAACGCCTATCAAAATCGGATAGCTACAACGTATATAGAGTTACCACAGTCCTTATGTAAGCATTTGTTTTGCAGTGGGATTCCACAGACGTTCATTCCACTACAATGTCTGATGGAAGCACTATGGTGCCGGATTACCATGGTTTGAATTTGGAACTCTTTTGCCATATACTGTATTACTTGAATGCATTATGAGTAGTTTTATAATCATTACCACGTGTGGGCAGAGTTTATTGCCTTCATAAGTTACGTTGGGTGGAAATATGAAAATGCCGAGATAGACGACTGATTCATTAGAAATTATCGACTTAAAGAAAGCGAAGCTTTAGACACAGCTCATTGAGTGCAGCGGGTTTGTAAAAATGTTGCGCCACCACCAGCCCACAACGTGTTAGAACAACAGCCTATAGTAGATAATTTGAAGGTAGGAATACCAACCTTACACCAAGACAAATAGTTCTCTAAGAACTATAATTACGTTCATAGATTCATATATATATCGCCTCCACCTTCATCCAGCCCCAAACTAAGCAAATGTAGGAGTACAGAGTGAATGGGTTCCTTTTAGACAAGTCTGGAGCATGCTTGTGTTAAAGGAATCTACTGAGCTGTCGTTTAAACGGTTGACCATCTATAAAAATAAATCATATACCTACATCATTATCATTATCATCAACCTAATATAGTCCACTGCTGGACGTAGGTCTCTCCGAAGGTGTGCCACTGAGTCCGATCTTTGGCCTTTCTCATCCACTCTGCCCGCAACTGTAGGTACAGAGGTCGTCCACCACTACATTTGGTCACGTGGTCTCCTCGGAATGACTAGTTAACCCCATCGGTGGTCGGTCCTTCGACAACTATGGCCGGCCCACTGCCTCTTCAGCCTAACTCTTTGAGCTATGTTGACCTTGGTTCTCTGCATATCATATACCTGAGAGTAAAACTAGTGTTCTTTAAAATAGCGCGTTGCCTGCGCCGCGCGCTTGACCATAAAGTACGCAAATTGCGGACCATGCTGACTGCCGATGACGACATCACCACGGAACTCGACAGGATCGTCTGCCAACTCATGAAGTTGGCGCTTCGCACCAGCAGAGGTCGCTGCGCGCCGCCACCGACCAGGTAGGCCGATATCACACGATACTTTTCGCGAGGCCCGTTGAACTTGCTGCTTCATTTGCGTAGAGGTTTTACTTTACTCTACACGCATAGCTTTGGTAATTAATGTATACAAAGTAATGTATGTAGTACGTATGGGTTGGATAAGTCAAGCTGTAGGTATAACGGTTTCTTTTCAATCGATCAGATAGCTTAGTAAGGTAAAGCCGCAGCAGTACTATATAATAAATAAAAGTATTGATGTTACGGCGGTTACGGTCACAAATAAATAAGGTGTGTAGACGCAATACACTTATATATGCTTTGTCATTGGTTGTTAGTCACCATCACCATTGGTGACTGAACATCCAAAGGCAAAGTATATTAATGTTTAACATCTATATACCTTATCTTCGTGACTCAGGAGGGGTGTTCATTCTTAGGCCAGCCAATAGTTTTAATAGCCTTTTTTTCGTACTGATTTGGCTGCGTAATTATTGGCTGTTCATTATCTTCCAATTATTGATCGTGTGAAAAAAAAAAACTTTGAATTATCATTATTGTCTTTGCATTATCAACACTGTCAATAATGCACGGCTGTATATTATCGCCTCCCATCGCAGTAACTCTCTTGAGCGCCCTACATGAGATATTAAGATAATTTACCCGCCTCTGTGGTCTTGTGGTTCAACCACCGGTGTTAGACCCGGGTTCGATCACCTGGGGAGTACAATATTGTACTTAGTTTGTTTGTTGGTAGGATTTTTTTTATTCCGCCTAACTAGCTACCACCATCTTACCTAAGTCTAAGTATATCAATAATTCTAAATTGTTGTGTTCCGGCATTTATATGTAAGGTAATTTTAATTCGAGAAACGGGTATTTATCGCGTATTTTACCTCTATATTTATCTGTGAAAAATCGCCAGGTCAACAAGTCAGCTATCGCGGAGCACTTAGTGGACTCAGGTCCTAATCACTGGATAGAGCTGCATAGCCCGAAAGTGATTTCCAATGAACGGCATTACTATAAGAGGATGGTTCGGGAAGCGATTGAGATTAAAAAATATCCTCATTTTAATCGCGAAGACGGTTTCAGACTCTCTGCCTCTTGGAATCCAGTGGTAGCACGGTGCACTAGGTGTGATTCTAAGAAAAATTGTTTTGATACTGTCAGTGTTGTTTGTCGTGCTAGTGTAAAAGTGGCCTATTCTAATAATCAAGACCAAGCTGAGGGTAGTTGTTAAAAACGCCTTCACTTCTCGACGGTGGCTCCAAAGTTCCAGTCTGCCCGCGACCACGGCTGGTGCAACCCTGCCGAAACGTCGGGATAAATATAGAGGTAAAATACGCGATAAATACCCGTTTCTCGAATTAAAATTATGTGTTCTAATCGCGAAAGTTTAAAAAAGACTATATGTAAGATGGCCAGTTCCTCAATATGTTCAACACACAACACGTTCGGCCTTATGATAACTGGAAACCAGATATAAAGGCCAAGCGCTTCCCCACAGCACACAGTTAGACAACAATAAAAAAAACATCAACTGCCAGCTTATATAGTGTCAACTTTTTTTTTAAGTCGATATACATTTTAGATTTTCAATGAAGGTGGCAAGGTGGCAACGGATGTGTATTTTTTTCTTACGCTATAGTTTCTTAGTGGCGCGGAGCAACATAGCGGGTAAGGGACATGGCGGGTATAGTTCAGAATAAGTTTTTTACAGTAGGGTATTTTAGCAAGCATTAAAGGAACCTGCATAGGATATAATCAGATAATAATTTATTCATAACAGAAATTATACGTCAGTAAGGTAAGTAGGTATATTATTATCTATCTACAAATCAATCAGTATATAAATAAACAGTCTGTTTGCTTCATTTTATAGGTGGATGCAATGCAAACTTCTGGACTTACTAACTTTGACAGAGAAAGCAATAGAAAGAAGAAAGAAACATTTCCTTGAAAGCTATCCTATGAAGGCAATTACATATGGTTAGTGGGTACCTACCAATTGAAAACATAAAAGTTTTAGGTACCTAAAAATAAATAAATAAAATAAAATAAAATAAAAAAATAAAAAGAGCTTTATTTTCCTATACACTAAACAAATTAATAACAATATTATAAGACTAATAAAGTAAGTTATTAAAAAAAAAAAAAACTAACAGTAGGTACTTAAAATTAACTTAATCTATCTATATTATGATTGTTTTCTTGTTCCTGTTATGTTTGCGTATTAGTATTTATATATTAAAATGTAACCTATTATATTGTGTATGGACCGCCTGTGGCGGTGAAAGCCTCCTCCAAACTTTTCCATTTTTCTCTGTCCGCTGCGACTCTTGTCCAGAGATTCCCGGCCACACCTACGATTTCATCACTCCACCTTTTGTGAGGTCGTCCTCTTCGTCTCTTCTTGTCTCTGGGAAACCAATTCGTCGTGATTTGTGACCATCTATTTGGGTTTATCCTCTGTAGGTGGCCAGCCCATCTCCATTTTAAACCCAGTATTCTTTTAGCCACGTCTTTTGCTTTAGTTATTTTTCTAATTTTAGTATTTCTAACTCGGTCTCTAAGTTTTAACCCTACGTAGCTTCTCTCTATTGCTCTTTGAGTAGATTTAAGTTGCTTTAGTTGTTTTTTCGTGAGAGACCACGTCTGGCATGCGTACGTTAGAGACGGTACTAAGCAAATGTCCATTGTTTTTGTTTTTAGCTTGACTGGTAGAGAGCTCTTGAACACTTCTTTCATGGCCCAGAATTTGTTCCAAGTAGTTTTGATACGTCTATTAATTTCTTTTTCTGTGCATGATTGAAATGATATCAAATGTCCCAAGTAAACATAGTCATCAACATATTCTAGAGTCAATGTATTAAGTGAAATCGGTGTTTTGCATTTGTTGGTCATGACTTTCGTCTTAGCTTGGTTTACCTCGAGACCGATGGCTTGACTTTGTATACTGAGCGACTCTATCATATACTGCAATTCCGTTGCTTCTTCTGATAGTAGTACTAAGTCGTCCGCAAATCTCAGATGTGTCAAGTGCTTGCCATATATTTTGAGCCCCATTCCATTCCAGTCTAGTCGTCTAAAAATGTGTTCAAGTACAGCTATGAACAGTTTCGGAGAGAGCGGGTCCCCTTGTTTCGCGCCTCGCTCTAGCCTGAATGGTGGTCCTGCTGACTCGAGCCTCACTTGAGCTGTGCTGTTTTTGTAAATTTCCATTATCAAGTCAATGTAGTCTTGGTTTACTCCTTGTTCCTTTAACGCTTGCCAAATAGATAAATGTGAGATACAGTCGAATGCTTTTGAATAATCAATAAAGCAGATATAAAGGGGCATGTCATATTCCTGGTATCTTTCTATGACCTGTTTCAGAGAGTGTATATGTTCTACCGTAGAGAAGTTTTTACGAAAACCTGCTTGTTCGACTGGTTGGCTATCTTCAATATCCTTTGAAATTCTACGTAGTAGAGTCGATCCAAATACTTTGTAGAGACAGGACATTAAGCTTATTGGTCTGTAGTTTGTAATAAGTTTCGGGTCTCCTTTTTTGAACAGTAACACTATTTCTGATCCCATCCATTGCTTTGGTATCCTCTTATGTAGTAGGATTAGATTGAAAAGCTTTGTGAGAGGTCCGATTAGATTTCCCGTTCCAGCAATAATCATGTCATTAGTTATTCCATCTGGCCCAGGGCTTTTGTCTTTAGTTTTTTGATCGATGCCTCTACTTCGCACATTAGAAAGCAGGGAGCGGGGTCTTTGTTTCCTGAGTGAACTGTGTCGTTTTGGTATTCAGGGCCGCCACTATACAGATCTTTGTAGAATTGTGTAGCTATCATAATTATGTCATCTCTATTTGTGATAATAGTTCCTGATGAATTACACAAGTGAGTCATTAGTGGCTTCAATGTTTCCAGCTTTTTATTGGCCCTTTTGATGCCACCCGTTTTTTCCAAAAAGTCTTGTATTGTATCGAGTCTATAGTTCCGTAGATTTTGTTTGGTTTTTTTGTTTATTGTTTGGTACAATTTACTTAGTTTCAGTTTTTCTGATTTGGTTTTGTTTGGTTTGTTTTTCAGGAAATGTCTGTCCTTTTTGAGCTCTACTATTTCCTCTGTAATAATCTTTTGGATTTTCATAGATCTCTGTGACACATGTGATCGATTTCCACATTTTATCAGAGTGTTTTCCAGTTGGTCATAGTATGTTTGCACGGTATTTGTTTCTTCTATTGAGTATCTGGAAAGTTCTTTTTCAAACTTTTCGTCAATGAATGTTCAAGTCAATGTTACTTTGAATGTGCTTTCCAAAGCTAGCTCGTGATTGTTTGTGACTCTGCATAGATAGAATCATTCTAACCATTCTATGATCGCTCGAGTGAAGAAATCGCCTTATTACGCTAGTATTATGTACATTTTTTGTTTGGTTTGTCGCTATAAAGTCGATTTCGTTTTTAGTTATTCCATTTGGTGCTAACCATGTCCACCTTAGGTTTTCAGATTTTTTAAACATGGTATTGGTAATTTTTAGCTTGTACTGAGAAGATACCGATTACATTTTTTTCATTTGGTTCTGGTTGGCCTATTTTTGCGTTCATATCGCCCATGAATATAATTTTGTTTGTGGACTTATTTAGCGCATTTTGAAGATCTTTATAGAATAATTGCATTTCAGGTTCTTTGGCTTTTTCTGTCGGTGCGTATGCTTGCACGATTGTATAATTTTCTTCTTGTATTCTTGTTTGTATTACGGCTACTCTTTCCGATATCGCAATAAAATCTTGTATTTTTATATTTCGATGTTTTTTTACCATAAAACCGACTCCATATTCTCCCTGTTTCTTTCCGTAGTAATAGAGAGTGTAGTAGCCACGGTCTTCTATTTTGTATCCTGCTCTTCTTACTTCTGAGATGCCAAGAATATCCCATTTGATGTCCAGTAGAGCATGCTCAAGTTCAATAATTCTAGCTTCGCTTAAGAGCGATCGAACGTTGAATGTCGCAATGTAGTATTTTTGTTTTATGATGTTTGAAGGGTTGTAGTCTACTCCCCGCGCAGTGACTAACTGTTCTGGGGGAGGTTTTTTTGAATTTTTGTGTTCCTGACTTTTTATGTAAGGGGCACGTTTGTAGTGTTGGTTTTGGTTTTGGTTTTGGAGGGGCGTTCGTTGCTATTCATCCACTTCGTCGGAAGAGTGATCAGTTGTGTATGCTGACCTATCCCTTTGTGTCTGGAAGTAGTGTGTCATTGAGTTTTGGCCTCTCGGTTGTTGCTGCTGTTTTTTAGTTTTGGTCTTCTTTGCAGCTTGGAACTTGGGCGAGACAACATTTCGCTCACTAGGCGCGTACTGGCGGCCAGTTTGATTTGGTGGAGTTATTTCAAGCTCTCGCTTTTTGGGATTTATGTTACTTTTGGGCTCTACTTGTTTTGCACTCTGACTTACGTTTGGTTCCCGGACTATCAGCTTGTCATATCGCAGATATGCAATTTTTCCTTTTTTTCTCTCATTCTCTACTTGTTCCTGTAACATTTTCCTACTTTCGAGGATTGGTTTCGGATAGTCCTCTTTCACATAAATAGGTTGATCTTTCAGGAAATATTTGTTTTTTAAAATGGCATTTTTAGTGCCATAAGTGGAGAAAGTTGTGACAATTGGTCTTATTTTTCCTTCGGCTCGTTTACCCATCCGCCTTACCATTTCTAAGTCTCTTCGATTGCATTTTGTTTTCATGGTGACATTTACAGTGCTTAAAATTTTATTTTCTAGGTCCTCATATGAATTTTCGCCTTCTTCTACGGCAAAAAATATAATATTTCTGCATCGTATGTGTTTCTCGATTTCTAAAATTCTCTTTTCATGTTCTGAAGAAACTTTTTTGATATTTTCTATTTCACTATTGATGATTGAAAATTTTTCATCAATATGTTCTGATATTTTAGACGTAATTCGTATTTCAGATTTTTTCAGCGCTTCCTCTGAATCCTTCGCAATATCCATTCTCAATTCTTTTATAAGTTTTTCCATGTTTTCCATTTTGCGCCCTCTGTTGATATCTTGTGGTACTAGAAGCTTGGTGCGAGTGCTGTGTCCGTGTTCAATCAGGACTAAATATTTTTATTCTTATCCGTTAGATGTCACTATTTACAGTTAAAACGTAGGGATGATTTGCATAATTTTGATGATGTCACATAAATTGTTTAGAACATTAGCACTTAAGTTTATTGTTATCACCACTTAACACTGTCTTTGAGATGGCGTACTAGTGATTTCTCTTCGATGTGTTGCACTCAGTTGCACTTAATCACTTTGGTAGCAGTTTATTTTCAAATGTTTGCTTCGGTAGTAGTTTGGATTTCAAACTTCACAGAAAACACAGCCAATCTTGTTTGGTACACTTTTTCAAGAGTCTTTTACTTTATTTTCGATATTTGAGCACTTTTCTTTGAAGTAATAGCAGTTTTTATATTTTTACGATTTATAAAACTGAGGAGCAGCTTAGACCCAATGTTTACTATTTTGCGCCCTCTAGCGTCCTTAGGTACCTACCTACCTACTAGAATTGATAGGTAGGTATGGGTAGGTACTGAGATAAATTACATTTACATTATCATAAATAAAACCTGCCAAGTACAAACACGCAAGTCAGAGGGTTCCGACCCGCATATCAAGGCGAGAAAATCACGTTTCTTGCGGCAATAGAAATACACTCAGTGAATGATCATGGAATACAGATTGCTGATGGACTGACGGACGGAAAGTGGAGGCTTATACCTACGGTCCAGTTGGCACCCTTTTTGGAACTAACCTTAAAAACTGCTTTTATCCTACTTTTTATCCTATTTTTTTACCTGTAAAAAAATGCGTTTTTCGTTGAGCAAATAGCTAGGTAATAAATATAAAAAGTTAGTTAATACATTTAACCCATTTTTGTCTATAGAAGATCCAGTTGTGAAGTCACAAAATATGGCGAAAGCGTTGGAAAAAATCAAAGAGGATGATTCTGCGTTAGTATCGATTCAAAACATACAAACTGAAAATGGATAGATCAGCCTTCTAATTGTTTTTATTTTTTTATTTCAGTCTGAAAATTGTAGACAAGTATCGTCATTTGGTTAAAGGTATCTAATTTCTAGTTAAGATTGTAAGTTTGTATAACTAGCTGACTATTTCAGGATTATATTTTTATGTGTTTTAGAAAATGGTGCCTCCACAAAAGACACTCGTGCGAAATACCGTTTTGTAGATTTGGAGCTAGTTGACGATCTTAGCGCTACGACGCCTGAATTGGAAGGTACCTAGATACAGATCTATGCTCTTATATTTTCTTCACTTCAACAGGCATTTAATCTTGTAAAATCGAAAGTAGCTCTGATTGTTTGCCTATTTGTTTATTTGTTACCTTTTCGCGACTCCGCAGAACGGATCTTAATGAAATTTTCCATGGATATTAGGTACTTTGCGGGGGAACAACATAGGCTACTTTTACACGGTTAAGTACCTACCTACGAAAATAAAAAAAGCTAGTGTAGTTTAAATAGGTTTTATTATGTTAACCAATTGAAATGTACTCAACATTCCATCAATACCCAACGAAGATAGTAAACGTATGCCTGCGATACAAGTATTTCGTATTTCATAGCAATAATAAGGTAGTTACGACACATATTTACCTTTTCGTTACTTCCAGCCTTCGAATACATAGAGAGACATTCGCCAAGTGTATTGGAACCAGAGCCAACTTTAACCGACATGGCGTCATACGATCCTGCTGACGAGAAGACGAAGCTTGAGCGAACTAAAGCTTGGATCGAAGATGACGTAGAATTAGCCACACACCGAGATAAAAACTTTGATGATATTAGTTCAGGCGACACAGAACATAGCACTTCCCTTACAAGATACTACAAAAAGTCATTCAAAAAGTACAAAGCTAAAAAATTGTCGGGTTGTGAACTGAAATGCGTTGTTTGCAAGCGATCAAATTGTAATATTTTGGTAAAAGAAAACAAAAAAGATAAAAAAGTAAAGGATAAAACTAGTAAGACTAAAATAAAAGACACTAAGAAGATGCGAAAGAAGGCTAGTAACAACGATATGTTAAAAGACAAAAAACATGTGTCGGTGGACTACAGGCACTACAGGCTCAAGTCTCGGAAGAAGGATTTCAAGTCGTTGCAACCGACAGCATCAAAGCCTGTGAGTTAATATTTCATTTGTAAAAATCTGTTAATAACTAGTGCATGCAGTAGGATCTTTCGTTTATCAATAACAAATATTGACCACTTTGAGACTCCTTTTTTTGTATGCGGAATGGTTCTTGACTTAAATTCTAATTGTGACACGCAGATACCGGCTAGTCTTATCGAACTATGTCACCCTGAACTAATGATTGATACAAGCATGGATATGTACAAAGAACATATTATCAACTACAATAGAGATATAGATTATGTTATGCAATCTAATCAATCAGCTAGCGTTGCCATCACAGAAAAGAGTGTTCTCATAGACATAGTGATGGATGATATCCACGAAACCATAGCTATGAAAAGGACCATAGGCACTGACGCTGATGGCGATCCAATGGGCTATGAGACCGAGACGCTAATTAGAAGCGTAAGCAACACGATGGTTGATAACTATTTTGATAAACATGACGTCGGAATTGAAAATGATGAAACAATTTTTCTAAATGGTAAATGATTTAATGAAATAGTAGCAATATTGGTAATTTTTAATGCAATATTTTTACATATTATTTTTTAATTCGAGAAACGGGTATTTATCGCGTATTTTACTTCGATATTTATCCCGACGTTTCGGCAAGGTTGCACCAGCCGAAACGTCGGGATTAATATAGAGGTAAAATACGCGATAAACACCCGTTTCTCGAATTAAAATTATGTGTTTTAATCGCGAAAGTTTAAAAAAGACTTAAGAGAAGATATATTATTTTTTGTAAAAATGTATAATGATTAATATTTTTTTTGTAGATATCAATGAACCTTCGACATCTAAAGGCATTCGCCACGTTAGTATGGACGTTCAATGTGGACCGGCTACTTCAGCTCCTTCTTACTCGAGACTTTCCGCTACTACCTCAATAACAAGGATGCCAAGCATATTTACTGCAGGTATCAAGATTGAAGATTCTTCCACAGATACTGAAATGATGCATACATGTCACAAAGACGCTATACCGCAGAAAAAGTCTACATACTGCTGCACTTCCTCAGGAAATGACGATGTAATTTATAAAACAATGACCCCTAGAGAGAGAGCAAATGGCATCAAAATAATAGAATCTATTCCAGATGTTACTCAGTCGCCTACGACTATGGCACCGGAAAATAAAACTGTGATGAAAGAACTGATGACGTCTATGATGCGAGAACAAGAGATGTATATGATTCGGGAACTTGAAATGTTTAAAATGGATAACCAAGATCTGGTTAAGACCCAAAACCAAGAAACCCAAAAAAAGATTCCGAACGAGGAGATGGGAAAGCAAGAATTTCATTCAATGTCTTCTACAACGCGCGATATCAGTCTGACCATATTGCAAGAACAAGATCATACGCTGCAAACACCAATTATTATCGGAACGCATGGAAACGAATCATATTCTATGGATATTCAAATGGAAAAATCCACTGAGTCGCAAGGGCTCGAATCTCCAGCTGAGGTGGGAGCACAAGAACTTCTTACTATTAAAGAACAAAGTTCAGATATGTTGCAAGAGCAAGATCCTTGTAATATGCGAGCTCATAGTTCATCTAGAATGCAAGAACAAGAGTCTCCAACAATACGAGCACACAGTTTGTCAAAGATACAAAGACCTCTTGCAATGCGAGTGCAAATACCGACAAAGGCACAAGAACAAGAACAGGAACGTCTTACTTTACGCGAGCAAAATGCCTCTAAGATAGAAGAAAAAGAACCTGATACAATTGGAGTTCAAAGTTCGACTTGCATTCAAGGACAAGAACTTCTTACAGTTAGAATACAAAGTTCGACTAAGATATCAGGACAAAAAACTCTTAAGACAAGAATACAAAGTCCGAAAAAAACAAAAGAACAAAATCATTTATATAAAATAACGCAAAGTCCATCTTCGATGCAAAAACAAGAACCTCTTACGATGCGAACGCAAAGTCCGATAAAAACAGAACAAGAACCTCGTACGACAAGATTAACGAGTCCCAAATTCACACAAGAGCAAGAAATACATACTATGAGAGTGCATATTCCTACTAAGAGGCAAGTGCAAGAGGCTTGTGTGACGAGGAAGCAAGATGTAAATACGACACCTGAACAAGAGATGTACATTATGCGAGAACACTTCATACAAGATGATGAGTCTGACCGAACAAGTGCATCTTCGCCTGACTTTTTGACTAAGCATTCCAGTAGTCCTAGTAGAAGATATTATGGTGATTCTGGATCCGATTTTTGTAAAAGTTTTGCAAGTTTTCCAAGTCCAACAAACTGTTTGACCAGTGATATACCAATGTCATCCAGAAGTCGAGGTGTTGGATGTTCAAGGAAACTGACCCGATACGTTCGGCCTAAACTATGCCGCGGTGGAGTGCAAGTTCACAGCTACAGAGACAAGCAAACATCAGAGGACATCATGTATCAAGGGGAGTGGCAGAATCCCAGACCTAAAGTTCTTACAAATCGAAAAGTTTTTAATCCTGTCATTATTAAAAAAAACCTAGATACATCTTTGAAGAAAAAAAATAATTCGAAAGAAAGAATAACAGCGAAAAGATTTGTTAAGCAAGACAACAAAGTAGAGCCACCTAAAACTTTACAATCACGTAAAGTCGAAGACTTACTTGAGAAGCCAATCGCACAAAGCAAACGGTTAAGTGTACATCTGCCTAGATGTGTGGCCAAAGTCTGTAGGCCGATAAGGAGTGTTACTAAGGTAAATTCCACAAATATTTAAACCAATTTCAACAAAGCATCAGGTTGCTTTCTGATCATGCCTACGCAAAACAGCCAACTCCGAGTTAGTTGAAATTAGTAGGTAGATACGGAAATAAATATGGGATAAGACTAATTTTTTTCTGCACATAAGTGTTGCCATGAACACACTTGGTCATAATTTGAATATAATCTACTATAAAATCTTTTTTCAGGTTCCGTCCAAAGTGACAATGAGGTAAGTTGACTATACTTTGTCAATATTTTATATTTAAAATCTCATTGGTTTCGCTTAATGTATTCTAAATAACTAAAACTATTATTGTAATTTTTCAGTTCTGTAACCTCCAAAACCAGTAATTCCACCCGCTTAGTAAAAAAATCTTCAGTGACAATTGTTTCAGCAGCTAAGGGTGTGCAACAAAATTCAACAATTGCTGGTAAAGAGTATTTGCCTTATTACTTGAGGAAAAAAGCTATAAAACCATCGGATAAAAATAATGTAAACCTCAATGATACCGCAAATTTATTTCCGAAAAAGAAGACATTCAAACCCGTAAGACCTAAAACAGTAATCCAGTGCGATTTGTTGAAGTTTCAAAGTAAAGTGCCGTCTTCAAATTTTGTAGTTTTGCGAAATGAAGTAGAAGTTGAAAAGAAAAGTAGCACTAATGAAGGGCAGTCAACTAAAGCAACACCGGAAGATGGAGGTAGATGGATTATTCCTGCGGCCAAACGCTCGTTGAGCCCTCAATCTCAAACCAGTTCCACTTGCTCATCACCTAGCAGTATAGCCACCGTTCGAGCAAAGAATATGACCAGCCGAAGACATTCCGCGTCTACATGTAAAACTAGTTCATCAAACAGTGTATCAGATAACACTACACCTATCAAGAAATTCACAAAAAGGTGTAAAACTGCCAAGATGTCGGATAAAAAAAAAGTCGAAGACAAAGAAAATATACCTCAAACTTCGCGACAAATGAACGTTACCATTAAAGAAAGGGATAAGATGGTTAAAGGAAATTTCATGGTACAGAAAAAGGAGGTGTTTATTGCGCAGATAAAAGAAAGCCCGCCCATACAATCAACGAACAAAAAACAAAAGTGTAGTGTAAAAATTCTAAAAAAAAACAGTATAAGTGAAAAACGCACAGCAAGTTCTTCGTCTTCCAAAAATGTATCCTATAAATCAGATGAGCCGGATGTAGAAAACGTTAAATCTATTCCGGTTAGCACAGAGATTTCGAACGTCGTCCTTGTGATTGAACCACACCGACTTGAAATGCAAAAACAAATATCTGATTCACAACCTGTCACCCCTATTGTTAACAGTCGGCTGATAACTGAATGGATGAACAGTTGTGATGGGAGTCACACAAGCAACGTATACGCTGCTATGAGAATGTTGGTGGAAGAAACTTTAGACTTTATTGATATTGCTTACGTTAATATCAATAGTTTAATTGATTCGGAGACTGTAGTGTTGAGTCGCGACGATTTCAATAACGGAGCTGACTTGTGCTCCTCCCCGATGAGCTTTAAAACCATTATTACTAATGATAACAACTCGCTACAAAGCAATTTGGAACAGGCTGTGAACCAAACTTTCTTTGATGATTCTTTCAGTCTGAACGATACAAGATTGACGGTTACCGATTTAGATTTATTGTCGTTCAAATCTATGACTTCAGTTTCTAAATATTCAGATTACTTGTCGGCGGACAGTTCGCAATCAAAACTGCCTGTTCAATCGGTATGTAATTCTTCCATCAAAGAAATATACGAAAGAAAAGACCAGCCCTTCGTTCATGTGAGTTATTTTTCATTCATAGTAAGAGTAAATGATACTAATTATGAAACTTATACATTTGTTTTATCTTATGACTATTTTCTGTTTTTTTTGTAGGCAGCGCAGAACAGCGCTGGCGCGGTAGCTATTCAAGCCTTCAGTGGTTTCTCGATAAATGGCGAGCCGATTGCCGGGGACAAACCCGATCCAATAAATTATATCGACTCTGAAACCGGAAGTCTAGCTGTTAATGTACCAAGACAAGCTGTTAGTAAATAAAAATAACTCGAGTATGTATTAAGAAGTTCGAATAATAATTTTTGAGTGTCGATTTTCAGAATTCAGAAGAGTTGTTTGTGTCGGGACGATCTTCAGGAAGTTTCGAGTCCTATGTACTTGACGAAGACGTCGTCGTTCCCAGTTGGTTATTCCAAATAATTAGTGAGCAACAAGAGGTTAGTTCCTGTAACTAATCCTGAATTGTTTTAAACTTACTTTATTTATTGTTTACTATGCGTGGAGTTTTTATTATGTGGATCCAAATACCGTACACTTTAACATCCTCCTATACCTAGGTCACATTTAAAGTTTGTTTTAAGAGGATCCTATACCGAAACTGATAAGACGTTTAAATCAAGGTAATAATGTGCTGTTTACATGATAAAAAACCACACCTAAATCGGTTAATATTAAAAGGTAGTTATTTCTTTTTGTATGGGTAGATACGCAAGTGTTTGTGGATTATTGTATGATGTAAGAAAAAACTGGTTTGCGTACAAAGCTAAAATAACTATATTATTTGGTACCTACTAAAGCGGTATAGGTATCTGCATTTATTTTAATCAGTATGCTTGATGCATATTTTAGTTATTTCAAAATGGAATCCGTAGTTTCTACGTCCACTTTTCCATATTACCAACAATTAAGCTAGCCTTAGTAAACTGTTTACTGATCGAGTGGGGCTGTACTAACCTAACAGATCTGACGTCATACTCAGCGAGCCAATATACTCGTGTGCCATGTATCGGAAACAGTATATTATACAAGCTACATATTACAAACTATGCTTAGTTTGGGACTAGATGGCGCTGTGTAAAATTAATGCCCTGCAATATTTACTTAATTTAATTCAGGCTGACGATGAGCCAATGGTCGCTCTGCCATTGCCGGAAGAGGAATACGACGCGAACGGAAACATCGCGGAAGGCGTAGGCTTAGGCGCCGGGGCAGGCGATGGGCGGGGCATGCACAGCGACGCGTCTCAGGATAGCTCGGGGCAGGGGACTTCGCTCAGCTCTACTGCGACCTCGTCTGGGGCGCAGAGCGAGGTAAACTCACGCAGGAACCCATTTGTGCCATCATGACTTAGGACCAATTTTAATACTCAAGTATTTCCAAGAGGGAAATTCTGCTCCCAAAGGGTAACAGAAACCAGGTATCCCACTTGCGCGAACTGTTTCTTTTTTACTCGTTTATTGCTGCCAACTGTGACGGTTGGAAGAAAGATATTTTCGAAGGTTTGTGCGCGAAAGCGTGAGAGAAGACACCAACCTGGTGATGTTAGAATTAGATTTTTTTATCGTAGGGTCCCTTTTGGGGTAAGTACTACCACCGTACCTATTTCAGCCGCCAAGCAGCATTGCTGTTCCGGTTTGAAGGGTACGGTTGCCGGTGAAATTTCGAGCTCGCGAGGCTTAACACCTTTATGCCTCAAGTTGGCGGGCGCAATGTAGTGCCGTGTAGGTCTTTGTGGATGTGACCTACGCAGTAAGGCATTGTTATAGGCAACAGATGCACTCAGCATCAAGTGGGCTACTAGCTTATACGTCTCATAGTTGTATAAAAAATAAAAAAAAAGATTAGAGAATCTACTTCTAACTTCACCAGGAAATAAATTTGTCAGTCACGTGTGCGAATATAGATGTGGCTCTGGTTTGAGTAAGGGCCGCGCCTCTGATACCTCCGGTTGCTGCTTAAATTTGGAATAGTACTTTGTTGATGACGATGGGTGCTGAACGGTTGGCTGTGGCGTACACTGTGCCTATTTCTCAGCACCCACCCAGTCATCGTCACGTAGGTTTTAGGATCAGCCTTGTGGTGGCTGATGGAGTTGAATTGCACCAACCTATTTCACATAAAAGTGTGTATTAAGCGAGTAAAGTGAGGCGGTTGTGACCATTGAGTTATGGAATTTAGAGGCCCATGTCCATTAGTTCACAGTTCTTGAATAGCAACAGAAGTAGGAGGACCAGGAATAGACATGATTTTCTGGGTAATTAATAATCAATCGTATTTCATTAGAACACCATAGACAACAGATATGAATTATTCACCAGCATAAAATTGTACAATGTTTGTATGGGCACAAACATCTTCATTCAAAAACAAATTAATAGTAGGTTTCTCTGACAGGCTATCCTCATCGATCCATCGGCGTACGTTTCATTAGACGCAGCTGCTCTGCAAGATTCGGATGACGGGTCCTTCATAGTTGTGGGCTTGGAAGACGGAGGCAGCGAGTTGGTGACGTCACAAGGTACGTCACAGCGTGGGCATACATTGATGGAAAAGTTTCTTATTGTTTTACTGACGCCAAAATAAAATGCTTTAAATTTTACCTGTAGCATGTTCTAGGATTTTGTGCAATTAACTTGTATAATGTAGCTTGTTTGCCTAAATAAGAACGAATTTTTACCCGACTGTCTGAGAAGGAAGGTTATGTTTTTCGAGAGTTTTTATATCTGTCATTGGCACGTTTTGCAGCCTGAACGGTTTGATGAATTTTGACGTGTAAGGTGTTGTTTGGAGTGAGTATAGGCTATATTATTCTACTAGTATTGTAATGTTTGTAGTTGCCTCTGACTACACTCGTGTGGGTGTTCCTCAAAATATCTACTCCAAGGAGTGGTCTTTGAAGGGGGAAAAGTTGAGTCCATACCACCAAATGCCGGAACACAACGATTCATACTTAATTGTTGCTATGGACTTAGGAAGATGGCAGCTAGCCAGGCGGACATAACAAAACCTACCACAAACCCAAAAGATTTGTATCCACTGGTATCAAACCTATCTCTGTGTCTAATAACGGCGAGCGGAATTGACCACAGACGCGGATAAAACATATCAGATCAGAGCTTGTATTGTAATGTTCTGCTATTCTTATTCTGAGTGGCGGTGACCAAGGCCTGCACTGACGTCCCGCTGTGGGGTGTATTGTGCATTGTCCCCCATTGTTTAAACTAACACTACCCCAGCCAGCCCAGCTCCTTAAAATACCGGAGCAGGACTTTGGGTTGTTGGTGACACTTGTTGAGCTCCTGAGTTCGAGACAGCGACATTGAAAGTGACTCTGATGTTGTGAGCGATGATGCTTACTCCAAGCTGGAGCCAAGCCTTTCCCTAAAGCCCGTCTTCATCCTAGCCTATTTTGTAGCCAAGCAGTGTAGGATCACGTGCTCTAGTGTTTCCTACTGCTGTAAGCAGCCCCGGCACAGAGCGCTGTCCGTGACTGTCACCTGTGTGATTATCACCTGTTCAAAACCGGAGCCACGGACAACAAGCTAGCAGAACTTATGTTCTGTAAGGTTTTTTCGTGTGTATTTGCAGCACCAACGGTCCCAGAGTCGCACAGCTTCAGTCACGGCGAGGTCACCCGACGGATCCCTCGTGTCATCGAGACGACGGCCAGTGACATCGACGCGGACGTCAGCTCCTTGGAAACTGACGTTTTGGACTCTGACAACTGACAAGTAAGCATACTTCAGAGCTATCGGTTCGAAATCCAGAGTGCGCGGGAAATTATGTTCAGAATGGGTCAATAAATTATTTGTAACTGCACACACACTTTTTCCTTTGTATTGTTGCTTTTTACCGCGACCGTGAAGCACAAAGCTCAGGCTAGTGTCTAGTTATATTTTGAATTCCGAAAGACGTTACATCGCTTTATTATCGGTCCCGTACATTTTTGTACATTTGTTTTTTTCGGCGCCAATAAAGACGCCTAGCGAGGCAACCTGCAGTGTACACTTGCATAAATATGTCGCGGAAAGTTCGCTACACTGTACCTACTTGATGAATATTTAGTATGTTAAATATCTGCACAAAGATGTGGTATCAAAATGTGTTTCGACATAAGAAACAACAAATCATCTACTTTTAACGGAGATTTTGTTTGTAATTTGTTTGTAAACAAGCTGAATTTTAAGCAAAGCGGAAATTAAGGCCAAGCGCTTCCCCGTCGTACAATAAAAAAAAACTGAATATCTTTGACATTTTATTGCTTCAACGTATTTAAATGGGTTTTGTAATATTCAAAAATGCTTTTCATTCGGTTGACAGAGGCGCCTTGCTAAATCAAATCAAATCCAAAATTCCCGAAATTTATCCTTTTCTTTTTCAATGTTATGGTTCGCCATCTAAATTAATTTACAAGAACCAAACTATTTCGTCTGCAGTTGGCTGTCAGCAAGGTGACCCTCTTAGTCCGGCCATTTTAAGCTTTGCCATTCACCCAATTATTCAACGCCTGAAATCTAAATTGAATGTTTGGTATCTAGATGACGGAACCCTAGGTGGCGATGTGGACTCAGTATTTGGCGATCTAAAAAATATTATAGATGAATTTCGGCAGATTGTCTTAGAACTAAATTTTTCGAAATGTGAAAGATACATTTCAGATACATGTTTGGATAGAAATTCAATTATTCAAAAGTTTGAGACTTTGGCTTCCAATATTACTGTTGTAGATAAGAGTTCACTCCACCTACTAGGTTCACCAATTCTTGATGAATCTTTTCCGGGTTTAGTCGACGGCAAAATTCAATATTTTATGAAGGTTTCGGACAGACTTTCAAAAATTAACTCTTTAGCGTTTCTCTAAATAAGTCCATTCGTGTAGGGACCAGGTAATGGTGGGCACCAAGAAAGAAATAGCGACGTTTAAAAAAAGGATTTATGTAAAGTTAGTAGAGTAACACAGCCATTGCCGTTGACTTAAATTTTGTAGTCTCTCTTAAATTATATGCAACATATTGAAATAGCTTTTGAATGCCTTGTAAATTAGATTGTCTGTATATATAGCCGGATTAGGTGGATTCTGTGAGACAATGACTGTATTTTAGGTGGTCTCTCTGAGTTTACACATGAAACAGTTTTTTTGAATTGTAGACTTAAACATATCGTGAATTCTAAAATTTGTAAATTTTCACTGCATGCAGGCTACAACAGATTTTCCATGTTGTTTCTGTGCCTGAACCTATACAAGTTCATTCCGTTAAATAAATATACATGAAAAATAAACATTGAATTTCAAAAATACTGTTGTCATTAACCTTTCGTAGTGGCGACTTTTTTAATATTTTTGAATTCATGCTGGTATTTGAAGCTATAATTTACCTAAAACATACCTATCTTACCTGATTCCACGGATTAATTTAATCATTTATAAAACAAAGCCCTTAATTATGTTTTTTGTATGATGGCAAGCGTAGAGTGGGACGCCCTCCGGCTTGATGGAGTGACGACCTCTGTACAGTGGCGGACAGAGACCACTCTCTTTTAGCCTATCTTTGATAGACCTACGTTCAGCAGTGGACTGCGGTAGGTGTATGTTAATGATGATGATGGAATGAGGGCTCAAAAATCATACACTGGAATTCGAGGAAATTTCTTTTTTTTTTGCATTTATTCGTATTGTACAATCTTATAATGATTCATTCTGCAAAATTTTACAGGCGAGCAAGAATTTATATATAAAACATCAGCTCTTTCATATTGTACATAACCATTTTACCAGTATAGGTGAAAACATGCGTATAGTTTTTTTTTTTAGTTTTAGGATAATAAATTACTTAGATACTAGTTCAAGTTTGGTTCTTTATTAATACAATATCAATAGGATTGCACTATACTGTATAGTTTGGAACATACCAAAAACATACTATGGTGCTCTCTCGTTGCCGATGAACTTTCTATGCTAATTATACATACTTTAGATACAAAATATGAACGTTAAGCGAACAAGTACATTGATACAAGGCAGGCATTATTATTGGATTCAGACTTTCTCATCTCACTTCAATATTTTATATGTTTAAGTTATGTTTACCAGGGCCTTGCAACTATAACTGTATAATATTATGTCAATATTGCGTTTCAGACTTGTAGCGTATTACTCGCGGCGTCGTAGTAGCGAAGTGAGCTAAGAAATGAACTGCAAAACCTTACAAATGTCATATCAGTATTAATGAATGCTGCTGTTTAATAGTCGTGTTTGTTATCAAAATAGGAGATTCAAAAAGATTCGGTCACTAATAATATACTCAATGGAAGTAGGGTGACGTGTATAATAACGATAGTCCACTTATCGGTAGTAGTTAAGGTAACTATTACACACATTAATTATTATTTAAGGCAGTGAAACACCCAACTTAAATTCAAGGACAGTTGGGGACAAGATTACCTAACTAAGCTAACATTAACTAGAATATCACTAGACATGCTCACGCCGGCGCTCGCCGCACCCACCGTAATGTACACTATTTACAAATTTTACACTCGCATATGAAAGACGCGTTCGGGAACACACAAGGCTCACAAAAACGGAAGCGGACGCTTTCTGTTACTCTAACTAAACCACTCAGTCATCGAAAGTCCATCGGCTTATTGTATCCTAACACCTCGATTACAAATGACCAAACGGAAATACTCATACGTCTATACAATAACAATAATTATAAATGTTTTCGAGATGATCCCGTTAAAATTATAAAACTACGTAGAAGAAATCTAACAATCTGAGATCGAGGGCAACAATTTTTATATCTGTGAAACGCGCCATGGCGAACGCTTTTAAAACAATGTATTTAAAATTACGACTAGATTATCTTTGCCATTTAAACATTAATAATATCAATTATTGAAAACGACTGATTCCACACGTGGAGGAAACGTAACTAGGAAAACATGCCTCGTTGGGTGCTGGGCCCTTGTTCACTGTCACTAATTGTGTCTTAACGCGCCCGCGTTACGACATGCGTGCAATCATCGTAACGCGGGTGCGTTAGGAGACGATTGGTCACAGTGAATAAGGGCCCAGCGCGGTTCTCTATGTATAACACGCCGTTCTACAGCACCCATCGAGTTATTTACTGGACATAACGACGACAGCGCATTTGCTTCTGGCGTAGACACTTTTGTACCTTTTATAATATTTAATCGACAACAAATGTAAACTATATAAAGCTTTAACCCTTTCCTGCCCTTCGCAACTAACAACAATGATCAAAATATTCAAGAGACAGTGTAATATCTGATTTCACTAGAATAATAATAGTTCTACGGTTAGCTGACGATTTGAGAAGGAATCTGTTCGAATGAACCCAAATCAAAATTATATGTGGTCGAACAAATATTTAAGCATTGAATATAAAATAATGAGTAAACGGATCACCAATTTAAATTTATATAATTTATAGTCGGCTTGTATTTTGTTTCTATAATCCACTCTATTGAATATCATTAATTTTGAAATTGTATCAATGGAAAATCAATAAGTAACTAAGGCAAATCTATCGGTTTCCAAACCAACAGAAACCAATGTAAATTATGTTCTCTACGCGGAATGCTTCCCAAAATCGCGGCGTTACTAAGACAAATGAACATCTTCCGTTTGCAATCACACTGTTCTACTTATCATTTTTACTTCATGTTATCACAGAAAATTATGTATTTACAATTTTGTCGTACTAAGTGACGAATGTCGCTTACTTGCCTCGCTTATGTATTTGATGATCTAAACGATATCACACTCGTGTACGACTATTGTGCTTCCACTATGAATGAATATAAATAAATGACCGGCAATATTTTTTTATTACTCAGTCATTATAGGGTAACAATCTATGGGCTAGTGGTTCGCTCACCGATATCAGCTCCAGAGGTCCCGGGTCCGATCCCCAGGTGGGTACAAATTTTGCTTGGTTTAACCAAACCAGTGGTAGGACTTTGTTTAAGTACGCCTGGCCAAAACCAACTTACCTGAGCGTCGCCATAGCAACGATTCTAAAAAGTGGTGTGTTTCGGCATTTAGATGTAAGATAGATAGCCCGGGCTCCGCTCCGATCCTACGAATCTAGGATCGGAGCGGAGCCCGCTTCACTATGGCAATGGTATCGTCACACAATGGCTACTAGAATACCAAAAGGCTCTTACAGTGGCCATTAAGCGATGATACGATTGTCATAGCGAGGCGATTGGTTTTGTAGAACCGGGGCCCAGTTCCTCAGTCTGTTGAGAATTTCGGGTGAAGTGCGCTACCTTCAGTTTATAATGACTTGAAAACAGGTGGAAGAAGGCCAAGCGTTTCACAGTCATACAAAAAAAGAAAACGAATCAATCAAGTTAGTTATCGATCGAAATAGTCCTGTTGAAGCAAAATAGTCGCAAGTGTATCACTAACATGTGACAATGACAATGATTCAACTCAACAAGAGACCTTATTGGACACATATTAATAACAGTCAGTAAATGCCCACTCTATTCTACAGCTAAGGCTTAGCTACCTAGTGCTAGCAGACAGCTAAACCCCAGCCTATGTTAAGGTACATTACAATACTGAAATTGGCTGTCAACCGATTTGTTTACCGATTTTGTGCCTGGCAATGTTATTATTATTATTAATTCTTATAGAATTCTTTCGTTGACACAGTGATTGTTTTTTTAATATAAAATATATCTTTCGAAGCTATTTGAGCGCCAGTTTTGCAACACTGGCGCACAATGGACTCGAAATTTACGTGTCGCATCAATTTATGATTGATGATTGATTGTCATCAGAGCGTGATCAAATATGTGACACACAAGATGTCATACATTTGATCACAATAACAAACAAATATGTCAACATCAGAATTCGCATATCTGGTAACTATAAAATGTTAAGTAATATTAGAGATACCTACATCGAATGAGGATCTTTTTAGGAATTATTCAGATGCTTTATGAAAACGATATTCTTCAATAAACGACAAAAGGCATGATTATATTAAGGTACAATTTAATAATGATCGATTTATAAAACTACCTACTTTTATTTTGTTATTTCAACCAGGCGACAAAATCTAACCAATAAAATTGTTAAAGGTAACAACTGGGGTAGTAATTTAATTTATGCAGAAATATACTTCAAAGTTTACACAATAATTCATTTTATTTAGTTATTCGTATTTAAATTTAATATATAACGAAGGTATAAAGCACTTGGGGGGAAGGACAGCAAATTCAATAAAAAAATGTTTATTTATTTAGTACAATATTAACTAAGTAAAAAGTATTCACTAAGTAAATATTCTATACAATACTAGTTTTAATTTGTCCGAAGATGATTCGATAGTGTCTTTCAACGTCTCTGGAATATGAAACGGTGTCGAGTGCAGCGGTCTCGCCGCGCCCTCTGCACACTATATATTATGTAACTTTATTAGTGCAAATTTAATATAGAAATTTTACTTTACAGACTAATAACTTCATTTATGTAAAAATCCTAGCGCAAACGATTCGCCTGGCACCGTTTCATACTTCGAATCTTAACCGTAATAAAAATCAATGAGTAAAATTTTAGCGAATTAAAAATTAAATTTTCCAAAACCTTGTAAACACTAGAACTTGGACACTTGCGGAGGTGACGCGCCGCGGTCGCGGGTCTCCGCAGGCACCAACATCCTGAGCAACGATTGTCGTCTATACACTTGACCGAGTAAAAAACGATAGCGTCCGAGGCGCTTCGGCGGGCGCTGGCGTGGAGGGGTCGGGGGGGAGATGTTCCTGGTGTACCTGATGTACTAGATGTACCAGATGGTATGGTTAAATGGTGCTGCCGTTCCCCGAGGCGGGCGAGGGCGAAGGTGGCGCGCGCACGTCTCGCTGGGAGCGCGCGCGGCGGCGTCGCTAGCACCAGTCGTCCTCGTCGCTGTCGGAATGACGCGCGCGCGGCTTGTACCCATTGGGCACGCGCGCGGGCGCCGGGCCCGGAGCCGGCGAGGGCAGCGCGCGCGGCAGTCCGCACCCGCGGCCCATCGCCAGCGCAGTCTCGTAGCTCAGCGGCGCTTCGTACGGCCGCGATCGCTCCGGCGCCTCGTAACCTCCCCCACCCCTACCGCGTCTGTAAACAATAGCTCACACATCAACAGCCTATTAGTTTCCACTGTCGGACAGAGCATTTTATTTACATTGTACGACGGCGAGGTGCTTGTCCTTCATCTCACTTGGTTTTCAAGTTATCATAAGGCTGAAGGTGGAAGCGCACTTCCCCCGGAATCCTCAACAAACTGAGGAACATAGTTGGCTATCTCTCCTCTAAATGCCTTAGAAAAACAATTTAAGAATGCTTGTTATGGCGACAGAATTAGGTAAGATGGACACAGAAAATAGCTGCTGCTCTTCTGGTGAGATCCCTTAGTCAGCTTTTACGACATCTATGAGCTGAGTTGGATCGTAGAGGTACGTAAGATTCGTAGAGCGGTCTACGAATCCTATAGGATTTGTAGACCGCTCTACGGCGTAGACGGTCTAAGCCGTAAAGCATCAGTTCTCACCTACATGTACTGCATAGTATTGACGAAAATTCTAGCCATTTAAAAAAAACTAGAAGATGAGTCGATATACTCCGCCATACGCTATTGTCCATTTCTTCCTAGGCGCTCTCACAAGGAGCTCTATGTCTAAAATGTATGAATCGTAATACTCATAGTTGAAGGTCCAACTTACCTTTCTCTAGATCTATAGTCTCGGTGTATCAGTCTTTCAACTTCTCGCCCGTACTCGTACTCATCGTGCAAAGGCTCGACTGCCTCGCGTAACGCGTGGGTATGCCTCAGTGACAACTGAAATACCAATAATGTTGACTCAGCTCTACTCTTGGTCATCATAACCATCAAGCAGTCTGGCCTAGGACAATACGGAAACACAAGTTTAACGGCTCTGATCTCGAAAAGGTTGATGTTGAGATCGCATTATACAAAGGGATTTAACAAAAATCTTACATCGTTAGGTAATCTAACAATTAGGATAGGATAAGTTGAAAACTTGCGTGAGTTGAATATATTTATATTTAAACCACGGATTTTACTCACATACCCTTTTTTTCGTATCACTATAACGGTTTAAAACAAAAAAAAAATGTAAAAATTACAGGTCATTAATTTCACACAGTGCCATCCCCCTTCCGCCCGGACCTCGGTTAAGAGTAGACGCGTTTGATCACGTAACACTTTTTCATTACAAAATAAATTAAATTCCATCATAAAATATCCGCACCAAAAAATAGGAGTGCATAAATCAAAAGAGGTATCGCACCAGCCGCCGAACGCATCGGAACCGCATACTACGCGTGAGTCACACCAACATAGTAACAAGTTACGACCACTGCCACTGCACACACACTAGCCCGCAGCCTGTTGCCCCAGAATATCCGATAGCATCTACGGCAACGCGCTTTACGGACCTCCTCGCTAACATACGAGCCTAGTATCTGGCGCACGCCAACTACGCGCCCGCACTGCTTACTGCCGCCTCTCCTAGCTGATAGCAAAAATTACAATAATCAACAAGAATTAGCACCATAAATAGTAATCAATTTAGTGTTTCTCTCATTTTTTTTTTTACTACACATCCACTTCATGGTTCACTTACATACTTGATAGATATATTCTGATGATTTGTCATATTTTAAATAAAATAATAGGTAATATATTTATATCAATTAGATAATAATTACTTAACTACCAACAGATAAATAACATAATATTTATTTGCATGTTACATTACATTTGTTAAATCACGCTTAGTTCGGCGGAAGGTATAGGTATACCATGGCACAGGTTTATCCTAGTTTGGGTACCCATGTTTTCTCTGTGAAATGTGTACTTAGTCATAAGCCTATGAGAATTTTTTGTTTGTTCTAAGACGTTTGTAAATACGAAATAAATGATCTTATCTTTGTAAATACGAAATAAATTATCTTATCTTTGTAAATACGAAATAAATTATCTTAATGGATCGGCGCCTGTATTATGTGATTACCTACTTAAGTATTTTTAAGACCTAGCTGTAAGTTTTCCTAAAATTTTCAAATAAAATAAAATTTTCAAAATCTAATCCCAAACCAACAAAGCTTATAATATGGGAACTAGATTACGGAAATAATACTTAAATACTTTTTCTTTCGTAAATACATACACACCAAACAAAGAACAAAAATCAATATTCATCACACAAATGTTTGTCCTGAGCGCATAAGGCAGAACCAACCAACTGAGATAACGAGGCTTGGTCAATTGTGCTTATTCACACACCCGGATGATGATACACCTGTTGAATCGAAACCGTTGTGCCTACATCCACATAAACGGAAGCGTGAGTAAAACCCGTGTTTAAATGTATAGGCTGAGATACTAACGTGCGAAGGACTATGGCTGATTCTGGTGAAGGGTGGCTGCTGCTTGACGTGCAGCGTGGACGGCTTGGTGGGCGTGGGCGGCAGCTGGCGACCGCGGCCGCGGCGCGCGTGTTCGCGGTCCCACGACCGGTCGCGCCACTCCCGCCACTCACGGTCCCGTTCGCCTGCGTGGATGTAAACTGTTTCTTGAATGCTTTTGAAATTCCATTCCTTGTTAAGAGCCGATACTACCTCAGATTAACAACTCGATATAACTAACTACATAGTTTCGAACTAACATAATTATAGTTATAATAAAGGTGACATTGCTGTGCGCTCAGCTACGGCGCTAATATAACCAACATAGTGATTTTCAAATACGGAATGTTGTTGGATCGTAAACGTCACTTTTTGTCGGACCTGACATAGAAATTCGATAGACGCTATTCTCACACAACATCGAACTCTATGTCAACATTTATATTTCGGAGTTAAGAATAGCGTTTGGAATCCAAATTCGATCTGATAAGGCTTTCCGAATGTTTGAAAATAGCTATACAGATGGTAGAATTACGCGCGAGTTATTATGTTTTATATTTAGACTAATACTAATTTACATTTACAACGATTCAAGGCCTAATTGAGCCCATTTATTTAATGGCGATAATTATTGGTACAAGTGACTTTGGTTTTTTTTCTAGTTTTTTTTTAGGAATCGTGTTTTCGGAACAGAATAGCGTTATAGCATCAATCCTGACCTATAGCATAAATTAATTATAAAGATTCTTCAGTATTGTCAATACTGAAGCATTAAACTCTTAAACTCACACGTACTATGAAAATAACTGCTTGATATATTGTATCGACTACGCCTACAATGTCATCATATTTTCAGCACAAATAGGTCCACTGCTGATCGGCTTTCCCGATGGCACTTATTGCGACCTGAGCTGCCTCAATCGACTCCCCGTAACCGTGACAATGTCGTCGATCTATCGAGTGCGTGGAAACTCGGTACATTGATTTTTAATTTACGAGGCAAGTTAAAATAACATTTGTGGCAACTTGAAATCACACTAGCGTTCGTAAAAGACAATGGTTACTACGTGCGTTTGGATAAAAAATAGTTTATTGGCTCTATGGTGTGTTTTACAGACACTTCTTCCACAATCCAACACATGTGATATGAAGCGCGTTTGGGACACACACAAATACAAAAATGTACTTAAATCATCGAACAAAAATAACTTCCTATAAAGCAAATAACTTAGAGTAAAACTATCAACAGATGTGCAAACAATTTTCTTAATCGTAATATTTTTCAGCAAATGATTACAGTCAACCAATTAGCAAAGGGCCGTACTATACCATGGCGAATACTTGCAGTATGAACGATTTATTTCATACCAAGGGCTACCCATAATTACTGCAGAGTCTGGCATTGTGCATGACGATTTTTTGACACAAATATACTAACCAGAAATGTATATTCATCACTGTTCATTCAGTGCGATACTAACCGGCTTAGACCCTTTGCTTTACAATTCACTTAATGACCAATTCATAATTACGTTTCGTTTTATCAAACCTACGTAATCGTAGTGATGTTCCGCAAATACTGTGCTGTAGCTGCATTTGTAAGTTTAAAAGTGGCATAAGAGCGTTCGTAATACGTTACGTCTACATTGGGTGACGGCCTGTGTCTGTGCGTCCATAGTGTGTGGCGAGTGAGTCTCACCGTAGGTGTGGTGGTGTGGACGATGTGGCGGAGTAGGTGACCTCGAGGGATAGCTCAGGACAGTCGTGGGATAGCCCGTCCGCCACGGCTTCTCTCCTGTCAGGAATACCTTCACATGTACCTTCTATTATCCTAACCTGACCACTTCTAAACTTTACAAACAATATCTTCGTATTAACACATTTAAAAATCAATTTACTATTCCAAAACTTGTTTAAACATTACAAAGAAATTAAATATATATCTTTCTGATCGCAAATGAATTACATTAAATATTGAGCAGACATTTTTCAAGCTTTTGCATGCTGCATGATTTTATATGATCAAATTTGAAAGAAGAAAGCTTTAACCACTTTTGTGACACGTTTTAATAGCCAATGGCTTAAGCATATTGGAGTGCATAAGGTTTCGAGTCCGATAGGCATTGAAAAGCATGCAGCATGCAAGAATCAATTATTCATTATTAAAAAACAAGGCCAATTAGCAGATTGCAGTTAACAATACTATTTGAAGTTATTAGCAACTGTTACTAGTAAAGTAGCAGTTCTAAAATGAGAAAAAGTTTGATAGCTGGTTTGTAAACAATGTTTGTCTATGACTTAATTTATGAATGAGTAATTTAAATGTGCTCACACATACATTTCTTAATACTACATTACTACAAAATGAGTAGGTTCTACCTACAGCTAGATAAAGTTAGATAGGTTCGCAGCTGCCCACGAATCGTTAATCGTAATATCATGAGAAGAAAAATGTTTGCAAAACCGTTTTGAATCGGTGAATCTACATTACACTACAGTATATCAGTAGATCTTGTGTCGATCAATTTAAATACTACATTTCCCACTGCTGCAATGGGACGAAATGGTTTTTCTACGGAAATATTAAAGCTATGATTTTTTTGGTTTAAACAACGGGAAAACTAGACGATATCAAAAACAAAATAAATTTGTAAAATGTTTTCAAAAACATAATCTAAGTAGTGGACATGTTTTTCGTGTCTACTTTTGCAAAAATATAAGATCCAAACAAAATCAAATCACGCGGTTCAATCGTTTAGAGCGAAAGGAAGGCTGTGGCATTTAGCTTGAAAACCGCAAACGTTACTTACCATGCGGATGGTAGTGATGAGGCCCTCGATGTGGCCGGCTGTGTCTCTGATGCTCGCTCTTGACTATCTCCACGACATTGCTCACGGTATCCGAGAAGCCGATGTCGTGGTGGTAGGCCGGGGGGTATTGCTGGTGACCTCTCCGTCGTGGACTGGGCGTCCGTCTGGAAACACCCCAACCAACCTCATAAGTCAATCAGCTTACGCACATAACCGTCCTTCATGCCAATTACACATCATGCAACGAAAAGGACTCCAAAGGGTTAGTAAAGAGATCCGATGAATAAACATTCTGGTGAGTAGTTCGGGAGAATCACGTGCATGGTGAACATACCAGTTTTGACTACGATAACTTTGAGATCGATCTCTTCATCGATGACGCTATAAAACAAAGAGGAAATAACAAAAAGTGATAAAATAAAATAAAACAATGTACGAGTTTGCTATGTGATACCCGTGCCTACCTTAAACTTGAAGATCTGCCTTGGTGGCCGTTTTGGTATGCTACGTGTGGCGGCTGTAAATGGCCTCGCTCGTCTAACGACTCCATCGATGCGTGATGTGATCCTTGCAGCTCCAAAACCTACGATTTGTAAACGTTTTAGTGATCCGTTTTGAAGTAAATTCAAGCTTGCTTTACTGTGGAAGAGAAGAACATATTTGCTGTCCCATATTTACAAAATTGAATATGAAATCATGCACATTGCTGACGTGCGTGTTATTGCGTCATGCAACAAAACGTGCTCGTGTATTTATGAAAACATTACTCACCGTTCCGACACTCGTACTAAGTATCTATCATGCTTTTACGACAACATGCTAAAGTAAACTAAAAAAGGGAAACTTGGAGCAGATATGTTGGTAGGAAATATGTTTTGGTGTAATGTCAATTTATGTCGTATCTTCATGTTCATGTTTCATTTGAGTGAGAGTGCTGAATGGATAAGGAAAAGTAGACCAGTTTAGACCTAACTGTATATAAAAATAAATACATTCCCTATTTTATCTCGAGATAAAAGACAAAAAACTACTGTACCTAAAACAACTATTACTGAAAATGTTTACCTAAACATCAACAACCATCTGTAAACTTAAAAACGTTCACGATTAACACTCGTAGAACAGCACAGTCATATCGATAAAACTAGTAATGAGCCTAAGGCCCTAAATTACTTGTAATACGTCACCTAAAACAGATAAACTAAGTGTATTCAACATAATTGAGAATTATCACAGCTTCTCGACAGTAAACACTCAAAGCTTACAATATCAACTATCTATGTAACCGTACATCGATTTGGTTGGATACTACGGGACGGGAACACCCGTAGGTAGCACTCGCACCGCTTATTACACATTTGTGCAATATAATATTGTGCAAGACACAGCTAAGTACCAACATCACATCAGACTTTCAAAAACATTGCCAATGGGATAAACTAATTTGTAAACAGTTTCAAATAATTTTGGTCGCGTAATGATATTGGTGGGTACATCGATAGCACTAGACAATAGCTATGGCTGGTTGATTGGGTTTACGACAATGATTTCATCAACATTTTCAACCTTCGGGCGGTATTCACCTTTTTACTGTTCCTGTAACAAGAGAAAATTATATTGTACTATTGCCGCATTCGTAAACATGTTTCACGATAACCTATGAAACCAAGGTATACAGATCGTGATTGACAAAATATTTGCGATGCAGCAAGAGTTGCAAAGATCTTGCTTTATTATTCTGTTTGACGGGAAGGACATTATAGAAATATGTAAAAAACTATTGGGACGCTCGGGAATTCATTCTCGCTAGGATTTTAGTGCACACGTACAGAAAAATTCTAAATATGAAAGAAGAAGTTAGTATTTTATAGGTAAGTGGTTGCCCAGTAGTCGACATAAGACCGTAACTTAATATAACATTTTCTCTATGTACTTTTCTGTCTATACTTAACGATGCCAAATTTCACCAAGGCTACATATCAGATTTAATATCGTTTTATACAATACAAGCCTTATCTTAACTTGTAACCTGTGTCATTGTATAGAAAGAACTTCTTGCGAACCTTCCAATCTCACAAAGTTTACACGTTTGTTACTCCAGCTAAACTACCTTTCATGACGGGGAACTGCTTGGCCTTCATCTCACGTAGTTTCAAGTTATGATAAGGCCGAAAGCGCACTTCACCCGGAACCCTCAATTGTCTGAGGTACTGGCTATCTTACCTCTAAATGCCGGAACACAACAATTTGGAATTGTTGTTATGGCGACAGACTGAGTTATGATGGTGGTAGCTAGCCAGGCGGACTTAAATAAAGTCCTACCACCAACCAAACCAAGCACAACATTGTACTCCCCTGGGGATTGAACCCGGAAACTCTGGATCGACACCGGCGGATACTTTATCAGTAAAAGTAAAGGTGCAACTCACTTGAGCGATTTTCTGGTTCCGCGTCTCGCGAGGTTGGCTAAGAGATGTGCGTCCTCTGCGTGTGGTTCAGCGGCGGGTTCGTGGCTCAGCGAGCCGGCACGTGAACCCGGTGGGCCCAGTCCCGCAGCCACGTCCATCAAGCAGTTAAAGAGGGACGCCTTCTGCACCATGCACACCCGCCCCGGTCATACGCGCTCCCCGCACGAACTCTTGCGCATGCTCATGGCACACAACTCCCAAATCCGCACTAACGGCTAAAGCCTACATGAGTCTGCGCAAACCCCTTGTCCATATTGGATTCTTCAGTGTATTGTGTGTGTATCGAGAAATCCAATAACGGACAGTCTGTTTATGTTTTGTCTTGGTAGTGAACGTGAATGCGCTACAGAAATCTGAGAATAACTATTAGTTGTTTGTATAATTACAGTGGTTATGTTTAGTTTGTACCGATGTAATGTTTGCAGATCAGGATCACATGATAAAAGGCAAAACAGCTGTAAATAACAAAGCTTTATTTATCAGAAAATGTGCTAAATATTAAATTAGTGCTACATAATAAATTGAAGCCAGAGGCATAATGGTTGGTGATAAGTTAGAGCTTATTGACTCTGAATAATCGATTAAATTGCTTTTCAACATGCGCAGACTTGAAAACCATGTTATTTCTCGTCAAACATTATTAACATGATATATTAATACATGAGGTAATTAGTAGGCAAACAAGATTTTTGTCAAGCTTTCATTATTTTTGTCAGAGGCTTCTAAAATGATATTTATTGAGCCAGAATGTAATTCAATTACAACAACACTCAAAAGCCAAAGACAACAAACAAGTTTTAATAGTTATTACATGCAGAAATTACAGAAGGAAACTGTAAGAATAAATAAACAAGTAATGGGATCAAGTACACCAATTCAAGTATCAGACCAGTAGAGCAAACCATGAAACAGCAGCAGGGCAGGGTAGGTATTAACATTAAGGATCTCAACAGCGAGGGACAAATCGAGGAATAAAATATTGCAATGCCTAAAAGAGACGACACAAACTACTAGAGGATGTAGCTAACTCTACAAGACAAATAGTCATCGATAACACAACACACTCGGCTACTGCTTATCTTGCAACTATAGGACAGGTCACTATTTGTGGTTTACAAAGCCCTGACAGGCACTTGATAAGCAAAGGTGTGGTTTGATTCGCACAAGTTTGCTGTAAAATTATCAAGTGCGTCGCTAACGCTATCATCTAAAACTATTTCATCAATCTTTCGCTAAACTACTTTTTATTGTGTGATCAATTTAAGAATATTTTCTTTTATTGACCATTCGTTTTTTTTTATTTAACGCGTTTTTATTTATTATTTCAAAACACGATGCAAAATTTCAGATGAATAAATACGCTAGAGTGCAAGATAAAATATCGTTCCGTAAAATATATGAATACTACCGGCTGAATGGCCGTAGGGCTATTCTCGTTGAATGCCTGAAAAGTAAACCACGAATGTAGTCGACTCGACTGAGTCGATTTCTACGAAAGTGACTCTGTATTGTTGTAAATGCATCGTTCTTTGAGTTCCAGCCAATCGATATCAAAAGATAATTTTAACTAGAACGTCCACAGATTATTCACACAGGTCATTATACACAACAATACATCCACAGGTAGACAACACAATCAAATCTATACTAACTAGAACATTTTCAGTACTCTAATGTGGGGATAATAAGGGGCCATCAACATCACTACTCAACGTGTATTACCTAACCACGTACTGTTACATTTGGCTCAAAACTTTGCGTATTCAGTTAACAATCGGCTCAAGAGCCTCGGACTTACTCTGGCTTCATTTGAATCTACTTCATTTAAAAAGTTATTAATCGATAATAGATTACAAGTGTTATTGAAAATAAGGTGCATAGTAATAGAAGTTGACTCACCGGAACCCCGGCCGGCGCATTGGTGCCGAATCTGGTAGACCTCCAACTCTCTAACAGCAAAAGACCCGCGTATATCTTCCCCACCGTCAGTTTTCCTGCATTTAAAACATCATTTCGAGGCACCAACAAGTCTAGCATTTTCTTCGCTTGTAGTGGCCATATGTGTCTTATTGTTTCTCTAAGTTCTGAATCTGCTTGGTCCATTTCTTCCGCTGAAACAAAAACAACAAAGTAAATACGAGGTCGGGTATAAAGAAGAAACTAGCGTAATAGTACATTTTAGTTTTAGACCTGATCAACCGATTGAGCAGAAATTTGGAACATATTTTGTTTCTTGTATTATACTATAATGACAGCGAACCGATCTGTGATAAAGTCAGGAGCTGTTGCTACAAAACTTTTCAGCAATTAGGCCGATTGTTTTGATATTTTTTTCTATACAAAGAACTTGTTTTGAATCCACATTGAAATTGGTTTATCGGGTACGTTTTACATCGCAATCTTACCAGTTCTCATCTTGATGTTTAAGTTTTCTCGAATTAAGGCAAACAGTGTTGTAGTAAAATTTACTTTCCCTTCGTCATCTAGCGGCATGTTCATCCTAATTAATTTCTTATATGCTAGTCTATTTGGACATTTGTTTCCAAACCCCAAAGGTGGATCCATATTCTTCAACATATCATACATTTCTGTGTAATGGATTTTCCCACTGAAACACATTAATCACATTACATTTTTCAGCGCTTTCAGATTCCATCAATTTGCTAGTTATTTTCAAGCTACTCACGTGGCATTTGGGTCATACTCTGCCCATATTCTAACAAATTCATCTAGATGATGTGCGCCTAAAATGGACGAGTCTCTTGTGAGGTAATCAAAATTATCCATAATGACGGCAACGAATAAATTCAACATCTGAAAATAAACAATCAACATTTAAAATTATTTTTTTTAAGTTTAAAAATCGTAGCTTCTGCAACTCATATCTTGATACACTATCTGATTTAGCCGTAGTTAACGTTTTGATTAGACTTATGTATGTCCCTTTCTATCAATAGTTAATTATCATTTGTAATTCCTCTATAGTACATAAGACTACCTTGTAGCTTTTTTATACGACGTGGAAATGGAAAAACAACCATCACACGTGATGTTAAGTGGAACTCCTGCCTATAACAAAGCCTTACTTGGAAGGTGATACCCACAAAGAATATGACCTACGCTGCTCTGCATTGCGCCCGTCAATTTGAGCCATAAAGCTGTTAAGCCGCGTGCCCGTAATTTCACCGGCAACCATACCTTTCAAACTGAAACACAGCAATGCTGCTTGCCGAAATAGGTATAGTGGTAGTAGGTACTTCCAAGGACGAGCCCTTAACTTTAACTACATACAGACGGACGATTTGAACTTACAAGAAAGGAACAAAAGAAAATGAAGGACACGAAGTAGGCGTACGCTAGTGTGCTTCCACATTGTTCCTCGGCCGGCTTGCCAGCGTCCTTGTCACATTTCGCTGGCTTGAGACATGCCAACATAATGTTCGGCCAGGACTCGCCGGTCGCACACCTGCGAAACAATTATAGATAAAGTCATTTTTACATGTTAAAATGTTAATTTAGAGACTCGGAACGTCGCCGACAAAAGTAGTAAACTATTCTTGTCAGAAAAGGCAAAAAAATATAATTCAAGGTTTTTTGGTTTTATTGATTATTATGTCTTGTATTACATAATATGCACTTACCGAAACAACAACATGACTGCTTGAATAAAGCTTTGAAAGTTGTTATGCCTGTTCATGTCCGGTGCTGATAAATCTATATTCCCAAACACCTGTAAACATATTAACGAAGTTTATTTAGATGTCATAATTTTCGTACCCATTATCCCACACCAAGTGAGGTCAGTACACTATGTCTTATGCCTCCACTCCCTCTATCGGACATCATCTCATCACTCACTCCTTTCTTGCCCATATCGTCCCTCACACAATCCATCAACACTCATATTCAACACTATCCCAGGACTTGTTTCTTAAATGTATGATAATTATAAATTGTTCACCATAAAACTCCCCTGTTTTAAGAGAAACTCAAACCTAACATTAGTTAAAGACATTTTTCAATTGTATACATACATATGTACATGCATACATACATTAACAAGCCTCATAGCTCAGTTGGTAGTAACTCTGCCTTCTGCGCTGCAGGCTGTGGGTTCGATTCCCGTCCAGGACAAACATTTATGTGATATCGATGCTTGTTCTATGTTTGGGTGTTGTATTATATAGTACGTATGTATTTCCAAAGTATTCTATCCGTAACCTAGTTCCCATATTACAAGCAATGCTTAGTTTGGTGCTAGATGGCGCTGTGTAAAGTTAATGTCCTGTAATATTTATTATTTGTTTTATACGAGTACATAACCTTACGTTACGAAAACCCTGTTTTCCAGAGCGGTAGGCAGAGACAACGGATTACCACTTACTACGCTCCATGCACACCACTTTTGCCTCATTTACTCTCATCACATTCTTAATTCATGCTCGTCGGCTTAGGTTACTTCTAAAATGGCCTGGCCTTCGAATTATTTGGTCAGAAATTGTTTGCCAAAGTCTTTCCCTCCCAACTGTATGCACATTCAATATGTATACCTGCTTTCGTTCATCTTACTTTCTATTTTTTGTCGCTACATCCTCTTTCACGCCACACATCTCTCTCACTTTACTTGTTATTTATATATTTACTATTTACTCATGCATAAATAATGAAATCTAACCTGCATCCCAATGATGGCGTAAATGAAAAAAAGCATCGCGATGAGAAGGCACACATAGGGTAAGGCTTTGAAACTCTGTACAAATGTCCACAGTAGAATTCGAATAGTGTACCCCTGTCTGAGTAGCTTGATCAGTCGCGCGGCTCGAAACAGGCGTAGGAAACCGACATTGAATGTGTTTTCCTAGAAATACATATTATTATTGAAACCTCCAGAAAATATCGCATAGAAGTATCCGATAAAAATATCTAATAGATTAAAACACGCAATTATACTTAAAGGTCAACGCTAAAACACACTTTTACTAATTAGTAAAATCTAACAATGACTCCATAATAAATCGTAAGTCAAGTTGAAAATATGATATAACTATAAAACAAATGAATCACAATATTAAAAACACGGAGCAAGTTATTTAACGTGTCTGCTACTATAACTTTAATCGCAACAATTACTTCGAAAAAACACTTCTATCTCTAGCAGCTCAACATCCTACTTCTAAAATTAATACAATATTTAAAAGATCTAATCATTTTATATGGAAATCATGACGAAAAAATCACTTCTATCTATAGCAGTTTAACATCTAAAATTAATACAAAATTTTAAAGATCTAAACATTTTATTTTGAAATCGTGACGACATTATGTACACTTTAGCCATATACATTTCGTTAATTGATCTACAGTTTTCTATTATAATTTAAACTAAATTATCTAGCAATACTACAGAGTTACCTTTATTACCAAAACCATGGTACCTACATACCCAAATTACAAAAATCTATAATTCCTAGCAATGAAAATCTGTATTTTACCTGCTGACAGGATATGTCAGCACAGTTATCACCAAGGTGGCTCTGCAATCAGGTTATACCTATTACCGTTTCTGAATATATAAACCAACAGAAAAAATACAAGGTGTTGTGAAACAGATGCCGTATTAGGTCGGGTACAGACCAAGCGAACCAGAGCGACAGTGTGGTATGCTCGCTTGCTGTCGCTTAAAAGTGAACATGTGTGAAATTCAGCGACAGTAATCGAACCTCGGACCATGGCGAAGCGCGGTTAGTATTTTTGATAATGGCAATCAACGATCCTGTTAGCTAACGCTGCATTGGGCATGAATTTGCAGTTTGCAGATGAATGAGCTTTCGTTGCTCATTGCATTTATTCAATTTTGCTTTGATTTACTGACAGCTACTGGGGCAGCCAAAAGCGAGCACAGGCTGTGTACATCACACACACACATTACATCCACACTGGTTCGCTTATATTCGTTTTCGCTTTTGTTCGCATGCCCCGTACCCGGAATAAGATGAGACAAGATTAATTAACAAACTTAAAATCGAGAAAAGTATTTGACATTGAAATAAAATATACTTACACCAAACTCCATAATTAGGGCGTCAATAATACTTCCAATGACCGTAATAAAATCAAATGTGTTCCACGGATCTTTGAAAAAGTTCTGTAAACAGGCAAAATTTGTATTGACTTATTATGAACTTGATTGAGTCTGTAAATATTTTACTTGTTTAAATATTATTCAAACTCAATTGCTTTAACTTATTTAAGAAATGTTATTTATATTCATCATCATCATCATCTCTGGTTATAGGTCTTATTACGGAGACGGGCTTCCGTCAGTTTGCTTGCATATAAATTTAAATTCAAGATGACATAGGAAATATTTTTCATATTAAATAATACATACTTAATACTACTTTCCAGGTTATCAAGTATTCGCACATTATGAAAAAACTAACATTTATAGTAAAAAAATGTACACTTTCTATTTTATTGACTAATTCGTTTATACAAAGGACAACTTTAAGAGGAGTAGGACGGGGGGGTCTCTCATATTTTTTATAAAAAATCTATAAAATGCTATCAAAAATTTATATCATGTCAAAAAGCGAAAATCTGTAGTCTATTGAAATGATTTCTAAGTTTAAACATATTCAAGTCAATATTGAATATTAAATGCGAATCTAAATAACTTTCTGCAATTATGAATCTTGTATCAAACGCAAATTTTTAAGCATCTTAATTATCATCGGAATGGTTTTCTATAACTAAAAAAACGATTAGGTGAACTTCTCTACTCGGATGAAGTGTATCTAAATATTTGCGTTTGGTGTACACGACTCTTTACTATGCAAATATTTCAAATGTTGATTCAAGTTTATTTTTAGTGAAAATCAAAATAAGAACGAAATGCTTTTAATGTAAGTAGATCTAATAAAAACATGTGAGAAACTCTTACCGCACACCCGAACGCGATCATCTTCAATATGGTCTCGAGTAAGAAGAAGATCGTAAAGACGAGGTTCATGAATGTTAACGTGTCCATGAGTTCGATTGGAGCCTCGTGAAACTACCACAAAATATATACCAATTGTTCATTATTTGAATTTTCATCAATATAATACAAAAGCCAAATGCAAGATCGCTATCTATACAAATTTTAAATATAGCAATGCTCTGAAAAATTTCATTCTGCATTTAACTTTGAATGATATTTAATTAATTTCTCTATCTAATAATTAATAATACATAATTTATTAATAATTATTCGTTTCGTGAGTGTTTGTGTATGTGTTGTGTGTATCGCTTTCATCGCTTTAGTAGTCGATGACATGACCATGTATCAGTTTAACGTGTAGCAAAGTGCTCGTGCAAACATGCTTATCACAATACAGCCATGCATCCTGCGATCACAGTCTCACATCTCTTAACTTTACGAATACTACCAGTGCTTGGCTCCAAAAATAAAGGGCTACTTACCGTTACTCTCCAGACTCCAGCTGCTATATAGTTAGAAGGTACTTACGGTTCGGGGAAGGGCTTGACAGTAAAGACGAAGAACAAAATATACACAGACAGTGAAAAGTGAATTCAGGTTTACATTTAGACGCATGCCGCTGGTAATTGAAGCCATGCTGACTGCTATTTGCAAATGAATATCAGAGAGTATCTATCGGGTACTTGGATAGGGTAGGTGTTACAGCTGCGAAAATCCCATTCAGTCATGTAAAACAAACAACTAAATCGTCAGCAATAGAAAGAGTACATTTGTTCGGGTTTCAATTGATCGACATCATACCAAAGTGTCAGTGTGTGAGTACTTACTTTGACACCATAAGCGACGATTTTCAACACGGTTTCCACGGAAAACATTCCAGTAAACCCCATATTCGAATACTTGAGGATATCAGTGTAGTTTTCATTTTGTTTATAGTACTGCCATTTTGTGTTGAAGTGCCGAGAAGTTACGGATAAACCCATGACATGGCAAGAAAAATATATATATTTGTTATTTTACACAATACTAACAAATATTCATAAAATAGGACATGAAAAACGCAATGACTTATTATTTTTGCTACAACTTTTTGTGTAGGTGTAATATATTATATCATAACAGCGTCTAAAGCGCATGTTACAAGACTAGTATAAGTTAAATTGACTTTAAACAATATTTTATGTTGACTTTATTTCGTAGGTATTTATCTTTTTATTCTTGCGAAGGTTCCTTATAATTCGATACAATGTTGTATTATATTCCTTTACGGATATTACACTATATGTGCAATCATAGAGAAGACATAAAAAAAGTTGAAATAATTACAAAGTTAAATTCTAACAATCGTCGTTACTGCAAGAACACAGTGATCATAATGTTGTGTAGGTTATGATTAAATCTTTGTAATTCTGATCGAATTGAAGAGCTGATATTCTAGATAGCTATATTTTAATCCGATAGATAAAAGGAATAAAGGAGATGATTTGAGACATGGTGGGGATCTGTGCTGAATAGCATAAATAAAATTTATAAAACGGGTCACAAACATATAAATACATAATATTTGCATATTATTTTAATTCAGCAATAATTTAAATTATCAGAATGTCATTCTGTGTTACGGAATGTATTGCTCCAAAGAGAGAGTTCACTTAAAAGTGAATTGTTTATGGTTAAGATTTCCGCTTAGTATTTCATTTATTTGTTTCAGAGGAGGGCTTTTAAATATTTTATTAATGAGATTGCTACACATTTTTTTTAACATATCATATATGAATTTTGAATTTGATTGCCAATATAGATAAGCAGCCAATAGCCACATTATAGTAGCGCCTGGCAGTAGGCCATTCCACCAAACATGCAGAATTTCCACATCGAGACTATTAAAATAATTAGACTTAAATTAGAACATGCAGCACGAACAACATATATGGCTCATGCCACGTCCTAACTGTTTCCAGAGATTGTGCATTCATAAGCACGAACGGCCGAATAAAATGTTAGTGTAACTTGTGCCATAAATGTGCTGGAAGGACAGCTATACCGTGCAATAAACACTTATACATATACATATTATAAAATATTGAACAGCAAGCGAGGATTTAAGGAAGGAGGAACAAAATAAAAGGATGAAATAAAAATAAAACGAGGCGGCGGCGGTACACTTGACAGGAAGGCTCATTGTATTAATACGGCGCATTCCGAAGGAGTGTTACTGACGCCGAATACTGTGGTCAACAATTTTGTTTGTATGTGTAGTATTGTGCGTGTAATGTTATCTTATAATCTAGTCGGTACGTTTCGTTGGGAAGACAAATGAAAGTTGCCAAAAATGATGCCAGAACTATGAGACGCAGTGTTCGTTTCGTTTTTTACTTTAAATACAATTAGTGATTGTATATCAAATGTACAACATATTTTTGAGTATTGTTAAAGAGATCAGGATTATGATGCAACGATAGTTTGTAACTTTGTTGGCTCTCTAACGTGGCCAGGTGCAGATTTCAGTGTTCAAGTTCAAGGACATGTCTAATCTAATTGGTCAGTTGTTTGTGCCTTGTGAATATGGCTAATTTTTTCAACAGCTACCTCAAATTCTGTGATTTTATCTACTTCACATTTAAAGTGCTGTGTTTGTTGTATGTTGGTGAGCGTCTTTATAAATGTGTTCATTTGTTTATGATGGATGATAACATAGGATTGTTTTGAAATGAGGGTTTATATTTTAACATGTAGAAGCATTAAATACGTACCTTCATCATGAGTAACAAAGTGTTTAGGACAATAAGGGTCATGATGAAATACTCGAATGGCGTGGAGACAACTATTCTCCACACTTTGTACTTGACACTTGCCCTTTTACTTGGCATATACCTCTCCAGAGGTCGCGCTTCTATCGTAAAGTCTATACATGATTTCTGAAACATGTGTATTAATTTAGTACATCTATCTAGACGAAGCAGTACGTTGAGAATGGTACATTTGCTTACCTGATTCTTATCAATTTCACCATCTTGTAGCTCGGCTTCACCTTGTTCTTGAAATGTGATAATAATCAGAGCTACGAATATGTTAACGAAGAAGAAAGGAAACACCACGAAGTAAACTATATAAAATATGGACATTTCTATTCGAAAGTTTTGTATGGGTCCCCTGTCTTCGTATGTGGCAGCCATTGAATTTTGTAGCACTCTGCAATGGAAAAGTTACATCAGCACTCATAACCAGTTCGAAATATAAAAGACAAGCAAAGAAATGGACAACAGAAAAACATTCGTATTTTTAATGACTGTGCTTTATTGATTATGCTTGTTATATTTTTAGAAAAAGTTTTTCGGTCTGGTTTTTGCTAATTTGTGGACTTTGATCAAATTTGAATTAACATACAATACCTATCTAAAGAAAATTTGCAGTGAAACACAGACTTAATTTGTAATTTATAGAAAAAAATCTTTCAGCAACAGAATATTTACTTCAGTGTATCCGTAACATGACGCATGCAACTGCATAGAAATATCGGATAACTCATTTGCCAACAAATCATGGTAAATGTCCCGTTAATATTAATTAGTTATAGAATAGTATAAGTACCTAGGTAGGTACTTTCTTTGCAAAAAAATGAAAGTCATTACAAATAATACCCAAATGATACCATTGGTCCATTCTGTACTATACTTACTGTGGCCACCCTTCTCCCGTCTGCACGGCAAATAGCGTGAGCATGGCAGTGGCGACATTGTCGTAGTGGAAACTTTGCGTAGTCCACAGTCGCTTTTGCACCTTCGGCATCAGGCTGTTGGCCTCGTAGACAAAGTACGTCCCTCTGGAATTTGAAATAAGGTTTACATTGCTACGATCTCAATATCATGATTACTGTTACATTTATTTTTTAACCAATGCCATTGGCGTATTCTCTGAAGCATTGCCACAGAGATTCAGATCGTGTTTCCGGACACCAAACCCATGGCCTTTGTTGCAAGCGCGGCACGACCGGAAACCTGTCCGTTTATACGAGGATGAGAATACCAGATGTTAGCGTGACCCGTTGTGATAGTTTCTATTCTTTTTATTATACGACAGGGAAGCGCTTGGCCTTTATCTCACCTGGTTACAAGTTAAGATAAGGCCGAAAGTGGAGGTGCACTTCACCCGGAATCCTTAACAAACTGAGGAACTGGCTATCTTACCTCTGAATGCCTAAACACAACAATTTTACAATACGTTTTAAATGGAGCTAGCAAAATGAAAAGGTTGTATTTTCTTGTCAGTTCTTTTAGCCAGTTAATGGTAAAGGTCATCCTGCTACCGCTTTTTTGTAAATCTTATCTTTTATATTTTGTTATACTCAGGTACATCTACAGCGAAAGTAAAGATAAACATTTGTCATGGATAATATTTATAATATGTTGCAGGCAATTTGTTTGATTCCGCCGTTTACATACGGCGTCGTCCATATACGGCGTCGTCCGTTTAAAAATGCTCGAAGTTATACAGTTATGCCGAAGACAAAAGGATGTGGTATTCTGTCCCCGTGTCGGTATTGCGGCCGGTCTTCACGGCGGCGGCGCTTTCCGTGTAGTATCAAGGGTCCTACTATGAAAAGCAAACGTCGTCGGATCCGAAAGTACTTCTGTCATTTTTGTATTGAAAAATGTACAATCCGTCAACTGAACCGTCATGTTTCGTTTTTCGTAGTAGACATACTTGCTAGTCTCGGACTCTCGGTTCTGGGCGACACTGTCAGAACCGGCGGAATCATACAAATTGCCTGCGACATATACACCGTAAGGAAAGACTACTAAAGCTACCTTATCACTAGTGGCCAGAGCCAGTTAATAAACTTTCGAAATATACTTACTGGCAGTCTTGCTGATTATTTTTACTGCTATCCGAGCAGTGAAAAAATTTACCATTAAAAAGTTGAACAGCAATTACAGCGAATATGAATTGAAATAATATGTACACTATGAGAATGTTTATGACATTTTTCAAAGAGTTCACAACACAGTCAAACACTGCTTTTAACTTTGGAACTCGTTTTATAGTTTTCAAAGGTCTGAGCACTCTTAACACTCTTAATGATTTGATTGTGGACAAATTGCTTGCCCCCGCACTCTTTTTGATTCCTCTGAAACAAGTAAAACCTATCATTAAACACATTTCTTTATTATTAAATAAGGCTTTTGTCGTAAGTAGTCCAGCATATCGAATTCGAGACAGTATAGTATAAAGAACTTAGGTTGTAGGTTTTTCTTAGTTACCCTGTATAGTTTCATTGATTTTAGCAAGCCTCATAGCTCATTTGGTAGTAGCTCTCTTGTGTGATGAATGTAGATGTGTTTTCTGTATTTGGGTGTTGTATCATATCGTTAGTGTATTTACGAAAATAAATAAATTTCATCTAATCATTACATCCGTGATATAGTTCCCATATTACAAGCTATACTTAGTTTGGGGCTAGATGGCGCTGTGTGAAATTATGTCCTGTAATATATTGTAATTGTAATTTAGAATATTGATAAACTGACCATTAATCAACGTACACTAGTCCAAGAAATGTTTAGTTCATCTTAAACCGGTTTTACCTAAATCCCACAACCTATAATACAGCACATCGTTTCGTAACTTCCTAGTAGTTACGAAACGATGTGCATTATACTGTGTTATACATACCTTAGTAGTATGCTTACCAGAGGGGTAAGCAGAGGCTACGCATATTAACTATGTCCAGTTGTATTCGATAACGGTCGCTGTGGCCCAGATCCCGAGAACCCTTGTGTAGTGTGTACTTACTACTTTAATCCATACCTTATACGTAGGTATTTTAAATTCAAAAGGATCTTTTTGTTATTATTTGTTTGTTTGTTACCTGTTCACGACTGAACGACTAAACGAATTACGATGGGTGCCACGTAGACGTAGCCGCGGGCAAAATCTGATATTGCAATTTATTTTCATTTACTGTACGACGGAGAGGTTCTTCATCTTCATCTCACCTGATTTTTATGGTATGATGAGGCCGAAGGAGGAAGCGCACTTCACCCGGAATCCTCAACAAACTGAGGAACTGCCAATCTTACCTCTAAATATGCGCACAAAAAATAAAGAATTGTTGTTATGGCGACAAAATTAGGTAATATGGTGGTAGCTAGCCAGGCGGAAAACAAAGTCCTACCACCAACCAAACCAAGCACAATATATTGTACTCCCCATGGGACTCGAACCCAGGACCTCTGGATCTGAAATCGGTGGGTTGAACCACTAGACCACAGAGGCAGTAAAAAAACGTAGGTATTGCACCCGGGACCTCTGGATCTGACATCGTAAACGAGCTACTAGACCACAGCGGACAACTATAGTAAATTTAAATACCCGATCTCGAAACCGAAGCTGACGAGTGCGCATATAACGACGGCGGCATCCATGATGTTCCACAGATCACGCAGGTAAGCGCCCGGATGGAGAATGATGCCCAGATCCACGATCTTGAGGAGCATCTCCACCGTGAATACGCCGGTGAACGCGTAGTCGAAGCAGTTCAGGATTTTGTTCCTGTCGATAATATACTTCATGCATTAGTCATGTTTTGGTACATTTCTCTTGCACGCATGACCGAAAACCATAGACGGTTTCGCCGACGATTGAAATGGCGGATCAGACCTCATCATTATCGTATTCAAGCCCATAAAAGGGACATAAATAATCAGAAACTCTTGGAAACTTAAAAGATCTTCGACTCAAATGGAATTTAAATATATTGTGACATCATTTTGCTATATTTTTATGAAGAATACCCGTGCGTGTTATATACATCACCTGGTGGGTTAGTTAGTTTGGGGGCAATAGAAGTAGTATGCTAAATCAACTTACCGATCACTTTCTTCGACTACGGGGTCTTCAGCTGCTAAGGCTGCGGAACTCAAACAAATAACTACCATGATAAAAAAATCAAAATATTTTAAATTTACAACCCAATGTGCACCACGCCTTATTCTGAAACAAATTAATAAAATATATGAAACTCATTATTCGTATTCAGAGCAAAGATACGCAACTGGCAAGTAATATTTAAATTGTAGTACCGACTACTATTTCTACTTATTCAACAGCCCATAAATGTCCAATCGTCCAAAATTGTACATTCAATCTTCATTCATAAAAAAATACTAATAGTATCTTCATCTAAGATTTATTTATGTTCGTCATTCAGTAAATTTTGTATTTAGCTTCTTTTTCGAAAAGTGTTAAAACACCTCTACAGTACGCTGACGTAGGTACGTCACAAAGTTATCTGGTTATATATGATCCCACTTGAATATATAATGTCCCAGAGTAATTTAATCATAGCATAATTATGGGTAGCATAAATGGAATAAGGTACTCATGTATAATGCTATCGTTCGATTTATAAACTCACGGATTAGTCTGGGATAATATAAACATGCACGTATATGGCACCATTGGTTTTGGTCCATCTTGCTGTTCCTCTTCTTCTTTTTTGGCTTCTTTCTTCTTATTCTGAAATCAATAGTATATATTCACTGATAGTGTTATGACTCTTTTGTTAGTAGTAGCAATTTTGATACTAATATAAAATACTAAGACTAATAAGAAAGTGTCCAGTCATTGGATGAATGTTTGAGAGAAAAAGATCTTGAGAAATCATAACTTTAAAAGGTAATTAATGTGTCAACGCAAACTAAGTCAATGATCAATGGGTTAGCGGTTGTCATACAACGGCAAAGTGCCTGCGTGCTAAACTCCGGCATATGTGTGTTTTGAGTATTAACCATGAAATGTAAGCTAAAGTACGTGAAGTAACACAAGTGTAAATGGTATACTTTCATTCATTAACATCGCAAGATTTTGTCATTTTAGTATATATTTTAAAGATACATTAGCCATCTAGGTGTATGGATAAAACGCTGATAGCTTTGGTAATAGACACCTACTCATAACCCACAGAAGCGACATCGATTTATATGACTATTGGCCTAAAACATTGTTGATATCAATGAAGTTAAAGATAAAGCGTGCAAACGAAGAGGCATGCTGTGAATTAGAATCTTAGAACGGTCTGTGGGAGCTTTGACGTATCAACAATGTTTTGTACCAGTACAGCACACGACGAAGCGTAGCATAATACCACACCGCCTAGCTTTTACCTTCCTACTCGTTGGCGACGATGGACTTAGATCTACCCGCATTGGGGTCCCATCCACAGCGTGTAATGCACCCATCTCTTTCTCCATTTCCTAATTTGTCGAAAAATTTCATGAAAATAGGACTCCAATTTATATTATCGTGGGAAAGTGGAGCATGCTGTGACACAAAATGTGATTCTAAATAGAAAGCATCAGGTGATTTGGCCGGAAAGCCCAAAGACTTACTTGCAACTGCTTTTCTTTGTCCTCCTCGACTGCCGTCTCCTCCGCTGCCGTCAGTTCCTGGAATCAATGTTTTTTTTTTCCTTTTTTTTAAACACTTATTTATGTATTCATTCATTTATTCGTTTTACAAAATCCACAGTCCTTAGTCTACAATTTTAGTATCAATGTCGGATATACATTTCATAGAAAGATAATTTTAAGCAGACAGTCAAGGCAAGAATATCAATTTTAACTATCTAAAAACAAGTGCATAATTAGCTTAGATAGAGGAAATAATAAAAATATATATATGTTAACACCCGTCACCCGTATCAAGCAGTGAGGGAGGAATGACAAAAAAAAATAACACTGTCCCTTTACCTTGGCAGTAAGATTTTTGCCTGTGCGGTGATCTATGGAAAAAATATGCGCGAAAATGGGCATATTCAAAGTGATCTATGATTGACACTCAGTGAGAGAGTGCCGAGGACCGACAACCAATTAAATTAAGGCGCTTCCTTTGTGCATTGTCTGGATACTGAGGATAGACATACCAGTCATAGTGGTGACTTGGACTCATTTCGTGAAAGAAGGTTATTAGATAGAACATACAAATTGACAATTTGGTTAGGTACCTACCGTTACGAAAATACTATAAATGATATATTTGACGAAGAAAAGTAAATTGATGGAACAATCCTTGTTTTGTATCTCTCTGGTACGCTTTTTCATTATTTGTGATTGTGACCTTCTGTTATGTAGGTACCTCATCTGTGACAAAGCTGAGTTCATTGTCCAAAGTTCAAGAGTCAGCTGAGTTTAGGGTTGTCTATACTCGATACCTCAAACCAGCTGTTCTTATCAAAACGTTGATTGTGTTTTTTAATGATACCAACAGCAATAAGAAAAGTTGTAAACAAACGTTGTTCCCCGAGTCGGATAGAATGACCCCGTTTCGGCATAGTACAAATATTATGGTACAGGTTGTATAAAAAACCAAATTACAAGCTAGTGTAAAAACCTAATAAAATATATAAAAACCTAATTGATAAGTATATAAATATACAGAAAAATAACAGAAAATTCATGTGTAAGCATATATGTACCAATTTTATACGCAGTGTCTTCCAATATTTTACAAAATCTCTTTTTATTAGACCGATATTCCTAGTCAGTAAACAAAATATCAAATGAGTCAAGTTTCTTATTCATAAACTCTATGAAGATTATTGACTAATGTGTTTTGCGCATAATTTTTTGATGAGTATGAAACGGCGAAACAATTGTTTTTTTTCTTGTACGGGGCATTTATTTTATCTATTACATGTCACTCGATTCTGAGATCGCGTAATAATTTAAAAAGAAATAACAACATGTTTATTATTACAGATTCCACCATGATGCCAAGTCTCTGTTACCGTAGCTATATCAGATTTACATAATAAAATGTATCAAGCTTTGTTCGCAAACCACTAACATTTTGATTATAAGTTATTTTTGAAACAAATGGAACCGACTTCACCAATAAAAAAACATACAACCGAATTGAGAACCTCGTCCTTTTCTTGAAGTCGGTCAAAAAGCTATAGTATTTTCCCTGTGTAATCTACGATTTAAATTTAATGTAACAAAATTAGGTAGGGATCCAATAAATGAGTTAACATTTCGCCGTTATAAATCAGCAGTTTACGCGCTACTACTATTAAATTAGACAAGGACTATTCATATGTTTGGAACATTATTGTATAATAAGAGTAAGAGAATAAGAGAACTAATGATAAATGTACCTATAGTATATGGCATATGAGTGCGTTTGTGTATATTTGAGGTGACGATTTTGTAGTGTGTGACGAACCCAATTAAAATATAGAGTTAGTACATAAAGCATAAAAATTATAAAGTCATTTAAAGATACAGTATAAGTTGCTAAAGTCAGTAAAAAAAACTAATTGGCCATATCGGCAGGTTAGGATGTTGGAGTGGGAGGCAAATTCTCGTCCAGTCGAACATAAATGAGACAGAAAAGACTTAGCACTAAGATTACGGTGCTTGTGAGTTGAGACCACTATATGGTCCTTCAGGACCCGCTGCCTGAGGCGGATGAAGATGGGGCGCGATCTGATTAGAGATGGTATGATGATTTGGTGACACGGTGAGCAAATTCCATGTTCGACGGCACAATGGGCACACCGATGAATTTGGTAAGTTTCTGGCTAACCGCAGATGTTACTTCTCGCTTCCCATCTCAAACAAAATAACCTCAATTTTCTGAATTATAGACCATTGGTGCTGTTTTAGGGTCTCCTTCCAGGAACTTTGATAGATTGTTGGTTCATGGTGTCCTTAGGGTTTTATTTTCATCCTTGATACTTTAGAATTCAGATAGTAAATCGTTTTTTCATGTCCACAATTTCTTTTCGCAACTATCATATTTATTTCTCATAAAAGGTAAGATTTCCTGGTAGCCATTGCATCGAGTTCTAACCGCGTCGATCTGTTCAGATAATCCATTGACGCAAGATTCTACAACTAGTCTAGTCTCCTGTCTATCGGCTTTCAGCATCTCTTTATTGCTTTAGTTGGTACCGTAAGATGATGACGGTAATGTTTTCTTCCGCAAAGTGACGTTACTACTATTACTAATACCACATTTATTACATTTCGGGGTGCACTCTTGACATTTCCATTTACGCTTACTCTTTTCATTCAAACCTTTACTTTTTAACTGCCTTTAAACACATAAAACAGCATTTGAGCCTCCACGCGAATATTCCTTCATGTTGTGATAACCAAGAAGTAATTTGCAAGGTTATTTGATAAGCATTTTTAAATAAGGCTCGAGCAAATTGTGTACTCGTTCCGAGTAGACTTGCCGTATCTGCCGCAGGCGCTCTGTTAGCCACCGCTATCGGCTCGGCGAGGAATAGTTTTGAGGTTAGCCACCGTCACCGCGATCGCACTGCGGATTGTCCTAGGACACGGCATTGGCAATTTACAATATTTCAAAAATGTTCTTGCTTCTGCTCACTGGTCCGTGAATGAAGTTTTTAGTAGTGACACAGCCGGTAAGCAACAGGTTTTCCGACTGTGTAACTACTTAGAGGGTTTTACGCTCGTATAATTCACTTGTAAAAAGGTACACTTAGAATTTTGAATTATATTTAAAGCACGTGTTAACATTGTTTACGCTTAGACTGTCGATCGAATGGTGATCGAATGTGTGTGCTCCGATTCACATTTACACGAAAAGCGACATTGAATACCTATACAAGTTGGCGTCAACATAGACACGCAGCATACATATTTGTACAACAGCGATATCAGATATCTGGTTCTTTGATTCTAGGAGCGATTGTTTTCTCATCAATATCATAGTAATATCATAAAAACCGTAGAAAGAATGTCAGGTTAAAGTTGAAAACTTAAGAACCAGCTACCGAAAACCATCATTGATGCACTGACCTGGGCGTTAGCCAAGTTGTCGACAGCGATGGCGAGAAACACGTTGAGCAGCGTATAGTTGCCAAACAACACGAGAATAACGAAGTAAAGGGAGTACAGCATGCCATAGTTTTCGATGCCGCCTTGAGACTGGATGCCGTCATACATGACTTCATTCCAATCTTCGCCAGTGAGGATCTGAAATTAAATATGGTTTATAGAAATAACAAGGCAACGACACACTAAGTGGATCTACAGTAGCCTACTTACTTATTATTTTCAAAATTGTTTCGTTTCCAAATCTGGTATTTTATAAGTTCAGTTTTAAAGAGTGATATATCTATTTGATTTAAATACAAAAGTAGGTAATAACAGCATTTACTGGACGTGAAAATAAAGTAATGGCTTCATTTTGTTTCATCAAAACTCAAACATGTAAGTGTACGTGAAACATATTATTGGTCAGTAGTTTCGTTTATCGTAATTTTATTAGTAACTTTGTACTGTTTGTTTTCCGATTAATAAAGAAAAATGTAGGTAACATCATTAATTATATTTCTAAATCGTGTTTATTGCCATGATAATTTAAATTTGGCGCGTTAAGTTTGTACTACACATGATATAAACGATTTCTTACCTGGAAGACTGTAAGCAACGCAATGGGAAAAGTGTTGAAGTTAGTGGGTGGAGTGCCATCATCGAAGTTGAACTGGCCTCCGAACAACTGCATGCCGAGAAGTGCGAATATAAGAATGAACAGAAACAACAGGAACAGCAGAGAGATGATGGATCTCATGGAACTAAGAAGAGATATCACCAGGTTTCGAAGTGATGACCAGTATTTTGTGACCTGAAAAGAGACAGAAAATTGAATTCAAGCTCGTACGGACATTTTACTGTCATATTGTAAACATACTGCGGACCTACCAGACCCTTGAATCCCACAGGGCCTTTGGAAGCACAAAAATATCATTTAACAAAGTCTTGTTTGCGTAAACTTTCACAAAATACCAATTTGATAGCTATGTGGTTTTGACTGTCTCGACACTTCAAAATGGGAAACGAGTTTGGTTTACATAGTTTATTAGCCCCATTTTTAAAATACTTGGTTACAATGCTAACACTTTTTACCGCCTCAGTGGTCTAGTGGTTCACCTTCCGATGTCAGATCCAGAGGTCCCGGGTTCGATCCCCAGGGGAGCATAATATTGTGCTTGGTTTGGTTGGTGGTACTATATTTAAGTCCGCGTGGCAACAACTTTATGATTCCGGGTGAAGTGCGCTTCCACGTTCGGCCTTATCCTAACTTGTAACCAGATGAGAAAAAGGCCAAGCTCTTCCCCGTCATTATAATAATAAAAAAACTTTGAATAAAAGTAAAGTTACTCCAGAAATTAGGACAGACCTTAAATATCCTCAGCAGTCTCAAAGCTCTCAACACAGACAGGCCAAAAGATCCTCCCTTCACCTCCGACCAGACTACTTCAAAGATCGAGCCCGTAATGACCACACAGTCGAACTTGTTGAATGAAGACTCGAAGTATATCCGCGGGCCTAGCGCGTACATCTTCACCCACATCTCCATCATAAACAGACCAAGGAACACAAATTCGGCATAGTCTGAAATTAAAAAATAATGTTATCACTTGGAAACACTCATAACTCTTTGCAACAGATGCCGCGGCTTTTTTTTATTTGATATTTTTTTTGCTAAAATATTAGAAACTGAATATCATCAATCTGAATTCTATTGAAATTTTCATTGTCATCATTACAGTCCGTAAACGCCCACTGTTGGACATGAGCCTCTTCCAAAACGGGAGGGGTTTGCCATCATCACCACGCTTGGCAGGCGGATTGGTGATTGCTGTATTGGTGTTACGTACTCAGGCGGATACTGCTGCCCATCGCCAAATCTTAGTAAACATCGAACAAACTAACAAATGAAATAATTCGTCGTAAGTTGAAATTAAATGAAAATTTGAATCGAAAATGGAAATGAAAATGATTTGATAACAACAAACATTACAGTAACACATTTAAATTATACAAAGAAGTGATGTTCCTGGTTTTGAAATTAATCCTTGACAACAAATGAAAAAATTCGTCGAAGTTGAAATGAAATGAAAATTTGAAATGTAAATGAAAATGGAATTAAAATTATTTGATAACAACAAACATTACAGTAACACATTTAAATTATATAAAGAAGTTATGTTCCTGGTTATGAAATTAATCCTTGATAACATTGGTTGGGTACCATTGTCACCATCACGGTTTAATTTAAATTTAGGATTAACTATGACAACCTGTGTGATGGCGTACTAAGTTTAACTTACATAAAAATGAGGTAAGCCACGGTGGCTGGTGATAGTGCTCTACAGCAACGCATATTGTATTGAAGAGCACGAGCACGATGACGAACCAGTAGAACCACTGGGTCTTCACCGTGTGCCGGATCCAGAAACGAAACCTCTTCTCTGCTCGCCAGAAGTTCGCATGCTTCCCAGCTGTTCTTGATTTGCTCTTTAGGAAACCTAAAATAAACATATACACGTTTAAAAATACTGGTTATAGTACGAAAATGCAGGGTTTATCGTTAACCCATGTTCTAAGACAAATTTCTAGCAGTAACGAAGAGTTTTAGGTACGAGTTGATACTTTCAAAAGGCAATTTTTTATGTTCATCATTGTGATTTGTTACGTCTAGTTTACTGCTTGATATTTAGTACTTAGTAAAATGTACAGCTTTCGCAGGGATAATTACTGTTTTGCTAAACATTGGGATAGTAGCTTACATAGCGAAGTAGAATGATCTTCATGAGACAGTTGCAAAATGTTGCCTTTGAAATTCATTCTGAATCATGTTCTGACCTCTTAGCTGATGATGATGAGCGGGGTTATACATCCATCTATCACAACTAGCATTTACAGCATTCTAATAGATACAGAAGCACCTTAGATTTTGTTGGTACTCAATATCTTTCCAACCACCATCTTTTTAGATCACACGTATCTCGGAAGCCATGTTTTAGGGTAACTTTTTGCACTACTGTTTTTGGGAAATATTTTGGAAAGTAGCTTTTGCATGACTTCAGGCTTTAATTTCGCTTGTTTGATCTCCGTGAAATCTGTACAAGTAAAACTGGCAACATTACGGAATCCATGTGCTAAGCTGTTAGTTATTTGAAGGATCGGACAAGGGTACTCTAAATCTATGACTAGACTATATTGTCTACTTAGATGAAAAGGAATATTCTACCAGAATCACTCTTGATCCCATACCTTGCTTTTTCTTTGGAACTGTAAACAACCAACACACAAAATAGAGTACGATACGAAATGGAAAAGAATGAAGGTCATGCAACATTTTTGAAGAAACCAAATTGCGGCTACGACTCAAAAATTGAAAAAACAAACAAATGATAAATATCCATTTAACTTTGAGGTATTTTAATCGGTACAGAATTTGAAACAATACTCATGCGTCTATAAAATTTGAATCGACTTGGATATGAAGGACATACAAAAACGAATGTACACGTATTTGTAAGAATATCAATGTACTGACCGTCGTCCCCGCAGTCTTCATCTTGTTCTTCTTCTTCTGTATCTGTGCTTTTACTTTTCCCTAAGTTTTTTAATTTCTTTTTTGCTGCTGCTCTTCTTCGAGCTAAAGTAAGAAAAGTTTCTTTGAGTCATAATGTTTATAGATATTTTTTAATTTCAACAATCATTTTCTATCCTAATCAATGGCATTAGCTTAAACGTTTTGATGTAATTGATTTCTTACCTTCTATTATGTGCATTTTTTCTTCTTCTGTTGTTCTTTCTTCAGCTAAAATTACTTCTTCTGCAATCGAAAGACGATCAGTGTTAATATGACTAATAGGTATACATTATCTAATCTATGCCTATTTATTCAGAAGTAGGTAGTTCCAAATTTGTTTCTCTAGTTATCAAATATCAAAAGGAAGTTTTGTGTTTGACTACTTCCGGCTTATTAACTATACAAAGATAACTCTGAAAACTGGCGCCTACCATACAGATTTGCTGGGCATCCAGCAAATCTGTACGGGAGGCACTAGCAAGTTCTTCATTAATAAATAGAATATCATCTTACCTGCTTTACAAATCCACTCAACATAACCATTGAGTTCTTTCTCTAACTGCTGCTGTCTTCTTATTTTAAGAAATTCTTGTCTATTTTCTACTTTCTCTCTTTCTTTAGCGAACTCACTGTAAAAATATATGATAGCGATACTTTGCATTCTAGCATACAAATTCATAGCATTTCAAATTGAGCTGTCACACAGTTGAAGACATGAAACTGAGCAAAAAGTAAGGAAACAATACTGGTTTAAAGATTCCCTGATTTAAAGTAGAATTGTATGTCAGTCAGTGTTAGCTTCAAAAATCAAAGTAATGTTATGTTAACATTTAGCTGCATCTAGCTTAGGTATAAAGTTGTTTTCTTATTTTTAAGAAACACATTCAAATCCAAATTTGATAGCCAGTAAGTCTACTCTAGCTCGAATCACACATAGAACCTGCTTCGGTAATCCAGCTTAGATAGCCCGAGAAGTCTGCATTGAAAAGCCGCTCTGTCCTCTCTTTCAGGAACTGGGCTCTTTTTTCTACTCGCCCCCTTTCGTTTGAAAACTCTCTGAATTGAAAGATATACTATTATTGCTATTCAACATGGCAATAAAGCCAATCTCTCGTCTCGCTTTCGTCTGATACTGGTTTGGATCAGTTGAGGTACCTATAGACCGTTGGTAACGGTACTTGCGTAACTTGACTTAATCCTCCTTAATTCCTTAATCCTTCTTTAAAATATACATATTATTTCTGTATTAAGAAATTTAAATAATTATGGAGATGAGTCATATAGGGAGATGAATCACTATTGTTATATTTTTAATATTTTTTTGGCAACTAATAACATACCTATCTATTAATATCAAGGCTGAGGGTTAATCTCTTTGTAATAAAGGATTAACTTGAGAGTTGCCACGGTAATATGCTCTGTAAAATTAACTTATGTATCATGTTTATGTGTGTATGATTTCGTTTTTCATTTTGAAGAGATAGGGAAGAATATAAAAATTATCTTTTTTTTATTTTATTGTTCGACGGGGAAGCGCTTGGCCTTCATCTCACCTGGTAACAAGTTAAGATAAGGCCGAAGGTGGAGGCGCACTTCACCCGGAATCCTCAACAAACTGTGGAACTGGCTATCTTTCCTCTGAATGCCGGAACACAACCATTTTAAAATTGTTATTGTGGCGTCAGAATTTGGTAAGATGGTGGTAGCTAGCCAGGCGGACGTCAACGAAGTCCTACCACCAACCAAACCAAGCACAATGTATTGTACTCCCCATGGGGATCAAACCCGGGACCTATGGATCTGGAATCGGTGGGTTGAACCACTAGACCACAGAGGCGGTTAAGATCTGTGGAAAAGTGGTAACGAAATCTGCAGTTACTTGCTAACACAGTCTTTTATTGACGATAGTTCAGTGTTGAAACTAATTGTTAGTAAAGATGGTAATTAATAAGTTAATTAACTTACCCGCTAAGGACACCAAGAACTAAGTTGAGCATGAAGAATGAACCCAATACTATGAGAGGCACAAAATAGATCCAATTGAACGCACTACCCAACGCGTCATTCGTCTGAAAAGAAAAGACAAGTATGATTACCAACATGTTCAGACTTTGTTTTTAACCCGTCTTTACAACAACAATACCTTACTTTAACAGGCTCTTCGAGGATTGTCCTATGTGATTGCTACTCAATGCGTGGATCTTACAAGGTTTACCTACCTACTACGGGGTAGTCAGAGGCACAAAAACTTGAAAATCTGTTAATTTAGCTTTTTTTTACTGTACGACGGGGAAGCGCTTGGCCTTCATCTCATCTGGTTAAAAGTTAAGATAAGGTTGAAGGTGCAGGCGCACTTCACCCGGAATCCTCAACGATTGAGAAACTGGTTATCTTACCTTTAAGTGCCGGAGCAAAACAATTTAGAATTGTTGTTATGGCGACAGACTTGGGTAAGATGGTGGTAGCTAGCTAGGCGGACTTAAAAAAATCCTACCCTCCATCAAACCAAGCATAATATTGAACCCCCTGGGCTTCGAACTCGGGATCTCTGGATCTGATATCGATGGGCGAACCTCTATATATGTATACCACAGAGAAGGTTACAAAATATAAATTGTACAAATGGTTTTTACCCAATAAAGGATAGCGGTCCAACCCTCCATAGTGATGCACTGGAAGACGGTTAGCATGGCATAGCCGATGTTATCGAAGGAGGTGATCCCTCGATTCGGGCCCTGCCAATGCTCCAAGCACGTGCTGATCGTGGCATTGCAGACATTGGCCCCGTACGGTGCCAGTGCCAGGTCGTCCGCGTTGCACGGCGTTGGAGAATCATCGTCGCCAGTTAACGGTTCCCCTGGAAATTAAGTATTACATGGATAAAATATACAGCAACATATTTAGTTACACTAATACTCCCGCAACACCGGAGAGTCTCCCGCGACACAGGCGAGTCTCCCGCGACACAAGCGAGTCTCCCGGGACACAGGCGAGTCTCCCGCGACACAGGCGAGTCTCTCGCGACACAGGCGAGTCTCTCGCGACACAGGCGAGTCTCCCGCGACACAGGCGAGTCTCCCGTGACACAGGCGAGTCTCCCGCGACACAGGCGAGTCCTAGTGCGGGGTCAATTATAGTAATTCTAAGGAAACGTTACACTTTTTATTGCGAATAAATATTTGTAATTGTTTTTATACATAATATTCCTTAGTTAGAATTTAATCAGTGGAAATTGTTGAAGTTTTTTACGTCGTTTCTAAAATTATATGAATCGTAATCGCAATGCAGTCAATACAATACAATATTATTTATTGAAAACCAAAGGTTATCAAATTATGACCCAAATATAATGAAAACACAACATATACAGAAAAAAATACCTGTTTCATGTCATCAAACAGTACAAGGCCCTTATTTGCTATGAGATAGGAGATTCTTTGCAAATGACCTGTGTTGTTTTAACGTGTTTTACACGACGATACCACGGAGATATCGTAACTAACTCGCGTAATGTCACTTTTGATCTAGAGTAACTATATATATATATGTATATACTATGATAAATATGATAATATAATATAGTTTGTTCCTGAAATCCCGAGGGAGTTTCCCAAAATCCTTTCTTAGTGCTACCCTGATAATTTCAAATTTCTAGGACCTCTGGTTTGGGCTGTGAGTTGAATGTCAGCCAGCCAGCTACACGACGATTTTACATATATTAAGTTATCACTAACTGAATTTTGAATAAAATAAAGACGAGAAGTCTTAAAATAATCGATACTAAATTCAATCTAGAAAAATAGTACAGTACTTACTTATATCTTCTAAATTATAACAAGTCTTATGTAGCGCCCCCGAATAGAACTCGAGGCCGATTATGGCGAAGATGACTATAGCGAAAAGCACCAGAAGGCCGATCTGAAGCAATGGCGCCATCGCTTTGATAATCGACTTCAACACAACTTGTAGACCTACACAGAAATACCCAGTTAATAAACACGAATACAATAACCATCATCAAAAACACCAAATAAAATTATAATAAGCTATGGTTTTTATAAGGAAACATAGGGACAAAATGTCAATGATAAATTGTGAATTCATATTTTATTTACCGGTTCAAATAAAATAATTTCAGAAGTTTACCCATAAAATTAAAATGTATACTTTCCAAAACAATTAATTAGGCTTGGTAGAAAAATTAAAATCATCCATTTTAGTTGAAACAAGTTTTAGTTTTCTTTTAATTTAAATAGTAAAGTCTAAGGTTTAAAAATCTGAGATAACAATCTATTACGTTAGATTCATTAATGAAAAGTGAGATAAAAATCAATACAGAAAATGAACGTGCAGAGAAATGGTAATTTACCGTTGCATATTTTACAAAAGTAGAGGGAATCGCAAAACAATCATTTTAATAGAGAAAAACTAACAATTGTATTCTTTTTTGAAGAGCTTCAACAGTTTTCGAATCGATAAGCGTAAGGAAGGAGGTATAGATTTTTGAGAAACTAACAAAATGTTGTTGATGTTAATATTGATCGGAGTAATTTGTGATGCAGTTATAAATTGACTTTTTATCAGTGAAATTAACATGAAAATGTAATTCTCTAACAAATTGTTGCCTTAATTTTTACTGTAACAAACGTTTTGATTTGTTCCTACATTTCATTCAATTAACTGTTTCAATTACTCATTTAACCCAAATTTATTGTAAAATCATGTGATGAGGTAAAAAGGTTAGATGTAAAGGCATGTAAAGGTTAAGCTAGCCTTTTTAAATGTTTAATTTTTTTTTTATTCCATATTCATACAAAGTTAATTAAACATTTTACACATCTAAAACCTTTACAGGTTTAACTACGACGCACAAAGCTCCTTTCATAGCTTATACTTTTAGGTCTTGTACAGAGTATAAACATTTTAATTAACAAAAAACATAGTAGGTGCTTATAATCTACAAATCTTTACAATAATATGCGCAAAGTTATAAACAAGGAATGTAGATAGCTTAACAACCACACAACATTCAATTGTGTACAATAAAAATGAAATTGACCATAAACATTAGATATTCATTTAAAACTATCTCAGTTTACCGACATTACTTTATGTTTTTTTATCTAATTATCTTGATTTATGAGCTTTGGATATCTTAGCGTTTTTTATATTATCGCGATTATGATACCTACATAATTAATGACAAAAACGAGTACCGAATACGTTTTGGATATCTTACTTTAATCGAACAGCCTTGAACGAGAAGGTACGGAGACATCATCGAGAAGTAGGTAGGTACATACATATGCAACGGCAAATTCTAGTGGCACTACATAGACTAGCTAAAAATGTTCTAGAACTCACTAGGAACGCCCGAAACTAGTTTAAGAGGCCTCAGCACCCTAATGGCACGCAAGGTTCTCAAGTCGACCCCTTGAAACACCGGATACTGCGTGATGACACTGCCAAACACATATCACTCTATACTATAGCTGGAACTAGCAACTAGCTTAGAAACAACTACGAGGGAGATGCTCTCACATTACATTTAACCACCTTACCGATCGACAACTGACCATAGGTATCGCGATTCAAACTCAAACGTTACAGTGTGCTTAGTGCGTTTTCTACTTACTCGAACGCGTTTGCGTTTACCGCGATTTGTATGAAAAATAATACCTATCCTGCATTCACGGTGAGCAAACGCGGATCGAGTAAATTTCGATTGCAACTCGCACTAGGCACTCCAGTCTCTTTTACCAGATTTAATAAAAAATCGATTGCAAGAGCAAATCCCTGAAAATGTTATCCAAAATTGAGTAGCTACAATCTATGTCACATTATTATTTGCTAATCATATTAAATTATACACATTTTAATCTAAGAATACCAGTTATTCACACCTATGTCTTCATTAGCTAAGTTTTTACTTATTAGCTTTCGTATTTGAAGTACTTTTACGTAACAAAAACAAATATTACTTAACTATGCAAAAACGTAGCCGTCAAAAATACATTATACATTATTCAAATCACATTAGTCACACACAAAAAATCTATTCAAAAAATCGAGATTACGATTCTACATTGTTGTTACTAGATGAAATATCAAAAAGTACTATTGTTCGATGTTCTAGCGTTATTTTAGCTACTGTTTAAAAAGTTTAAGATTGGAAAACATCTAGCGTGAACTTTCTATAACAAATAAAGTTAGGTATCGTATGAACGTTTTCCCTATTAGTGTGGATTACTTGGTATCCGTGAGACGAGCTTCAGCGGGCGCAGCACTCTGAACGAGCGCAGCATCCGCAGGTCAAAGTCCACGTTGGATTCGGCGAATACCGTCATCGACCTAGTTTTGTTAGCGCAAAATCAATATGGCACTTCCACCATCAATAACTACCATTGCACTTGCACTTCTACCACGTACACAATTACTGGTTTCTTTGCTCTACAAACGAATTGTACCATCTCATATTTAAACCATTGAGAAAGATTTTATCAACAAATCCGTTGGTTGAACAAAGGAACACAATATTTGAATGATGATACTTTTGTCAACATAATTATTATATCAAATTCTAAATCATGAACAGTTGAACTTTGGTCCGAGGCACAGACTTTTCGTAGTCTTTTACATACTAGATGCCTATTTATATGTTCTATGAATTTTCGTGTAACCATACAAAGGCCAATTAAAGTTTTAAATACTACAAGAAATAGTCGCAATAATAATGCCATTTTGGACAATAGTACATTCCTTTTGCAAAATAAACGAACAGCAACAAATTGATAACAACCTTTCCATAATTATGTTATTTTCCAAAAAAATTGTCAACATTTCAGAACATCTGTCCGCTTATTTTGAGGAAAACTATAAATATCATAGCACGCTAATAACTAACGGAGGATTGATACTCACCCAGTTAATACTACGAAAAAATCCATGATGTTCCAAATGTTCCTAAGATACGATCCCTTGTGTAAAACCAAACCTAATGCTAATATTTTTAACGACGCTTCTACACAAAAAATGCATAAAAAGTACATTTCTGTGTTTTCCTGAAACAAACGAAAAACATACATTAGATACAGTAGACAAGGCAACGTGGATGAATTTTAAACTCAGTTTCCTTTGCCTTAACTTTTTAACCCAACATAAGACGTCATTGAAGAAAGTTTATGAGAAGTCATTTAAATTAAAAACTAAGTCTATTTACAAATGTTATAATGACACAAGAATTCACAAAACGCGACTAGACTCGATCCAGCATCTTTTCCTAAAACCGGAAACGCTTTAACCAATAGAGAAACGAGGGTCCTGTCGGAGTTTCTGAATTTTTGTGCTAAACTCAACTCAGTTTAAATGTTTGTTTGTTATTTTTTATGTTAATAAAACACAGTAAATTTTGTGACCAAGTGCAATCATATGAAATTATAATAGAACTAAGTCTTTTCTAAAAATATGCCTCAAACACCCTCAAATATAACTAACACAAACTTAAAAAAACGAGCATTATTGTTGTAATAAAATCTCTTCTTGGTTGGACTTGAGACCCACTAGTAAAGACACCACTAGCCTACGATTGAATAAAATAAAATAAAATAGACAGTACGAAAACATCCCTTGATTATGTAACAATGTATTTTATCAAAAACTACTATATAATATATAGTACTATATTATAGTGACGCAACTAAGAGGACAAACCGGAGTTTAAAGTAAATTAAAGTAAAGCAGAAAAGGACGGAGAAGTAAGATTTAACTTACCAAATTCTGTGCTAAGATGGTCTTATCGCCGTTTGGCAAATGCTCTTCCAGCGCCAGCACCACGCAGTTGGCGATGATGGTAAGCAACACCGCGTACTCAAAGGGGGGCCACTCGATGATGAACTTTGTATACCTGGAATTAGAGAACATTTTCTTTTGAGAGATGTCAGTATGAACTACCTAATCCGCTCAGCTTTACCTTCATTTAATTTGTTCCTAGTACGATGTGTATAGTAGTAAATTAGCTCTAACCTCTAATTTTGCCTGGATAAGAATGAGAACATTTTTTTTTTGTATTACACGATGGAAAGGTGCTTGGCCTTCATCTCATCTGATTTTTTCAAGTTATGATAAGGAAGGTGGACTTCAATCCTCAACAAACTGAGGAACTGGCTATCTTACCACTAAATACCGGAACACAATAATTGAAGAATTGTTTTTATGGTGAAAGAATTCGGTAATATGGGTGGCTAGCCAGGTGGACTTAAACAAAGTCCTACCACCAACCAAACCAAGCATAATTATTATACTCCCCTGAAAATCGAACCTAGAACTTCTGGATCTGACGTCGTTGGCTGAACCACTATACCACAGAGGCGGTTAAATATATTCTTGGGCAAGTATGAAGTCTACAAAAAGCGAGTTTTCCTATGATATGCATACAGCTCCCTTTTAGAAGGAGTCTCTTAATTGTTAGACGATGAAAATAGACGCTGATAGCACATTACTATTTATATTTTTACCACTTTAAATCTCTTACTGCCAAAGATTACCTTGCCCTGCCAGTACGTATTGTAAAAGATAAATAATAAATATGCGGTCCATTCGCGATGAAAATATATTAACGCGCAGCCGGGAGTCGACAAAATAACAAAAACATGCTCGGATAAATTTTTCAGCTAGTAATTAAATTCAACAAACGGCAGGTTAAACTAAACATACGCAAACAATTAGTGATTCCATAAATATTGATCGACAATAGAGTATTTACGTAATCAACCACTTCAGCCGATGCACGTCAGCTGGCTGGTGTGTGCTCAAATAATACATCTACCTACTTATGTACCCACGTCACAAGTGCTGTTTAAGCTACTAAGCAAATGTATATTTTTTGATGAAATTAGGGATTATTCTCTAATTTCATCCAGAGTGTGGTAAGATGTCTAGATATCAGTCCGATAGCATTTATCGTACGACGGGTAAGCTCTTGGCCTTCATCTCACCTGGTTACAAGTTGAGATAAGGCCGAAGGTGGAGTCGCACTTCACCCGGAATCTTCAACAAACTGAGGAACTGGCTATCTTACCTCTGAATGCCGGAACACAACATTTTTTTTAAGTATTGTTATTATGGCGACAGAATTAGGTAAGATGGTGGTAGCTAGCCAGGCGGACTTAAATAAAGTCCTACCACCAACCAAACTAAGCACAATATATTGTACTCCCCATGGGGATCGAACCCGTAACCTCTGGATCTAAAATCGGTGGGTTGAACCACTAGACCACAGAGGCGGTTATCTGGTCCAAGTCATCACGGGTACTCAACTCCGGACTGATGAAGTTGATAATGTCACAACCAACATTGGTATTAATATCCTCATTTCCACTTATCCATATAACCTCATTCTTTCTTATCAATTTTATTTACTTCACACATACACATCGACTGCCCATTAGTGTGCATAAAGGACAGAGCCTCCTCCAAACCGGAGTGGTTTTGCCATAATCACCACGATTGGCAGTACGATTGGTGATCACAGTAAAGGTATAGATAGTACACATAAGGAAGCTGCTGCCCTTAGGCGGCTTTTAAGACATCCATGGGGTGAGAAAAATCGATTCTTAAGTCGCTACCGCCACGGCAAAATCACCGCGACGGCAAATTAATTTACTTAAATTTACTAAATCTTTATTGAGTAACATATTCGTCATTAATGACCAATGTGAACTAAAATGTTTTTTTTGTAGTTCACTAACCGACAAACCAGGCTGTCCGCCTAGTTGGTCGGTTGGTATTTTTTTTTTCTTCACAAGACAACCTAGCCAGTTTGTTCGTTAGTAATTAACATTTTTATTAGCAACCGACCACCAATTTTTATTTAATGGTTTGTTGGTTGATAATATGTAAACACCTAGTGCTTATATATGAGCGGGCAGCAAGATTATGAATTGTTATTCCTAATGAAATCAAATTAAATACGTTTATTAATTCAGACACTTACATCCATATCAGAGTTTTGATTGAGTAAACATACATGGTCAAAAATACAATATTATTTTTCACATAGGTACACAAAATACAATTAATTTAGTTTATGTAATAAATTTGTTTAGGGCAAGGGTTTATAAGACTAGACATCCAATGCCTTTGCAGGCTACTGCAATGTCTGTCTGCCAGAACACATAGCAAGCTATTGGTGCTGCCCAGCATCCTGTGTCTGACGAATGTTATTTTATGCTGAACAGCGAAGAACTACTTAATACTCTGTCTTACGCCACATTCCAGCCTGTACGTGTCCGATACTTCACCCGCCCACCTAACAAAGTTGTCTTGATGTGCGTACCATGCCTGAACAAACTAACAGCCTCCTGCGGCATCCCAGCAGTCGACAGTTTTTTCCACAGTAGCTGGTATGACACCAGGTCGAATGCCTTTAATAAATCGAGAAAGCATCCGAATACTGTCATCCCCCGTTTGATATAGTACGTGATGGTCTCCTTGAGGGCATAGAAGGCACTCTCTGTGGAGAGCCCAGCTCTGAAGTCGAACTGAGCGTCGTGGAGCTTCAGGTGTTTACCCAACTGTTTATCAAGGAGACCATCAAGCACCTTAGCCGTTACTGTAGCCAATGATATTGGTCTGTAATTGTTCTTATCAGAAGAATCACCTGTCTTGTTTTTCACAATTGGCACTACTACAGTACGCATGAGATTGGCAGGCATGTAACTATGCTTAGTACACAAATTAAAAAGCAAACTAAGAACACGAGGCAGATGCACTCCAGCATGCGGAAGGTGCTCGATGCTGAGCCCGTCGTGACTTGGCGACTTACCATGTCGCACAGATTTAACAATATTGTTTACATCACGAGCAGGGAAATAAACAAGTGCCTCATCACAACGAGTGTGCCCCGTTGTGATGAGGCCTTCACACCTGAACTTGAGGATGTTTTATTATTTAATGGTAATGCTTTTATTTTAAATTGCGGTATAAAAATATTTTCTATATCTTTGTGGCCCCTAGTACCACACACACTAACTAATTTTGAAAAATATGTTTTCTGATGTTAAGCAATAATTTTTCAAATATTTCCTAGCCTCCCTGTGAGCCACACTTACATGTAAATTCCACCCTACTACTTTATTTTTATTAGTACAGTGCTTATTTTTATGTGTTTTAACGGCTGCCTCTGAAAAAATACTAGTAATGTTACAATTACAATTTTGAAAAAAACACTGTCTAAGCTCGTCAGGAAAATCCATGTCACGAAGCCTACTATTACAATAATTACTATATTCATTAATTTGATGTGCATGCCCTAAGATGCTAATTACATCTTACGGGAAGTCAAATCAGGCAATTTAATTAATGCTTTGGTAAATTGTGTACGCCTAGGCAATGTCTATTAAATGACTACGACAGTCAACGCCATGCCTGCAAGGTGACTACGAAAGTCTACGCAATTTCTACGAAGTGACTACGAAGGTTTACGTAAAGTCTACGCAATGTCTACAAAGTGGCTACGAAAGTTTACGTAACGTCTACGAAGTAGCTAAGACTGTCAACGCCATGCCTGCAAGGTGGCTACGAAAGTCTACGAAGTGGCTACGAAAGATTACGTCAAGTCTACGAAGTAGCTGCGACTCTCAGCGCCATGCCTGCAAGGTGGCTACGAAAGTCTACGCGATGTCTACGAAGTGGCTATTATATATATTTTAATTTGTTTTATAAAACCCATGTTTTTTAACATGAATATGTGTTAATAAATGTTTGATAACGAACCGCACGTTGAGTGTCAGTGAAGCCAATAAATAACCAACCACTTTGTTACCAGTAATAATGATGACATATAAATTATTTCGCTCTCTAGTGGCGTTCTGATCTCGATTCCACAGTTTAATTATGCTCGTGTATCCCAATTTAAAATGTTAATGATTAAAAAAAATCACTGTGTATGTATTCTGATGTTATTCAAGCTTGTAATATATTTTTCTGACAACCAAGCCCAGGTTTAAATAGAAAGGTTGAGGTTAAAAATTGCAACAAAATGACAGTCATAGTTATAATACTCGCAACAAAGATAAACTCAGGATCACATCATATAGGTTACAAAAATGTAACAAGAGTTTTGTTGGCAACGTACGTTTCTACATGAAAATTCCTAGTGTGATTCTGGATTTATCCGAAAAAGCCTCAAGATTAATTCTTATAAGAAAGGTAGATTATACTATTGATTTTTTGTTTATTGTACGACAGGGAAGCGCTTGGCCTTCATCTCACCTGGTTACAAGTTGAGATAAGGCCGAAGGTGGAGGCGCCCTTCACCCGGAATCCTCAACAAACTGAGGAACTGTCTATCTTGCCTCTGAATGCCGGTACACAACAATTTTAGAATTGTTGTTATGGCGACAGAATTAGGTAAGATGGTGGTAGCTAGCCAGGCTGACTTAAACAAAATCCTATCACCAACCAAACCAAGCACAATATATTGTACTCCCCATGGGGATCAAACCCGGGACCTCTGGATCTGAAATCGATGGGTTAAACCTTTTTATTTTATTTACAGCCGTCTCTTATTTTCGAATAGTTTGTGTGTATTTTAGTGTAATTTAACTAAAATAACGTGACTAAGAGTTCCCTGTGATCCTACAGTATGAATAAATAATTGAATTGAATATCAAAATGTTATTTTAGGAAATAACTAAATTTTAATATGACTGTCTTAAGTTTAAATTGCAGTGAACATTTTGATTTTAGGAACTCATTCACTGAATACAACAAAACAAAATAGGACAAAAGCCACTTGTGTAGAGCACAATCTGTTTTTTTTGTCATTACATAACATTTTACTTAAATAGTTAAGATACTCTGCGATATATGCTTCAAAATATTATCCGATAGCCATGTAACCTACATGGCTATCTGCATAATATCTATGTATTTTTTATATATAAACAGCACCTAGACTGGTCTGTAATATACCCACGTAGCTTAAGTAAGAGAGTGTAAGAGCTATTTGCAGTTGTAACGTTATGCAGTGACACATTTTCTTGTTGTTCAGCCCAAATGCCGGCGTATTTTACAGGCGGTAAAATTAACGTGCACTCTATTTTGACGACCGACAGGTTTCAGTATAGAAAGCAAACATCTTCAGCTATCCATAACTCTAAACAAGTCATTTTAACGTAGATTAGTAGCCATGCAAATATATAAAAAAAAATCTACTACCTAACTACTTAATAGGCAGTGGTAGAAATCCGACCGTAAAAAATCTGAAAAATAGCATTTTGCATTTCATTTCGTCTTTCTATAAAATGATGAACTGTGACAATGCCAAATCTCATATTATGCGTATTAATAAATATAGATAGTATATGGCTTGTCCGGGGCGTGTGAATGTCTAAAGTTTACTTCTGATCATGGGCGTTTTCTAAGCGAAACACATTTTTTATTGTACGACGTGGAAGCGCTTGGCCTTCATCTCACCTGGTTTCAAGATATGATGAGGCATTTAGAGGTAAGATAAACAGTTCCTCAGACTGGTGAGGATTCCGGGTGAAGTGCGCTTCCACCTTCAGCCTCATCTTAACTTGAAAATCGGGTGAGATGAAGGACAGGCACAAAACCGTCGAAGAATAAAAAAAAAGTATTTAATACTACCTAGCTACTTAGTAGGCAGTTTGTCAGTATTGAGTAATCACTACCACACGAAGTGTGTTAAAGACACGATTTACAAAAAACCGTTATTCGCGTACATACCCTGAGGAACAACCTCAACATAATAGTGTTATGTTTTTTATGTATATAAAAATATTATGTTGACAAAAAAAATCTCAACTCGCGACGGGACTCGAATCCGCATCTTTTCCCCAAGCTTTTATAAACTTAGCTTAAAATTGGCGTTTGTTTAAAACACCTCCTGTACAAAATATCGGTAAGCTTTGCTGCATTCGGCTAATAATATTCCTTTGACCCGTCCTACATACATAATTTAAACCTTCCACTACGATGTACTTCGTGACGACACGATAATATTTCAATTGCGAGTTCTCAAAATGGAAACCTCGTACCCTGATAAATGTTTTCAGTGAGATTGGTAAAGTTTCACTGTAGAATGGATCTATAAATGAATACAAAGTTATTTAGAGTGTATCGAATGCGCTAGATGGCGCTGTGTGAAATTAATTTCCTGTAATAAATACTCATTTTTTGTGCGACTACAGCGAAAATACCGGCTTTATATATTTTTTTATAGTATGCTTGACCGTCAAGTTATGATAAAGCCGAAGGTGGTAGCGCACATGACCCGGAATCCTCAACCAACTGAGGAATTGGCTATATTACCTTTAAATGCCGGAACACAACAATTTAGAAACGTTAGTATGGCGACAGACTTAGGTAAAATGGTGGTAGCCTAAACAAAGCCCTAAAACCAACCAAACCAACCACAACATTGTACCCCCTGGGGATCGAACCCGGGGTCTCTGGTTTTGATATCGGTAGGCGAACCACTAGACCACGAGGCGGTTTATTCATCCATTCAATTTTGCATAATTATTTACGTACATTGAATTTTATAAAGCAGAATATGATTGAAGTGCATGCTATAAGTAAGTATGTGAAACGTATCTTGGTTGCACAATTAATCATGTCGCACGATGCTTCTCCAATTGACTGAAGTCTTATAAACCAAGGAACCAATGAAAACTATCCATTGATAAACTCATAATTATTGTTGCTATGAGTCATATTTTGTTAATAAACCTCACAGTCCAGCTGGTAGTATCTCTGCCTTTTGCGTTATAGGTAGTGGATTCGATTCAACCCGGGACAAACATTCGTGTCCTGAATATACATGTTTTTTCTGTGTTTTCTGTTGTATTGTATGAAAAGTAGGTATGTTTAGAGCTTTTACTTATTTGGGAAGTTAACAGTACACGATTAAAAAGATAATCCATAAGAAAAACAATAAAATCAGCGAAGTTTCCGCAGAAGTAGGTAAGTACACATATAAAACAGACGTAAACAAAGTTGACGTAAACATTGAAGAAATGACGACTGACTGAATTTTGGTAAATTAACTCAGTGCCTACGTAAACATAATAATATCTGATAAATTATCTACATTGTAAACAATAGAGAGAAAAAAACTACTCAAAGGACCACAGAAACACAGACAAAACAAATGCTTGACTTGTCTTATTTTTTCACGAATATATTAGGCACAAGCTTTGTGAGGATGCTAGATGGCGCTGCGTGATTTGTTTTTATCAAGTCATTGTCACGAATTTCACTTGCATAAACACAATGTCTCTCACGCCACCTACCGTTTTCATCCACCTTAATTAAGCTAACACATAACTGGATTTCATACAGAACACAACTTTGTTGTGGTGGAAAAAGTTGGTGCTATTTTACTCCGGCGGCCCACCCACGGGCTTTTTTGTTTCACATAATTATTACACAGTGGCGGGCAGAGAGAGGATGTGAAAGGACAAAGATCAGGCTCAGTGGCGCACCTTGAGAGACTTATGTCCAGTAGTGAACGGTGATGATGATGATGACATAATTATTGGCTGTTTTTTTTTATAATCAACAGATAAAAAAAACAAAGGATATCGCACACCTTACTCAGAATTAGAATCAGAATTTGATTTATAACTTATTAGGGCACACAATGTTTATAAACCATAGGATTTTTGACCGCCTCTGTGGTCTAGTGGTTCAACCCACCGATTTCAGATCCAGAGGTCCCGGGTTCGATCCCCATGGGGAGTACAATATATTGTGCTTGGTTTGGTTGGTGGTAGGACTTTGTTGAAGTCCGCCTGGCTAGCTACCACCATCTTACCTAATTCTGTCGCCATAATAACAACTCTAAAATTGTTGTGTTCCGGCATTCAGAGGTAAGATAGCCAGTTCCTCAGTTTGTTGAGGATTCCGGGTGAAGTGCGCCTCCACCTTCGGCCTTATCTTAACTTGTTACCAGGTGAGATGAAGGCCAAGCGCTTCCCCGTCGTACAAAAAAAAAAAAAATAATGCACGAAAGAAAAACTTATATACTCGTATAACCAATAAACATAAAATCGTAAAAGAAATAATTACAAAAAGAAACGAAAATAAAAAAACTTAGCACTGTGAATAGGTAAAACACATTCCTGCGGATGGTTTTATTGGTCTAAAGGTCAAGTCCGAGACCGACCGCAGGCTTCAAGCTACAACCGCAAACTGCAAGCGGCCCTACTGTTTTGTATGAATCTCTATGAAACTGATTCCTAGCGCTGCAACACTGCGGCTTACAGCCGCGGCGACAGTGAGTGGGCGTGGCGAGCGCACAGAGTTCACGCGCCAAAACGACGACTTTTTGGGAAGTGATACAGAGAAATTAATGAACATTGTTGCTGATCATCCATTCCTTTACGATACGTCCAATCCAAATTACCGAAATAATTTGGTCAAAGTTAAAGTGCGGAAAATGTGTTTTCTTTTTGGTATACTTGTTGTTCGTTATCATCTTCCTTTCGTAATAAAAGATACATTAGTAAACTATCGGTAGTGTAATGTACCGTTGTGACTGAGTCATTGTTTTATTCGTCGTGCAGCCGCGGCATGTAGCCAGCACTGCGGTCAACCAGCAGACTACGCAGCCTGCGGTCTCCGACTTGTACCTTAAGGTGACAAGTCAAAGTTGAAAGCGACTCAAGTCAATGATTATAAAAATCGTCAATCACTTCGAATTTGACTAACTAAGCAATTTTTTTTTGTCTTGTATGACTATTGAATCCTTAACTAATTGAAAGAAAAACACTCAGAATCAGTTTCATATTTTCCTTATGACAACCACTACACAAGGCTGCAATCCTTAAACACCTTTATGCGTCATTCATCTTCTCGTGGTACGGTACTTACAAGACGAGGTCAATTCAAGGCGAATTAATTCTCCTCTCCAACAAAGACCTCATGTTATTCCAGTCACCATACAACCTACGTACAATGCATAGGCGATAACAGTCTGTTGGCGTCTTTCACAAAAATATGAGTTCTGGTTTTAAATAGGGTTAGGTTTTTTTCTGATAATGGGGTTTTATTTAAATAAATTAACATAAACTTACCGTAGGTACGAACTAACAAGTAGCTAAATAATTTAATAATATCAAATTGATGATTATTTTGTAGATAGCCCAGTCGATCTTTGTCCCACCAGTGTTAGGTAAATATTAAATACTTCAAAGTTGCTTTGTTCTCACAAAATTGTTATCAACCAATATATTACCGATAGGCTTTAATTGACTGACCTTTCATTTGATACCAAAATTATAATCATGAAATATTTTATTGTATCACTCTCCCTTTTATTTTTTTATTCGCACCCCTCATGTTAAAATTATATAGCCTATAACACTCCGACAATTTGGAGGAAGCAAACGATCACGTGTCAAAATCCATCAAGTCATCTAGGCTGCAGAGCGTTACGATGAAATAGACACTACTATTTCTACTACTTTGGTCTCGTTTTTTCTACATTGGATAGAAAGTGACAAAAATAAAGTCATATCAAAACAAGAATGCTCCAAGAGGTCGTGGTTCTCCTTCTGGTCCTTGTTGTTAGAACATTCGCAACCAATACCCCATTGATGTCCACGGTTGGACAGAGCCTCCTCCAAAGATAGCTATGCCATTTGTGGTAATTACACTACAAATCGCATTAGGGTTCTTTTTAATACCCTTTTTAGTGTACGACAAAAAAGCGCTTAGACTTCAAGTCACCTGGTACCACCATAAGGCCGAAAGGTCCGAAGTTAGCAAGCACATTTCACCCGGAATCCTCAACAATCAGAGAAACTGGTTACCTCTAATGCCGGAACACAACAATTTAGAATTCTTGTCATGGCGACAAACTCAGGTAAAATGGCGGTAGCTAGCCAACAAACTCCTACAACCAAATCAAGCACAAATTAGTACCGCCTCGGGATTGAACCCGTTACCTGGGTCTGATACCGGTGGGCGGACCACTAGACCTCAGCGGCAGTTACATAAAAGGAAGCTGCATAATATTGAAACAAAATTACTTAATATTGAGAGCTTTGTAGCAACATAGATCTGGTTGGGGTGCTTGTTTACAAAATGCATAAGAAGGCCAAACAAGGTGCGCGTTTAATATTTATAAGGAGGCAATAGTCGGGCTCCCCCGCAAATGACTCGAGCTGCTCGCGGGAACTATATCATCTCAGGACGCGAGATTCGGGTAAATACAGTTTTTTAAAGCAAAAACTTCTTTAGGCGCTTTGGATATTTTTATGATGGGAAAAAAACATTGAACTAGCGACACTGTTACCAACACCTCTGTGTGGAAAAAAAACCATTGAACTCGCGACACTGTTACTGACACTTCTGTATATAAGTATCTATAGTGTAGTTTGAACTTTGAATACCCAAACAAGCACTAAATTTAAAACGTAATTATACAAAAATAAAAAAGAACTTCCAGAACTAGAAAACTACAGTCAGCATATTTAGTTCCGCTAACTGTCAATAGTTGGCGCTTTTGTAAACACCCGGCAGGTATAACACATTGAGATTCAAGTACCAACAATCTTAGCTGTTTCGTCAAAGATCGATAAACTTCAAGTTTTCCCTTCTGTTGGCACTCCCGTGACATCCACATTTTTTTTATTTAATGTTTAGATTTTCCATATATGTAAGGATATATGTAATATGTACTGTTCTAATTAATATATATGTAAGGTATACTGTTCTAATTATTTGGGTACACATACGTGTATGCGGTATATGTTAGCGATACCACGCTATTTATACTAACGATTTATATAATCACTGTTTCATTTTATTTACCTATTTTGTTCAAGGAAACTCCACAACCTTCAAACAAACAGATAACGTGGACCTGATTCGTTTCGATAGCTTATAAAGGCGTTGGGTCCAGACTTGGATTGTCAAGTACTTGCACAATTTCGTTTCGGGGTGCGCGTTTTGGGCTATCACAGGTCGGTTCTCTAGGTTAGCAATTTAAGATACTTGTTTTTCTCCAATGTTTGTCGTATTCTCTTTTTTTATGGGGTCATGGTTTTATCAATTATTGTAGGGGTTAGAGTGTTGGCGTACTTTTTGCCGAGATTAAAATTGGTGCCCGAAATATATCAAAATATTAGGTCCTTACATATGAAATTGGCGTTTTGTCGTACTGGCTACTTTGATCTTAAATATCTCCTATTTGGTTAGGAATTTCAAATTCAAATTTAAACAGCTATTTACTCATGCATTTGTGTTTCGAAAACCGTAATTCATTTGTTTTTTTCTCTTTTGCTTTTTTTTTCTGCGTCACTATTTTCACAAAATGGAAAACTTAAAATATCGCATTATTTACGAGTACGAGTTCCACCGTGGCACCAGTGCTGCAGAAACGGCTCCAAGGATTAATGATGTGTATGGTGGTGGTGTCGCAAAAGAAAACACGGTGCGTTTTTGGTTTCAACGCTTTCGTTCTGGAAATTTCGACCTGCAGAACAAGCCCCGTGGACGGCCGGAGACCAAGGTCGATAATGATGAATTGAAGGCTATTGTGGAAGCAGATCTATCGCAAACCACATCACAGTTAGCTGCAGGCTGCGGTGTTAGTGACAAAACCGTTTTAATCCACTTGAAGCAAATTGGGAAGGTGAAAAAGCTTGAAAGGTGGGTACCTCATGAATTGCGTGAAGCAAACCGACAAACGCGCGTCGACTGCTGCGTTACATTACTCAACCGGCACAATAATGAAGGATTTTTAAATCGGATCATTACATGTGATGAAAAGTGGATCCTGTACGATAATCGTAAACGCTCATCGCAATGGCTGAACCCTGGTGAACCAGCAAAATCTTGCCCCAAGCGAAAATTGACTCAAAAAAAGTTACTTGTAAGCGTTTGGTGGACTAGTGCCGGTGTCGTACACTATAGCTTTCTTAAATCTGGTCAGACGATTACGGCTGATGTCTATTGTCAGCAACTGCAAACCATGATGGAAAAGCTCGCTGTTAAACAACCGAGACTTTTCAATCGCTCTACGCCACTGCTGCTTCAAGACAACGCTAGACCACACACGGCCCAACAGACGACTACCAAATTAGAGGAGCTTCAATTGGAATGTCTAAGACATCCACCGTACTCTCCGGACCTTGCTCCAACAGATTACCATTTTTTTCAAAATTTGGATAACTTCTTGCAAGGAAAAAAAATCAATTCCGATGAGGCAGTCCAAACCGCTTTCAAAGATTTCATTGATTCCCGTCCGAATGGTTTTTTTAGTAAAGGGATCAATGAACTACCTATAAGATGGCAAAAGTGTATAGATAGCAATGGTACATACTTTGATTAATAAAATATATTTTAATATGAAAAAATTGCCTTTATGTTCCTCCCATACAAAACGCCAATTTCATATGTAAGGACCTAATATTTAAATATGCTAAATTAGAAAATAAAAAGATTTATAAAAGGAAAAATATCACCTGAATAATGTTTATGAAAGCTATGTTTTTTGATTATTACTATTCCCTACTACTATTTGATTAGAATTTTATTTTAATAAATATTAATTCAGTCAAATATTTAACTAAGGAAATGAAGTATTTATATTTTTAATTATTAAAAATTATCAATAGGTACCTAATGATAAAAAAAAATATACAAATAAGATTACGTATTACAAAGAAATTGGAAGATACAAGTATGTAATGTGGAAAAATCTTGAATTTGAAACTCTTAATTTTTAAAGCAGCGTTGAATTTAAGAGTATTGGTTGTTTGATTAAATAATTAGTATGAATAATTGAAATTAAAATTAAACCGATAGAGTACTGATAGATCAAAATCAGTGAATCTTAATATCTATACCCTTTTTCTATACCCTATTTTTCTATATCTTGATATATATACCTAACTATATCTGTATACATCAAATTATAATATTATTTACCTAAAACGAATGATACAAATATAAGGACACGGTACGACGTACAATGAGCGGCATTATTGTTAAAAGCGCCATCTCCTCGGTAACTTTGAAAGTACAATATATAAGGAACATTTTTTACCGCCATATAAGTAATCAAAGCAAATTCAGAGTGCATAGATGTTAACTCATTTGTCTACCTTTAATTTTATTGTCTACGCAAGTGGAGTGTGAACCGTCTACATATTATTATACAGTACCTACAGATTAATCTCATAATCCGATCCTAGAATATATACTTAATGGTTAATTAATAACTTGAAATGGGCAGCATCCGGAAGAACTTAACAGTTATATTGCCGACACGCCTGTCGATCGTAGTTAAATGGCGGATTCGCCCCATTGCACTCTTTGAAGGCAATAGACATCTTTGAGCTGTATTGATGTTGAAGAAGACAATAAAGTTTGCATTCGCGCAGCACAGATAGGTAGTCGAAGATGAAGGTTGCATGCTCACCTCCGAATATAGTTTTCGTCGGAAAATATAAAGAGTGAAGTGGGCCCAGGCGTAGCGGGCAGTTGCGCGCCGCCCATGGTATCAGCTGGCGCCGCGCGACTTTGCGCACCCGCCGCCTCCTGTGCTGCCGCCAACCTGGAATCACACAATGCCCATTTCAATACAAGCTCATTATGTTCAAATCTAGTCAAAATATTGCCTGATAACTTACATGACTATTTAAACTACTTAGATTAGGGTACACTTACGCATGGCAATCGTAATCGTGATCGGCAAAAGGGATTAATTCAGCTTTTGCTGAAGTTCCATTCCGCACAAGTACGTAACGAACTCCAGCGCTGGTTTTCAATAAACTCCTCTCGATTGGATGGTCATCGAGAGTTTAGTTATAAGCGGGCTGGGTTTTTAATATATTATTAGGTATACATATACAAAAATGTGATAGTAAAATAATGAATGAAAGACAAGCTATTAATAAAAGTGTGTTTTGATGTGGATTACATGAGTGTGATGGTATTGTGTTCTGTATTGTGGGGACTCCTGAGAACACCGACCTCTAAAGAGTTCGAGTTAAGATGTCCTACAGCTGGTATACAGCCTTAGGATTTAACTCGTTGAAAACTGAGTGTGATCCTCCAACAGCATCTTGCATGTGTGTGCCTCAGTAAAAAATTTTTATGATACACGGTTCAATCGAACGCAGTGTACAGGCGATCAGTACGATAACGCGGATTGAGTGACATGAGTGGATTAGAGTTTTTCATGTAGATTGGTTAGTGTCAGATGTGACAAGTCCCACCATAGGCGTCTGACATGGTTCCATCCTCTCAGTGGCTGTAGGCACTCGGTACATCGACGACTTAACGTTCCCTTCTAAGGACGGTATAGACATAGATATATATATTAATTTATTTACTTTTCTAATGCAAACACAAACATAATAGAACGAAAAAATCAAATTAAAAAGAAAATAGGTTATTTTTGCAAAAGAATCGACTTGACCACTATAGTAAAAAATTACTTCGTATAAGTTCATACAATTTGAAGCTGGTGACACATTGCCAAGCTAAACAACATTTTGTTGTATGGCACCGCCTCCAAATTATATAAACATATACTTAGAGTTATTTTCAAGTTTTTGTTGTGAAGTCGGTTAAGAATAACTTATTTTTAGCTTTTTTCGTAGTAAAACCTACTACACTCTATAAGAAAAAAAAACAACAACAACAAACAAGAAAAATACGAATACAATATTAAAATGGTTTGTGCTATGTTCTATAGCAGCAAATGGGCCATAACTTGGCATTATGCCTCACTACAACACAGAATCACAGACAATCAGATGATTTTAACCTGCAATGTTCCTTCGAAGCTTTCTTTAGCTTTTCGGAATAACGGGAACGATTTCTAGGTGGGGCACACGCATACGAATCATGCGTCACAACAACACCCAGTACCTACGTAATGTCAAGCCAAATATAATACCTCTAGCCCAATGCCTTTTTGTGGCAATTTGTGTACTTACTAATTTATCAACAAAACATTACTTATCTAACCATCTTTAAAAATTATGCGGTTATTTAATAACAAAAACGTGTCTTCACGAAAAAATCGAATCGAATCGCGATAATAAAAATAAAAAGTATGTGGTGTTCTACGTTCGACATTTTCTTAACCTCTAATATTTCAATTTCATATTCAATGTGACAGTGAATAAAAGTTCAAAATAGTAGTAATTGGGGACTTATGAAACAAATTTCTGAATGATTTGATGAGTAATTATGATCGGTTATTTATGGTACGGCTCAGCTCATTAGACATGCATTGTATGCATATTATATAATTATAGGTAGTCATATATAAATGACAATGTACCTTTATGTCTTTTGTCAATTTTAGATCACTTAGATCTATTGTTGGCTTACAATATCGATAATTATAATCATCCTTTGTAGCTTCAACTGGCCCAAGTCAAATAAATACTTGGAATTTAACGTAATAAAATAGTATTCGTATAAAATACATGTTATTTTATACGAATTTCATAAAAAAATGCAACCGTAAGTTGGTAATAATCTGGGCCCCGATTCTACAAAAGCAATCATAAAGTCACAGAATGGCCACTAGATTACCAAAAGGCACCTGTAGTGGCTATTCTGGGACGATACCATTGTCATAGATAGGCGATTGGTTTAGTAGAATCGGGACCCTGGTGCTTGAACTGAATAGTTACGTACTACGTATATATTATATAATGGTATGGTTTTTTGTTGTCATTTTTGAAATAAGCGATATTTATAATTTACCAGAACAATACTAAATTCATGATAAGACCTAACATTGTTCACATTAGACAAATTGTGATTAAAAAAACATGCGCAAGAAAAATTTTATATAAAAAAGAGAAGTATTGTCGACGGATATTGAATGCACGTTAACGTCATAAGTCTGTTTTTATTCATTCTACGTTTTTAACCTGAATACGAGTACTTATTTAACTTGAGTACTTATACATTTGTTACCCATCTAATCGTATTTATAAAGGCATTTAGAGTAATTAATGGCATTAAAAAAAAATGGTCAGCAAGAATAATAAGCTGAAACGTTATTTTGTCAGCCTCATAGCTCAGTTGGTAGTAACTCTGCCTTCTGCGCTGTAGGTTGTGGGTTCGATTCCCACCTAGGACAAACATTTGTGTGATGAATGTAGATGTTTGTTCTGTGTTTAGGTGTTGTTTTGTATGACAAGTATGTATTCACAAAAAAAAAAAAATTAAGTATTGTATCCGTAATCTAGTTCCTATATTACAAGCTATGCTTAGCTTGGGGCTAGATGGCGCTGTGTGAAATTAATGTCCTGTCATGTATAATAATTCGAACTTATGGTACGTTTTGCACTAAGAAACACTGCTTTTATAATACACTTTGCTAGCTGACAAAATACCGTTTCGCACTAAGAAACACTGCTTTTTTAAACCTATTTAATTAGCTGACCGTTTCTATGATAGCCCTTTTTAAGTATTGAAACACACTGGTTTACTTACAAGGGCGTATTCTACGTAGAGACATGCAAAATGTAGGTCAATGCCTCTCAGCACGTGACTACCCTCATAGATCGAAGCCAAAGGGCGTATCTACAAAGCACTGCATTAGATTAATTACTTAGTTCTGATTTTGATACGAGCGTCATTCGAGCTGATATATGCCTAGTCCTCGTTATGACTATGATCTGTTTTGCGGTTGTGTCATCTGTGGTCAGGGGGGACCAACTCGCCATGATAGGCTGGCGGCAAGGTGGGTTCGTAGGAATGTTGCTATAAAAATATATCCAACCAATATTTGGAATGGCAATAATACAACTTCCATTTCACTCTAAGTTTATGGTTCGGTGAACAGCCAATCATGCAGCCACATTTATATGCCAACAAAAGAAAACAAATATACATATACTAAGTAGGTGCCTTCATTATTAATTGTTATAAACTACCCGCTATATTTACCTGGAATTTCCATCGTTAGAATTTTTACTGCAAAGCAAAATTTGTTTACTGTGTGCTTGGAATAATAAAGAAAATGAAAGATTCGAAAATGTGTAAGATGTGGAAAATCAACCACCAATCATCCTAGCCTCGCTCTTTATCGTTTTCCAAAACCTGGAGGCTAGATCGTTCAACGGTAAGCCATACTATTGTTTATAATTGACTGTCAAAAACGTGCACAGCAAGGTTTGACTAACATAGGACGAGTAGCAGATCCTTTTAAGAGTAGTGGAGCCCCTTGTGAAAGGGCTCGTCTAAGTAAGGTTGCCGGTGAAATTACGGCCACCCAAGGCACCTTTATGCGTTAAGTTGACTTATTTTTATCTTGCCTATAACTGCTTGCTTGTTCCGTCACCAAGTTGTATGACAAAACCTCCTAAATACTTATCACAAACAATGCGGACACCAGAAAGCTGTGCCAAGTGTGATGATAACCTAGACTTGGGAAATGTCAAAAGGTCGCCTGCCCATGTCCATCAGTAGACTTTTTTCAGGTGTGATGATGATGTTATTTAAGTTGTAATATTTTACGCATGCACTTTACATATTTTAGCATCACAGCATGGACGAAATTCATCGAAGATGTACATAAGTTACATAGCTCTCACAAAATGTTGTGTGAAAACCATTTTGAGAAGAATGCATTCATTGACTTCTCTCTAAGGAAGCTGCATAAATACGCCGTGCCCCAAGAATCTACATCTGTAAGTATCTATTTTCATAGAAAATAAAATAAGAATGTTCCTCATCGACTTAAGGGTAGGTAAGTACCTAAATACATACCTATCTCTCCTTAAAAATAAAGGAATGAAATCGCGTTATAAATCGTACCTAGGCCATCCTATGCTAAATAGGTACCTACAATTTTCACCGTGGCTCTCCCAGAAAAGAACATAGGAACTCGAGTCCCTAGCCATCATCCCGTGTAGGTACATGAGTATCGTGAGGAGGGTTGGGATTACAGAGAGCTACCAGTGCAGCAGTGCGTGGCGAACGTAATTACGACAAATTTTCTCATTAAAAGTACCTACTCTCTGGTACTTTTCTTCTTTCTCTCTCACTCTCTAGTCTGGAGACCCAAGTTCAGTAATGGACTTTTACGAGATATGATAATGATGATGGTTTATCACAATTTCAGGATTCACCAAGTGTAACTGTAGCTACTGATAGAGAAGTCATGAGAGTTATTTCAGTTCCAAAGAGGCAACCAGATACACCTGTAAGTAATACCTTGCTATGTTCTAATTAATACAATTTATTCACAAAAAAAATAAAACTATATACAATTAAACTAACCACATCTGTTCAAGCAACTGTTTTATACTGTTGGAGATTTTCGTTGCTTTTCTTTTTTTTTCGTAGTAGGTAATATAAATATACCACTAAAGTAGGTAACTACCTATTATTATCGCAGATTTTATGTATTTCATAATAAAAAAACTTCGTTTGACTGCAGTACTGCAAAAATTTGCACTTTTATAAAATGTTTTACTAACAATACTGAAAACTGGCACCGGTAGGTATGAGTTGTTTCATCGGTACATTCTGACTTTCAGGCAAGGAGGAAACCAGCATCAAAGAGAGAAGCTACGCTATACAGCAAGTGTCGGCGCCACCTAAGACAAATTTGTAAATTAAAAAAATAAGTACGGTCCAAAAGTAAGACTGAAATAAATTGTTGGTTTCGGATAAAGTTGTGGCAGTGCTTAAAATAAAATCTGAAAACAGAAAAAAAATCAGTAACAAATCCGCCAAATCTCTATGAAAAATCAAATCGACACGTGTTTCAGATTTTATTTTGAAATTTGGATCTCCGTAAAATAACGCCTGAATCAATTAGCTAACTACTTAGTCATGTAGGTCAATGTAATGTTATCTTAAATGTAGAAATACTTAACGTGATTTTTGACTTTCTTAGGTTTTATCAATGTTATATTTGAATGTTGTATTCATCTATATGTAATAAGATAAGCTAACAGGCTAAGCTCGGCTGCATACGCAATACGTATTTGTAACAATTACCTATATAAAATAAACAGTAGGTAATTAAGTATTCTTACAATCAGCTTCTCAGTACATTTATGAAAATGTGATGCATGCCCAAGAACATAAGATCAGTTCAGTAAAAGAAGTGATGTACAAAATGTTAATCCTACCTACCTACTTGATAGGTACGAGTATATGTATCAATGTTTCAGTTAGAAAAAGTAAATCACTTATACTTGGGAATCTGTGTACGATTCTAATTCTAAAAAAAATATTGTCTAAGCTTTGTTTTGTATAAGAATGTTATAGTTACCCTCCCTATAAGGGTATCCTACAAAGTAAGTGTCGTTATCAACGATAAGAACGCGTAACTCGATGTTGCTTTATGTACAGGTTGGCAGTTCAATTTTACAATGTGAACCAACTGTCCATTACGTTTCTAAGTAACTATTACTACCTATATATATACAAACATTCTGAAAATAAGTAGGTTGATAATTGACTTGATCAATTTTATATATATAATTTTATTCGCTGTAACTAATGCCTGGATCATCAAAAAAAAATTGTCTCGAGGTTCTTGCCTTTTTTCTGGTGTGCTGGTCGCTATTCCGAGTAATCGGTTCGATTTGATGTTTCAAAATTGTACTAAAAAATCACTACTGATATGTACTGATTTATCTAATAATTGTTTTTGTACTTAGTAACGTAACCAGCTAAAAAATATGACAATAGAATTGCATCCACATTCAAAAGGTATTTAGGTACCTACCTTACCTTTCTGTGTTAACTGCCTTTTGTGGTCTAGTGGTTTGCCCACCGGTGTCAGATCCAGAGGCCTCGGGTTCGATCCCCAGGGGAGTACAATATTGTGCTTGTTTTGGTTGGTGGTAGTACTTTGTTAGTCCGCCTGGCTAGCTACGACCATTTTACCTATTCTGTCGCCTTCCGGCATTATCGTAACTTGAAAAGACCAGGTGACATTAAGGCCAAATGCTTCCCCGTCGTACAATACAAATAAATAAAAAAGTACCTATATCAATAATTTTGGTTTTGCTGGTTGTATTTTATTTTGAGTACTTCAAGATAATTATTAGCTAGTTGATGTTTACGTGTGAGATTAAACGCGTAGTTTTTAATTTTTAGTTCTGACGCTGTAAAAATCTGTAGGTATTCAATTCAAATTGTACCTATGTAATGTATCTTTTTTAGTACCTAATAAAATAAATTTACGTGCAACTTTATTACACTTGTGTGATTTTATTTATATTACTTATCAATAGTTTATTGGGGTTAACTATAAACTTCCCATGTATTTCTGATCAATTTTATGGTCAGAAATACATAAGAAAGTTTAATTTCAGTAGTAGAATTTTTGAATAAGGAATTTAAATAGACCGCCAAAACCGTGATCCATTCTTAATTTAAAATTGCCGCCATTTGCTCGGTGGGTTTAATGGTCTATTTACACTAGAAGTTGGTAACTCAATTCATTTCGTCAAACTGTCAAGCAGCTTGGGGGCTACGAAATGATCGTGTGCACGTCCGAATGTTAACCACCTTTTATGTATGGAGTTGGATTTCTTTCCGTTAGGATATTAGTGTTCTGTGTCTGTGGTGGCTTAGCCTCGGATAAAGGCTGCGTTTCCACCAGAGGCTACCCAGCCCATGGATGTTTACTTTGATCAAAGTATTTTGGACACAAGGATTTGACATAACAGTCGTTATGTCAAATCCTAAAGATAGTCATCTTTAGAATCCGTACCGCAATGTTGTAAATTAGCTAATATAATTATTGTGAGTTTGTTTTTCATTTGTTATCTTTTTGTAGACTAAACGGCTGAACGAATTTCAGTGAGATTTGGCAATGACAACTAAATTTAACACAATTAGAATATTTGTTAAGAGTTTTCCCATACCAACACAATTTTGCATTTATTTTGATGTTAATGGTGTTAAAGAAAAAGTAACGCGGTATGAACCTAGATCTTTCTCTATCCATATATATCCATAATATCGAGCATGCCATTTAAAATGAGCGACAAACTACGTTTATACTGAACAGCTAGAATCAGCGGTACCTACTCTAGGGCCTTCTTAAAGGTGGTTTAGAGAAAACAAGCAAGAGGTACCTACGCGACATATGCTTTTTTAAATTGTATCTTCAAAACACACGGACAAAATTTTAGAAATTCGCCACTTATGCGTTCACTACTTATGACCGTTAGTATTTTGATTATCTGTGGTATCACGTAACGCGAGGTTTAAATACATTTATTCTCAAAAAGACACAAAAGTCACTTACATGAGAACCATGATACTATGATAGTTATGATAACTATGAAACATATATAATCGATCTTATTGTAGTAATTTGTTGTTAGTGATAACTCGTTTTATCGCATTTAAAATGTTAATTATATATTGAGAAAGTCCTTTTTTAAATGCGTTCAATGTTGACGTTGACATTTAAAAGTGATTTCAAACTTGTTGTAAAGCAAGAACGCAAGCAGTTGCACGCCATATCAAAGAAGTTGAAGTTGAACGCAAGCAGGAGTTTCAAAGAAACAATTCAAATGTTTGTGTTCTGGCATTTAGAGGTAGGATAGTCGTTCCATCCTCAACAGTTCTTCGGACTATTGAGGATATTTAAAGGATGGATGCAGATAGCACTCTGAAAAGTGTGTAGGTAAATAAATATTACAGGAAATTAATTTCACATAGCGCTATCTAGCTTGTAAAACGGGAACTAGAATCCGGATAGAATAAATTTTTATCATACAATACAACATCTAAACACAGAACAAACATCTATATTCATCACACAAATGTTTGTCCTGGGAATCGAACCCACAACCTACAGCGCAGAAGGCAGAGTTACTACCAACTGAGCTATGAGGCTTGTTATGGATCTTGGGATCTTGTGACTACAATAAAGATATATCTATTATTATTAATTATGAAGTACGCTTCAACCGTCGGCCTTGGCATAACTTTAAACCAGGTGAGATTAAAGCGCTTCCCCGCCATACAAAAAAAAAAACTATGATATCGGGTGATGGCAGTGAGGCAGTATGTAATAGTTACAATAGCGGCTAAAATCCGCGGCACTGACCGTGTAACTGACCCCTAGACCTTTCTATCTGGGTCGACAGAGCATGTACCAGAAATAACGTGGGCTAATTCATATCGTGATCATTAATGTTATAATTGAATTGAATAACTTAGACTTCAGATTGAATGAAATTATTTCGGTTAAGTAGATTGGAAGCCTGTACAAGGATTACAAAACCTACTTAGTTACAAAAGTTTTTGGCCAAAACCAACTTTATATATCATTTTTATGTATGTTTCCCGATTACTCAATAACGCCTGGACCGGTTTTTAATATTTTTTCTGTTTTCAGATATTATTTTGGAATTTTTAAAAACTTGATGTGTTCCGGCATTTAGAGGTAAGATAGCCAGTTCCTCAGTTTGTTGAGGATTCCGGGATATGTGCGCCTCCACCTTCGGCCTTATCTCAACTTGCTACCAGGTGAGATGAAGGCCAAGTGCCTCCCCGTCGTACAATAATAAAAAAAAGTCAACCTCCTTTAACAGTATATCATAAAATACATTATTGAGCGTTTTACCTTCATAGCGCGCCCCTATTTCAAACTAAAACTACCCCCTAAAAAGTTACATCTATATTTTATTTATGTGCAGCTGATACTCTTTCAAATGATACCCAACTCGCCAAGAGACTTCTTGTGTGTTAAGCACCTATTTCTCAAAAACTACCCTAGTGTCAAAAAAATCCTCTTACCTAATGAGGAGTATTAATATAATCTCTGCACATTCAACAAAAAGGATATGGACAAAAAATTGTATTTGTCGTCACCCCAATATTTCAAAAACTACCCTACTTTCAAAAATCCCCCGCGCCATTAAATCTATATTTACATCAACTATATACAGAAAGTTGGATAAGCCGTTCGAGAGTAATGCCGTCACAAACATTGCCACACACATACATACAGTGTCGGATTTCTTAACTTAACTCAGAAATCTCACTCGATCAATTATTTTATGATGATTTCTAATCATCGATGCTCTTATCATAAAAAGCAGATCTTTTGTTCGTTAGAACTAAACCTATTGCAGTAAAACCAACCGCCTTATGTCAAGCAGATTATAACTGACTAAAATGTATCGATGAAAGAATAGGCCCCTGACAATCGGCTCACAAAGGGCCGTGGGGTGGCCAAGGGTGCGGTTGGAAGGGGTTGCCGAAGGGTGGGTCGAGTGATCGGCCGAGGCTAAGGACATCGGCGCATCTTGCCCTTGCCAGCCTCATTAGCTAAACCACTTGTGTTTATGCCGCTAAGGTATTATTAAGCGCTTTCATATTAGATCCTCAAAAAGAAAAGGAATTAAAATGGTCCGGGGGATGGAGTACAGCGTGTTTAGTATTTGTTTCGTTAACACTGGTATTCCTTATTTCTTGTAGATGTTCTTATAGTGGCCGTAGCAATACACACTCTGTGTAAATTTAAACTGTCGACCTCTTAGCTCGTTGGGTGCTGAGCGTCCCATTCTCTACACCATTCAAACCACCCATTGAGCTAAGGTTTATAAGATACAGCCCGCTGACAGACAGACAGACAGCAGAAGTTTTATAGTGGGGTGCCCATTGTATGCGTAACCCAAAAATAACAAATTTTAAAGGTCTTTTGATTACCCTTTGTGTGCGGAACCCTAAAAAACAAACTTTAAAGGTCGATTTTAACCGCCTCTGTGGTCTAGTGGTTCAACCCATCGATTTCAGATCCAGAGGTCCCGGGTTCGATCCCCATGGGGAGTACAATATATTGTGCTTGGTGTGGTTGGTGGTAGGACTTTGTTGAAGTCCGCCTGGCTAGCTACCACCATCTTACCTAATTCTGTCGCCATGATAACAATTCTAAAATTGTTTTGTTCCGGCATTTTGAGGTAAGATAGCCAGTTCCTCAGTTTCTTGAGGATTCCGGGTGAAGTGCGCCTCCACCTTCGGCCTTATCTTAACATGTTACCAGGTGAGATGAAGGCCAAGAGCTTCCCCGTCGTACAGTAAGAAAAAAAAAGATTGATTACCCTTTGGGTGCGGATTCCTAAAAACCACACTATGAAGGTCAATTGATTACCCTTCCGGTACGGAACCCTAAAAACCAAACTAAAACGTCGATTGATGCTCATCAGTCGTTAAAACTAGGTACGGAACGGAGCACCGCGGTAATGATAGGCAAAGTATATTAGTGCAGCCATAAGCAACAAATAATTAGGACGTATACAATAGATTATATGTATGAGCTTAGTATTAACCTATAGGTTAACAAGGAATAAAGTCGAGTACTGTGAACAGCTGAGTGGTGTGTCCAAGTGGATCCGCCTTCCAATTCGGAGTTGTGGGTTCAAATCCAGTCGTGCACCAATGGACATTTCTGTTTTTTGGAAGTGTATGCACGCATTTGACACATGTACTTGCTCTGACGGGGAAGGTCACGTTGAGAGGAAATAGGCATGTCCCGGATCAAAAATCTGAATGGCATGTGTCACAGGCTAGTACTCCGCTAAGCGACGTTGACCTTGCGATCTGTCACGTATAAGTATTAGCTAATACTTGCAAACCATGGGCGTGCGCCGAACGCAAGTTTGGATGCATAAGCATGTCATGAGGTATGATATAGGCATAGGATATAGCCATGAGTATCACCTACTGGTGATACTCATAAAATCCACGCTCTGGTTAGTGATCAGAGGTGAATCTGTTACTATGAACAGGTCGTGAATCTGTTACTCACTGCCGCTTACTGAACAGACTATACGTAAAACAGAAGACTCAGTTTTGCGCAGTCCTGCGTTCTCCTGTCACAGGTATCGTTACAAATTAGAACTATAATAAACGGTAAATGTGTAATGTCTTTTTTTATAAATATTTCGTCAGCAATAAAAGTTAGGTAAAGAGTTACTCTGACGGCAAAAATATTCCTTCAGGAAGAAAAATGAGGAAAATAATTATTTTGACATCATCACGATATTGCAGAACTTATAATAAAACGAATCTTTGTAACCGACTGCACGCAGCAGCAGGAGACAGCGACATAGCATCATACAAATTCAATACATTACGTAAGACAAAGTATAGGAACCAGTATTGTGGATTGTACGACGAGGAAGCGCTTGGCCTTCATCTCACCTGGTTACAAGTTATGATAAGGCCAGAGGCGCACTTCACCCGGAATCCTCAACAAACTGAGGAGCTGGCTATCTTACCTCTTAATGCCGGAACACAGCAATCTTAGAATTGTTGTTATGGCGACGGAATTAGGTAAGATGGTGCTTAAGCTTAAGCAAAGTCCTACTACCAAACGAAACAATACATAACATCTACAATGTGTAGACAACAGTATTGACACATGTCGTTGTCAATTGCTACTGCTGCTTAAAATCGGTTACGAGCTTGTACCTTTTTTAGTGGAGTAGGTACGTCAGTAACTTGTGAGGTCGTTTTTTGCAACCTGAAACACCTTGGTTTTTGCCTTCGATGTCGGTTCGTACATTATGATTTCTTTGATTCATTGTTTGCTGATAAAATATATATTGGAGCTGACCAAAACCTCACAATTAGCTGACCATCCAATTCATTATCTGAACTTTTAAATGATAGTCCTAATAAACTTACGAAACGACGTCCATTTCTCGATCATTTGAGCACTTGACTGATTGACACAATGCAACACAAAGTCACAGTAGTATTAATATAACTTATACTATTTGCTTTTTCTTGGATAACGTGGTTTGTATATTCTTCCAGATAGCGGAAGTACACAATGATTAATATTTGTGAGTACTTATTTTGTTACTATTTTTGATTTCTGTTATCACTACTTTGGTCACAACACTACTGGAGTAGGGTACAGGCGTTTCATCAGTGGATACCCTCAATAAAAAAAAAGAGGGAATACCCTTATAAAAACCACAAAGAAACACATAAGATATTGATGGTGCATTTACCTACACTGCAGTATCATTATTTATTCTGTGCGTATTCGATAGTCTAGCGCTACGTTAATATCGTCATGCAAGACGATATGAACGTAGCGGTGCCCAATTGCAAGTAAAAAGCAGAAGATAAATAAAATAAAAGTCCCTAAATAAAATTATGATTATTTCGCGAAGGACAACTACTTTGACATTCTTTCATTCATAGTTATAAGATGTGAATGAATGACTGAATGTATTTATTGAATGATTAATTAATAGTTATATTAGGTCCTTACATATGAAATTGGCGTTTTGTATGGGAGGAACATTAAGGCAATTTTTTCATATTAAAATATATTTTATTAATCAAAGTATGTACCATTGCTATCTATACACTTTTGCCATCTTATAGGTAGTTCATTGATCCCTTTACTAAAAAAACCATTCGGACGGGAATCAATGAAATCTTTGAAAGCGGTTTGGACTGCCTCATCGGAATTGAATTTTTTTCCTTGCAAGAAGTTATCCAAATTTCGAAAAAAATGGTAATCTGTTGGAGCAAGGTCCGGAGAGTACGGTGGATGTCTTAGACATTCCAATTGAAGCTCCTCTAATTTGGTAGTCGTCTGTTGGGCCGTGTGTGGTCTAGCGTTGTCTTGAAGCAGCAGTGGCGTAGAGCGATTGAAAAGTCTCGGTTGTTTAACAGCGAGCTTTTCCATCATGGCTTGCAGTTGCTGACAATAGACATCAGCCGTAATCGTCTGACCAGATTTAAGAAAGCTATAGTGTACGACACCGGCACTAGTCCACCAAACGCTTACAAGTAACTTTTTTTGAGTCAATTTTCGCTTGGGGCAAGATTTTGCTGGTTCACCAGGGTTCAGCCATTGCGATGAGCGTTTACGATTATCGTACAGGATCCACTTTTCATCACATGTAATGATCCGATTTAAAATTCCTTCATTATTGTGCCGGTTGAGTAATGTAACGCAGCAGTCGACGCGCGTTTGTCGGTTTGCTTCACTCAATTCATGAGGTACCCACCTTTCAAGCTTTTTCACCTTCCCAATTTGCTTCAAGTGGATTAAAACGGTTTTGTCACTAACACCGCAGCCTGCAGCTAACTGTGATGTGGTTTGCGATGGATCTGCTTCCACAATAGCCTTCAATTCATCATTATCGACCTTGGTCTCCGGCCGTCCACGGGGCTTGTTCTGCAGGTCGAAATTTCCAGAACGAAAGCGTTGAAACCAAAAACGCACCGTGTTTTCTTTTGCGACACCACCACCATACACATCATTAATCCTTCGAGCGTTTATGCAGCACTGGTGCCACGGTGGAACTCGTACTCGTAAATAATGCGATATTTTAAGTTTTCCATTTTGTGAAATGAGTGACGCAGAAAAAAAAAGCAAAAGAGAAAAAAACAAATGAATTACGGTTTTTGAAACACAAATGCATGAGTAAATAGCTGTTTAAATTTGAATTTGGAATTCCTAACCAAAGAGGAGATATTTAAGATCAAAGTAGCCAGTACGACAAAACGCCAATTTCATATGTAAGGACCTAATATTATAGCTTGAGCCAATCCGTAACTACATAACAGAAAAATAACATACATATAATTTACACATGTGGAGTCCATAACAAAGTTGGCTCAACTTTCCAATCTTTGCATTAGGGAGCTAGCTAGGGGACTGAAATGTCTTATACATGCAGGTATACTAGTAGATACCTTCCTATGTAAAGAAATCACGAATAAGAAGTGATTAAATGCGAAAATTCAAACTATGGGAGATATTAGAATAATCAAAAAGTGTTTGATATACATTTTCATTTATACTTTATTTTTTCCCTTTAATGTCTTTATTATAATGATTTAAGTTTTTCTTTTGTAACGCATTAGATGTCCTTTCTATTATGTTATATTAAAATATGTTAAAACAAATTGAAATTAGTTGCCTTATAGTAGTGTTGTGTGTAAAATATGGCTTATAAAGCTTCACATTTTTTTTATAAATACTAAATGTTCCTTAAAAATATTTCCATACTAATTGTATCGTGTAAAATTTGATTTTGTACGGGTTGAAATATGCAATATGTTAAACCAATAGGGTTAACACATTACATACTTCAACTCAATATTTTGTAAGCGAGTACCTACCATTATCAAATTGAAATTAGATCTTAATATAAAATAATAAGCCAAGCATGTCACAAAATATAAAACAAATGAATTAATTCTTGCAGTTTAATCGAGAGGTAGGGTGTAGGATTTCCTACGCACTATTTGTGCAGCCCGTCTGGGGAAGTACATCCGCCTAACAGAGTATCCCAGCCATATCGCGCTATATCTATAGAGATATAGCGCGATATATCTATAGAGATATAGCGCGATTTGGCTACTCTGTTAGGCGGATGTACTTCCCCATCTATATATACCTATGTATAGTGCTGAGTTCTTGCGGTGAATAAGTTCCCCAGAACTCCTATAAAAGGGTCGACATAGCGCAAGTGAGGCCTTTCGTGTTGCCAGCGTCCATAGGATAGGATAACAAAGACGGCAAACAGTACAGAAAAAATAAAAAATAAGGAAAGAAAAGGAACGCTCAAATATTTTTACAGATTCACTTTAAATATCATACACTCTTCGTACTTTTTTATGTAAATCGGTAACTTGTTGTTTAGAATTGTAGTGTAGTTTAACTTATATGTTTTTTTCTGTGTTTAGGTGTTACATTGTATTATATGTATGTATCTATTTACAAAAAAAACGTATGTAAATATAATCTAGTTACCATATTACAATACTAGCTATGTTTGGAGCTTGCTGGCGATGTGTACAGTTTATTTATATTTAATTTTATATTATGTTTATATATGCTTGTGCAGAAATGTAACGGATTGCCCAGGACATTATAAATAATAAAATAATATGAAATAGATTACATTTTTTTATTGAAATGCTATCAAATGTTGCAAATTTATAGCATTCAACGAAAACCGCTTGGAATAAGATAAAATTGTTTAGTTTTTCAGAATTGCGGTATGGTAAGTAAAGTAAGTCGTGGCCTTACTTAGCAGTTTTGTTTAGGTCCTCTTTGGCAAAATGCGCACTTTTATATTGTAGCCTCCTACGTAAAACAAACCCGTGCCAAGTTCTGATAGGTAATGAAACAACATAGTGATACATTACATGAACATGGATTTGCCAAGTAGCTCACTCAATAATTTAGAATGAGCTGCTGCTTGGCCACTTTCCATTTTTGTATTTGCAATTTTTTTATTTTTAACCGACTTCAAAAAAAGGAGGAGGTTCTCAATTCGGCTGTTATTTTTTTGTTTGTTTGTTACTCGAATTCCGCCAATTCCAAATAGATTTTGATTAGTAGTATGTCCATACTTCCGAGGTGGTCCCATAGATGAGTATTCTGCTTTTCTGTGGTGTTTACGGTCACTAGAGTAGACCTATTGAACTGCTTATCTTCCAGTATCATCATCATTATCAAAGTTTTGCCATAATCCCCACGCTTGGCAGGCGTGTTTTTGATCGCAGTAATGATGATACGTAGTAGTCCGACTGAACTGCCTGCCTTCCGGTAGGTCTAAGGTGGGCCTTTGGCTTTATCATCAGATAACGATGATGACATACAAAATAATTTAACCTAGCATTGTTTGGGCTTAGTGGAATTGTCTTATGATGCATTCTGGCTATAAATGCATATGATGCAAGTATACAGACTTGCATCATCATCATCATCATTATCATCATCTTTACAGTCCATAAAAGTTCACTGCATAGGACACGGGCCTTCCCAAAAACCCTCCATTGCTAAAGAAAGTAATGGAGGGTTTTTGGCCATAATTACCACGCTTGGCAGACGTATTAGTGATCGCAGTAATGATACTTAAATGCTTTTTTTTGTAAATACATACTTTCATTATTTCTTTCTTCGTGTGGACTGTGTAACAGAACCCTCCCAAGACTCTTAAATAGGGTGTCGGACACATCGTGGTGTTTTACTAAAAAAAGTTTAAAATAAACTTTATTTGAATTTGACTTCACCACTAAAAACTTAAAAATAACTATAAGGGTAAGTTCATATAATTTGAAGACGGTACCATACAATAAACATGTTGTTGTGCTTGGAAATTCGACACCAAATTCAAATTAGTTCATAACTTACCCTTAGAGTTATTTTTAAGTTTTTAGTGGTGAAGTCGGTTCCATTTTTATTCAAAAAATGTTTATGTACAATAATTATTAGCACTGTAAAAACCAATTACACTAATTAATTTTAATATTAAAATAAAAGATATAAACATAGTAACAACAAATTATACATAATTAGTCGATTACATTCATCATAAAAAATAAATTAATACGATAAAATTATAGTTTAAAAAATAATAATAAAAATAACGACTGTTGGAGCCTATCTACCTTTGTAGGAGGCATTGTGGACGATACTACCCCTTGCTAAATGAAAATAGCAATTCGACTTCAACGTGTCGTCATTCAATAGTAGTATAAGGAGTTTTAGTTTTAAAATGCCTGTCATGCTGTAAACTTGGTAGCTGTCAATTGTCATTACAAGCCACGCATTCACACAACGTTAATTGATATAATTAAAATATAAGATCTTCTTGGTAAAGTCCAGAGTTTTATTGAAGATTTTCAAGCGACTCAAAGAAGCCGCTACAACGACGATTTCATATTTTATTATACGACTCATGATAGTGCATCGTGTTGTCGCCGTGGCGGTCTGGGTTTGAGAACGCACCTCAACAAATTAAGGGAAGTTTCAAACTACGAGTATTATTTACAATTAAACTAACTATGTTCAAAAGAAGCGTTACGGTATCTGCGTGGAATCATCGTATTGACATAGTATGACGCGGGCGCGTTAAGACACGACTGGTCATACAGAATAAGGGCTCCTTTATCCTATAATAGTTATAAAGGTGACATTGCTGTGCGCTACCATGGCGCTTATGACCTCCAGATGTCAGAAATACGCGCGAACTTCTACGTTATACTTTCACGGTAAAACATATATTAATTTTGAAAATCTTTAACGCAGAGCTATATTATTATACACTGTACAAAGTTTCAAGGCCTACTTAATTAAGGCGAGAATTTTTGGCACAAAATAGAATCGATTTTGTTTTTTTTAATCAATATTTTGTTATGTCATCGTATTTGTGCCACATGTTCTAGCATCAATCCTAAACTATTTATTAATTTTGTAGTTATAATGTAGTTGCACGCAAATACATTGAAATATATACTGCAAAACCTCATACTTTTCGCTTTATAAGCAAAAACAAACAGAGCGCATAGGTAGTCTTTTTGGGCAACGTTAGGTTTCAAGCTCAAAACAAAAATGTCCATACAGTGTTCACAACCTGAAAAGGCAGCTATCGTACCAGGGCCGAAAAAATATCGTATTTATACATATTTGTATCAAAATTATCGTACTGATCAGGATAGTAACTATGATTCATAAAAAAAAATATGTAACGTAAAAAAAAAGTATGACCTATGGCACAGACTAAAAACTAGGCCCCTTTCGCTTTGAGTGTATAAGCGCGCCAACTTTTGCAATCTCGGGGGTGTAATGTGTAAATCATCGATTTAACTCTAAAAATTCTTTTTCCATTCTACAGGCTTATGGAGTTAAAAATAGTTATGATCATATACGCCCGATGAATTAACGTGTTTTATCAAACACAATTAAATTTCTATACCAACTAGTAGGTAGTAGGTAAGTATATCGATAGATATAGACTTTATAGACGATAGACACTCTGTTTAATCTCAATTTTTGGCGCCTCTGAATATTGCTTCCTTTAAAAGAACTCTTTTGAATATTGAATCCCGCCACTTACCTCTTGATATATTGTAACGGTCAAATACAAAAATACAATTATTAGCAACCAATGAAATGATTGAGACATGAAGCGGCGGCATGTATATGTTCCTAAGAAAGAAATAAGCCAATAGATGTCGCTGACAGCAGAAAATCGTATTTGTTAAAAGGCTATAAGGCTATTGGCTGTCAGTTTAATTCTGAAATTGTGCAAAATGATCGTACAATCTGCGTACGATAGTAGTGTACCATCGTACATCAACCTGAAATTATTGTACTTGTACGATAAGTATCGTACGGTTGTGAACACTGTGTCCATATATAAGGGATGATTTATATCAGAATATCTTCAATAACCTTCAAAAGTGCCTTTCAAGATAAGCAATCGATTTCACAGGCGAATTTAACGCCAAGTTCATTGAACCGAGATACCACCATACCTGACTGAACCCAAAAACAATGCGATACAATTTGTTTTATGGTAGACTAGCTTCTGCTCTCAGTCTCGCCCGCTTGGTACCTGGATAAGAGAGTTTTTAAAAATACCTTGCTATTTTACTATTTTCATCATAATCATAATCAACAGTGGGGAACCCTCCAGTTGTGAGAAAGAAAATGCAATAATCACCGCACATGACAGGATATAGGTAAGGTTCTGATGGGTTCCTCTTGTAACAAAATGTAAACTAATGTCCTCATGTAAAATTTATTTTGTAATGGTATTTGAATCATATCAGTTTGCAACAGTTGTTTTAGGATACATTGATTATGCAGGTACTTATTTTTATACTTCCAAAATTTCTTAATACAAACAAAAGTTTACAAAAGTACGAGACGAGGTCTTTGTAAACAAGTACATGTCATATATATGTATATCTTTATATCTATGGTGAAAATATCAATAATCCATGATATTTTAAATTCTGAATACTTTAAACGACCGAAACTTTGAACAAGATGAACCAAACAACATTCCTTAAAAAATGACCGTCAAAACAGCGAGTGACATTGACAAATTGCTAAAAGTGTACAGGGCTTCCCCAGTTATGTCCCATTACCATAACAGCCGGTTTGACCTCGCTGTATCAATAGACGAAAAAATGCTCTGGGAAGGCTCCAAGAGGCTTTTTTGAGGAAGCTGGGCAGACTAGACGGCGCCACCGAATGGCTGCCAGGCGCCGCCGAATTGGAGCGCGTTTAACCGCCCTACTTGTTTCACTGCTCTCCTTTAGGACACGGATGATAATTGGTTTGGGGTTATTGTGATATTGAGGGTTACCTGATACTGCGAGAAAATTAAATTGAACATTGCCTTAGTTACAGCTAAATTAGTTTATGCAGTCTGGAAATGTTTACTAGTTTATTATTTGAGTTACCTCGATCTGTGTGAATTGTCCATAGCATATTTTAAACGAAGGCTTCGTCAGAAATACGATGTCGATCGATTCTGTTCTTATTCAATCGGTGATGTTTTGGTAACCACAAGAATTGTTGAATATTGCCAGAAACGCCTCAAATAGAAAATTTAAACCGTACTAGATAAATATCTTTGCCAAAGCGTCTATGTTATGCTATAATGATAAGTACTGCCTCAACTTATTACCAACTGAGCTGTGAGGCTTGTTTCGCAGACTCATGTTGGTTTTCAAAGCCGTCGATTGCCTGATTCACTAGAAAGACAATATTGTACAAAATTGGTAGTTTTTAAGTAAGTTTTCAATAGATACTATCACCTAACATGGGTACATAGTTTACCAATATCGATACCATTATGTATCAGGAGTCAATTAATCCGTAATATTCCAAGTAAATAATAAAAGGAATTGCCAGCTCATAAAAGTAATATAGCAGTTGCGTCACAAGTCGAGTTTTATGCCGGCGGCGCACCCGTTTGTTGAGGAATCTTAGCCAATGACATAAGCCCATTTTCTACGAACTGGTAACATATTTTACGCGTTGGCAGTTTGTTAAACTTCTTCTTAGATCTATCTTTATTTTTATTGTCATTTTATGAATGCGGCTTATTTCATACATGTATTTTAAAAACATAATGTTATTGCTAAATTGAGTAGAATATTCCTAACATAACTTATAATTTATTTACATCTATTAAATAAAATCGATTTACCACTTGACGTTATAGGTAGGTAGGTAGGTAAGTATTTATCACGCTAGAGCCGAAACTGTAAGACCTACGGACTTGAAATGCCAGGGTGTTCGTTGTGACATCTAGGTGCTCACTAAGAACGAAAAAGAAATGGGGTGAAATAGTTGGTATGCAAAATCTTTATTTATGATCCGATCGAGTTGAAATTTAGTACGTGTATTTTGTAATTACTTAGAGATGCAAATTATGAAAAAAAAAAACGAAGAGATTGTTCCTCTAAAAGGGTGAAGAGGGGTTAAACTTTTTGTATGGAGATAGTTATCTTTATATTTGATCCGATCGAGTTGAAATTTTGTACAATTATAATTATAATTATAATTACAATTCTCTTACTTCTATATTTTATATCAAATAGTATAATTTGGATCTAGACATAATTAAGATTTCAGAATTACCTACCTGGACGGGCCGTGTAGAAACTAGGAACCCTGTCGTTCTTTACCTACTACGTTTGTAGACTAGGTATCTACAGCCATTCCGTTTTTATTATTTCAGTAGCGAAGCATGGGTACTTTCAGCTAGTTACCTATAAAATTACAAAATGGTAGCAAAACAGCGAACTTTTTTTTAAATACAAAATGGGTCAACTAACTATCTCTCTTTCCCTCTAAGATTCTCTAACCGCCTCTGTGGTCTAGTGGTTCAACCCACCGATTTCATATCCAGAGGTCCCGGGTTCGATACCCATGGGGAGTACAATATATTGTGCTTGGTTTGGTTGGTGGTAGGACTTTGTTGAAGTCCGCCTGGCTAGCTACCACCATCTTACCTAATTCTGTCGCCATAATAACAATTCTAAAATTGTTGTGTTCCGGCATTCAGAGGTAAGATAGCCAGTTCCTCAGTTTGTTGAGGATTCCGGGTGAAGTGCGCCTCCACTTTCGGTTACCACGAAACACCAGTTGTTACCAGGTGAGATGAAGGCCAAGCGCTTCCCCGTCGTACAATAAAAAAAAAATGATGAACATTAATTTGTTTGTGTAAGCGTCTACGTCTTCATTAAAACTTTATGTACTTGCATGTACTGCAACTACACAGAATAAAGTCTTTGTGATATACAACACTATTACATGACTGCGGGAAGATACGTTAATACCTGTTTCCTTTCCTTGTAGGTAAAGGACTAAACAACATCTGCAACTTACCCGCATATTACGTACTTACAATATCAATGGATTCTCCCCTCCCTCAGAGGGCAACCCCAAGGAATGACATTAACCCATTTTCTGGAAATCACAACGCAAAGAGTGACTCATTTTCTCTGCGTGGGCGTTTTGTGTTTCGTGGAAACCGTTTGATGCAGTAAGCACACTGGAGAAAACAGACCGTAATTTATTATCTGCTTTGCGTCATTTTCTGATCAATACATTTTTTAATGAAAAAGAGTAGTAGAGCCCCTTGTGAAAGGGCTCGTCCGGAGAAGTACTACCACCATACCTATTTCAGCCGCCAAGCAGCATTGCTGTGTTTGTGAAATTACGGGCACGCGAGGCTTAACACCTATATGCCTCAAGTTGACGGGCAAAATGCAGTGCCGTGTAGGCTATGTTCCTTGTGGATTTGACCTACGCAGTAAGGCATTGTTATATATATAGGCTAGAGTGCACTTATCAGGTGGGCAAATAGATTGTACCGTCTCCTAGTTGTATAAAAAAATGACACAAAAACGCAAACACATTTTACTTCAGGAGGTTTAAGCTGTACGTATCAATGAACTTATCACAAGGATTTTGTCTGAACGATCATACATAAGTCGTTTGTGACTGACTTAAATCAATGCACCGCTCAAACCCGAATCAACCCCGAGGTTTTATATCTAGGAGTCCCGGGTTCGATAACCAGAGTGCGATGTTATGCTTTTGGTGGTACTTTTAATTTTAAGTCCACTTGGCTAGCTACTACCGTCTTATCTAATTCTGTCGCCATAACAATTTTACATGGTTATATTCCGGGATTTAGAGATAGATAGCCGGTTCCTAAAACTGTTGAGGATTCCAGGTGAAGTGCGCTTCCACCTTTGGCTATATCATAGCTTGAAATCAGGTGAGATGAAGGCCTATCGCTACGCGCCTGACGTACAAAAAAATCAAAACAATCTCAGAACCATGAAATTTTAAGGTCAGATTTGCAGTCATTTTGATTTTGTACAATCGCTATGGCTAGACATTTTAAGTAATATTCTGTGATAGATGGCGTGTAGTATATAAAAATATGATGTTGAAACTGATCTGGATTGTCGCCAGGGCTTCGTCCTTCGGTCCTGGGCCGCCGGCGCGGCGCCGGGACGACACCGGAGTTACGGCCGTTTGGAGGTCGCCGGGACGATTGCTTGGCTACTTGGCTCATTCTCAATATCAGTAACAGATATATTATCAGATTTACAAGAATCCGGCAAATATATAAATCCTCCTAGGAAAGGCCCTCAAGAGCCTTTCGATGACGTAGTCAGGATTACCATTAATTCTTACCAAAAGTACATAACACTACAAAATTGGGAATCTTATTAATTGCGCTTCTTGCAAAGAAAAACTTTTAAAATGTTAATGTATGACCGTAATGAAAATCTCGGGTTTATAAATCATGATAAATGCAAGGCTTGTTGTAGCCTGCGTTTCATAGTATAATACGTACTATCATGTATTATACGTCTGTTTTAAATGTTTACTTAACGGTGAAAATTTCACTGGTTTTTGTGCTATTAATGAGAAATCTCTCTTGGTATAGCGGCATCATGCTACCGATAGACCGCAAATGAAAAACATTAAAATCTTTACAAATTTTAAAAATGAATGAGGTTCATATAGCGGGCTTCTATATAAATAGATATCGATTAAGTATTAGGTATACAAGTTGATTATCCCTGTAGTATACATATACAATGACGTGGAGTCCGGCAGGGCGTGTAAGCAAGTTATGGGGCCCGCCACCTTTATTTATAGACAGAAGCTTTTATACTAAGAATAGCAGGTATTTACTGTACAACTAATTTGATGGTATGTGTTTTGGGTCGCTTAATGCCAGATAACAACATACATACCGAAACCAAAGTATGCGCTTGTCGATATATTATAACATTTTCAATATCCACGTATTTTAATGGTTAAAATTTTACGAACAAAGTTCGAAGCGCGCATGTTTTAATTTTTTTTTTATGCGTACTTATTTTTAATGAGACATAAAACAGCTACAATTTAATTATATATTTTTAAGTAGGTAATTACTAGTTGAACAAATGATAGCCAATATTGAAGTCTACGGTTTTCTTTTATAATTTGACCTTCAAACGTATACTTTACAAAAGATTGGTGCACACGGAGAGAGCAATGTTAGGAGTTTCAATAAGTAATAATATCGGATACGTATAAATACCGAATATATATAGAATATAATAAATAAATACGGAAGGATATACGGAAGAAGACTACTTACTGAATTTGTAACTTGTGTGTGCACACAAGTTACAAATTCAGTAGTAGTAGTAGTAGGCGTAGCTCTAAAAATAGCAAAATACTATGGCAGTGGACTGGCCACATCAAGTAGCTTGCCAGGCATCGTTTCGGGAAGGTCCTGTTCAGGAGTAGACGTATGTACACTAGTATGGTGATTTTATTTCACCAACAACATCTGTGCATCTTTAATTATTATTTTTTTAATAAAAAAAATGGAAACCAAAAGATAAATTTTTCGAAGAAAAAAACCGTTAAAGTTCCGTTTTAATTCTGAAATTTGTATTCAATGGAGAAATAAAGTCCCCAATCACATCTGCAATACGATATGAGGCTAAAACGTTGAACCTTGCAACGGTATCGGCGGCGTGTTTACAAGCGATGCGTGCTACGGAGCTATAAGCGTGTACTTACGTCCATTCACTAATGGCATATGACAACTTAACGTAAAGCTCTACCCAGGAAACAGTTTCGCTGCTAAGTTTCGTCTTGTAAGGTACAAAATAGACACGAGCATATTGAGGAAAGATATCGCAAGGCGAAGCGAAGCTACGTCGTTCATTCGACGGGTTCACAATAAAATCGACGAGTAAGAACCACAAATTACAAAACAAAATGTGTGAAATGTGTTTAGCCGCCTCTGTGTGGTCTAGTGGTTCGTCCACCGATGTCAGATCAAGAGCTCCCGGGTTTGATCCCCAGAGGTAGTACAATATTGTGCTTGGTTAGGACGTTGTTTAAGTCCAGATGGCTAGGCGATGAAGTTTAAAAGCCCATAAGCTCTCCCATCAAACAATAAAAAAAGTGTGAAAAAAAACTTCCACCTCATCAAATTCATCCGAAGTCAGCTTTCCACAGTTTGTTACAGGCAAAACCAACAAAGTAACGCGAATCTGAATACTGCAGCACAAATACAGTGTTGATGGATCAACGAGCCGAAGCATCGGATATAGGGCAATTTCCCAGCAAAAATGACCGGTATCGAGCAGTCAGCGATACCGTCGGACGGTTGAATCTGATTATTGAGCAGTAACAGCCACTAGTTTGCGTACTATTATTTGTCCTGGCATTTGAGCCACAACAGCCACGGCGTTGTATGTTTAGAAGCATTCATTTCATTAATTTGTTTGACTAAATTTTCACTGTAATGTAATATATGTACTTCGAATAACTTATTAACTACGACGGTTAAATTGTAATTTATGTATCCTGAATTTTTTTTATACTTTCAACGAGATAGATTTTTCACAGACACATGAAGATGCTATTATATAATTATCAAAGACAACTCTCGGATAGATAGAGCCAAAGAACATAGATAACACTGTATTGTTTCTATGATAAACTGTAGTGTTTATATACCATATTTAAGTATCTAGTAAGTCCAAGTAGTCCAAGTTGGGCGTTGTGTTAAAAATGGTGAAAAAGTAAGTAGCACGCCCGTACTTTTTACCAACATTTGTTAATATTCACTTCTACGATTAAATTTAATTTAATCGTGTAATGTAGGTACAAACTTACGTTGAGTACCTGTAAATAGCCTTTTAATTAATTAATTTTATGAAGAAGATGGTATGTTGTGAATCAAACAAAATCACTGATTGTTTCCTTTTATACAGCATGGTGACGGAGCAAGCTGGCAGCCCACATAATTTTATTTTTATTTCATTTTATTTATTTTAAGAAAACTTACAGCTAAACATACATAGTAGTAAATTAAATAGTGTATGTAGCCATAGATGCTACATGCAAGAAGGCCAATTAAAAATTTCCACATTTTAATAGCATGTAACAAGCCTCATAGCTCAGTTGGGAGTAACTCTGCCTTCCGCACTGTATGCTGTAGGTTCAATTCCCACCCAGGAATTTGTGTGATGAATACGGATGTTTGTTCTGTGTTTCAGTGTTGTAACATATAGTACGTATATATTTACAAAAATAAGTATTATTAGTATTCTATCCGTAATCTAGTTCCCATATAACAAGCTATTCTTAGTTTGGGGCTTTATGACGCTGTGCAATATTAATATACGGTAATATTTATTATAATGATGAACCCTTTAGTCCACGTTCGTAGCTGATCTTTGATAACCAGCTACGAACATAAACAACTCTAACTCCAACAAAGTGGCAACTCCTGCCTACAATGCAGCCTTACTACGTAGATCATATTTACGAAGACCATGATCTACGCGGCACTACGTTGCACCTATTAACTTAAGACAGCGGTGTTCAGTCCCGTGTGCCCGTAGTCCGAAACAAAATACAGCAATACTGCTGTATGGTAGTTTTACCTTCCCCTTTCACAAGTAATTCTACTACTATTCTTTGATAGTGCGACAATGATAGTGTTTGATATGGTAACGTGTAATGTACAATTTTTATTTGGTACTTAGCAACTCACTGGGTTTGTATGGAAATCATATGTCAGCTGTTCAAAGTGCAGCAGATCAGACCATCGCGCGGCGGCAAAGTAGATTAGCGGTGACTACTCGGTTACGACAAAAACAGGCACTATATCAAACTCTTATCAAGGTTAAGCTCATTTTGTTACTATTTGATTTGAAGTTAACTTTTATCATTATTTCTATGGGTAAATTAAAATAATCAAAAAAGTACGCAATTAAGATGAGATTTAGAAACGAATGAGAAGGAGAGTTAGTAACGAGAGAGAGCCACAAACACTAAGGTGAATAAAGAGAGATTGTGAAAAAGTGTTTATTATGTTAGGTTAAGAAAAAGTGTTATGAAAGCACACTTTTATGGTTTGTTAATGCATTCCTTTAAAGAGAAATAATTTCCGTGGTTAAATACCAGACATCATGAGATCTCAATTCGGGGTGAACTAAAAAAGAAAGATAAAAGATAATAAATTATTTATTTCATAAAAATGTTGACTCAGATTAAAGGTACATTCTTACAATCCGAAGTCTTCACTATGTCTTACTAAAACTAAATGTTAAAAGAATTGAATTGATTATATGGAAAGAGCATCGCACGTTGTAAACTGTTTGTGCAGAGAGCTTTTATTTTATTTTATTGTACGACGGGGAAGAGATTGGCCTTTATCTTACGTGGTTACAAGTTAAGGCAAGGCCGAAGGTGGTGGCGCACTTCAACCGGAATTGTCATCAGTCTGAGGAACTGGCTATCATGCCTCATTTTATAATTTCTCAACAATTTAGAATTTGTCGTTATGGCGATAGATGGTGGTGGCTAGCCAGACGGACTTAAACAAAGTCCTACCACCAACCAAATCAAGCATAATATTTAGATATATATTATAGACATTCATTGATTTATTTTTATAACACACATACACAAACATAACAGAACGAAATTGACAAACAGAAAAACACGACTACAATTTAAATAAGTTTACACAACTCAGCATAATGCCTCACTGCAACACAGGTCAGCGCTGATATTCTGTTGTGACTCAGCCCAGTCAATCGATCTCATGATGCAATAGAACATTTATTATCAATAAAATCATAGCAAAAAAATATATGATGGGCAAATCTATAAAATATTAAATAAAACACACGAAAATAAAGATAAAATAGACAGTAAACCCATTGATAGTAATGAAAACTCTAGTGAAATTATATGCGCATACTAATAATAGTTTATTGTTGGTATATATTTTATAAATAAGCGACCCCTTCGATGGTTTTGTGCAAGTGGGACGCGGTAAATATATTTCAATTAAAGATTGGAACACTGCAGGACCAAAGTCAATGTTTACATTCGGCTTTGACCTTTACTACACGGTGCATCGTATACTTCTGTGATATTGAAGGTATCTGGATTTCTTCAAGTGAGAAATAGCTTTCCAAATGTCAAAGATTCTAGGCGGTTTACATTTGGTTACGACTATGTCTCGATATTTCGGCGCGGTTGCATAGCCATGATCACTAAAAACACTAAAATGAAATAAATGTATCATAAACCATTGTTATCTTAAGATTTTTGCTACCTGCAATTTTATTTACAAATCATCATCATAATTTTTGATAGTGAATTCATAATAAAAAAAAACGCATAGGTACGTTAGGTACCTATGCGATATATTTTGCTGTCAAAATTCGTTGTTGCAATATCATTTTTACATTAAGAACTCTGATAATTTACATTTAAAACATTTTGAGACTTGTTGTACTCACAATAGTTTTAGAATTATTGAAGAGTGGATAAATTGAATTGGAAACCCAAATATTAACTACATAAATGTAAATAATAAGTTACTTCAATTGTACTTTGGTTTCATTAACACGTTTATACAATACCTTTATATACGACAAAGATAGAAAATAATTTTAAGAAAACATATATGCGCCCGGCGTATTAAAAGGCAGTCTGTATATTGGCGGGAGCACTGGTCGCTGACTCCACGTGTTCAGCCCGGGCAGCTGCGTTAAAATAAATATTAGTAGCGTATTTCGGAACGCAGCTTTCTACTGAGGTAGCGAACCTATGCGTGCAAGTGAGACAGAGCACTTCGCTGTCCCACGCGAGAGCGGGATGTGACGACGTGATCCGATCGATAGCCGCAGCCGCAGAGTGCCGCTCGTGTGACGTCACGCGCCCGTCTCGTCATCTTTGACTCTGTTCAAGGAATTGTCACTATATATCTGTATAGAACCGACTTTATCGGCGACTGGCCTACTACCTCCGCGGCCTTCGACGCTGCAACGGAGCGATAATTACATTCTACGTACTTAGTACCTATAGCGCAAATATATCACGTGATAACGGAGTAAACAATTCAGCATTTAAATAACTGCTGCTTCTCGAGCACTGAGCGAGAGAAGCCTCAAGTCTGTTACTAACAGCTCATTCTTACATTTCGTTTCCGTACTTAACATTACGTTAAAAGTAAAATATTCAAATTAGTTCACTTTTTTGTAGTGCACTCGTAATTCTTCCATGAACACCGATAAATTACCAAAAAGAACAGAATTTATCTTAACGCTATACGAATAATCGTAGCTTCGTAGCGGCTCTACGAGCTACGGGCTACGAAGCTCTGCGCGGTTTTTTCGCAGCAGATATATTAATGGCCGTTTGAGTGGAACTTTTTTTATATTTCTGTTTGTCTAGCTTATTGATACACCGATACTAAATCTACCTACAAGCTTAATTATAGCGTGCAGATAGTAACATATCAGATTGTACTAATATGTTGCAGGAAATGCCCCTTAAGAATGCAATAATCGCCGCGCCTGGAAGGTAACACTGGAAGCTAACACTAATGACACCAACAGTCGGTGTCATTAGGTTAATAATTGAAACGGTCAAAGGATTCTTGAAGCATACATTTATTTGAGACGGAGGGGTAAATGTATTTTTAAATTAAGTAGATCGACTGTATGAAGGGCTTGCTTCCAAATTCACAGAATCCTGATTTTAACGTGAATGAGGTCAGAGAAAACGGCCCCCGCATTTTAATTGGAGCGTGTAAATATTATACTAGCTGTATTTTGCTTTGTGTGAGTTCATAAAATGCGATTGCCTGTCTAAACAGTTTTTGTATATTTTGACTGATTGTAGTTTGTAATTTTAAATAATTATACAGTTAACTCAATAAAATATTTATAAATATGTTTTTCTGTGAAAGCGGAATCGCCTCCGTTAAACGTAAAGTAAAAAAAAATATAATGTAAATATATATGCTTTTCAGTTGTTTGTTAAAAACAAATAAATATTACTATATATTTTACACAATGCCGTCTAGCCCCATACTAAGCAACGCTTGTAATATGTAACAAGATTACGGGAAATATAAATACATGTTTTTTTTTTGTAAATCCAGACTTCTGATACAATATATTATATATACACAGAACAATCATTCATATTAATTACACCAAGATTCATTTCACTACCAAAAAAACTACGGAGGTGAAGACACCAAAGTACTTCATTATTATTATTATTTAATTTTTTAGAAGACTACAGTAATGGAGGAGGTAATGTGTTTGTTGCGTATGTTATTTCATGGTAAGCGTACATTATTATCTATGTTTTCAAAAGGTCATGGTCTAAAGTAGGACAACAATTCACTTTTTTCACAAAAATATTTTACTATAATGTTTATCTACTACTCAATTCTTTAAATTGAACTGAGCTCATCAAATGATAATACAGACAGTTACAATTGCTAAATGATGGATAATAACATACTTTACACCTGTTAGATCTATTATTTACGCCTGACAATTTTACGTGTTATGTAATTAATTAATTATCACGCGTTTTTTGACTACTTAAAAGTCAAGCGCCTCCACGCATCTATTGCGATGCGTACAGAAAAAACTTGGTAGCCTTTGCTGTATTTTCGATACCTTACAATCCTCGTTTTCAATATAATTTGTTAGTTGAAAAACTTTTTGAAACATATATAATGTAAATTTTTGTGCATTCGTTTTTTTATTTTTATTGGGGATCAAGCATTTGACCACCAGCTTACATGTAAAACAAGTAAAGATATATTACATGTAAGCTGAATTTGGTCTATCTATAATCTGTTATCCAAAATAAGAGGGTTTTTACCACGTTTATATATATAATCACCACGCTTGGCAAACGGATTGGTAATCGCAGTAAAGGTGTTGTGTAGTATACAGAAAGAAGCTGCTGCCCTTCTTCAATTGAAAAAAAAACCATTAGTCGACTCTAACGACATCCGCGGGCTGAGTTGGTGGGGTCTATTTTTAAGCCGTGACAGCCGCGATTCAAAACTTCAGTACCTACGTACATAAGTTTTGAGCTGACCTATTTCTTTTTAAAACGAAAAATGCTCGTTTTGTTACAAAGTACCCAACGTCAGGCAGAGGCTGGTCAATGCTTGAACAGGGAAATAAGAAAAGCGTGTCTCAAGGAGCCTTGTTTATAAAACAATTTCCTATTTTGATGTAAGTAAAGACGATGTAGCCACGCAATCGCATGATGGCGGCTACTTGAAATTCTGGCATTTAAATTTAAATACACGAGATAAGAATTTACTAAAATATTTTGTGTCGGATGTAAACCATACATTAAAATCGTAATAAACTATAATACTCAGGACTTGCACGATCTGATTCCACCTTCTCCTTTCCACAACAGGACACGCAGATGCACAGAACACTACCATCGGTACCTGGTTAGTATACCACCCATTCGGACTAATCGGTTTCAATCCACCTATAAGAACAGCTAAGGTGTGGAACTTGCCGTCGTCAGTCTTTCCTGCTACGTATAACTTGGGTATTTTTAAGTCAAGAGTGAATAGGTGTCTCATGTATCATGCAACATCATCGGCTACATCGTCACTTAACATCAGCTGAGATTGTGGTCTATCAATCATAAAAAAAAACTTTATTGGATCTTTTTGATGTCTTAACCCAAAGAGAAGAGAACAAACATCTGTTAGGATAAACAGAGAGATTTATCGCTGAGGAAGATTTTAGGCCTAGTCTTGCGTAAAGATGGATTCTAGAGAATATGGTTAAAATCGGGAGGTAGCGACGCTAGTGAGGCTTGGCAAGCCTTTCATCATTGGCGAAATAAAATCACACAGGCAGCGCTAGCCCAGTGAAGTGCTGTGAATGCAGGATTTGGCTGCGTCGAGCATACCTAGGAACCTGGCAGTGCTGGTCTAGATACCGGTGAAAAGATGAGCTGGAGAAGGATCTCCGTGCTTTTAAATTTTCGGACTGGCAAGAGGCGGCGCGGAATTGTGTCAGAGGCCGAGACCCACTTATGAGATGATGTGCCAGGATGGTAAGTAGTAAGTTGTTTGGGAACCCACATCGAGTGCCGCATGGGATGGTTCAGGCATGTGAGGCAATGAGGGAGATGGTGAGTACGCTAACAAAAAAGATTTGGCTATTCCACAAAGGAAGAAGGGACGACAACCAGCCGAAGAACAGTCGTCTCCAAGAACATAGAGCGACCACAGCTGTACTCAGATCACCCAGGACTTTTTACTTTACGACGGGGCAGCGCTTGGCCTTCATCTCATCTGATGTCAAGTGAATTATGATAACGTCGAAGGTGGAAGCGCACTCCACCCGAAATCCTCAACAGGATCTCTAATGCCGGATCATAACAATGAAGAGTTGTTGTTATGGCAACAGACTTAGATAAGATGGTGGTAGGTAGCTCATTATCAAAAATTCTAATGCCCTCTTTCATTAGTCGCATAATATTTCCGGCAGTCAGATTTAATATGCTGTATGTCAGAGAGACGGAGCGGTGACATTTAATGCCCAGCGGCGGTGACTTGCCCCACTTTTTATTCCTAATTGTGTCCGCGGGGACACGTCATGTTTATCTTTTTGCTGTGAACATGTAGATTCGTTTTAATGTCGGTTGAGGCTACAGCGTGCTTTCCTTACCAAACCTGTATATATATATATATATATATGTGTGTGTGTATATCTATATAATCTATGATATAATACACGTGACCCAAGGGCTGGTTCTTATTTAGACCAGCGAATTAGCATGGCTATTCAGCGTGGCAATGCAGCAAGTGTCTTGGGCATGATCCGCCTGGTACTGATCTGGAACATTTGAGCTACCTATAGGCCGTTTGTAACAGTCCTCAGGTAATCTGACAGTTGTACCGTTGTACATAGTTATTTAATTGTACATTTTATTAAATAAATACTATATATTATAATATGTGTCAAATCTTGACTAGTACTTTTTTATACTACTTAATACTACGAGATGGTACAAGCAACCAGCCCCCCAGTTAAATGTTCCAAATCGTTTTTGCCCCTTTTCTTTCCTTTAGAAAGGAAGAGAGATAAAAAGATTACATGGTCATAGCCAATGATAACAAAAATAATTATGAAAAAAAAATCACTCAAATCCATCCATGACAGAGAAAAATGGAAAAGACTATTGCTTTGGCTCCTGTAGCGATAAGTGTTTTCTTTAAATGAAATTAAGAAATAATAATGTACAGCTTTTGACCGGCAATTGCTTTATTTTTTAGTGTTTTATATGTACATGAAGGTATAAAAATTAAATTATATTTGGTGACAAACCTTTACTGCGATTATCAATCCGCTTGCCGACAGTGCTGATTATGGCAAACCCTCAAATGTCGTAAGAGATTTGCTTATGTGCTATTAAAGTAAAAGGTTTTAATATGTTTACGTCAGTAAAAAAATGCTTTGCGGTACTTATTTTCATAAATGCAAAATGTTGTTAAAGCCACTTGGGCATTGTTGACCGAGCGATTTAATTTATTAATTTTTTTCATCGATCGCGATTTTTTATCAGGGGGAAAATAGGGAGGGAATCAGGGGAAGTTTGCTGGAGCGATGTTTATCAACAGATTTTGATTAAATTTGAAAGACACACTAAGGATTTAATCATACACAAGATGTTGTGAAAAAAAGGGAAGTATAGGGGGAAAGTTTGATGTAGGATTTTTTTTTTTTCGGGAAATGTATGCCTACGTTTACTAATCAGACTACGCAGTCCTCTTCGCCCTTGTAAGACAAATCTGTAAACACCAGGTTGAATCTTCTCAGACCAAGGGAAATGGAGTAATCGCTAAAATTACTATTTGACTCAAAGTCAACGTAGGTAAACCTATATAGACTAGTTTACTTCAGTTACTTTCACAGTATTATGTCATATGGCATAATACTGTGGGGAAGTGCTGCAGATATAGACACCATATTCGTTTTGCAGAAGAGGGCTGTTCGCGCTGTTTACAAAATGGGTCCCAGAGATTCATTAAGAGACAAGTTTAAAGAAATAAATATATTGACTATGCCCTGCCAATATATTTATGAAAATATTATGTACGCGCGTAAAAACATAAGCTTATTTGACAAAAACTGTGATAAACATAATTATAATACTAGAAATAAGAATAAACTCGCTGTTCCCACAACAAGGCTCCATAAGGTTAATAAATCGGTCATAGGGCAAACTGTACGCTTTTATAATAAATTGCCAAGTGATGTGCTAAGCTTGTCAAATAATAAATTCAAAAATTTTGTAAAACAGAAGCTATCCAGGAAAGCTTATTATAAAATTTCAGATTACCTAGAAGATAAGAAAGCCTGGCATTAAAAAAATGAATTTGCTCCAGTGAATAAATTGTAATTAGTATTAGATAATTTTAAGCTATTGTAATGGATCATGAAAAAAAAAAACTAGCCCGAGGTTCTTGCCTTTCTCCTTGTGTGCTGGTCGCGATTCCGAACAGGCGGTAGATTTGACGTTTCAAAGTGATCCTAAAAAATCTTACTGAATAAAAATATTTGACTTTGACTTTGACTTTGATAGGTATTTTATTTTTTATCAAGTTGTGTACAATAAAGAATTATATATTTATTTATTAGTCCTCTCCGCCTTTGCGAGACAAATTCGTAGACATCAGTAACACGAGTAATCACTAAAGCTTATACCTCTATTTGCTCAAAAGTCAAAAAGGAAAAGTGAATGAGGAAAGCATCGGTTATTGCATGGTAATATAGGCTCGCGAGGTCTACTGTACTTATAGAACCACTACTTCTAACAAGCCTCATAGCTCAGTTGTTTTTTTTTTGGACTCAGCCTTCTGCGCTGTAGACTGTGGGTTCGATTCCCACCCAAAACAAACATTCGTTTGATGAATATAGACGTTTGTTCTGTGTTTGGGTGTTGTATCATATAGTACGTAAGTATTTACAAAAAGTATTTGAGTATTCTATCCGAAATCTAGTTCTACAAGCTTTGATTGTAAGATTGTTGGTGCTTTAGCACTTGTGTTTTGATCTGGGTGAAATAGCAGGGACATGAGACATGCCTAACTTTTGTATTCTTATTTTAATATCTACCGTATGGTAACGGAAGGGTAACATAAAAAAACATTACAATAGACACAAGATATTATTTACTCTGAGATTACGAATTCCCCTCGTGTTATCAGAGCATGGATATTTTTGAGGATCGCCTGTATAGAGGTAGTCAGAAGCACGTCCAAACAATTTTAACAGGATACAATCCCATATTTTAAGCAGAATGCTAAAAAATGGCAGGGCCAATATTGCTAAGGTGCACCCCTACACCATAAAAGAAGCTATCCTGGATATACAAGTTGTTCAAGACCTTAAGTTTGGGCTGTGCGTTGATTATTAGTATAGTCAATCAGCTATACAACAATTTCATATATTAAGATGTTGAAAATAGTAATCAGTTTCAGGCATTTGTAACAACTTCTACTTTGGTTCGCATTTTTCAATCAAATGTTGATGTTTTTTATTTATAAATGAAAGGTGTAACGATATGGTGGGCTCCTATATTAAACAACCCGATAATGCAGAGCCAAGAATACGAATCCACTTTTTTGTAGTAGCGTTGCATCTTATTAATGGCTGTACAACACTAGACCGTGCGTAATATGGAAATATAAAGCCGGCCCATATTCCGCCCATAATACTCTGCTCATTTTAAGGCCTACTGTCAGACGCTCTACTCGAGTAGCCTTTGACTCTTAAGACATTTTTTCTCATTATATTCTTAGGTAGACTAACTCTAATAAAAACGTCGTGTCCAAATTGATTGATTAGTGAGTCAAAAAAAAATGTTTATATCCAAATCGTTAGATCATCGAACTACTAGGACTATAAACCTAGGACTATAATAACTATAATACTAGGAAATAAACCCTCCTATTCACTGGGGGTGAATAGGAGGGTTTATTATATATACAACAGTCTGGACTGCCCCATCCGAAACTAATTGTTAAAAATACCCCAGTATTTTTTTTCAGACTCCATTTAGATTTTGTCCTTTGTGGTAACTGGTTACCTTTACGCGTTTTTTTTTATTTGAATATTAGTTTAGATTACTATATATATTTTAATTGTGAATTCTACAGTTTACTTTTTTCAAAAAGCAAGGTGTTTCTTGTTGTAAAAATACCACCAAATACTTAACAACCTCCTAACGTACTCCGCCATAAGATTCGTATTATCAGGCCGTGCAATACCAATCCGATAATCTGAAGCCACTTTGACATACGCCAAATAATTCGAAGCCATGATGATTGTATTGTTGGTCATACATTATTGAGCCGTGCATTATCTGGCCGTAGATTATGACTTCCCTAAATGGTGGCGGTATTAAGTGCAGGCTTTGTGCTTTTTCGGATTGTAATAATAAAAATAATATCGTGAGTGAACTGAGTGTTCTTGATATGCATAATATGATTATATTTTCTGGAAGACTAAATTATCGTTACCATAATATATACCTACTGGTAGTCAAACATGAATGTGCCCTCTGGCTTTAAAACCAGAATAGAGATGCTTTTAATGACCCTATAAGTAAGATTTCTGATGTTTCTAAGGCAGTTTGGACTGGTGCCAGACTGAATCTAGACTCATTTTGTATCTTGCATCTAGATACAAAATGAAACTGCAGAGCTGGGATTAAGAAAATATTTTTAGAATACTGGATTACTCGAATTTAGTTCATTCATTCAATCACTCACTAATAAATGGCCGCTGATTGTTATGTTTGTATTAAGAACCAGTCGTTTGTCTTGGTACATACTCGGTGATTCATTCATCGACTTCAAAAAAAGGAGGAGGTTCTCAATTCGTGGAAATCTTTTTTTTTTATGTATGTTCCCTAATTACTCCAAGACGCCTAGACCGATTTGAAAAAATCTTTTTTTGTTTGGTTTTTGTTAAGGGTATATACTTCACAGGTGGTCACATTGTCATCAGGGCCGATAGAAGTAAAAAAACTTGTGAATTGTATCGTCGAGCTATCAGATTATTATTTTAGAATTAATTTTGGTTTCTAAAGAAGTGTCATATAACTTGGTCATTAACACTTCTTTACAAACCAAGAATAATTAAAAAACAATAATCTAATTGCTCGACGATACATTTAACAAGCTACTTCGTTTTCACTTCTATCGGCAGACCCCAAAGACTGCCCTGCACATTTTTTATATGAAACAAGTCAAAAAACATTAGACCATTCGCATACCATATACTTTTTATAGGTCTTTGGTTCAGCCGTGTTTGTTATTTGTAATATGAAGACGTACAAGCGCGCACATTACAACATTTTGATATCAGCTGATAAAAACGTCTATTCGGCTACACGATTGTCTTTAAACTTAGCTATATCGAGACTAAACTATCGACCGATTAAAAAATATGTTGTCTACGGAGGCTACTATTGCTAAATACTTGTATTACAATACAGGAAAGAATTGTATACTTATTTGATGCCAATAGAATCGTTGGCAATTAGCTTAGGCAGCTCCATACAAAATATAAATTTAGTTTTATATATCACATAGGCAGGTAGCGCCATAAAACCATTTAAGTACATCGGTGAAAGAACACGAACCATTAGAAAGACCTACAAAATACATTACAAGCAAACCAACATACAAGAAACATTTCGTTGGACAACTACTGACTAATTCGACTCATTTTCTCTGAGGAGAGTCCTAGCTGTGAGCTGTGTGGCAAAGTGGGTATTTGGGTAAGTGGCCTGCCAATCCGAAGGTTGTATGTTCAAATCCATTCGTGCACCGATAGACTTTTTGTTTTCTCGTAAGTATAAACTTACGAGAAAACAAAAAGTCTATCGGAGCATGTGCATAAGTCCAATGGGTCACTTATGTGCGGTGAAGATCAGGTCGTGTGGTATGTCGCAAAAATCGTATTGGCATGTGTCACTGGCAAGTATTCTACAAGATGGCGATGGGCCTGTCACTTATTAAATACTAGCTTAGGTTTGAAAGTATTCAAACTGTGGGAAAGTGCCTAACGTAAGTTTAGCCGTGCCTCTGAGTACCCCTGATATGTGATCCTGTTATGATCAACGCTCTGAATATTAATCAGAGGTCCTTGATGGAGAAAAGTCGTGAATCTATTACTTACTTTAGTATCTAGTTGAAAGATGATAAAATCAAAACCCAAATGTTAAATATTTTATTTCAAATTACCGTCTGTTTTTATAGGGGTGAGTAGAGACATTCTACGCTTCCTTTGATCATTTTCTTCTTTCTTGCTTTATTTATATACTTTATACACGTTTACATGCTTGTCGATTCAGACTTCTTTTGACTTAGTCTGGGACTAGATGGCGCTGCGTGAAATTGATGTCCTGAAATATTTACTAATATATTTTTATAAATTAAGAATTGGAATATTATTATTACCTATAATGTGAAACTAACCAAACCATTTGTTTATCCCAGTGTCCTGCTCCACCCTTTTAATTTTCGATTTCGCTTATGAAAGTCTGCCTATGACGTGAGTGGAAGAAAATAACATATTGTACCAACCCCACCGAGCGCAACCTAGAAAAGGGCTGGGCTGCCAAGGATAAGAGCAGGTGAATGATGACTTCCAGAAATGTAGACTAACCAAACGCATTTCACGTGTCAAAATCCATTAAACCGTTTAGGCCGCATGTCGTTATAATGAAATGTACATACATACTATCGAGCAAATAGCTTTTTACATTTTCTTAGAAAAAATAATCTGAAATAAGAAAAAAAAATGACTTTGACTTTGACTTTTCCGCCTCAACACGAGGCATTCTCAGGAAATATATTCCGAGCGCTGCGCTCGGTGCGGCAACACGTCCAGGGAGGGCTTGTCAGCTTAGCAGAAAGACGTGTCGATTTTAAATATTCAAAGAAATTTTGCGGATTTAAATTAATGTCCTGTAATACATTTTTTTGTGGTAATTTATTTGTGGAAATTAATTTCACACAGCGTCATCTAGCCCCAAACCAAGCATAGCTTGTAATATGGGAACCATAAAATATGTTAAATTAATATATGTATTTAGCATTTTATTTTTTAATATTTATTTTTTTAATATTATAGGACATTAATTTTAAACAGCGCCATCATCATATTTATTATATATAAATATATATATTTGTCACTTAATATTTTTTCTTATGTTAGTTTTGCTTTGAAAAATGGATCCTCGCTAAATAACGCCTGTATCAATAAGCTATATTTTTAGGCTCTCGGGTAAAAATGTCAAACGCAAGATACTTGCGTTCTAAAGGTAAAACGAATTTGAATATATTTTATTTGGATCAGCTGCGAAGAGTTTGCCTAGGCAATGACGAGGTCTACTATAGAGAGGGCTTTCCCAAATCAAGTCTAATAACTTTCTTTCTGAATTTATCAGGATCAGTTGGAATTTATTATGAACGATTACCAACGTAACGGACATGCATGAACACACTTTAACTTAAATTGATAATAAAGCATGTCTAGTTTAAAGTGGCGACAAGTGTCCTTGTTAATTACATGATACCTCTCTGTGATTATAACATTGACGTTCCAATATAGCGTCATCGAGGAAATAGAACAGGAGCCGAACCATAACGTCATATAGCATTCTCAGTCAGGTATTACTTTACTTTTGTCACTATCTATTGAGTATAGAAAAAACGAGACAAAAGTAATGTAATATCAAAACAAGAATGATATAAGAGGTTGTGGAAGTATCAAGTGTACCTTACTTTGGTAGGTGTTTGTAAGAATATTAAGCGCTTACTTATCTTTGAGTAGCGTTACCTGACCGATAAAAAATATGCTTTGTGACATGTAAACAGAAAGTGAGGTTATGAATTTTAATTGTCAAATAGCGGTACTCAGACATCGTGAATTTACAAACAGAACCTAAGTTTGATAGGCCCATTTTTTAGGGCTATGTAACCAAAGGGAGTCAATATTGCTAAGCCTCCGCTTTCCGTCCGTTCTCAGCAGGCTGTATGTTACTAACCGACTACGGTTAAGGTTAAGTTTAAGGTTAAGGTTAAGGTAAGGAAGAAAATTTAAATTATTACTGAGTGTATATTTCTTTTGTCACTGCAACAACAAATAATCAAATAAAATTACATAAAAATGACAGAGAATATTTATACAAAACATGAAAACGTGATTTTTCGCGTTGAAATATGGAAAAATTAAGTAGAATAATTTAACTTCCAAAACAGTGATATGCCCTACCTCATTATATTGTTGGTAGGTGATCTAGTTTATAATCAACCAAAACCAAATTTCTGCTTTCACTGTTAAAATAAGCATTTAATTTAGGTGTTTTTTTTGTATTACGGGGAGGTGCTTGTAAATCAGGTGAGAGAAGGGCAAGAATCTTCGGCCTTATCTTAACTTGTAACCAGGTGAGATGAAGACAAAGTGCTTAGCCGTCGTTTGATAAAAAAAAAACCTACAAAATGGCAGCAAATTTTTATAAGCCAAAATATACAAAAAAAACATTCATTATTTGAAATGTACCATTTTTTTTCAAATATTCGATCATCAAGAAAAATCTGCTCAAATCCTATTTTGACAGCATATAACTGAAATTTATGGCGGAGTTCATACTCCGCCAACCATGCAAAACCTACTGACATCAGTAGGTTGTAAAGATTTTTTTGCACCCAGAAACTCAAACGTTTTTTATGCCATTATAAGTAAGGCTCAGTTTTAAAAACACACAAACAGGCCAAATTTACATTTTTGTAGATAGTAAACTGATGATGTAGTTAATAGTTAATACAATAGTTTGTGCATAGTTAGTTTAATTGTACTTTTTATTGAATAAATGTACCATTATTCCCAATAAAATATAAAAAAGTAAGTAGTCGTAGTCGAAGTAGTTAAAGTAAGAGTCGTAACCATGAGTCATTAAATTCGCTGCTACCACATTGATTTGCAGCCAGTTTTATCAGCCACCAAAATGGTATGGTACGGCTTCGTTTATAAATCCAAAACCAACGTGAGTGAAGCCGCGGGGTCGTATAGCTAGTATGTAATATCCACTTAAATATTAGAAAAGTAATAAAAAAAATTAAAAACCCACGGATATTAACGTTGTAAACGAAGAAAGTTGAAAAACAATAAAAAATCTAAAAAAAATACTACTTCTAACACACAAAACAAAGAACAAACATACGGTTAAATAAACAACAGTCTTTTACAACAGTTTGTTTTTCCAACTATAATATCAAACACAAGAAAATCTGTCGGGGTTGCAATTTTAGTACGCACACAAGGAATAGTCACATAATCGCATACTAAGATTTATGAAAACGTACTCTTACCTGAACTTTACACCAGAATTCAAAAATGCCCGTAGCGCAAAATGGTAGTAATTTAATCGGTCAGCTAATTAGAGAGGTTTTAGTCAGTTCAAAAATGTGTTTTATCAGCAAACTAAGTGAATTAAAAATCATGAATTACTTGAAATATAAATATGTCGATAAAATGGCTATCAATTAAACGGTCAGCTAATTAAAGAGATTTTGGTCAGCTCCAAAATGTATTTTGTCAGCAAACTCAGTGAATAAAACTAGCAATGTAAAAATGACGAAACCCAAAAGCTACGCATAATAGAACAATGGATAGACAACACGGTGTTGCACCGTCTGATACGAAACTTATCGATTTTCATTTTAGTCAACCCAACGTCTAACCTCTGAAGTTAACATCAAACTAGAGGCTAATGACTTCACATTCTTGGAAAATAGTCTCAACTGCAAAAACTGTGGCTTTGGTCTAGTATTGTTTTGTTAGATGGATTAAAAGCTATGAGGAGTTTAGAACACGTGGTTTGTTTAGTCGGACCAATTAGAATAGTCAACACATCGTTAGAAACGATCGAATTTCGAAGTTTTTTTTTATACACACGTATCGCATAGGGTCTCACCTAGTTTCAAGTTATGATAAAGCTGGACGGGGAAGCGCACTTCACCCAGAATGCTCAACAATCGGAGAAACTGGCTTTTTTACCACTAAAAATCACAACAATTTAAAATATTGTACTCCCTAGGATCGAACATGGGATCTCTCTATCAGACACCGATGAGCGAACCACTAGACCATAATGGCGGTAAAATTTTATGTGAACAAACTATTTTATACATTTGTATGTACAAACTACCTGACTGACTGACATACAACGCTCTCCCGGGATGTGAGTTTGTATAGACAGTACATTTTGTCTCGAGATTGAAATGTGGAAATTGGTGTTAAGGCTTGCGATTACAAAATAAAATTAATCGTATCAACGCTGTAGGAATTATCCCTTAGAAGGTGAAATAGGGTTATAAGATCGATCATGATTTGTATAGTTATAGATATGTGAAAAATCGTGTACTGGCTCAGGTATGGGTATATTTATAAACAAGACATTTTGTAATTATCAGACTTACTACTTAGTGGTAAAATAAGGAATGAAAATTGCGATATGAAAATTCATCAATAGTTGAAAGTAAATAAAATTTTAATTAATTGTAATAGGGGGGAAATTAGGGGCATAAATCCTCATTTATGATGCTGAGGTAGATATAAGCGTTAAGTTTAGGCTTCTGTTAACAACTAATAGACAGTTATGTTTTGAGACATTTAACTGATGAGAAATATCATCGGGTATTTTAGCTTTTAATAATATAATTTGATACCTATAGTGTAATTGCCTCTATCTGTTTAAAATAGAACATTATTTAATCTGACATAACAGAACAGCTCAGTTCGAAACAGCGATTGATGCAAATTCCTTTGATTCCCAACTCTCAATAGATTGGTGCCCGGAGGAGCTGGTTTTGTAATCCCAATAGATGCAGCTCGATCTGCCAGCTGCTATCATGCTTACATAATTTGAATGCTGTGTAAATGAAATAGACGAATATTGTTTGGCCTCGGTTTGATTTTGAGCTATACTTTAGCTTTCTCGTTTAACGTTGACACATACTTAGTATTTTTTGTTGCCTTACAATTGAATGGATTAAATGCACCTCTACATCTGTCACTCCTAAAATGTTTATGCGTTTAGATATGATTACAGATTTTAAATTCTGCGCTTATTTTCTGTAAGTCCATCAGGCACGTAAATCATTATTAAATATTATAGGTCATTTAAAATCTATATAAATAAATTGTGTTTTGTAATTTTCTGATTTATCCCGATCTAGGTTACAAATGTTGTTATATAATTCCAACGTATGTAATATAAATAATATAAATCAATGTATGTTAATACACTTGCATTTTTTTGTCATACATTTTTCTGCACAACTGATGTTCACATCACATGCTTTAGATATAAATTGTTTTAAACATAATTTCATTTTATAATATTGTGACAGTAATTACACCATATTTTACGATACATTTTATATTTTTTCTGTTACATTAAATACTACATTTATAGGTAGATTTCATAGTTATTACACATATATATATATATATATATATATATATATTTATAATCCAACTAAATTCAATAAAATGTACAATTAAAACTATGTACAAAGGAATATTATATTAGAATTAGAATTAGGAATATTATAAATATTTATATTATATTTAAAGAAGACATTTTGTACCTTCATTTTTATGATACAATTATGGTTAAAACATGAAGATTATTGCAATATTAAATTCTTAGATGTTGGTCTTTGGATATAATTTTGCTGAAAAATATTGTATTACTATCTAAGAAGGTATGCTTACATAAGTAACTGCCAGTAAATCAGTGTGTGATTTGCTCGAATAAGTATGTCTTTACTTCCAACACTTAGACAATTTTAGTATGAAAACTACCAATTTTAACACAGCCAATGAGATTTTATAATTCTTCCTATCAACAAAGTCAATAGAGAGGTTAATGGAGACGTTGGGATTCTAAGACACATGCAGTGCATCTTGTGTCTTAGTCTACATCTATGTCCATTTACAGAAAACGAGAATCAAGAACCAAGGTAGGTACCTAACCAAAGGTACCTATGAACCTATGTTGATGCAGCATTTTTAATTATCGCGATAATAATTATAAACAAAAACGGGTCTTCATCGCGTACCTTTTTATATTCCCGACAGTCTTAGGTCAGACCCGTGACCACGGCCGTTGTAACGCGGTCGAAACTGTCGGGAATATATAAAAGTACGCGATGAAGACCAGTTTTTGTTAATAATTAAATTAAATTAATAAATGTTACAGCACATTAAATTTTATACAGCGCTACCTAGCCCCAAACTAAGCATTGCTTGTTATATGAGAACTGTATTACGGACAGAATACTTAAATACTTTTGTAAATACATACATACCTACTATATGATACAACACCCAAACACAGAACAAACATCTATAATCATCACACAAATATTTGTCCTTGGTGGGAAATTATCTACGTAGTAGGTATCTAATAGTATTTCTTGTGACCAATGTCAATTGAATAATGCAGTTAATAATTAATTATTTTGATTGTTCACAGTACACATTATTTTGATTCTAAAAACGGGTATTTATCGCGTATTTAACCTATATTATTTGAAAAAATACCCGTTTTTCGAATTTAAAATAATATGTTATAATAGCGAAAGTTTAAAAAAAGATTTTACAGTATAAGCAATACCTATACAATACAATACCTACTTACAATTTGATTTCTTCGCAAAAATAAACGGTTCATACGATAATTAACTGAGCAATCAGCGAATGGTCATGTGCACCTGTGTGCCGCAGAAAGGAGTAATTCCCATTTGTGCTACAGAACTGTGATAATGCCTACGGTTAGTTAAACATTTTGATTAACATGCAACCTAAATCTGAATATAATGCCTTCCTAAATAATAATATCATGGCTTATGGGGACACCGATCTAACTAGTAATTTGCCCCAAACTGAGATCTCGTGATGTCTTGTTTGTTTAAGGTTAACCACGGAAATTATCTCACAAAAAAAGTTATAAAAACTTCGATAAATTGTTGTTTTGCTGTACTTTACTCTAAGCATACTTTTTCTCAATATCTCTTTATTCACCTGAGTGTTCTCAAGAAACTAAGGATGAATCGAAAATAAAATAATGAATCTAAACCTTAAATGCCGGTACGCAACAATTTAAGAATTGTTGTTATGGCGATAGTCTTAGAAAATATGGTGATAGACAGCCAAGCGGACTTAAAATAAAGTCCTACCACCAATCAAACCAAGCACAAATTTGTAGTTTAAATTAGTTTTTTGGGAATAGAACCAAGTACTTCTAGGTCTGATACCGGTGGGCAATCCATGAGACCCCAGAGGCGGTTAAATATGAAATTTATATTAGTTAATCAATCATATGTGAAATAAGAAGTGCTTCACGCATGCTGTACTGAACTGAATAGTACAGTCACAGAGATATCGTTGGCAGGCAGTACCAGGATGTTGACCTGCCATTAGTCAATCAACTTAACACTACAAACGAACCGACTAAAGCGTGAACGATCAGAAGATTATCCACGATTGTTCACATCCTTCTCTGTCCAATTGCGTCGTGATAGAATCATTACACTCAATTTATTTAACATGCATGTCTAAGTAATGTGTGTCAACTTCACAAGAATATCAATAATACACAGGCTATGTTTAGGGGCGCTGTGTGAAATAAATATATTTCACACAGCGCCCCTAAACATAGCTTGTAATATGGGAACTAGATATCAGATATAATAAGCACTTATATCCTTTTTTTCTATAATACATACGTACCATATAATACAACACCCAAACACAGAACAAACATCTGTATTCATCACACTCATATTTGTCCTGGGTGGGAATCGAACCCACAATCTACAGCGCAGGAGGCAGAGTTACTACCGATTGAGCTATGAGGCTTGTTGAAGAAGACCCGGGGCAATCATTATTTCTGTTCATGCCAAATTTTAGGTCAGGTAGTCCTGACTCCTCGAAATAACTCCCTCCCTAAGTAGTTGTCGACTTATTTTGAATTTCTACTATACGACGGGAAAACGCTTGGCCTTTATCTCGTCTGGTTTCGAGTGAAAACGTAACAGTGTGGAGTAAAGAAGATTATATAGATCACAGGAATTAATGTGTGTCTTTAAAAAGACAAAAATATGTCTGATACGGTACATTGCCGAACATAATTTTTACAGGAATGCAGTAACGTCTTATAAGTAAATGGCAAGTAGTTAATTGGTATATTTTGACAGCTTATGATTGGAAGTTAGGATTATTTGCACGCTAGCTTTATCTAAATACCTAGCTTTTTAATTACTTTGTTTGCTGACATAATACCGTTTGATCAAAACCTCTTTGATCAGCAAACGGTATATATGATAACCCTCTATAAATTGAAGACAATATGACAATAGGTACACCATTTGACTGACCTAATTCCAAGGGGTGCATCTTGTGCTGGTTTGTAAGAGGTTGTAGGAGTGGATTGTTCTCGGTAGGTACGCTTTAGGATGTTGTGGTAAATTGTAGGCTTAAGAGATATCATTCGTTAAAAGAACAAAAAAAATATCCATACCAATAGTATACGTTCTAGAGAAATGTTTTTTTATGATTCAATTAAATACAATCGCAGAGATTGTATTCTGAAAAAGAACTTCGGCTTACTTTTTCCACGATTCTAATAGTTAGTTTCAAATATATTTATATTTTTTGGGTAGACTTTCTTTATTAGTTTCTTTAAATTACTGAAACCTTACGTATGTAACCCAATCAAGTCTGGATTCTATTTAGGATATTAAATCATAGAAATAATCAATTGATGTAAGACTTAGGAATAATGGAAGAAAAATGTTTCTCGAGACACATAGGTAGCACATAAATACATGAAAAAATGGAGACCAAACTAACAATACGAAAGACGGATAAAATTCAATACAGACATTTTTTTATACAGCTTGGAGACGGAACTTGCAAGCAGCTCACCTGATATTCAGTGCATCTCTTGCCAATAACAAAGCCATACTGCGTAGATCACATGCATTGCGCCCACCAACTTGAGGCATAAAGGTTAAGCCTTGCGTGCTTGAAATGCTGCTTCGCGGCCGAAAAAGGTATGGTGATAGTTTTTCCCTGGATAAGGAGCTCTACTACTTTTTATACGTACTAGAAACATTTCGATTGACAATTTACTTACTATGTATCAAACTGGTATCCAATTCAAATATAACAGGATAGCCAGTTCCTCAGTTTCTTGATGATTCCAAGTGAAGTGCGCTTCCACCTTCGGCCTCATCATAACATGGAAAAAAAAACAGATGAGATGAAGGCCAAAAATTATTGTACAATATTACTTTTTTACATAAAATAACATAACGCTGATCTTCCGTTGTTACCAAGATATTATATATCATAATATCGACGGGATATTAGATACTATATGTATAACATAATTATGTTATCAGTGCAAGGAACATCAAATCAAAAGTACGTGAATTGACAATCCTGCTTCTTGCCTGTGTCTTGCTCAGATAGGTGAGTATAGCCTTCCAACGTGGTAATGCCGCCAGTTTTCTGGCCACGCTACCATCGGTCGACTGGATTATCTATAATATGTATTTAGTACTAATAACCAGTTCTACGTATTAGTTTAGTAGTTTTTTTTTATACGGGTCGGTTCTTGGCCAGGCAAGGTTGTAATTGACGATGGATCGAGCCTACCCAGAAAGTTATATTAACTCTCTTTTTGATGTCATTAGGGTCGTAAATTGGCGGAAATATATGAAGGACGCTGATAAATTATTTTTTCAGTGCGCATTATAAAAGATAGTTGAAAGGGCTTATTCCTAATAAGTGGAATATCAACCAGATTGGGGTGATAATAAGCTGTGCTTTTATTTATTATGTTCATTCATCAAAATAATAAATACTTGTTCTTTTGTTCAACTGGATTAATTTCAGTAGATTAAAATTTTAATCATCGAGTTAGTCCTTCGTTGATTATGTTCCCACCTATTATCCCTTTATGTTCCATTAGGAAGTTTGTCCATTCCATGTATTTTCGATTGTATTTTGTATTGTGTGATTGTGTGCAATTTTTTTTCAATTATTATTATTATTAAAGAACATTAATTTTGCACAGCGATTGTATGGACTTATACTTAGAGTTATTTTTAAGTTTTTAGTGGTGAAGTCTGTTCCATTTTTATTATAAAAAAGTTTATTTTAAGATTTTTTTCGTTGTAAAACCTACGACACCACGATGACTTGTTATTATAGCGACAGAATTAGATAATTGATCGAGTGAGCGAAGCGAACGAGATCTCTGAGTTAAGTTGGGAAATCCGGCACTGTATGTATATAGCAATGTTTGTGACGGCATAACTCTCGGTCAGATTATCCGATTTTCATGAAATTTAAACTGAATAGAGATAACGTGAATAGAATTTGCGGGGGATTTTTGATAAGTGGGGTAGTTTTTGAGATAATGGGGTGAAAAGAAATACAATTTTTCGCCCATATCTTTTGAATGGCTGATCCAATCAATTAAACATTTTGAATATGCAGAGATTATATTAATACTCATCATCAGCACGATATTTTTGACACTCGGGTAGTTTTTGAGAAAAAGGGGTGTTAAGTGACACGAGAAGATTTTTGTCATTTGAAAGATCGCATTTCGCATTCATAAAATATATATTTTTATTTTTATTGGGGGTGGTTTTCGTATCAAACGGATGCGTTAAGGGGTTAAAACTCTTGGTATGTCTTGTAGGATAAACTATTAAAGAGGTTGACTTCACAATTAACTTTCTTTTGATTTGCTGAAACCACCCCTGTTATTAAATTAAGGGTTGCAAAAGGGGTAAATAAGATTGAAGTCTTGAAAATGTGTTAAAACATGAAATATCATTTGGAAAGGGGTTGAGACTGCAGATTTAAAAATATGTTTATTTTGCCCTTACTAGGGGTGGTTTTTAAAATGAAGGGGGCAAAGGATGACCATCAGGTCCTGTAAGATAAGAGAGAGTATTCGAAATGTCATTAAAACTGCTCTATTTATCTATTGTTATTCACTCAATATGGAAGGGTGTCGATAAAATCCGAGAATTACTGTTGAGGTTTCATACAAGGGTTTTGACTGCGCAGATTTCATATCAACGGTACATTATTGTCCACCACAATATGGAAAGAACTTCCTCTATAACTGTAAGGTACAATAACACAATAAGCAGACACAAAAAAAAAAAAGCTGCTGCTTTTTTGGTTGACTTTACGACATCCGTGGGCTGGAGGGGTGAATTTTTAAACCACGACTACTAAGGCAACAGGTTTGAAAGCACTTTTCAAAATGACATCAACCTTTGTTTCATGTTAGTAAGGATACATTACGTTAGCAACAAGAGAGAGCCTCGAACACTCAGGTGAATAAAGAGAGTTTGAGAAAAAAGTGCTAAAGTAAGGTGAAAAAGATGTAACTAATGAAAGCACACTTTTATCGTTTGTTAATTGCGATCTATTTGAGAAATAATCTCCGCCACAAACCAGACATCACGAGATCTCAGTTCGGGGCGAACTACTAGTTATGTTGTTTTGGTATCTGGGCTCTTACGTTGTTTGCTATCATCACACTACTAGTATAGTTTATTTAAATTACTTTTTTCATCAGTTCCCTGAAGTACTTGGGAATCGAGGATCCTGTTGGTAGATTTACATGCGCGATCGTTTGTTTATTTAGAGTTACATGCTCAACAATTTGGTTATTTAGAACTACATGCTCAACCGTGTAGTTTTCAGTTGGCATATTGATAGGTCGAATATGTATTTATGATAAAAATACTACATGTCTATTTCAGTTTAATTTCCGAATAGATGAACTACTTGACATTAGAACCAACTACAAATAAATAAAAGACAGTAAAAGAAAGATATAAAATAAAAAAAGAGTCACTCAAAATGATCACATGTTACGCACGATTTAATTTTAAGGCGCCTGTGCCAATTGATAGTTTAAACTTATGATCATATCAATAATTATATGAAACGCAACTTATTTCAACACTAAACTATTCTAACAAGCGCTGCACGTAAAAACACGTCATCTTTTAATGTTTCAATTAATCAATTTTTAATTATTAATTTACAGTCTCGTACACATTGTGAACTACTTACTAGCATATTATTGTTCAAAGATTAATAAATATTCACAATCGACAAAGAAAAATATGATCAAAGGAAGCAGTTGGGTTACCTGAGGACCGTTACAAACGGTCAATAGGTATCTCAACTGTTCCTGAAACGGAGGCGTATTCAAATGGATCAAAGTAATCTGAATAAGCAATTTGATAACAATAATGGCTATATAAAAAAAATATCTTTATTATGTTATGATTGCGAATACGGCTTACCTTGATAGCGCCAAGCATCAAGATTGAGAGAGCTTTTTCGCTACGCGCAGTCTCAGAACAATACACGTAAGTATATAAATTCGAAGGTTGACGGAAAGTTTTTACCAGCATTCAAATTTATATTTATCATTTATATTGAGTAATAGAATGAGCTTATTGTTTAAAGCGGTTTTGTCCAGGCAACCTTAGAACGAGAAACAGAATGAAAAAAATACAGATGGTAGCGCATTCATTAGATAAAATATTAAATTTGTCAAATAACCTAAACGTAAGAAGAGAGTACCTGCATAAATTATAAAAAATCATAAACGAATACAACAACAATAAAAAAATATTACAATACAATTATGGTTAAATAATTATCAGCCATGGCCAACGAACAGACAAGGACAGAATTAAATCGACGCAAGGTCTTGTCATGAAACATTGTAACTATCTATATCTTTCGAAATATGACAAGCCTCATAGCTCAGTTGGTAGTAGCTCTGCCTTTTGCGCTTTAGGTTGTGGGTTCGATTCCCACCCAGAACAAACATTTATGTGATGACTAGAGATGTTTGTTCGGTGTTTGGGTGTTGTATCATATAGTACGTATGTATTTACAAAAAAAAAGTATTTAGGTGTTCTATCCGTAATCTAATTCCCATATCACAAGCTATGCTTAGTTTGGGGATAGATGGCGCTGTGTGAAATTAATGTCCTGTAATATTTAATCTCAGTTGAAGTTCTATATGATTATTGTATCAATAAAGAAATTATCCATATTTCCCAATACTAAACTAGATCACCCACAAAAGCGAATTAGGTAATCGGTTTGTTTCTAACGTATCTCTTGTGATAACCATGATATCTTAGTTCCGCATGTTCTAAGCTATGTTACAATATATTTAATCATAAAAAGTCCGACATTCAATGTGATACCGCAGTTTAACTCATTGGGTTTATCTTCAAGTAGGTGTTCATCAAAATGTGATAAAGCCGTGGTTTGGCAGTAAATTACGTAGATAACTTGCATATTACACTAGACCGCTGGGCGCTGCCTAAAATCAATGACATGTACCGATGTGATGACTGTGTAGGAATGTCAGTATATATAGGCTTTGACGTCAAGCTAACCCACCATAAAAATATATCAACAGAAGGCTTAGTTACACAACGTCATTATCCTGCTTCGACAGTAAATATTGATGCCATCTGTATTATCATTCTATGTACAGAATAATGAAAGTTATTGGCTTAGAGTTATAGAAAACACCTACGCGGAGTTTCTCGTGAAAATGGCACGCTACGAAGCCTTACAAGCTAGCACTCACCCGACTTAGGGGCATGGGCGCGGCGCAGCTCACGACGCACTAGTACTAAATGAATCCTCAATTATTTACAAAATAGGCTTGAACAATTATTTCGAAATAACCACAAAACATTTCAACGACTCCTATAATTGAACACCATCTCTCGTCGTCGCCGTTGTTGCTATGTGCAGATCAATCGTCAACCCTTGTAGGTTACATGAATGAAACCTACACATTTCAGTGCGTCATAGCTGTCACTTTGGTACGGAGCGGAGTGCTTACGAACACCACTTTGACACTGCATTGTTTGATATGATTTTATATAAAAAGTAAGTTAGGATAGGAATCGAATATAATTATTAAAAATGAATATTCATTTCGGTCTAGTTTTTGGCATGGGGTCGGGGATCGGTGTAGAATTAGACGTGTCAGTGTAGTGTATCGCAAGAAAGGCAGACGGCGCGGAGAAGGTCGGGGAAGCCGCCTCCAGCCGAGCTCGCGGGCTCCACTGACGTCAACGACTGCTCGGCGCCCACCTCACGGGGCTACCACCGGCTTGCCGACTATTTTTTTTTTATTCACAAACGGCGCGAAACAAAAGGCGGCGATAACGACGGCGACGGCAGCGGCGGGGTGCGGGCGGAGACCTCACCGCAGGAACGACACCGAGCGCCATCTAGCGCGGCGCGCGGCACCCACTCGCGCCTACTCTCGGTCTGCAGACGATCGAATCAAGACAAACTTCTGCGACGAGCAACCCTCGCCGGCTAAGAGTTGACGCTGAAAACACTGTCACTGAACAGGAACCGCCGCGCGGGCCCGAGGTCGCGAGAGGCGCCTCGGGCTCCGGAGCGGCGGTCGGGCTGGTGATGCGTACCGTCGTCAGAGCGTGGCTGCGTGTGATGGTGGCGGTCGGGAGGGCCATGCTGTCAGGCTGCGCGGGAGAGGCGCGGGCCGGGCATGGCGGGCTTGTGCTCGACACTGCGGTGCGGGCGTCCGCGGCGCTCGCTGCACGCCACTGAGGCGCTCCGCCCGCGCCCGCCGCCGTCGCCGTCACCGAGACCTTGCGCGCGCACGCCCGCAACTATAGCACCGCACTCCACCGGGCCAAGCGCCTGCTGACTGCTACCAGCTGCCTCTTGATCTGCAGCCTGCATCCTCTGCACCTGACCACCCACCAGCTTCTCTACATCTCATCATGTAACGTGTTCTTGTCACTGGACCAGCATCCTTTCCAACGCATCAATAATAACGTAGACCAGCTGCAACTGTCGCTAGGCAAACTTTAGATTTTGAGGACATAAAACTAACTTTGTATGTACATCGATCAACTCTATCAAACTAGTTGACCCAACTTTGAGTTTGTTGGTTAAAGTTGTCTGTTCTGGCATAAATACTTGACTCTCTACAATTATAATATGGTGGTTTGTTTTGCAACGTGCATTATGTATGTAAAGAGTGACGCCAGAATCGAAATGCATGCATGTTTTTGTCACATTGAACCTGTAACGTGGTAGATACAGGTTGAATGTCTATTTACTGATAATCGGGTATAATTCGTATAAAGCAGCATTGCACTAGATATTATTTTTGTCACGCTTATTTATAAAGAAGTAATAATTTTCAACGGTTAGTTAGCCATATATTAAAAAATATAGATATTGTTACCAATGCACTTACTTAAATATGGTCATCGATACAATCTGCAATAATTCTTTGAACTATTTCAAATTCAATTGCAAGCATTCAGTAGTACTATGTCAGATGCTGGAAATTTACGAGTATTATACTCCCAAAGGAATAAAGGTTGTCACAAACAGCAGCTATAATATACTGTAGGGTGTCTTTCTTCTCGAGATCTATGTCTTTGCTATCGCCCACAAAACAGGTATCATAATGGGAGGACGTATATACTTTATTCTGTAGGTGTTCGCAATATCTACAATATAATGAGGAATAGCAAATATTGTTACACCCACACATAGAGTGGGATGTAGAGCAGGTTGATGATGAAGTAACAACAATATCGACATATCCATGTAGCTCCTTATGACTTTTAGGAAATCTAACAGCTACAAAAACAATAGATATATCACATTAATACGATACAAAAATTATAAATCCATATATATCTATTCATAGTGACTTGTAATAATATTTCAGTATGAATATGTTATATGAAGAAGAAGTGAAGACAGGATATTTTTAAAAATAAGCTACGCGTGTTGAGTTGACCCGGTTATCATAAAACAAGTGCATAAACGAGACTTCACTGTTCTCCTTTCTTGTTGTAATACAAAAGGAATTGAGATGACGATGACTGATGACAAAAATCAATAACAACTTGATTGTAATTCAGTTAGTCGCTTAGACCATTGTTTTGTTGGCTAACTCGAAGGTACCGTATGTGGTAGGTAGTGATGGTAGGTGATCAGCTATGAGCCATCTTGCACGATGCAAAAATTAGAGTTTTATTAAGTAGTTTCATTGTCAAATATATTTATAATTACAAGTTGTAAAAAAATAAACCTTAAGTCCTTTCAAGCTGAACACTTACTTTCCTGGCATACCTAGTATACGATAGTGCAATCTACTCGCCCCCCGCTACCTATAGCTACTATATATTATCTGTGTCCACATGAGAGCCACACTAACGAAGCTGGTGGGCTTCACAAGCAGGCAAAGTAGAGCGGGTCGAGACAGCCGCGCGATTAAAAAGGCTAGCGCTCTTACAGAACATATCATCACTGCTCTTACTAAAAGCATACCTACATACACCTTATGTAGGTGCTGAGATCTTATATTTAAATCTTGTAGAACCTTTCCTTAATACTTGCGGAAGCACATCACACATCAATAGCCCATTAGTGTCCAATGCTGGATAAAGCCTCATCCAAAGCTAGATAGTTTTATATCACTGCGCTTGGCAGGCGAACTGGTAATCGCAATAAAAGTGTAAATAATACATAGAAGGATGCTGCAGCTTCTTTTTGTGTATTATCTCTCTTCTTCATACCTATTCTATCACCCTTCTTCTGGTATAATATAAAAAACATAGTCATAACAGAAAAAATAAATGTAAGGTAGCCAAGAGATACCCAAGCACCCGTGCATACTAACAACTAATGGCCGGGTGTTTTTTAACCGACGCATCACGGCAAACCATCGTTTGGAGCCGAACTTCGGCTGGAAGGTAGTCGCTAGCCAGATATACCATTATAGGTTTACCGCTAGCAAAATCCAGCGATTTCGTTACCTGGGGTAGATCTTAGAAGGTAGGACACACCTATCCTGGTTGAGGAAAACGCAATGTTGTTACATGTTTTGGAGTGAAGGCTTATAACCTAGTAACAGACTGTTACTATACATACCTATACAACTACCAATAGATAAATAACGAACTTCATATTTAACCATACTCAGGCAAATCTAGGTCACCTGCTGATTTGTAAAAAACAAATCAAATTCAAATTCCAAATATATTTTTTTCAGTAAAGATTTTTAAGGTCAAAATGATCCTTAAAAATATTTTTAAGGATCATTTTGACCCGTCAAACTTACCATCTGTTCGGAATCGTGACTGTGAGAACATACAGACAAAGGCAAATAACTCGTGCTAGTTAATTTTTTAGATGATCCATAATATATGTGTATAGGTATTACGATCATAGGTGTACAATGTAGACCTAAATAATGAATACGCTTAAAAATATTGATTAGTTCCTAACCACTTAGTGGGCAGCTTGTAAGTATAGAGAAATGTGTCTAGCTTGACAGAATAACAATAACAACATGTAAACATTTCCAAGCCTGAAAAGTAATAGTATTAAATTAAAAGTAAACATTGTTCACTGCGATAGTAAACAAAAGTAGCACATCTAAATTGTAGTTACTTCTTTTTAGCTCATGTTCCAAGTTATGCATGGACGTAGAGTTGCAAACTCGGTGCATGTAGGCCACTATCAGGCCGTTCATTGCACGTCTTGCATATGTGTCGCTGTTATCTCTATGTATTTATATGTACATCTGGAATAATGCAGCCTCCCTAGCATTCCGCTAAGTGACTACTTGATAACGTCTCTTTTCTTTTACATAAAAAGTAGAATGGTACGACCCTACAGACGCGGTTGAAACTAGACTCATTCTAGTCTAGTTTCAACCGCGTCTGTAGGGTAGTGGTTTGCCCACCGGTATTAGATCTTGAGATCCCGCGTTCGATCCCCACGGGAGTATAAATTTGTGCGCAGTTCGTTGACCTAAGTTATGGCGCAATAGCATCAATTCTAATTGTTGTATTTTGGTAAGATAGCCAGGCTATAAGATACCATTAAGAGGTAATATACCCAGTTCCTCAATCTGTGGATGTGTTTTGTAACTTATTGTCACTCAGTAATTGAATCATAGCAATTTTTTTTCGTTATTACTGTTATACTCTTTGAACTACTTTGAATATCAGTTCTCATGAAAACTTGAAGGACAGTTACCAACCAACTTCATGGTTCTTGGGTCGCTATAAGGTGTTGGTGCACGCGCATCGTAAAAAAGTCACTCATATGATTTTTCCCCAAACGCGCCAAAAGAAGTATAACTTCAAAAACAAAGGATTTCGCACCATCCACTTGAATGCGTCTTACGCTTTTCATTCTGATATGTGTCTTTCAAGGTCATAACGAACAGCAGCTTTCTTTGGATTTTAAGCCCTGGGTTGTTATATGTTAGAGTAGCTATTTGTTTGAAAAGCAGTAATTATATTATGTTGCTATCTTTGACTAGCATCGAGTGACAAAATATGCCACTTTCACAGTCCATAGTATGGCGGTCTCTATTGTTTTTTTTAATTAAAGGTTACTCGTCATAATGTGAATCTTGTCTATAATTTTCGTAGTATTAAAATAATGAATGTAATCTAAACTAGAAGGATTTAATTGATTAAATCTGGATTAAATTGATTAAATCTAGATTTAATCGTGCACTTTCATAGCGCAGCTACGCCACTTGCGTAGCAGTGCTACGAAAAAAGCACAAAAAGCATATGCACTATCATAATTATTTATATCATAAAATATAAACCTTCAATATAAAGATGAGCCTTAAAAGCACAGATTAAAAAAAAGTACTACGCTAGAACTCCTATTTGCAGGTACGTACAACAGTGCAATGTAATGTAGAGCGCCTAACCCAGTAATATCGTAATGTTGGTTTACTGCAAAATGTGGGCGCAGCGCTTGCTTCCATAGAGGTAAACAGAGCAGCGGGTTCGTGTGTACCTTCGTAATTGATAGGCTCTTGGCGAAAAGTTACTGAAGAATTATGAATGAATTTATTCGTACCTCAGATTGTGACGTAAAAGTAAGTAAAGACTGTGCAACCGATTTGACAAAAGTAGGTCAACATGCCCTAATCAAGACAACCATAACAACTATTCTAAAATTGTTGTGTTCCGTCATTTAGAAGTAAGATAGTCAGTTTCCTTGAGGAATCCGGGTTAAGCGTGCATCCTTCGGCCTTAAGTATTTTTATTTTATTTTATTGTATGACGGGGAAGCGCTTGACCTTTATCTCACCTGGTAACAAGTTAAGATAAGGCTGATCTTAACTTGTAACCTGAGATGAAGGCCCGTCACTTCCCCGTAGTACAATCATAAAAAAAAAGTTTGGTTCTTGTTCGAAGAAAAATATAGATGTATTAATTCGATTTGAACCTGAACCCAAACGTATGTACTTGCAGATTTTTGAAAGGTTCCATTTTTATGAATGAGCACAGCAACAGAAAGAAGATATAAACGTACACGACCTTTCCAGAACAGGACAAGCAGACGTACTGAGCAAATGTTCTGTGCGTACGATGTGCCATTTTCACCTGGTTAGTGTACCACCCACCCGAACAAAGTGGTTCGAATCCACCTTGATTATATGACCAACGGTGTCGTATTTCGGTGGTTCTGTGGAAACCGTGCCCTTTACTTCAACTTACAAACAGCACGTAACGGAATTATGTTCTTTTTATGTAATTTTTTTTGTACGTACTTTATATGGGTCAATGTTTATTTATATGGTTTATTTGATTGAGGCAACACGTGATCCAAGCTATTCAGCGTGGCAATGCAGCCAGTGTCTTGGGCACGCTCACGGTTCCGTTTGATACTAGTCTGGAACAGTTGAGTTAACTAAAGAACGTTACAAACGGTTGTGAGGACCTTAATGCTTCACTTGTATAAGTTAGTTTAATTGTTTATATTATAGTTATATATTGCAAATAAATATTTGTAGGTATTCATTGCAGGTAAATACCTACGTGATGACCTAACAATGTACAGCTAATAATAATAATTTAGCCGACGTCACCAATAGCAATCCATTAGAAACAAGAACATGGTTAGCGTTATACCTCCCATGAGACTTACGGCTCGGCTATTGTCACGACATACACTAGGAGCAAATGGATATTAGCTTTCGGTAGATGTCACTTCGGCTGAGAGTATTGCTTGTCCGACTGTAAGCCTTCACCTGTTCAGCATAAATTCATATATTATTGACAACAATTTACAAGTACTTTTAGAAAAGACTCTAGACACTTCATATGGACTAAAGAATATTCCAGGAAAACATGGACAAAGCTAGCGAGAAAGAGGATTGGAAAAGTTTGGAGGAGGACTCTACCAAAAATAAAGTATCGATGAATACGTGTAAAATATTGATACAAACAATATTTTTATATAAAATCAATTAGATAATAATTATGATATTTATCTGTAAATTGAAGGCTCGAAACAAACATTAATAATTACCTCTAGTTACATATATTAACTATATAATATATGTAAATAGGTGATGTTGATAAAATTTACAACTTGAATTTTGTGAAACAAATGTTTAACCTAATATTTTTTACAAAACTCAAGAAACTTCATTAAAGCACGACTAATTTTCCAAATGTTTGCTGAGCTTAAGTCCAAATTTCAACATAGACTGATAATGTTAATAATGTAAATTAAATTTGATGTGTTCCCATTAAGAGCCTGATAATCATAATCGTTTCGTAATTGTTATACAAAAATAGCAAGGTTGTGCCCTAAAATTTTGCAATTTGAAATCCTCTCATTTTCACACGTCTTTCATCATCCTCATCAAATCAGCATATTTGCACCCACTGTTGGGTGTCGATATATAAATACCCTCTCCATATGACGCCAAACTATCCGGAACTTAGCTGCTGTTTTCATTCAGAGATTTCCGACCACTTGGAAGGTAATAATTTGGCATTAATTATGCATTTACTCAATTTAAATAAACAAAACAAAATATAATAATGATGAAATTATGTTTTTTTGTCAGAGCTTTTGGGAAGAGAGAATGATCTCGCTTTTCATTTACAACGCAAATGGAGACTAAAATAACCACTATCATTCACAAAGTCAAAAGACTTCAACTATGCCATTATTGAATTTGAATGTAAGCAAATCATCACTGGCTCTTGAGCTGTAACTACATGGTACATCTAACATAATATACCTACATAATGCAAATTATGCGAAACATGTAGATTACAAACAGACACTACAGTTAAACGGATAACGCTCATTTAATATTAATATAATGATAATTATATACAGAAGTGAGTTATGAGTATACAAATAAGACTATTTACATAGTAAAAAATCAGATGTTCAGACATGTCTGCCAGAAAGTCTAGCTCTATCTGTATTAGACAAGAATAGTAATGATCTTATCAAGCACACAATGCCCAGGCAAGGCTAGTTGCCTGAGTTTTATTCAAATGATTAAACTGTAAACATGAGCTTTTATGCCGAATATCACAAAAATATGTTAAGAAAAACAATCTAGTTATCAATTGATACATTGATCAGAAGCGTGTCCCCTTCTGATTCGAAGGTCGTGGTCTTAAATCCGGTCGTGTACACTATTAAGAGAAGTTCTGGTTTTCTGAAAATTAACATGTCAATTTGACACTGTAGATCCTTTGGCGGTGGGAGTCACATTTTGAGGAAAGTAGGAACTAGTAGCGCTCACTGGCCAGTGTTTTGCTAAACGGCGGTTGGTTTGTTACTACCACGCACGGTGGGCATGTGCCCAACGCAATGCCACAAAGGTTCTTAGCCAAAAAAACATGTTTTTGACGTTTTGGACGTTCCTCTGACTACTAAGTAATCCTCAAAACATCCTCGATAGGTTTTTTATATTAAGTAATATGCATTCGAGTTTTGGTTGCATTATTCATTTGGTTGCTTAGGTGGACCAATTGATGAATCCGTCAGCTGTATTAAAAAAATAAATGTAAAACCAGCATAAGGCAGAGTGTATGATTGAAATATTGCTGGTGGCAACATTTACCCAGTTGATGCGTCTGTCTTGACGACAAATTTATTTTCCCGTAAGCGCAGGAATCTAGTTTTTGGAGCAATGTATTTTTTTATTTAATACACTTGCAGCGTTTCCTATAATAAAGCTCTAACACATTTTTTTTATTTATTATTGTACTACGGTTCAGCACTTGGCTTTCATCTCACCTGGTTACAAGTTGAGATAAGGCCGAAGGTGGAGGCGCACTTCACCCGGAATCCTCAACAAGCCGAGGATTTCCCTCTACCTTTATTACTAGTACTGGTACGGAATGGAATTCGTTGCCTTCGTCTGTTTTTGCCGCATCAATACAATCGGTTCTTTGCCTTAAAAGTTCCCATACGTACTGGAGTGCGTTAAATGCAGAGTTCAAGTGTAGTTAGCGCATCGTGCTGCGACGCCCTACTGACCGCGCGTCGAGGTCGTTGCCCCTTGCACCCGGGCACCAGCCTCGGACTTTTCAATACCAGACTCAAGTTTTCAAACAACCTGGATTTGTCTGGATCATGGATTCAACAGAGAAAAAATCTGTACATTTACGAGCAAAGTTTGTTCAGTTCAAGGCCAAAATGTTTCAATTCGGTAAGATTTTTTAGAATCAATTTGTAACGTCAAATCTTCTGCCTGTTTGGAATCGTAACCGGCACGGTAAAAACCTCGGGCTAGTTAGTTTTTTGATTATCAATCGAATAGTTAGTTAAAATAATTGTAATAACATTCTAAGTTCAAAATTTAATTCTATATTAAAATATATATATTACTACCTAACGATCCAATTTGCAGTTTGTAACAACATGCCCGATGTTCTTATCTAAACTATTATTATATGTAGAAAAGATTTGTATTTTTGTTTGTAATGTATATTAGACTAGCAATTTGCAAATGTTCGATTCAAAGTGTTCCTTGCGGCTTCATCAAATGAATGGTTTCTGAAAACTCCTCGAAGTCCGACCGATATAACGTTGCGATCGACAGCACATCCAAATGTTGACTTCACGAAAATAACATTATTTTCCTATTCTTACATAACGCCAAGGAGGATTTTATATTTATATTTTCCATTATATTTTTCCACTGAGGTTAACAGAAAAAATCATAGCCATGTTATTTTGATCATTAACTTATATTTGAAATTTATTAAACAAACATACAGTAATATTAACTAATTACAAGGAATGTCGTCGGATTCCTTCAGGACTTTTTAACCGCCTCTGTGGTCTAGTGGTTCAACCCACCGATTTCAGATCCAGAGCCGAGTTCGATCCCCATGGGGAGTACAATATATTGTGCTTGGTTTGGTTGGTCGAAGGACTTCATTCAAGTCCGCCTGGCTGGCTATCACCATCTTACCTGATTCTGTCGCCATAATAACAATTATAAAATTGTTGTATTTTGGCATTTAGAGGTAAGATAGCCAGTTCCTCAGTTTGTTGAGGATTCCGGGTGAAGTGCGCCTCCACCTTCGGCTTTATCTGAACTTGTAACCAGGTGAGATTAAGGCAAAGTGCTTACCCATCGTACGATAAAAAAAAGACTGTTACAAACGTTCTTTATGTAACTTAATCGTCCCAGATAAATACGAGATGGAAGCATGCAAAAATATTCGGTTTTTGGTTTACAAAAGACATAGGTTTGCCTCAAGCTATCAATACCTATTTGAAATATTATGCGTCAATAGAATGCTATAGTACCCCTGAGCTACAACAACTCTAATAACGTAACCCTAGTTAAAGAAAAATGACCGATACAATTCCTCACATCAAGTGCGCTGCGAAAACTAGATGTTTGATCAAATGCTCTACAGTTTTAGAGTACACATAAATACCAACAAAGATATCCAACTATTATAGTTAAATCACTACACCAACTTTTTCTATTTCAAAAGTTAATATTAAACGCAGGCAGAAACAACACGTTCCTTAGTTTGAATCCTTACCCATCGCAACTTTGCATCAATATTTAAACATTAGAAAGTGTTGCTTCAATAACGATAAATATTTCACCATTCAGTTTATATATAGCCAACATAGGGGAAATTGTTATGAATAATTGTATGTTGTGGCGAATTAAACATTTTTGTATTCCACTTTATGTTTTGAACCTACAATTTACCAAATACCGCCACATGCGTAATGAATCCTGAGTATGCCATCACAGTGTTACCTATAAAAGTGTTACAATAAGAATTTTAGAATGTACATTCAATTGATCGTAGTCGGAAAAATGCTTTGCAAACTAGCAATTAGCCAATTTACGATTCAAAGTGTTCTATGTGGCTTCATTGCATTAATGATTTCTGAGTATCAAGTTTTACTTGAAAAATTACTCGTAGTCCGACCGATCGCTGTGAACATTCCAGTTCACAGAACACACAAATGTCGATCAATATTTAGGATTCTAATTTTGATTTCACGTAATTCACATAATTCTCCCATTTTTTCTATCTCTAACGTCAAGGCGTATTTTTTTTTGGAACTCAACATTGGCATATTTATGTCCAGAAGCTGAATCGTTTCAGATTATGCCCGAGCATTGGCGGTTTTGTGGACAGTTGCTTTTACACCATCGTTATTGGTAATTTATATTCGCAATTTCGGTGAACAAACACCTACTTTAGTAATGACCGTCCTAAAGGAAAATAGGCGTCCGTCTCATTGATTGATGTTGTTGTCAACTTTCACAAATGATGACGAAGGCTCTCCATTACAATCAATTTATAGGAAAATTTGATAACATTTATTACTATGACAAATCCGTGAGATAATATTGAGTATTAAAGTATTCAGAATTAAATTAGATTACCTAACAACACCATGAAAATAATATTCGTATATGGGTGTATCAGTATATCCACAACTGGTAGTACCTACATAAAAATTTTGACAATAATTTCACATAGCGCAATCTAGTCCCAAACTAAGCAAAGCTTGTAATATGAGAACAAGAGAACGGAAATAATACTGATTCACTTTTTTTGAAAATACATACTTATCAAACAATACAACACCCAACCACAGAACAAACATCTATATTCATCACACAATATGCTTGTCCTGGGTGGGAATCGAGCCCACAATATACAGTCCAGAAGGCAGAGCTACTACCAACTGCGCTGCGAGGCTTGTTAAACATGTCAAATATGTTAATATGTTGTGACTATCATTACTAAACTAAAATAAACTTTATATGTAGAATATACGCCTACTTGTTCTAAAATGAGTTGGTGATAAACCAACCAAGAGAGACTAAAATCACTGTATTACTGTGCTCTCTTTTTTTGACAATAAATTACTTTCTGCTTCTATCTCATCTTATTAGCTTTACATTAAAACCCATATAAAAAGCACCAAAAACCAAAGATAATTTAAAAGTCGATATCGTTCTAGATTTTAAAATGGGCAAGACGAAGATAACGTAATTCCAACCCGTAGTTTTTGTGCTTTACAAATTTCAGAATGCAGCGTAGTAAGAGTAGGCTGTGCATGCTGCGATGACCCAGTGACCCGGCGGCGGGGTCATCGCCCGATGCTTTACCCGGGAATATTCGTTCCCATTTTCTCACGGTACCACTGAACTTCAAAAATACTTCAAACAAACTGGGAATTCCTGTTTCACTAAATGGACCCGTCCGCCCATTTTGCATTAAGGTTTTTTTTAACGACGAGTGGACTCTTGATATCATGGATTACCTGGCACAGATGAGGTCCATGATAGAGCAGGCCTTTCCAGACAATCTACATTAGTTTTTTCTAATGTGTTAAAATTGTTCGTTAGTTGGAAAATGGACGGTGGCAGCTGATTATATTATTTGTAGTAAACATTATTTAGAAGCGCTTAACCCTAATAAATGGAATATAAAAACAGTATTGTGCTTGGTTTGGTCGGTGGTAGGATTTTGTTTAAGTCCTGGCTAGCTACCACCATCTTACCTTTTACTCTTACCTAATTTTTATTTATTTACCATTGCCATTATCGGTATTTAGAGGTAAGAATAGCCAGTTCCTCAGTTTGTTGAGAAAAAAAAGAAGAAAAAGAAGGCCGTAAGTGTATTATTTATAAAATATATAAAAAATCGATACATAAAATTATTCTATTTATAATACCGGGATAGGTTAATATCAAGACCAAATAGCGGCCATTGCACTTTTTATAGGAGCTGCTCGTAACTTCGTAACTGGAACACAAAATGAAAATACCACATTTCGCAAGCAGTTTTCAGCTCAGCTCGTTTAGGGTAGACGTAAAATTTTAAAATGGCGGTTGTTGCACCCCGGTACGGACGCTCACAGTCACACTGTTATTACCGTGTAATTGGGCACATCTCAGGTACCAATTACTGCAATTAAACCGTTTAAACAGAGGCCTTAGTATGAGTTTCTGACAGCAAACTTTTTTCGTTTTCGTATAGGGCGCTTATTTCCATACATTTGGTCAGCGGACAATTTTCTTCACTATGTCAATGGTATCATCGGTGAATGGTCATTTAAATACCAAAAAGGCAACTATATTTGCCATTCTGAAGCGATACTGTCATAGTGAAGCGATAAAAAATGAAAAATTCAGTTTAAATGTACCTCGTAAGCGAGTAAGGCATAACGCAATAATATATACCCCGGTAGTGAGTACAAACTACAGGCAGAATTCTTATCTCTGTCGTGTTAGTAATCAATTCAATAAATTATCGAGAAACGAAGACTTGGACCTTTTTTGTTCCAGTATCCATACCGTAAGGCGGCGGCTCAGTAACGGCTTCTTTTCCAACTAATTTCATTCTGTATGATACCTATATTTAGTTTAAGTTATTATTATTTTATTATTATTTTTTTTTTTAAACAGAATTTAGTATGTACTTTGTCTCTTTGGTGGCACATGATGATTGCTTATATTTATTCTTCCTCTATTTTTTCGTTTTTTATTATTCTTGAAATATTAAGTATCTACTATTCTTTCATTGTAGGTATACTGATTTGTTCACACTTTTTTATGTTATTTATATTGCTTCCTATACGTGAAAACCTCTTATTGGCCTAATGTTGTTATTTCTGTGTTTCATTTAAGTTGTATGTGCTGTTGGTTTTCCTAGAAAATAAATAAATAAGTTTAATAGAATCAGGGCCCAGATTTTGATAAGCAAGTCGTACTATTCATTCTCATTGAGAATATTTTATTAATATCAATTGTATGCATTGTATCGCAATATTTAATTAAGTATACTGTGCAAATTATTTTCCCCGAAGATATCATTGATATATAAAATAGTAGTGGTAATCCCGTGACATCGTTCCCATCATCCCGTGGCAATCACAGCGCTATAAACTGGGCCCGATTATAACCCTAAAGCATCACTACTCAAACAAAAACAAAAAAAAAAACAAAATCGTTCCATCCGTTGCATCACTAAAATAACAATAATGTTTAGGTATTATTTCAGGCAACAAAAAAATATACATTTCCTATGTATCTTATTCTACGGCCCATTGCAATCTAGGTTGATATATTTAAGACAGAATAAATAGGCACTTAATAATGTTTATTTGTTTTGAACCATAATAATGAAAATTTATAAATACATATATATTTAATATATAAAAAAAAAAAAAAAAACTGTCAAACTACGAACTCAAATTTATTTTTATAATTTCAGAAAAAAAAGATCTCCGCTTTCTGCGGCTTTGTAGAGTGTAGGAGCTGGGAGTCCTAGGCAGAGAAGACGTCAGGGTTTGTTTTCAAGACCTGCGGCTCCCTCCAAGGACGGAAAAGGTGGCTTCATTCTTTGTATTTAGTTTTCATCGTTTTGACAGTAGCTTACGTTGTTGTTATTATATGTCAACAGAGCGGAGCGCGGTTGCTGTGGAGCCCGGAGGCCACGCTTGCGCCCTGCCCGCCTGTCACTGCTCTTCTCAGCTGCTAGATTAGTTTATTTATATTTACTTTTATTTTTCTTATAATGCTAGCTAGTAAGAATAACCATGTGATGGCGTTTTGCACACAACCAACAAGTGCAATTCGTGATGATTCTGGGATCCAGGCTATCGTGTCTGTGCCGAACCTAGTTCAGTGCACTTTGTGTTCCCAGCCTCGCTTTTTTAAGGGACAGAGAGGCCTCAAAATTCATCAAACTAGAATTCACGCGAATCCCATTATACCGTCATCTGCTCCGGTCGCAGACTCGGTAAATATTTCGATACAAAATTCCAATGTTATCACTAATCCTCAACCTTTTTGGAAAGTCATTAGTCAGTGCAAAATTACCTCCCCAGTTTTAAAACGTATTCCTAAATAATAAATAAATAATAAAATCATTTATTTGTCTCTCACAAAAGGTAAGGTATCTTAATCCTAACACAGTAACATAATATATTATTTTCTATCTTTTTAGTATTTATATATTCCTAGAGGTGCCCGTCTCTCTGTCGCCACAGCTCTCGGACAAGCCATCAAAAATGCAATATCTAAAAATAATAAAGAGGCTTGGGAACATCTTCTAATATTTCCGTATAGTGTACTACACGTAAATAAAGATTTAGATCCTAAAACATCATTAACTATTAGAATAAAGCAAAATTGTGTAAGGTACACTGCTCGCGATGAGCGCACACCTTTTTTGTGTAATGATCAGGACCCGATTAGAAATTCTAAATTAAAGCCATCCCCCGAGTCTGCTCTCTTCAAACTTGTAGAGAGTAAGATTAGCGATGGTGATATTAAGGGTGCCTCCCGTATACTTTTTTCTAGTGACACGATAGCTCCAAATTCCGTTGCAACCCTCATTTCTCTTGAAAGTAAACATTCGGCCCCGGGGCCAGATTTCCACCTCCCCGATGCACCTCAAGATAGTGATTGCGCTGTTGAGGCGACCAGTCAGGATGTACTCAGTGCCGTTATGTCCTTTCAGAGTGGCTCAGCCGCTGGCCTGGATGCTGTGTCTCCACAGCATCTAAAGGACCTGCTATCTGGTGGGTCTGGCCATGCGGGTGATGTCCTTCTTGAAGAACTGACGGCATTGATCAACCTCATGCTGTCGGGTCGAGTCAACAGCGAGATTACAGAAATCTTGTATGGTGCTAACCTTTGTGCTTTAAAAAAAAAGGATGGCGGGATAAGACCCATAGCCGTAGGCACCACCTATCGCCGCCTTGCAGCTAAAGTCTGCTGTCGCAAAAAAGCCGCGTATCTAGGCGACTATTTCCGACCCGTGCAGCTAGGCTTTGGTTCGCGAGGCGGTTGTGAGGCCGCGGTCCATTCTTTAAGAACATTTTTAGATCGAAATTACGGGGAGGTTATTCTAAAAGTAGATATCAAAAATGCTTTTAATTCGGTTGACAGAGGCACCTTGCTAAATCAAATCAAATCCAAAATTCCCGAAATTTATCCTTTTCTTTTTCAATGTTATGGTTCGCCATCTAAATTAATTTACAAGAACCAAACTATTTCGTCTGCAGTTGGCTGTCAGCAAGGTGACCCTCTAGGCCCGGCCATTTTTAGCCTTGCCATTCACCCAATTATTCAACGCCTGAAATCTAAATTGAATGTTTGGTATCTCGATGACGGAACCCTGGGTGGCGATGTGGACTCAGTATTTGGCGATCTAAAAATTATTATAGATGAATTTCGGCAGATTGGCTTAGAACTAAATTTTTCGAAATGTGAAATATACATTTCAGATACATGTTTGGATAGAAATTCAATTATTCAAAAGTTTGAGACTTTGGCTTCCAATATTACTGTTGTAGATAAGAGTTCACTCCACCTACTAGGTTCACCAATTCTTGATGAATCTTTTCCGGGTTTCGTCGACGACAAAATTCAAAATTTTATGAAGGTTTCGGACAGACTTTCAAAAATTAACTCACATATGGCTTTCACCATTATAAAATTTTGCCTTTTTGTCCCAAAATTTACTTATGCTTTACGATGTTGTCAACTGTGGAAACACAGTGAGCTGGTGGAAGGCTTAGACAACATAATAAAGAACACCCTTTCCACGGTTTTGAATATTGAGTTGGATGACAGAGCATGGTCGCAGGCCTCATTGCCTATTCGATTGGGCGGCTTAGGTATACGCAAAATTTCTAGTGTTGCTTTGCCAGCGTTCTTGTCTTCCGTCTATAGTACACATTCTTTGGTTGAGAAAATTCTAACACCATCAATTTCGGCTGTTCCAGGCAATATACTCCAAATTTCTTATCTTGACGAGGCTCGAAATGCTTGGCACAGTGCTTGCCCTAATACCGATCCCCCAAAACACCTTTCGGCACAACGGCAGTGGGACGGGCCTCTGTGCGAGTTGACACGGAATTATCTATTACATACGTGCTCAACCTCCACAGATCGTGCTCGTCTCTTAGCTGTTTCAAAATGGGAATCAGGTCTTTGGCTGCAAGCACATCCATCCTACAATACCGGTACACTTATGGATCCTGTAACTTTCCGTATTGCCACTTGTCTTCGGTTGGGTGCAAGATGCTGCGCCTCTCACCAGTGCCGGTGCGGTGCGGCCGTAGATCAATTTGGTTTTCACGGACTTTCGTGCGCAAGGTCTGCGGGCAGGATTTCGCGCCACGCTAGTCTTAATGACATTATCCGTCGAGCGTTTACCAGTGTCAATGTGCCAGCCGTTCTTGAACCGAATGGTCTGTTACGTGATGATGGTAAGCGGCCCGACGGTATGACTCTTGTCCCTTGGGAAATGGGTAGGCCTTTGGTGTGGGACGCTACCTGCGTCGACACCCTAGCGCCATCTCATCTGCCTGGGACATCAGTTAGGGCTGGTGCGGCGGCTGATTCGGCCGAGGATCACAAAAGGCGCAAATATAGTGGTCTCGACAGAGCTTACCTATTTGAGCCTTTTGGGGTGGAGACCTTGGGTCCGTGGGGAGCCGGTGCCCTCCGGGTTTTCAAAAATATTGCGGGGCTTTTGATTGAGGCGACACGTGACCCAAGGGCTGGCTCTTATTTAGGCCAGCGAATTAGCATAGCTATTCAGCGTGGCAATGCAGCCAGTGTCTTGGGCACGCTTCCGTCTGGTACTGGTCTGGAACAGTTGAGTTACCTATAGGCCGTTTGTAACGGTCCTTAGGTAATCTGACTGATTCCTTTGTACTTAGTTAGTTTAATTTATTGAATAAATGTATACTTTTCAAAAAAACTGACACTGACAGTATGCAACGTCCATAGTTTGTTAGGGTGTGGACACACAGAAACTGCTCAAATCGTGAGTAGGATTTCCTACTTACTAGTGCTATTTGTCCTTCTTATTTTTTTAATTAATTTATATTTATTTATTATTTATAATTTATATTTTTATTTTATTTATAAAAAACTTGTGCTTCTGCACGCGCGTAAGAAGTTATAGGTACCACTTTAGCGTATCAAAACAAAAATAACTAAATAGTAATGTCATAATTATTATTCATAATATAAAAAAATCAAAAGAATACATATCGGAAGTAAACCTACCTAGTATCTTAAACCCACTTTTATCACGAATACTCACAAATTATGATTTACCACCATATTATATTATTTAAAATCACACACAAATACAGTACATTTATGTATAATATATATGGATCTCCACTGATATAAAACACGTATTGTATGTACCTAGAATCATATATATTTGAATAACTACCTCATGTAACGGATCGTAGTAACGTAGGTATAGTCTATTGTCAAAGCTCACGCGCCTTCGCCATTGACCGAGAGATGGCGGGCACAAGGGTTGGCAGTACTCGTCTCGGCACCGGTAGCGCACACGCAGGCGCTCAGTACTGTTATTGCCTGTTTTTACGTTGTTCCACTGTGTGCCGTGTTAATATTCCTGTATATTATTTATTGTATCAACACTTACAAAAAAATAATTATATGTTATAGCTTAAATAAACCACGCAGGTTTGAGCAAAGCTACACATAATCATATACTCTTTGATCGGGCATCGAACTTATTTTTACACCAACACCCCCTGAGATATAAGTATCAAGCTAGCCGACAGACGTTACACTCATAACTCTTCCTAAGAACCACTAAAATAAGTAAAACTTCAAAAACATTTTTGTTAACGGGCTTTAGTACCTCAGATTAGCGACTCCACGCAACTTTATTCTAGTTTCGAACTAAGATGTAGTAATAATAAAGGTGACATTGCTGTGCGCTCAACCACGGAGCTTATGACCACCAGATGATAGAAATATGCGCGTCTTTCTACGTTTTGTTTTTTACGATAAAACAAATATGAATTTTGAAAATCGAAAACACAGACCGTCTGCTGTATACTGTGTTTATTTACTGTACAAAGTTTCAAGCCCTAATTGGGCCTATATGGTGAACATTTTTGGTACAATTTAGAGGAACTAAATTGTACCAAAAATGTTCACCATTCATCACTTTGGATTTTTTTCTATAGAGAAAATTTTACGTAATCGTGTTTTCGAAACACAAGCGTTCTATCATCTATCCTGAACTATAACATATACTAATTTCAAAGTAAATGCTAAAATATAAATACAGTATTGTGGAAGAAGTGATCGCTGAAGCTAAGCCATTTCACATATCATAGACCCTTAAGGCGACAGACTTAAGTAACATGGTGGCTGCCAGCCAGGCCGACTTAAACAAAGTCCTACCACCAAAACTATCTAACACTTGTACCTCAGGTGTTGTGTCCGCACCGTTACATAGTCAGCAGGCGAAGCATAGGCGAAGTCAGTGGGTGAACTTCCGAATGGCTATTGTGTTCTGAGCCCGATTGCAGGGTAACGCGGGGTAAACGCTGCTTTGTGTAACTTGTGACTCGGACTTTACAATGTGGGACAGAATTTTTCAAAGCATTTTATAATACCTATTATTTTTGATAGAATAAAAAAGCACGACCGTCGGTAAAGGCTCGTCTAAAGGCAACTGGTACGTCAGACCGGTAGAATCACTAAATGGATACAGTGCTCACCACCAATCCACACAAGTTTTGAGTAGTAATAATAAATAGTGACAATGTCTAACGTAAATAGTGTCATTATCAGTTTTAAGCAAACTAAAGCTGTATTTTTCACTTCATTTCATCATCAAAGCTGGGTCTTCCCCAATGAATGCCACACATCCAAGTTTTTTCAGCGATCCGCTCTACGTCAATGACCCATCGGTCAGGTGTTCTCCCAAAGCTCCTCCGTCGATTCCTTGGACACCAATCGGGGAGAGCTATGTTCTACTGGCGTGCTACGTAGTTTCTCAATCCGGTAGGTCATAGTCTGTTTCCGTTTGGGAACTCGATCGTTAGGAGGGCCCCGGTGTATCACTGATATTCGCTCTCCAGTACGTAAACTGAGTTTGTCATTCATTTCAATATGGATCGTATAGAAATAATATATGTTTGAAACTTTACTTTTTTAACATTATTATTATATGAAAACATTGAAAACAAAAAAGTTCTTGATTCTACCTTATTTCGATTTTGGTTGTTTTAATAAAAAGTAAAGCGCTACAAACCTAGATTATCTATGACGCAAACCTTCAAAAATTCATTTGAATAGGACAAGCTATTTGACAGTAAACTACCAACTGAGTTTTTACAAGAGAGCGGTGCTCAGAGCTCCAGAACAGTGAACTCAATAGAGTTCTTAAGAGTCAGACCGTACATTCCGCACCGTAATGTTCCTTCCGACACCACTTTCCTCTAAAATCCCAATGTTATACAAAACTTATCGTATTACAATTTCTCAAGCCCCGTTTCGTATATGGTGTCCTCACCATTGCTTCTAGCAGTCGGGTAGCAGTCGTATTCAAGTGTGCATTACATGTTGGCTCGGCACAAAGCACCCGATGGCCTACAAACGAAAGCTGGGCCGTTGTGCAGTACTTTAAAGTAACGTTGACTTCAAGATACAGAAATAAGTAGCGCACTAGAGCACTAGTGCTAATAATTAATAGGGAAAGTTAGTGGAAGCGGCTGATATACAGTAGTTTTTTATTGTTGTGATTTTTGATGCGTTTTATGCAATTCTTGCTGTAGCTCAAGAGAGCAATGACAAAAGATTTTACAGAAACTAGTTGTATACACCGTCCCTGAGCAAACTTAGAAGAGCGAAAAAAGTGGCAGTCTATGAGTTAACTCTACACCGGGAAAGCGCTTGGTCTTGATTTCACCTGGTGTCAAGTTATGTAAGGCCGAAGGTGGAAGCGCACTTCTCCCCGAATTCTCAACAGAGACTGAGAAACTTTTTTTTTAATAAATGAAATGAACTGGCCTCTATATTTTTGTTACTGCGAGAGACTTAGGAAAACTTTATTTGATTTTTGTTGTAAGATGGGAAAGCGCTTGGTTTTCCTCTCACCTGGTTACATGTTAATGTTACCACTCACTGACTAGAACACTGAGGCAATTTTGACTACATAATTCGCAGAATGACTTCTTTCCAAGCCGAAATAACCACAAGATAAAATCAAAAGAAAGAGTACTTTTGTTAGCTGTCATATATGTATGTCCATGTATGAATCTCTTAAAAGTATGGTACGGAAATTATGCACCACAAAACTCAGATGAACACTCAGGGGTCATTTCTGGCCCTTTCAGGGCAGCTATCTTTTCTTTTGTAGCTACAATGTTTCGTTTCCAGGCAGTTTTTATATTTGTTAGCTAGGCAACAAAAATACATTTGTCTAAAATTAGGTTGGCGCATCTTAAACTAAGTATGCATCTTTTTGAATGCGAAGCACAATATTTTCCCTGGCTAAAATATAGCTAGGGAAAATATTGTGCTTGCAACATAATGCTTTATTTATATAAAGGGCTACAATATGGAAGATGCTGTCATGAAGGGATCAAAATATTGCACCACCAATAATTATAATATTATATTAAAGGACATTAATCATTAGATTATAACATGTATATGTTTTAATATTATCGAGAGTATCTGTCAATGGTCTAGCGACTAGTGTTATCAATGTTTGTTTCTCTCTCTGTTCTCTGCCAAACTTAGGTAAATGGGATAAACTGGCCAATTAGCACACGCTAAGCCAACGTATTATACACAAGCCACATGTAAAGCCGCTACGTCGCAGATGCTACCTGCGCTACTGAGTCTCGCTCAAGCCTCTGATTTATTCAGTACTGACGACCCATCCGGTTTTACTCTACGTGATACTCATTTTCGAACCTGTGAAAAATCCTGTGAAAAACGACTCGGGTGAAAATAGAGAGCAACTTCCTTATTAAGAATCAAAGATTTTTATTGTAAAAACTTGAAATCAGCTTACAGCGTCTGGCATCCGCTATAATACTACCTTACCTAATGTCTTTAAGAAGAGAGGTTGTTGATGCAGCAATGGGCATTTGGTTACTAGACCTCAACCTTGCCTGTGTAAGTCGACCTATTCTGAATAAAAATGTAAATAAATCAATAGAAATGTATATTCTTTGTAAGGCAAATACACTGTCAAAAACAACAGTCACAGGGCCAACTCTTCAAAAGTAAAGGCAGAGATATGGTAGAGACGAATTAAGTAGAACACATTTGCGATAAAAAGTTAGCTGATTACCACCCACACATTGGAGTTATCTTGGAAAGGTAGTATTATATATACATATAGACAATAGACAAATACATAGGGATGCTGCCCAAATTTCATTCGTCGGGTGCTTAGAAACACTTATGGTTTGTTGACTATTCCAATTGTGTTTGTTTGATTTTCCTAAATTACAGAAACCTAAAGTAGTACTTGGTAGCACCTAAGGTGAGTTACCTGACCTGGCCCTATTAACTGGCTTCTCAGCTCAGTTGGTAGTAGTTCTGCCTTCGGAGCTGTGAGCTGTGGGATTGAATTCCACCCGAGACTTAGAGGAACATGTGTGATTAATATGTATATGATGTATATTTTTTTCTGTTTGGGTGCTATATTGTAATATGAATGTGATAACGAAAAAAAAGTTAATAAATATTAATATTCCCCGTAACCTAGACAACAAACTATGCTTAATTTGGGGCTAGATGTAGTTGTGTAAAATGTCTTGTAATATTAATTAATTGATCGAGTGAGCGAAGAGAACCTCTCGTTTGCTTCGCTCACTCCGAGTTAAGTTGAGAAATCCGGCATTGGTATGAATGTATGGATCTGGCAATATTTGTGACGCCATAACTCTCGAACGGGTTATTTTTTGCGGGGAATGAACTTGATTGCGAACATCCCACATCAACAGCACATTAGTATCCACCACGAACTGTAGTAAGTTCTTTCAACATGAAAGAACTTTATCTACGCTTGGCAGGGAAATTGGTGTGTACAGTTAAAGTTTTTTTTTGTACACAAACGGAAGCTGCTGCCTGTTTGGGGAAGCCCATTTGGTAGTGTGGTGGTATGGTGGTGGAGAAGTTTTAAACCAAGACTACTAAAGCAATGGTTATGAGAGCTTTTTTCACAAATAGACATCCACCTTTTCATGTTAGTACCTAAGGGGTGACTTATTTACTTATTGTTTTCCTCCCATCCACGATGACGTAATTGTGATGTTTGGGTGCTTTGTTCTCATCCTGGCTTTGTATAGAATGAGAGCTAGCAACGAGAGCTCTCCCTCGAATACTCAGGTGAATAAAAAGAGGTTGAGAACATATGTTTTTCATTTTTATTGTTTATTGAAAAATAATCTCCGTGAATTGATAACACAAACCCGACAACACGAGATCTCAGTTCGAGGCTACTAGTTTATTTAACAAAAAAACCTACAGAGACTATAGTGACAATCATGGTCAATGCATGAAGGTACCTACTGTTAGTCTCTAGTTTGTTATAATATCTTGCTGAACCCACTACAATAAATTATTTGCATTCAGTACTTTATTCATTCAAGAACAATAAAGTATTCGTCTGGAAATGGAATATTTTGTGTGACGGTGAGAAGATTTATGTTGATTTACAAGTTAAAGAAATTACAGCTCAGCCATTAATTGCATTGTAGTAACATACCTACTTAATTATTTGTAATAGACTTACGTTCCAAACAAATAGGTAATAGGTTGCTATTGCAGCCATACTTACCGTTTAGATTATATCGCGTCGACAACTTTTCACCTAATTACTTAGGCTGTATTAATATAGGGAAAGCGTTGAAAAAATGGGTCATATATTGGAGGACAAGAGAGACAAAAAATAGTGCAACAAATTTTGGTATGGCGTTGTCTCGTTCTGCCGCCGGAAATCAATAGAATAGCCACGTGGAGAAAACGGAACGATCATTTACACCGGGAGAATGGCGCGGACAGACGTTCTCTGCTCTCCATTATTACAACATTTGGTTAAGCATGCATTCTAAAAAAAAAACTGCTAAGCTTCAGCTTGCCGATAGTGTTTTTTCGCATTCTTCTATAACCGCATGTGTAATGGTTAGGTATGTAATGGAAGGTTAAAACTTGATCTACTTACGATTACTAATGTAATAACCTAGTTGGATTTTATTTAAAATACTTATATGCCTTAAAGATACCTATGGATACCAAATGAGTACAAGTTGACTAAAAATAGTTCCCCTTGAGTATGTAAATTTCAAATTAAAGTCTGCGATGTCAATTCCTGTAATCAGCAAGTTACTTCATTGTTTCAAAACCTGTGACCTACTACGTACGAAATTAGAACATGACCCCCTCATAGCTTTAAAAGCTGCTAGTAACGACCTCTAGGAGGTACCATATAACATAAATTTCCAAACCAGTGTCCTGAAATTCTTTACACAGTTGCTGGAACCCGTGAATCGCACATATAAATGGCCGCAAATAGAGGTCGCTGCGTATTTTGTGTGCTGTAGCACCTTTGATTCAGCAACGTTCAAATTTCAAGATGGATGGAGAGATGGAGCTAGCTTCTGTAACCTTGTGTCTAAATTGAAAGCCCTATCCAACAGATGGTACTCATAGCTGTTTTCAGACCATGGCGGCTAATAGAGGTCGCCACGTAGAATACAGCTTTGATTCAGCAACGTTTAAATTTCAATAGATGGGGCGCTAAGGTGTCTAAATTGAAAGCCGTATCCAACAGATGGCGCTCATAGCTGTTTTCAGACCGTGACGGCGAATAAAGGTCGCCACGTAGATTACAGCTTTGGAATCAAAAACATTCAAATTTCAAAAGATGGGGCGCTGTGGTATCTCAACTGAAAACCCTATGAGACTGAATTGAGAACAGATGGCGCTTATAGCTGATTTCAGCAACAGGCTGAATTGAGCTTTGATACGTAAAAACTGAATAGATGGCGCTCAAACTAGTTTTATTATAGGTTTAAACTTTGCATTTCATATGGTTTCATCCACAAACAAACGAAATCATGACATATTTAAATGGCGATGTTGCTTCGAGTTATCAACAGGCCTTTTGCTTCCGTGGAGCTTTATCACGTTGAGTTCTGTCCCACACACATGCGTGAGTTGTTCATGCAGCACTCAACGAGCTAAAATCCGATCACACAACTTCCTAAGACCGTGCATGCTTGGCTTAGACACCTACTTACGTACCAACGTCGCGCATGCATGATTGTGGGTAGGTATCATACAACTACTGAGATTTTATAAAAGTACCTACTACTTATTGTGTGTTTTTGGTTTTATATTGTTATTGTTCACTTGGTGTCGGACCCTATGATGCAGACATAAACATTACGTTTAAAAGCCTTAGAATAAATGAATAAAAAAAAAAAACCTCTTAAGACATTTTTGAGTCTTCAATCAAGTATTTTTCGAGGTTTTTTTTTTAAACCATTGGGTTTCCATATTGATCTACTCAGCTTGAGCGCTGATCATGACACAAAAATTCAGGTCAGGACCCTCGTGGCTCAGTTGGTTAGAGCGTTTCCGGCTTTAGAAAAAAAAAAGCGGGTTGTCATTTTAGTGTGACTTTAAGGTTTATAAATGTTGCGACCAAGTGTAATCACTTGTAATACAAAAACATGCATAAGATATCGGCAGCAATTTGCACCCAGGGCTACTCACATGATATCTCCCAGCTTGAGCCTGGTGTGTATGAGCGCGCAGGTCTTGTGATCGGCGGCGGAGACAGCAGCTCGGCGGCGGCGGGTCGGCCGCGGGGAGGGGGGTGATTCGTCGGCGCCGGCGCTCGCAGCCGCCGCCGCCGCAAGCCGCCGCACGCCGGGCGAGCTGCCGCGCCGGCGCATCGACGCAGCCCGCCCTCCCACGCCGCCCAGCATCCTGAAACAACGAACAATCAGATGTCAGGAGATTTTAATTTCAGACACCTATTGGTTTAATACTTACCCTGTTTTAATTTCGGTTTTAATAAAAATGGCGGTTTTTGTTCCAAATATTTTATCAGTTCCAATGATATGTCAATGAAAAGCCGCCATTTTTTGGTTAGGTTACAGGCGAAAAATTTACACGGGGTTTTTACCAAAATCGGGCTGACTTTGATTCAGAAGATTTTGCCATCCTTTTAAATCCATTAAGACGTGTAGGCAGTTTTTTTTACATATAACCTTGCATACAGAGTCCATAATTTCTACTCTTTCTACATAATATGCTCGAAAAAAATATATTTTTTATTCTACGACGGGAAGCGCTTGGCCTTCAACTCACATGGTGTCAAGTTATGATGAAGCCGAACAGCCAGGCGGACTTGAAGACCTTCCACCAACCATACCGAGCACAAATTTGTACCCCTCTAGAAAACGAACACGAGTTCTGATAATGATGAGAATCTGATACCGGTGGGCAAAGCACTGAGGTGGTAGATAAAATCAGATCTCGCATTACGTCAACACGAGAACCTAATTATAAATTGAAACTGGAATTACCTTCGACTTTAAATTGTTTGTTATTTTCCCGCGGATTTCGAACCATTTGTAATTAATACGACCCGCTTAATTGAAATTTAGAACTTACATTTTCTCTATTGCCACTGTTACTGATTAGTATAATTAATCAACTCCGGTTTTTCGTATATTCTACGTACAGTGCCTGCCTTTCTCCTTGTGTGCTGGTCGCGATTCCGAACAGGCGGTAAATTTGACGTTTCAAAATGATCCTAAAAAATCTTAATGAATAAAGAAATTTTGACTTTGACTTTGACTTTGACAGTGTTTTCACAATGTTGGTCAAAATGAAGATATTGTAACCGCCTCTGTGGTTTATGGTTCACCAATCGCCAATCGGTGCCAGATCCAGAGGTTTGTGGAAAGACTTTGTTTATGTCCTTGCTACCACCATTTTACCTAATTCTATCGCAACAATTCTTAAATTGTTGTGCTCCGATATTTTAAGGTAAGATAACAGTTTCTTAATTTATTAAGCATTCCGAGTGCGCCACCTTCGGCCATAAAAATCAGGTGAGATGAAGGCCAAGCACATCCCCGTAGTACAATAAAAAAAAAAAATCTCTTTAATTTTATTGTCTCTTCTATATGTTATCAACTAGATGATTATTTGGGTAACCATCACGCTATGCCCCGATTCTACTAAACCAATCGCTTCACTATGACTATGGTATAATCGCAGAATGGCTAATAGAATACCAAAAGGTGTGTGGAAACACACTCTACAGTGGAAATTCTGCGGCGATACCATTGCCATAGTGAAACTATTGGTTAAGGAGAATCCGCACTGGTAGTAAGTAGCATATAGTAGATAAAACCAACGCTGTCAGGTGAGTTTCTAGCTACGCTTAGACGCCAGCGTTTATATATTAGTACTTGTGTTTATAAAAAGAGCAACCGTAACCTCTAATTCTGTAGCTCATGACAGGACATTAATTTTACACAGCGCTATTTAGCCCCAAACTAAACATAACTTGTAATATGGGAACTGGATAACGGATAGAATACTTACTTAAATACTTTTATAAATACATACATAATTATGATACAACACCCAAACACAGAACTAACATCTATATTCATCACACAAATGTTTGTCCTGGGTGGGAATTGAACCCACAGCCTACAGCGCAGAAGGCAGAGCTACTACCAACTGAGCTATGAGGCTTGTCAATTACTGTTGAGTGCATGCTTGCACAATACGGGTTGTGTCATATTAAATATGCCACAAGACACGACCCAATATCATAAGTACTGTTCCCAAGTAGTTTGACGTAAAATAAATATCAGCGGGAAGTCCTTGGTAAATGACACTCCGTTTTATTAGACCCTCCCTAGAGGTTCCATAATTAGGCGCGGCGGTCGCTGATCTAATTCAAGAGTAATCCGTGGCTCGCCTCCGAACCATTTCATAATTTCAACTTATTACGCGAAGGACATATTTTGAGCCGGATTTTATAAGTGACTTCCTTTAGAGGAAATTTTAATTTCGATGTAAGTATACGTATTACCCATTTCATAATAATAATGCATTTGCGCTAAAGGTTTTGGGTTAGGTTCCCACCCAGAACAAACATTTGTGTGATGAGCATTGATGTTTGTTCTGTGTTTGGGTATTGTATCGTATGATAAGTATGTAGTTACCATATCAGCTTTTCTTGGTTTGGGCCAGAGGCGATGTGTAAAATTATTCTCCTGTTATATTTATTTATTAATTATTGTTTAACCTTTGAAAAAAACATGAACTATTCAAACCTGCTTTGTTCTCCTATGCTTCTTCTTTTTTCGATTTAACTTACACTTGCTTTAGCAAAGATATTTCTTATTTAGGATGGGTCAGGTCTTTACCTAGAGGGTTGGCAAAGGTGCGGTCTACAATGGAGCGAGTTTTCCCATACAATTCATATTAGCAAATTTTTTGAAGTTGATGTTGTGGAAAAACAGACGCTGGCAGCTGCTTTCAAACTTCGACAGTACATATGTGAATGAAGTCTTCTAAGGAGCGAGACTTTTTTTTTTTCATTGTACTACAGGTAAGCACTTGGCCTTCATCTCACCTGAGGCATTAGTATGAGTTTCTGAGAGCAAACTGAAACTATTTTCGTTTTCGTATAGGGCGCTTATTTCCATACATTTGGTTAACGGAAATTGAAAGGAACTACAGTTGCTTTACTATTCCGCCAACCAAATATAAGGTAAGTGAGGTGCATTGAAAGTATACACATTTATCGTTTGTTAATTACGTTCTATTTGAGAAATAATCTCCGTCACAAACCAGACATCACGAGATCTCAGTTCGGGGCGAACTACTAGTTATTACGGCGACAGATTTAAGTAAGATGGTGGTAGCTAGCCAGACGGACTTAAATAAAGTCCTACCACTAACCAAACCAAGCACAATGTTTTACTCCCCATGGGGATCGAATACGGGGCCTCTGGATCTGAAATCGGTGGGTTGAACCACTAGACCACAGAGGCGGTTAACTTAGACTTCCCAGAAAAGGCCAGTTCTCTTAAAAGGGGTCACAGATTAGTTAATTTTGGTTAGAACCAAAACTAATAAACCTTTTGTGACCTTGTTATAATTGTAGGATCATACCTACAATTATACATTTTACAAAAATCACGTATCTTGACTAGCCGCTTTACCATAATGTGTAATTTTCACAAACGATTGGATATGCTAATAAGCGCACAACACACAGCACGATTTTTTTTCACATCGGAGACTAATAGACTGAATAATTCATCGCTCGCTCACTCATCGACGCCACGGTACTATGAATTTAATTAAAATGTGTCGGGCTACAACGAAAGCTGCCAGGAGCAGCTTAACTGAGGTGTAAAGTAAAGTTTTATTAATGCCTGTTAATATTTTTACCAAGGTTAATATCATTACAGGAAGTTGCAATGCAAAATTATTTGCTGTCTCATATTCCTCAACTAAATATTACAGGACATTCATTTTACACAGCGCCATCTAGCCCCAAACTAAGGATAGCTTGTAATATGGGAACTAGATTACGGATAAAATACTTAAATACTTTTTGTAAATACATACCTAAGTACTATATGATACAACACCCAAACACAGAACAAACATCTATATTCATCACACAAATGTTTGTCCTGGGTGGGAATCGAACCCACAGCCTACAGCGCCGAAGGCAGAGTTACTACCAACTGAGCTATGAGGCTTGTCAAAAAAAAACTCTACAGTTAACAGAAAGCATGGGGTATACAATAAGAACTTTAACTCAACTGATATATTTCACGCAGGCAAGATAACTAACAAGTATAAAATTAATGGCTGTGGATTTTGTAACATAAAAAAAATGCTACGTACCTGAAATTTATAATCCCTCAACTGAAGTGCACATCAAAATATACCATGCCTTAAACATAGGGGTTATTCATTTTTCTATACAAAATCATGTATTCAATATATTCATGCTTATGTTACGTAGTATACGCGAGAAAACATGTAAGCTGAAAAATTCCACAATTGTGGCGGGCGCAACAGGTAGGAAAGTACTTAGATACATTGAAGCGTGTAAAGAATTTCTACGTTGTTTTTAGAATAATTGTGAGCTGTTTTTGCTTTTTGTGTCTTTTTTTGACAGTAAACATAATAGAGCATCGTGTTTAATTAAAACCCTACGTCTAAAGCTTCGAAAATCTATAAATCCATCGGGTAAAATCAATTATTCTTTATATTCTTAACGATAACACTACCTACATATAATTGTGTATGGATATCATAAGAAAACATTTACATTAATTGTACGACGGGAAAGCTCATAGTTACATCTCACCTGGTTTCCAGTTATGATGCCAAAGGTGGAAGCGCACTTCACCCGGAATCCTCAACAATTAATGCTTAACGCCGGAACATAACTATTTAGAATTGTTGTAATGGCGACAGACTTAGTATGACGTAAAATGTAACGGTGTCGTAATGACGTGAATGGTGTACCCAGTCAGTCGGACTTAAACAAAGTCCTACCCAAACCTAAACCAAAACAAGCACAATATTGTACTCCCCTGGGGATCGAGCCCGGGACCTTTAGATCACGCCGGTGGGCGAACCACTACACCACAAACAAAAAGGACCCCTGTGATTGGTTACCGAATATTTTTTCCTACGGTTTTACAAAACTGAAACAAAATAAGAGTCAGCGCGCGAAAAACCTTAGCCAATGGAAGTTCCCTCGAGCACAAGCACTTAGGGCTTCAATACATAGGTACCTATAAGACACGATGTCACGTCCTGCTTTACATTATACGACGTTGGTAACATCGCGTTTAATCATTATTTATGCTGTCGTGTTTTAAAAAGGCATACTATGTTGATATTACCATTTTTTTTTAAACATAGATATATTGTACAATAGATTTTTTGAATAACTTATGCAACCAAATGGGACACATATATAATTATATACGAACATATACAGATAAATAGTATAAAAAAATAAGTTAAGTGCCCAATCTAGCCAACATTAGATTTCTTAGCGTTTCAAAGCATTCCAGCTTACTTGTTTTCGTATTGAATAGATCAATATATATATCAGTCCTAGCCCACGTGTTGAAAAGGACAGCGGCTCTAGGTAACATAAATTAATTTCATCTGTAATTTGTCCTTACTATAGGAACATAAAGAACATTAGGGTTCCTCAATGAAGCCCTGCAAGTACGCAGACCTAGTTGAAGCTCTGAAGCTCTGGCCAGTCCTCATCACCGTTTGTTATATATAAAAGGTAACTAAGGTTCAACTATTTTAGCGAAAAATTGTATAATTATTATTTCTAATCTAATCAAGTTCCTATATAACAAGCTATGATTATTTTGAGGCTAGATAAAGCTGTGTAAAAATCAAACGATGAAGGTCATGCGTTTACCCATAGTACAATAAAAAAGTGTCTCGTAATTTTATTCATAAATACGAATAGATTTAGTATTTATGAATAAAATATAATGTAGTATACGAAGTCATTTTGGTACAACTGTTTCGTCCGTTTCATAAAAGAAGTAAAACCCAAATAAAGAAATCCCAAACCAAGCATAGCTTCTTAAACAAATGTTTGTGCTGGGTTGGAATCGAACCTCCAGTGCAGAAGACAGAGCTACCAACTGAGCTACAACGCAGTGTTAGTTACCCTTGATAAGACCGGGCATCGTACGACGCAATATCGTGCCGTGTGAATGCGCCCTGGCCGTAAGGTGGTATTATAGGGATGTGGTATGCCTGCTGTCCTATGATAGCCATTGTATTACGGCACAATAAAACCGGATTAGGCTCCGGGGTTCTGAGTGCGGGTGCAGCCACTGAACGTTAGAAAGGGTGCAGTTATGCCATGATGCCTTGGCCCCTCTAGATTAGAAATTCGTTCAAATTGCACTAATGTTGAGTTGCTATTTCTGTATATAATGTTTGTGAAATCTATGTTTGGGCTTTCGGGTAGACTGAACCAGCCTTACTTTTGTACTGTAGTTTGCAAATTTGGATAATCGTGTATTGATTTAAATAGTATAATGTAGGTAACTTACTAAACCTATTATACATACAATAACATTGAACCATAGAGCTAGTAGTTTACCCCGAACTGAGATCTCGTGATGTCTGTTTTGTGTTAGGTACCTATCGATTTAACCAAGGAAATTCTCGAACAGAACGTAATTAACAAACGATAAAAGTGTGCTTTCATTACACCTTTACTTACCTTACTTAAGCACTATTTTTCTCGAACTCTTTCAATTCACCCTCTTCTTTTAATTCACCGGAGTGTTCGAGGCTCTTTCTCGTTGCTAGCTTACTAAATTATCCTTACTTACATGAAACAAAGGTGGATGACTGCCTAGTAGTCGTGGTTTAAAAATCTACCCCTCCAGCCCACGGATGTCGTAAAGTCAACAGAAAAGGAAAAACTTTTTTCTGTGTGTAAATAAAACTTAAACTATGAGACTGATTGGTGATATGTCTGCCATGCGTGGTGATTATGGCCAAACTTTACAGTTTTAGAGTTTTTTTTTTCCACATCGTATCGGATCAGCCTTTCAAAAGATATAGATAAAATATATCTTTTTAAGTCTGCCTGGCTAGCTACTTCCACCTTATCTTATTCTGTCGCCATAACAACAATTCTTAAATTGTTGCGTTCCGGCATTTAGAGGTAAGATAGCCAGATCCTCAAATAATTGAGGATTCCGGGTGAAGTGCGCCTTCGCACCTTCTACCTTCTTCCTTCGGCCTTATCATTACTTTAAAAATCAGGTGACACGAGCCAACCACTTCTCCGTCACAAAATCATAAATGAGAATAAAATAAGAAACAGTGATCTTTTGAAATTCCAAGCACGCGGAATAGAAATATAAACTAATTTAACTTGCTTGATCTAATTCTTTGTCGGGTACGATACCATTACTTATCCTTTCCAGTAAATAATTCTCATCACACGGGTTCAATTTATAGTGGGAAGAGAAAATAAAGATATTTCTTTTTGGCGGACCGTTAGAAGAAATATTGCTTCTTTATTGCCTCCCAAGAGACCGTTCAGTTTCCAAAACCTACTTCACTAATGCAAAGCGGTGAGCTGGAGCACCTAAATACCTCGGATGATTGTCAGAGTTCTAACGACAATACACATAAGAATAGGACCCCGCCACGCAGTTCTGATATCGTAAAAGATGACAAAAGGTGGGATGAGCAGCATCTTTCGTGTATCTAATTATCTTTACTAATACATTTAGCTCGTGTGCCATTCGTTAAAATCATGGCAATCATCTACTCCAACAGTGGGCAACGAACTCAATGAGACTCCTTTCTCATACTCCTCACGCACAACACTCACTCATCTATACACAATACACACAGTATACACATTCCAACACCTACGTAACATCGCAAAACTTATATTTTACAAATTAGCATATAAATTATTGTCTGTTTTAACTTCTTTTAAAAAACTCTTGTAAAATGTTCTTATGAAGTTACGAGCGACCGAGAGTCCGAGGCGAGATCCTGTGACTCTGCTAAACAGGCTCAATAGAGACCTAGTGCGGAGAACAGAGCTCGACAAGGTACAATCGTCGTATCTTTTTAATTTATGTAACTTCCATTCTATAATACATTTTATGTACCTGATCTGTAAAACAGTTTTATGGCTAATAAACTTATTATTATTATTATTTATAATCTAACGCTGACATATATAACAAACCAGACGGTATAAAAAGTGAGTTAATAAAAGCGTAATGAAAACGAGCGTCGGTTAATTATTGTAACCGCTGACCACATAATTATGTAACAAACATTTTATAGTAACATATTTCCAGTACCATTTTTTAAATCAGCGCAGCTTCTTTTATAGAAACTCATTGTTTTGCGGTGATTTTATCTTTCTAAATGCCATCATCTCTATGAACGAATTCATCATTATCATTAAAAGCTCAGTCAAGGTTGGATAGGGATATGGCCTCCTCCAAATACCTAGAGGGTCTTTCCATGATCATCTCGCATGGCAGGTGAATTGGTGTTCGCAGTAAATGTAATACACCGAAGCAAGCTGCTGCCCGTCTTCGGGTGAGTTCCCATAGTAGCTTTTTAGAAATTTGCAGTCTGATTTGGAGGGGTCGATTCTTTAGCTGCAACATCATGGAAACAATTTTTGTGTCCATAATGAATGTGTAAATGTGAAATCATTTTTCATTAATAAATTCATAGTTGCAGGTATTTCTACGTTTTTATTTTATTAGTCTTCCGTATTTCATTTTCGAAGTGTCAGCTATACAAGAAATCTCGTAAACTCAGAAGGATTTTCCAAGTTTTAATAACATGATATGGGTGCGATTCCCGCTCCATCTTTTTAAATTAGTTATGTCTTGCCGTAACAAACTTTTATTGGAATAAATAATACATGGATGGTGGCTCTCCACGCCTACAACAGTGTTTTTAACTGTGTAATAGACTGTCAATAAGACGCATATGCTAAAACGTAAGCGTTTGACATATTTTAATGCACCAACTTACGTAAATTACAAAATCTGTACCACCCTAAACTGTGCAGCATCCGTTTCAGCCTATTCTGAAACCGTTTTCCATGATGAATTATGAGTGGGTAAAATTATTACTAAATAAATGAACAATAAATACAAGTTACAGGATATTAATTTCACACAGCGCCACCTAGCCCCAAACGAGGCATAGCTTTTAATATGGGAACTGGATTACGGATACGCATACATTAATTGTTTTTGTAAATACATACTTGTCATACAATACAACATCCAAAAACAGAACAAACATCAATATATATCACACAATTTTTTTTCCTGTGTGGGAATTGAACCCACAACCTACAGCGCAGAAGACAGAGTAACTACCTTACTACCAACTGAGCTTTGAGGCTTGTTATAATTTATACTGTATCAGTGTAATAATTTCTAATACACATTATAATACATACACAATACACACAATCTAGTAACCAAATTGCAATACCTACTTCAAAATGTATTTCTATGGGTTCCACAATGAAATCAAAACACGAGTTGAGCAGAAGGTATAGTTCGGTTTAAAGGTCCGTAAAGAGCGAATAACGCTTCTAGTATTGCAAACGCTACGGTAACTACTTACTATCAGGTGGCTGTACGCCTGTTTGCAACGTTAGTGAAATAAAAAAATGAAGTCTTGAAATCGTTTTTGTAGTAAAAAAAAACGTCAATAATTCAACTTTTTATTGATATCCGCGTGTTTTTTTACTGTACGGCGGGGAAGCGCTTGGCCTTCATATCACCTTGTTTGTTGATAAGGCCGTAGGTGGAAGCGCACACTTCACCTGGAATCCTCGGAAACAGTCTGATAAACAGAATATCTGATCTTACCTCTATATGCCGGAGCAGAACACTTTAGAATTGTTGTAATGACGACAAACTTAGGTAAGATGGTAGTTAGCCCGGAGGATTTAAAAAATTACCAAGCGCATTATTGGTCTCCCTGGTGATCGAACCCGGGACCTCTGGCTCTGACAATGGTGGGTGAACCACTAGACCACAGAGACGTGTAAAATATAAAATATATCCTAAGAGTGAATCCTAAGGGGATGATGCTCGCATCCTTGTGAAAGTATAAAAGGAGATATAATATTCCCGCTCAGTATGGAAGCCGCGTGATCAACGGGTTGGAATTTAGAGTGTTCCCAGCACGTTCCTACCTACGGAGCGTGAGAAGTTGACAAATATTTTTAATGCCATACATTCCGAACCAGAAAAAGGTTGAGTGTAGCAACCAATGTAATCTACTTCAAAAAACTTGCATAAAGCAACAAAGATAGAAATCTATAATTATTTACGGTCAGTTCACGATGTAAACATATCAACACATAAATGTATAATACCATAACCCAATATTCCATTACGGTTTCCTTTTTGAACGTTATTTTTCGAAAGCTATTCTTTAATTTCGCTGAAAAGGAACAATCAAGCTATATGTGATTACAAATAGCGCGTTATGTGTTATTTTATGATATTAAATTGACACCGTGGCTCTATCGTGCATGAACATGTGATAAAATTACAAATCCTGTAACCTCACCGGAATTTTTAAATTACTCATGGCCATCCCTATGAGATGAACATGGAAGATAAAGATTTATTAAATATAATGTACAATTAAACTAACTATGTACAAGGAATTCAATTGTTCCAGACCAGTACCAGACGGAAGCGTGCCCAAGACACTGACTACATTGCCACGCTGAATAGCTATGCTAATTCGCCTAAATAAGAGCCAGCCCTTGGGTCACGTGTCGCCTCAAGCAAAAGCCCAAGAAGGGAGATAATCTCACGTATATTCTAAACGATGTTCGCCATTATACCTAGATATGGTCACCGGCTGTCCAAAAGTTAAAGACTGATATTGAATTCAAATTTCCTACAACTTCAGCATGTTCTGTGCAGGCAGATGTCGATCAATAGGCGCAGACATTTTAATTACCAATCCTTTCAGCACACACCGTTTTCCATTTTATTTTCGCACGATATGACGGTACTCCATTAAAATTCGAATCCCTATAAAGTTCGTTCGAGCTAGAATTCCCTGGAAAAAGGTTATCGGTTGAAAAAGGTGCAAATTTTCTTTGATGCTTTTTCATATTCAGCACAGCTTTTTATAATGTAAACTAGCACAGCAAAATCTATATTTTATAAATTAAATACAATATGCTAACAAACCACTTCAGAGGATTTACCTTTGTTAATGTCGTGAACTTTTTTCCATTTGAATTGTACTCGCCTATAAATTCGTTGGATGGAAAAGTGCTCTAGAGCCGAACAATGGACTAAAAATGTCTTTTTGAAAAATATCTTTCATTATTGCAATATCGAGGTAGTTTTCAATACTCGCGCTACACACAAAAGCCGTCTTGTCCAATACTTCGTCATTGGATTGATTACTTGTACGCATTGTGTCTTTTGAAGTCTCAGAGCCAGAGTTAAGAGTGGATAATCTTTAGGGCCCCCTATAAGGTACTTTGCTTTGTGGCGGTAAAATGCGAGCCGGTATTATGTGCTTTTGGGATAAGATTTTTATGAAAAGTTTCTTTATACATTTTTACAGGTAACGTTTTACGTACGTGGATGTCCAAATTTTTAACTAGGGAACATTGAAAATGTGCAAATGAGTCTTGAGGACGATGTTGATGAAAATCAAAAGTCAAATCTATTGACATCTAATACATTTTTTTTGCTATCTCCATAGGTATGCAGTTTTACAGACATTCGTTTATCGTAAAAAAAGTTTGCCAGGATCAAGCATTAAAACAGAAAAACCACCCGCTGTTTTATTGCACCATCAGGTAGTGCGCTTATAAGGATAACCTTATAGATTCATAATATATTAATATGTATATCTATGTTATGTATATCTATATATGCTATGTATATCTATATACCTATGCTATGTATATGATTATATTTGTATATATATTATATTTAATTCTATAATCTTAGTAAGTAAATTAAGTATTATTGATAAATTTAATATAATTTATGTGTCTTAGTTATATGTTACTTATTAAACTTTATTAAATTGTTATGTACACTATTTCCCAATTTTTGACTATCTTTCCTCTCTCCACATCACTGGTTTTCTGGAAGAAAACTCTTTTTAGCGTTAAGCTCGCCTTTGCCATGTATTTTAATTTTAAAGTTTTTCTTTGTTATTATGTTTATGTGTGCAGTAAAGTATAAATAACATTTAGCAGCAAATTCAAACAAAAAACTTTGGGATAGAATTCAGATTTTAAAAAATCGAGTGTAATAGTTTTCGTTTTCATCGAAACAGGCCTCGTTACACCTTTGGTAGTAGGTATATGAGTATTTTTAAAAGACAACGTTATTTGCGTATATTAGCAGCTCTCCGAGCCGCGGGGGGCTGAAGAATATAGTTTTGTAGCGGCCAGCCTGTTGGCTGCGTCACATCATGAGTGCGATTCAGCATTTCTTAAATAAATACTCGTCATCAACCTCTAAAAGACCCTAAAATGTCACCGTAGATTCTAGTGAAGTGTTTTGACAAGGGTCAAACTGTCTAAAGATTCATATCGGTTATTCTTGTGTGAAGGTAGGTTTAGATTACAGATTGCTTCTTTGATGTGCGCCTTTAAAAAGAACACAATGAACCATTTGGGTGTTATAACCATTTGTATGTAATAATTCTATCCGTTATCTAGTTTCCATATTACAAGCATTGAGATGTAATATGTTTACATATTACATCTCAATACTTAGTTCCTCGACTCCTCAATAAAATACCAATAGAAATTAAAAATAAAATAACCCAAAAAAATCTAAAATATTTAGTGAAAAAACATTTCCTTTTTTAGGTAACCTACATTATAAATTGTCAATAGCAGGTGTAAATGGGTGCATCCTGTATTTAATCAGTTTTTGCGAGTGTTAGTTTTGTGAGTGCACGCGCACTAATGGCTATATGTGCAGTAAGTATTTGTTTATTTGTTGCGCAGTCGCTCAATTCATGTATCTACCCATGTATACATATATTTCATAATATTAATAAATGTGTTGTATACTCGCTCGTAAGTTACATAATGTTGTTAACTGACAATGAGAACTTAGTGTTTAGTCAAACCTTAATAGGTTTAAAAACACTACTGACAATTATATGTTAAAATTTTAAGTGAATAAATCTATCTATCTATCTATCTATCTATCTATCAAGCATTGCTTAGATTGAGGCTAGATGGCGCTGTGAGAAATTAATGTCCTGTAACTTTTATTTATTTGTTTGATGAGGGAGAAGAACAAACCGAAGCTAGTAATGAACCAGTTCATTGATAGCTTTAGCAGGTATTAAATATATACCCAAGTATATCTACTAAAGCATATATACAACAAAGATTTTATTTCAAATTTTATACGTTTATTTGGCACAAATTACCGTTAAATTATAAAGGTTGGTATAAAGTAGTATATTATGTATTACAATGTAAACAGGTTGGTATAAAAACTAAACGCCATGGCTACTGCCTTACACAGCCATAAACTAGGTATATTTAAGGTAATGTTGTATAAAATGTAGGTCGTTTAATTATTAAGTTCTATTAGTAATAGGTAGTTATTAACCATAAATAAACAAAATGTAAAAAAAGCCAAAATGGCAAAATAAGTCACACTATTGAGGTTAGAAATATACCTTAGAGTTGACTTGATATCCAACAACAAATTTTAAATATGCGAAAGTAGAAAACACTTTAAAAGTTATTTGGTACAATATTTTATCTTACAGTAGTTTTGTTATGTACTAAATATGCAAATTATACGTAGTTGTCCCTTTTATTTCAGGTAAAATATAAAGTATTTTAGAATAATTGAATAGAGAATAATAATTAACAACACAATCGGCAAAATGTAACAAACATAAATATGAGGTATATATCGCATCTAGTAGATACAGTATAATGCAAACGCCTGAGTTCACTCCTTCACAAATTGCTGTACGTACAGCCATACATTCCCGCATCTCTCCGTAAAACTGGGACACTCTATTCACAATATTTTGCAAAGAGTTGGAAACGGCCGCTTGCAACTTTGATGAGTTGGTACTCCGCTTACACTACGGAGACAGACTGTTGACAAATCACAATGGATTCAGAGTCAAATAATTCATAATCCCAAACATTTCCAGTGTTTAAGATATTTGGGCCTTAATCACGAAAGGAAACCACAGCTGTTTATCATTTTAAATAAGGTTCTATTCAAAACATTAAAATAATGAGGTAACTTTCAACCGCCTCTGCAGTCTAGCAGTCGATCTGCCACCGTTATCAGACCTAGAAGGAAGATTCATCTCCCAGAGCGGGTACAAATTTGTGTTTAGTTTGCTTGGTTGCAGGACTTAGAATACTTTGAATTAAGTCCGCATGGCTACCATCTTACCAAAGTCTGTCGCCATTTTAACCATTCTAAATTGTTGTGTTCTGGCATTTAGAGGTAAGATAGCCAGTTCCTGTTGAGGTTGTTGAGAGTGTTGAGGATTCCGGGTGAAGTACTTTTCCACTCTCGGCCTTATTATTTATTATATGTATAGCCACATTATTTTTTGATGAGAAGCGACTATGTGGCCTACGATTTAGCACGCCAGTCTAAAATACACCTATTCAATCTCGCCTTGAAGAGGCTTGTATTGTAATTATCATGGAAAACAGACAATTAATAAATAATGAATTAATTTGTTCCGGCATTTAGAGGAATAGCCAGTACTACAAAATGTTAAGGATTCCGGGTGAAGCGCACTTCAAGCTTTGGACTTTGGTGACAAGCGTTTCCCTATCGTGAAATTAAAAAAAATTTGAACGCTGATTCGCGGTTTCGTGGTAGATGATATAAAAAACTTCATTTGAATATGGGAAAATCAATATCTGCGCATGATTTTAGCTAAATCTGTATAATAGTTTGACGTGAAGGTGTAAAATACAAACAAACATTCGCATCTATAACCAGAGTGTTATAGTGTTTTCTACTTTATTTTCCTATTTTGTTTGTACACTTTATTTAATTGTTCTGTACTCTCTCTATCATTTGCTGGAAGAAAACTATTGGTGGGTTAAACTCGCCAATTCAATATTACTTTGTATACCTATATCATGATATGTTCCTGTGTGCATAAAGTATCACAAAAATAATATGAGATCTGTTTTTGTTCCAAGGCCTTTTATAATTTTTCTTTTATATGTACTCTCAGTGGTATTATAACCATATATACCTAGTTGTTTACACTAAAATATTATATCTATGTCTACAGCTGTTGTTCCATTAATGTAGAAATACTATCAATTATATTCGCCTTTTATCAGCCTAGCCCGATAAAACCACTATATTTAAATACCTTTTGAGTAACCTAAATGATATTAGAGCCTGAGAATCGTTCAATCGATGTATCTATTAAAACGATCAAACCCACATCAAAAGCAAAGCTGCTTATTCGGCAGCGTGATAAGTAGCACCATACAAAAGCACTACTTATAGACAGGCTGCGTAGATACTTACTATCCATTACTAGCTATCACCTACATTCGGCATGTACTCATGTACGATTGTAGGTGATAGCTCTTGAAGCCTGAGCTTTGTGCCGACGTCTCTGTGTTACCTTTGTGCTTTGAGTTTGAATGTATCATAGTCGGGAATTACAGATGTATTCAATACAGATGTAGCAATTGAATAATTCCGTGTTTCATAATACATTTCGTGGTCCTACTTCTCTGTTGTTATCGCGGCAAAGAAGTATATTATGGTCATAATAATAATTTTATTGATTTGACACAAATATATGTATTACAATCATTTATTTAAAAAAAAAACAATTAAACTCTGTGGTCGTAAGAGCAACGTAGATATATGGCTATGTATATATGTAGGCTATGAACTTACTCTGACTGCAAAAGCATAAGTTTAAATGAGGTCAGACATCAAATTTCTGTGGGTATTCATCATGGAATTTCATTTAAAAACAAGTATGACTATACAGCCATTTTTACTTTTTCTTTTAACTTAACTATACATACGTATAGTTAAGTTAAAAGAAAAAGTAAAAATGGTTTATTTAAGCAAGGAGGAAATCGGTATTAAATAAATAAATACATACTTTGATTGTTGGGGTGGGTGTGATCAACCTAGATCCATTCTGTTCTGAAATGTCCATGCGAGGAAGAGACTGCCTAGTCTTCTCCTGGCGAGACCTTCAGTCTTTTTAAGCTTCTCCTGGGGAAGCTAGCTACATGTTAGGCCTAATTCTCACCCAGATAATGTCCAGGTGAGACTTGAGGTCGAGGAAGGAAGGAATGGAAGAAATATATAATTTGAACGATCGTACTTATACTTTAGCTAATTCTTAACAGCAATAGCTTTTACCTTTTCTCTAGTAAATTATTCTTATAACGGTAAAATATTCTAGCCGCGTCCGAATAATTAGACATTCCAGAACTGCTAGAGCAAAGAGACTGTTCAGTCAAAGGATTCGCAGCTTAGATTACGTGCATGACTGAGTATGTACGTAGGCTTTAGCTGTGCAGGCATGTACCTTACTCGTAGATTTCACCTGAACACGGGTAAAACAATAACGGTACTCCTATTTTGGACTCGTAGCCTGAAAAAATATAATTACATAGGGTATGAAGTGTCTTACTGCTGTGGCTTTATTTCAGTAAGTGCAAAATCTTGAAGTCGGTCTAAACAGAGGCGCTTTCATACACATTCATTTATTTCACACAGCGCCATCTAGCCTCAAACTAAGCAAAGCTTGTATTATGGGTACTATGTAGATTACGGACATAATTCTTATGTACTTTTTTTGTTAATACATATTAATAATACAACAAACAACCGAAACATAGAACAAACATCTGTTTGTCCTGGGTGGTAATTGAGCACTCAACCTTAATCGCAGAAGGCACAGCTTTTGACAACTGATCTGTGAGGCTTATTGATATAATTGTTTGTTAGTGTTTCGTGTTCAATATTTCGTAGCACGTCTACGAAAGTCGTAGCACGTCTACGAACTTGCTAATACTGCTACACGCTAACGAATTTAAACACATAATTTAAACTAAACTAAACAGAACAGCTTAGCGAATGTGTAGATTACTAGGCAAGTGTGTTTCCGACATGTTTCTGACCCAAACTTTCCTTTATTCTAGTTTCCAAACTCCCGTAACTGTTTTAAGATAGAATAATACGGAATAAGTTGATAAAAGTAATGCTACGCTTTGAATAGTTTTAATTGCGTTCTATTAGACAGTAATGTTTTAGCTATTAACTTTTGAATGTGGTTATATACTGTACATATTTTCAATGAAATCATCACCACAATTTGAGGGTGAACGAGTTTTCAGATATTTCGTCCCAGTTGCAGTTCACGAAATAACTTCAGCAAGTAGAAGTAAGGAAGTTATTGACAGCCTAAACGGCCTATTTTCTTTGTATTTTACTGCAAAAAACGACATTACTAGCGGTTTATGCATCAAGGATATCAGAATCATGGTAGCTATCCCGTTAAACATATTCATAATATTCTAGGTATCAATTTAAGTACAGAGTGTAGATATACTTTATTTCATTTCATGATAATGCCATCGCATGAGATAATTTGACATTATAGTATACTTCACAGGTGGTACCATTGACATCAGGTCAGGATCTGATGATGGAATCTTGGAGAAATCGAGGGAACTCTTCAAATATTATATGCACACTTAAGGTGACATGGGTTTATTACCTGAAAAGTACGGAAAAACGAACCCCATATAGGATCCATCTGTCATCAAAATAATTGGAAAAAATACGTCATTCAGGTATTTTATTTAACCCTCATTTTCCTATTTTGTTTGTACATTTTATTTTATTGTTCTGTACATCTCTCTAACATAAGCCATATAGCTTGTGATCGGCAAAGCGCTAATCCGTCGTACAACAAACAAAATATGGCGTCACAGCTTCTACAAGACGTAGACGACTCGACTATAATAGCGTTAATTCCTAACTTCCACAATCCTTGTAACATGTAGCATGCTATACAGATAGGTACCAACAAAACCCCAAGAGAATATAGTAATAAGTTGAAACTTATTATTATTAGTCTAGCTAGTGAGTTCAAGCCACCGATTTCAGATCCAGAGGCCCCGAGTTCGATTTCCAGGGGGAGTACAATATTGTGCTTGGTTTGGTTCGTGGTAGGACTTTGCATAAGTCGGCCTGGCTAGCTACCACCATCTTACCTAATTCTGTCGCCATAACAACAATTCTAAAATTGTTGCGTTCCGTCATTCAGAGGTAAGATAGCCAGTTCCTCAGTTTGTTGAGGATTCCGGTTGAAGTGCGCCTCCACCTTCGACCTTGTCTTAACTTGTTACCAGGTGAGATGAAGGCCAAGCGTTTCCCCGTCGCACAATAAATTACCTAAGAACCGCTACGAACGGCCTATAGGTAACTCAACTGTTCCAGACCAGTACCAGACGGAAGAGTGCCCAAGACACGCTGCAATGCCACGCTGAATAGCTATGCTAATTCACTGGCCTAAATAATAACAAGGTCACGTGTCGCCTCAATCAAAAGCCCCGCAAGATTTTTGAAACCCCGGAGGGCACCGGCTCCCCACGGACCCAGTACTTAAATACTAATAAGGTACAGGTTAAATAGGTAAGCCCAGGCACACTTCGAAGTCTAACCCATCTTAAATGAAATGAAACAATAAACGAACAAGGATGAATGTGTTCCAGTCGATGGTGGTACGAGACCAGATCGCTCACTGCTCATATCGATCTATGATGAGAAACGTATTCTCAGAGAGCACAATATATTGTTGCCCTCGAGCGGAAACGTGCTTTGTTCGCTTGTCCTCTTCTGCTTCGCAACCAACCGGCTGTGACTAGCGATGAGAGATTGAGAGCTCGTGTGTAAACGTTGAAATACCTGTGCTCTCTGTAGTTCTAACGTGAAAAGTTTTCGGATCGGAAACATCACTTTTTGTCAGATTCGACTAAGAATTTGATAGATTTCAACGCTATTCTCAAACCATTTCTGAAAATCTGCTGTTGAAGTCTTTAAAACTAATGTCAATATATTTTGCCTTCACCTCACCTGCCCCCTCAGCACAGAGCGGGGATAAATTTTTTGTCCTCTGTTTTTATCCACCATCGGGATACCAAATGCTCTGACAAGGTGGATAAAAACAGAGGACAAAAAAAATATCTCCTCCCCGTGCTGAGGGGGCTGGCCTCTACTTATGATAAGCCCGAAGGTAAAATCCTCAGACTGAGAAACGGGTTATTCAGTTGAGTCGTCTCCTGTATTCTAGTATTTAAAGGTTAGCCTCTTAATGCCGGAATACAGGCGACAGACTCAAACTCAAAAACGTTAAACTGACTGACTCTCTGACTTAAATATTACAGGACATTAATTTTACACAGCGCCATCTAGCTTCAAACTAAGCATAGCTTGTAATATGGGATCTAGATTACGGATAGAATACTTAAATACTTTTTTTTAAATACATACGTACTATATACCCAAACACAGAACAAACATCTATATTCATCACACAAATGTTCGTCCTTGGTGGGAATCGAACCCACAGCCTACAGCGCAAAAGGCAGAGTTACTACCAACTGAGCTATGAGGCTTGTTGTTGTGACTATGTGGGTTGTGTGTAGTAGTTATAGACAATACACGGGTTGTATGAAACTAAAGTTTTCTTATTTGTAATGAGGTACAGTTCTATAGATACTACTGGCTTTCGCCCGCAGTTTTTACACCCGTACCCACGTACCTGGTCAAAAATATCATATTATTGCATATAGTGTATGCTATATTTTTAGATATAAGTTATTTATTACCATTATTATCATATACATATTACCATTACATCCATCCATATTATATTTTATTAAGATTCGTTCAGCCCTTTAGTTGTGAAAAAGTGTCAATCTAACAAACAAAGAAACGAATAGTTACTTAAATATTTAGAATATATGTCTGGCTAGACATTATTTACTAAAACCGATCTGAAAAAAGTGATATATCCTCTTAGGAACTTACATGTAGTCTAGAGGTTTCTAATTATGATACTTACAAAAGTTTACAAATCTCATGTTTTTTCCAAATTTAAAAGATCTGGAATGTTTTTTTATTCTCGAAATAAAAAACCAAATGTATGCCTTTTATCCAATTTTTAAAGTCACCACTCAAATATGCTTTTCAATTATTCTTTTAAATCTAATCTATTCGATAAACGAATGTAAACCTTTCTACTTGGCTTTACGGTATACGCCATTAGTCTTATTTCACATAGCCAGTTATCGAGTTTCGTTGGCATATTTACATATATATTGCAATTTTCGATTAACTGACGTTTGATTGGGCAATAAACTACTATTTCCAATAAATTCTGGCTAAATATAGCTGCCGTGTTTGCACGTTTATTTACTAAACGGAAAATTTCCATCGAATATTAATTCTGATGAAAATATCAGAGTTAAAATCTTTTTATAAAATAAATACTAAAAGGTATTTTGACATCCCAAAAAATAAATGAAATGAAGCAGTCTGGTTTTCCAAGAGATAGATTCGACAGCGCGGCTATTGACTACGTCACAAAGGTCGAACTGTGAACTTTCAGATTGAACCGCATACAATTCCCGCGAGGCATGCATCCAACCGTGCGAAATCTATAAGTAAATGGCGTTTTATTTGTATATAATGGTGCTACACTACATTTTATGAGGAGGTAATAAGACGTCATGCATGATCATTTTTGGGATTCCGTATCTAAAGGGTGCTAATGGGACCATATTACTAAAGCCTCCACTGCCCGTCCTTCTTACAGAGCAGTTTATATCTCTTGAACCGTTATAAATTATATAGTTATATAAAAAAATATAAAAATAAAGACGCTCTAAATATGCTCATTAATTGAATTAAATAGCAAAAGTAAATAGTAAAAAATATTCAAAAGAAGTAATATCCTCTAAAACCAAATTGCGCAAGATAAATAATCATATTTAAAGAACCTTCGTGGATCAGCAGACCTTTCATGAAAGATAAGGTTTTATTAAGTGTTGTACCGATTGGTAATATAAGGACCATGAAGCAGCATTCGAGCTCGTTCTCATCTGACGATCCTGAATCAACAAATACAATCTTACAGTTAAGTGAACGGACTAATGACCATAGAGGATGTTTGCCTACGTCACGCACACATCTCCGTTGCACGTTGTTATTTATCTGGATGTACGCTTTCAGCTTCGCATAAGTAGATTTTAATACTAGCATAGCGTACAAATATAAATGTATAGTACCTTTTTAGGTCAGTTAATTCAGATATGCTATGAGGTAATGTGTACACAATAACTATGCTATTTGACTTATATCACTGTCCATTTTGCCATGGTAGGAAACCGTGATGATGTAAATAAAAACATGAGCATAATTTTTGTAGCAATAACTTTTAATTAGGTATATTTATTTGCATGTTTGCCAATGATATGTGAGTTCAATATCGCTGTGATCTTGTGGTTCAACTCACCGATTTCAAATCCAGAGGTCTCGGATTCGATCCCCAGGGGGAGTTCAATATTGTGCTTGATTTGGTTGGTGGTAGGACTTTGTTTATTCCCGCAATTCTAATGAAAAATGTGCGTAAAAAATTACTTTATCCCCTTCGAGGATTCACCTTTGATCATTTATCAGAGCATAGATCTAATGAAGATCACCTACTAGGGGGAATTCAAAGTCAGGCTCAGGTTTTCATTCCTTAAGGCGCGGTGAAATGGTACCCACCTAGAAGCCATTCTGTAGTAGTACGTAATCTGTAAGTATAATTTAGTAATTACGAATTGATATCACGTTTGAGCGACCTGATGAATAGTCTCCTTATTTCCCTTTACGTTGACTACCTTTTTACAGAATACCTGAATTATTTTGAACCATACCACAACCATATAAAGGCATTATGTACGTGTACAATATGACATGTTAAATAATTACGTTTTATAAACTAAAAAGAAAACCGACTTCAATAAAGAATCTGTTTTTTTTTTTACCTGGATAACAAATTACGTCATTCCAATTATTTTGATGACAGATGGACGGACAGACAGACAGACGCGTGGTCCTATATGGGGTCCGTTTTTGAGGTTATACACCCAAATCTCTTCAAGTGTGCCTATAATATTTGAAGAGTTCTCTCGATTTCTCCAGGATCCCATCATCAGATCCTGACCTGATGTCAGACCACTTGTGAATGACACTTTCAAACAAAAAAATATTTTTCCAAATCTGTCAAGGCGTATTGGAGTAATCGGGGAAAATAAATAAAAAAAAAAGATTCCGACGAATTGAGGACCTCCTTTTTTTGAAAGTCGGTTAATGATAAATCTAGGTGAAATATAAAATATTGTTGACTACTAACTTTTGCTCACGGTTTTGGCAGCTTGGTATCCGGGTAACAAAAATTGCCTATTTAATACACAATATAAGCGCATATTTTCAGCTCAATCAGTCAGTAATTTTATTTTAAAGTAGCCTATGTCCTGTTTTCGTATAAAACAACATTTCACATATATATCTATATTTATTTTATTGTACAACGGGGAAGCGCAAATTTTAAAAGAATTTCAAATTATGATAAGGCCGAAGGTAGAAGCGCACTTCACCCGGAATCCATAACGGTCTAAGGCACTGGCTATCTTACCTCTAAATGCCGAAACACAACAATTTTAGATGTGTGCAAAGTATCAGCTCCATCCCTTTAGTAGTACTGGCGTGAAGGAGTATCAAAAAAACAATGACATTTATATGCTAATGTTTGACATCCCATACTCATCCCATGGAAACAGATTTATGGGATGAAAAGCTTTTGTCCTATTTCCGGTATAGAACAAATGTTAAAAAAATTTGTTAAATCTGGAAAGAAGCTTCAACATACATCCCAGAGACCTTCTTAGCATCGAGGCTACAGAGGGCCTTTTAGTGAGTCGTTGGAGTCCCGAAATCCTCATATAACCTCATCGAACCCTCAATGCGAATGTCAATTTCCCAGCGAAAAAGAAAAAGGCGAATAATGAAACCAATGCCCAAGCATAGAAAGTAAATAATTTAAATTGATATAGAAAGTCTTTTTCATTTCTTTGTGAAATGAATATATTGTGAATATATTTGTATTTTTTTGAATTTATTCCATTTGAATATATTCTGTTAAATTACATGTATAAGCTTTCACTTTCATGCTAATTTTACAAAATACAGGACAGGTTAAAACGCAGGTAAACTCAGGTTTGTGTTGGCAAGGATCGCTATGACGACGCGGCCTGGAAACAGCTTTACGATCACTTATAGTTCCAAGTGTCAAAAGGGCTGTACCGGACGTCGTGACATGTCGAACCATGCTGGCTTCCTACCCCTAAGCGTCGAACATATTAATCAGTATTTACGTTGACGCGGTTCTTTGTGTTTACTATTTACCGTTTAGACGTCACTATGTGCGATTTATCATTATTGTGATTTAGATCACAATAAGCGAGTGTTGAATGATGTTTCTTTGAATGTTTTTTTTCTGAAGAAGTACAACTTGGAGACGGAACAAACAAGAAGCCCACCCCACCATAATTATGTTAAATGCAGCTCTTGCCTATAACAAACACTTGAATCTTCTTATCGAATCAAACGATCCAAGTCTCAAACCTTTCTCGACCAGTATTGAGCTTCTTCCACGGCTCTATTGGTCACTGCCTCTATCAGGTCAGCCTGGGGACAGGTAGAGGGGCATAGAGGGCAGGAAAGTAGGTGGGACATGTCTTGTACGGAGGCTCCACACTCGTAATGTGCGCTATAAATGTACGCTTTAGAGCCTTACTGAGTAGGTCGTCACATCCACAAAGAACATGGACTACGCGGCACTGCACTGTGCCCGCCAACTTGAGTCATAAAGGGTGGAACCTTACGTGCTCTTCATTTCAACGACAACTATACCTTTCAAACCGGAACACAGCAATGTCACTTGGTTGCCAAAATACCTACGCCTGTTTATATCTCGAATATGAGATATCAAAAGCTAGAAAGTTGCGTTCAATAGTTAGGTACCTCTTTTTAAGCTTATTCGGATAATATTTCGATTTCATGCAATGATAGAAGTATTCCTACCCGTTTTGTAAGTCATCATCTGATAACCTTTTAACCGAATCTACAATGCAAAGGTACTTATTATAAACTAGTAAGTAGGTCTATGTCAAACAAAAAGTACAAACAATAAAAGCGAAATGTTTTAAATCGAAAAGTTTACGTAACATTTAACTTAGATTATGGTAGCAAAAGTTAAAAAAAAAAACATACCTGGTCAAAAGGACACCAACCTACAGTGTATTAAATGTAGTTTGGAAATATATTCTAGAGATTTAGTCCAGAGGTTCGCACGAAAACCTTCATTCGAAATACGATAAAGCACATATTCTCCGTTTCTCGTAGAAAAACACTCCAATAATGAAAGCCCGAATCGAGCAAAATCAATTGGACGGTGATTGAATTCTGTTGTTAAGAGGCTCTACATTTGCAAATCTAAATGTATTTCAGCATAGTAATGAATGGCAAATGCCCCGCCACATCATTAACTTTATTTGCAAGATCAAATTGTGTAACTTATTTTTAAAATGCTAACAAATGAAGAACAAAAGAGGAATACCGTATAGGGTTTGTAGCTAAATCTGATACATATAACGAAGATAACACCTATTCAAAGAATATGAACACCTGAAAGTTGTTATTTAAAAGATATCACAGAGATTACATAACACGATACAAGTGTGTCTCGTACAGACTTTACGTGCTAATAAATAGTTGTAGTTGGTTACCTATTTACAAGGGAAGCAGGCGGGTTACTTAAGGACGTTTACAAAGGGTTTATAGGTAACTCAACTGTATACGTAGTTAAACCTTTTGTATCATTACTGGGTCCGTTGTGCAAGTATTATGATAAAACATCACAACACCAAAATTATGACATATTAGTCCACGTGCTAGGTTCTAATCTTATTGCATTTTCTTACGGTCTTCTTTTTCTTTCGTGTCAATATTTAAAAGCGGCTGGATCTACATATTAGTATTATAGGTTACCCCTCTAATACATTTACCCCTCTATCACTAGCCTCCAATATGTCTCCCAGCGTAAGGTACAGTGGACAGAAGATCGGGCACAGTGGACATGAGTTGCGGTATGTCCTGAGTGGGCGCTCCACAGGCACACCGACATAGAGATGGATCTATGTATTCCCATCTGGCCATGTTCGATCAGCAGCGACCTATTTAGGTTGAGGGTTTTTGAAATGGGCCAGATAAGATTAATAATATGTCCGCGACGGAGTTGTTTCAGATTATATCTGGGAGTAAGTTGTTCTGCTGGTGCGAGAAGTCTGGAAGGGTATGTGAGTAAGATCTCCAGATCCCACGCCTTGCACCCAAAGCACTGCTACTGCTTTCCATTGCTGCTGTTTGTTGCATGAATCTTTTTCCCGTTCTCCCTTCTCCGTTGATGCTGGTGGAGAGAGTGTCGGTCGTCGGTCTCTTGTTTAGTTTTTTCGAGACTACTCGCTATTTTATTGCTTTTTTTATGAGAATACGCTGGCCTGGTCCTAAGCCGGGAGGGTGACAGCTTTGCGCGGACCTGAACAATTTTGTTGCGAACAGACGCTGAAACTTATATCTGCAAGCGGAAAAAGAAGGAGAAGTGGGGTGGGCTTGAGGCAATCAGTGAGGATGCAGCAGGTATCGTGTATGGCTACATCAACTTCCACTCGAAGAACCACGATTTGGATGATTGTATTTTCCAGTCGTTTAGGAGGAGTTTAGTGACAAACAAATAAACAGAAGAACTGTAATAAAGGTTAAAAAAAGCATAACAATATTTTATATGTCAAAAAATTAAGCCTAACCAATAACAAACTATGTAAACGGGCTTTCTATAAATTGACTTTAATAATGAATAATATTAATGTGTACTACATAGCTTTATTAGATACTATTGATGAGTGCACTTAGCAGCTTTCGTGTCAAGTACAGAATGATTGAACGCGGTCATTCATCAAAAGCTCTCATGTTGAAACGTTTTACGATGCTGATAATGGCTATAATGGAATTTAGTCGGTCGGCTACATGTTTTTTATCAATTTGATGACAAACAATCACTCGGTTGCCACAGAACAAATATAAGTATGTTACTAATCACATCTCCATAAACTAAAGATAGCTAATGGGACCACGAGTAATAGCAATTCCTCATCATACCATAGATAAGATAACGTACCCGTAGTTATCGTATATTATTGTGATCTGTGTATGATTATCGCTAGTGGTTCGCCCTGAACTGAGATCTCGTAATGTCTGGTTTGTTTAAAGTATTTTACACCTATTAGCAAACTATTAAATCGTGCTTTCAATACGCATACTGTTTCACAACCTCGCTTTATCCACCTAAGTGGTCGAGGCTCTCTCTCGTTCCTAACTCTCATTCTTTGCATAATATGAGCTCTCACGCAAAGCACCAAAGCACTGACCGTCAGACATAGTAGCGAAATAATTTTCCGTCTTTTAATTTAAAAATCGGAAAATTGTATTTCTATTCTTCCTAATATCTCAAAAACTGTCCCATTTATTAAAAATTCCCCGCGACAAACAACTTTTGTTTTTGTTTTATCTTTACAGTTAAACATTTATTCAGATTAGATAACCCGTCCGAGAGTTATTCCAACACAAACAATGCCACATACATACATGGATACATATTATATACATACATAGATACATAAATTTACACATATAATAACACAGTGCCAGATTTCCCAACATAACTCTGAAATCTAGTTTGCATCGCTCACTTCATCAATAAATTTATCTTATTAAGTCATTATAAATAAATAGACAAAGCTGAATCAAAATCGATTGACATTCGACGTCGCCTCCGGTGTGGTTACAATCTATTACGGCACCACCGCTTCCTCAATCTGAAATTTCACGTCGGCCACGATTACTAAATTACTCATCTGATCCCGTCTACAGCTTGCCGTATATTTAAGGGCCGTTTTACACAGTGGGACAACAATGGCCCAAATGCAGGCACCGTCAGAATACGTCACCGTAGGTACCTACGCTGGCTACGCCTGCGTATGCCTCGAATAATTTCCATAAAGCCCAGCCCAGCGATATTTATTATTTTTTCCGGTGAGGAATGGAACTCACACTGATTTACCACGTTGTATTGTTTTTTTTCTGGACCAGTACAATCTTAAAGCCTCTAAGTTCAGAGTGAACAAGTAACCATGTTACGCAAGACAGGGCTTTGGTTCACCAAAGCCTTGTCTCGCGATTTTTTCTCAGTGCTTATTGCTTGTAATTTATTCTCAGTCCTGCTAAACATTACTGATAAAGTCGAAGTTGCTTAACTTCCCAAACTATTGTATGAGGATCGAAATAACCTGAGTGTATACCCGCCTTTACCAAAACGACCCGCCTTTGTTCTAATTGAGTTAGTCGCGGGGATTCAAAAACGGGAGATCCCTTGTTAGTTGTAATATGATTTGAAATATCCGTCTAATTGAGAAAAGACCTTTTCATAATACAATATAATTGGCATAAATATTGAAGGATTATTAGATTTCTCTGAATTTAGATCGATTTTTATTAACAGACGATGAATGCAAGATATTCGCTTGGTTATTATTTTTACTTTCAAGTCTGCCGAACACTTCATTTTATGATTCATTAAAGATGTAGATAATACACAGTAGGAAGCTGCTGCCCTTTTTTGTGAGATCCCATTGTCGGCTTTTACGACATCCATGGGCTGAGATAGAGGGGTTAAATCTCAAGTCGCGACCACCATGGCAAATGTATTACAGTGGGATCATATTCTGGCGACGGCATTTAGAAAGGCTTGTTCTACTGCTTTATTTCGCTTTTTTATGGATAGGTTATCAAAACCTGATCTACCAATTAGTTATAGATCCCGTTTGAAGTTGTGTCTGTGACAGCACAAGGGTTCGCAGAAGTCACCAATAATTTATTCATGGCAGTGTGCAAAATATATAACGGGTGAGTGATGGTAGTCCGTGATTTTATCTTAAACTCAAATTCAATATTTCATTTTGCTTTACTTAGTAGTAGGTACTACTTAAAAAAACTTTTAAAAAAACTTCTTAAAAAAACATAAAATATTTTCTGCAATAAATATTTTGCAATATATTATATATAATACATATTATATATACTGTTTTGTACCTACAAAACAGTACCCAATTTTAATGCGGTTTATTTATTGCGTTGTATTTATTGCAGAAAATATTTTACGTTTTTTTAAGAACAGACAAAGGTATTCTAAACTTTTTTTTTCATTTGTAATGCGAATTCATTTGTGACATTTATGTTCCGACTATTACACAAAACCAGTCACGTACAAGGTTTTCGTAGCCGGCAGTAGAGTGAAATGTCACACGTAGCGTAAGGGCGGCCGGGGACGACCCGTGCAAGGACCATTAGGCGCACAATTCGATATACCATACGTTGACTGCCTATGTGGTCTAGTGCTTCGCCCCCCGGTGTCAGATCCAGAGGTCCCGGGTTCGATCCCCAGTGGGAGTACAATATTGTGCTTCGTTTAGTTGGTAGGACTTTGTTTAAGTCCACCTGGCTAGCTACCACCATCTTACCTAAATTTGTCACCATAACAACAATTCTTAAATGGTTCGGTTCCGGCATTTTAGAGATCCGCCAGTTCCTCAGTTTGTTGAGGATTCCGTGTGAAGTGAACTTCCACTTTCGGCTTATCATAACTTGAAAAGCAGGTGAAATGAAGGCTAAGCACCTCCCCGTCATAAAAAAAAATACTTACGTAGGTATATTTTTTATTGACTGTAAACTTACTTATTTCATGACCAGCTATCAAATAAATATATCAAAACATACATTTATTCAATAGAAAGTACAATTAAACTAACCATGTACAAAGGAATCAGTCAGATTACCTAAGGACCGTTACAAACGGTTTTTTCAAAACATTGCACCAAGTAAAACCTTTTTGCTAAAGTGACAGAACAATCTAGTGTTCGGTGCAAGATCTTGACCAGTGCTTGAAGTATTACGGTGAAACAATTAGCTATGTACAATGAGCACAACTTAATAATAAAGAATATATAAATTAAAAAGAAAACCGACTTCAATGAAGAACATAATACAATTTCGTTTACAAGGATGACCTAAAAATACCCAAATGTGCCTTCAAGTGTGCCCATAACATTTGAAGAGTTCCCTCGATTTCTCCAAGATCCCATCATCAGATCGACTCAATGACGATGGGACCACAGAAGTATACTCTTTCAAATAAAAAAAAATGAAGTCGGTGAAAAAAATATTGTGAGGTTTTATGAAACCACGATGCAAGTGAAACTTTTTTTCCGGTTTTTGGCATTTAACTAAACATTTTTGGAAAGTTATAATATAGGGTATTAAAATCGCGTTTTAAATCTAACCTAAATAATTAGAAAATGGGAAATCAATAGTAGACAAAATATGCAATAATACTTCAATCTGCGTATTAGAGTACGGTATGCATAATTCATATATATATATATATATGTAGAGTATGTAGTATGTATATATAGTATGAAGTATTCTATTGCATACTAGCTGACCCGACCGACGTTGTCCTGTCATTCAATTCAAACTGTAATACAATACTAATAATTATTTATATTGTTGTATATTTTGATATTGTATATGTTTGTAATTTTTATTATCTCTATAAAATATTGTTGTCACTGTCGCGTTGGTCGCGATATCGTTATACATGTCTACGGTAGTGATAGGAAGGTGAATAGAAAATGGTGGGTAATAGATATAAGTAGGTTTTAACCGCCTCTATGGTCTAGTGGTTCAACCCACCGATTTCAGATCCAGAAGTCCCGGGTTCGATCGCCAAGGGGAGTACAATATGTTCTGCTTGGATTGGTTGGTTGTAGGACTTTGTTTGAGTCCGCCTGGCTAGCTACCACCATCTTACCTAATTCTGTCGCCATAACAACAATTATAAATTGTTGTTTTCCGGCATTTAGAGGTAAGATAGCCAGTTCCTCAGTTTGTTGAGGATTCCGGGTGAAGTGCGCCTCCACCTTCGGCCTTATCTCAACTTGTTACCATGTGAGATGAAGGCAAAGCGCATCCCCGTCGTACAATAAAAAAAGGTATATTGATAGAAGTTATAGTTATAGATGATGAGTTAGATTCAAGACGCGCCGGCTATGGGCGTGGGGTGCATGATAGTCTCTCTCTTAGGCTACAAAGGTGGGCTGAAGGCCTGACCTCAAGGGCTCAAGAGCTTTAGAAACAATCACTTGGTCACCACCGGTACTGTCTTGTAGTATGCTGCTGAAGAGGCGTGGCGTGGACACGTGGCGACGCTGAGTGTGGAGGCAGCGTGTCTCAAGGTAGCGTGGTAGCTCGGCGGAAATGCCGGTGTAGAGCAGCTTGGTAGGCAGCTGGTCGGCAAGCAGTACTGGGTATTGGAAGCTCACCCAACGTGTGGGAGTGAGTCCATTTGCGCAGGCGGCCTTTCTGCGCAAAGCTTGAAGTTGGGTGCAACAGCCCCCTATAGCCGTTATGCTATAGTGGGGCTCATGATGCATGTTTGATGAGTGTGCCACGCCACGCGGAAGATGGACAGGGCGACCGGGCGTCCAGACACTATTCGCACACCGTTACAGTACCACAATAAGTTGTAAAGTTGTATATATATATATATATATAGATTATAGTCATAGAATACAGAGTATAGCTTACAAATATAGGGCAAATACCTACATAAATAATAATTAGCGGGGGCTAGATTCACTCAAAGATAATATTATAACGCTACGCTAGAATTATGCGATCTTTTTAATTCGATATTGGCGGTGTGCGACCTGTCTCTTACTGTCAAACAACTGACAGTTATTTCAAACGTGCTTAGCAAAGAGTATGTAACGATGGAGTTTTCTTAAATTTTCTAGGTTTTTGCCCAATTTTCTTATTTTTTTTTAATGTAAAAACGGTCTACGAAGTATTAGAAGTCATTTAAAAAAAATATGAATGAAATCGGTCACGCCGATCTCAACTTATAGCGTGACCGGGAAAAATAGGGGTTAATTTTTATGTAAGTAATAATATATAGATTTTGTCTACTGTCTGCACTGACCAAACTGACCTAAAAAAATTAAACACGGCCGGCTGTAATGCAACATGCGATAGATGGAAGAAAAATGTTGGGGCTATAGAATAAACATTTCAGATTAATAACCTGAAAACAGAGTGATATTTAAAAAAAAACGCTAAATTCATTTGAAAAAAATGATTTCTACTAAATACCACTCTGTTTTAGGTTTAAAGAACTTCATTTGACGTTCTCAAAAAGAACATACAGTTCACTTGAAAAAAATATAGCACTTAAGATAATTTAATTAATAGTAAATTAGTTTAGGGTAGGTAGTAGTTTCATAAGATCATCAAGACAAATAAACACAACATGAACCAGTGACCCAAGTAAAAAGTAAAGACGTCAAGTAGGTAGGTAGGTATCCTTGAGGTGTAAATATTTACAGGACGTTAATATCACACAGCGCCATCTAGCCCCAAACTAAGCATAGCTTGTAATATGGAAACTAGATTACGGAAAAAATACTTCAATTATTTATTTTCTTTGTAAATACATACTTATCATACGCTAACAACACTCAAACATAGAACAAACATCTCTATATTGATACAAATGTTTTCAGGTTGTTAATGTACATAATTATGCAGTTTCTTATGCGGTAACTATATTAATGCAAAATTTTTTATAAATATGAGCAACCAATTTTGATAATTTACCTAAACTGGGCCACATCAAGGGCTATGATGATAGGGTATTCAACTGGTCCAAGTGTAATTCATATTTTCTATCAAAACTCGAGAAAATCATCGTAATGAAAATCCGATTCCATACCAATTATATCTGGTTGCAACTAAGTTTAACAAGCAGCATAATTAGATATGCCGGTGAATCCCAAAATATAAGTACCGAGAGGGCAAAGAACCTCTTCATTTAATTCTCAACAAAAACAAAACATCCTGAAAGCTTCATTGTAGCGACGGCATCGTAGTAACAACGACGCAAATTGCCAAGAGCTCATAAAATGACGCTGAGAGGATCGTGGAGCCAATCCCGAGTGTTTACGGCCGCCATCTTTATTATTCCGAAATGATTATGGTGGAACAACTCAGTTACGCCGGATTAGCGCCTAATGCGTGCTTGTAAGGACTTGGAATGCATCGCATTAGGAGAAATTACATTTAATCTTGAGCTAGGTCTAGAAGTTATGTGGTAACAAGTTACTGTTCTTCTTTTATTATCTAGAGGCATCTTTACTCAATGAGTAAAACTTTTTGACGGATTTAATTCAAATTGAATTGTATTCTGATATCAGAACTTTATAGCATGACTATAGTGCGAGTAAACAAACATTTTTTTGTTATTATATGTTTAATATATTTAATAATTACGAGCACAGTCTAAATCAGTTTTCCCTAATGATCTTTTATATACAGTTTCATAAATTCATAATATTCATTTACTAGAAGTCCGTTAATCTTTATAGCTGGCATAAGCGTGTTATAAACACTCTCAGGGCAGTTTATTACTGACCAACCACCGATTTAACGACCAAATACGGTTTGTACGTGATTTCATGTAATTGAACAAATTAAACTTAGCTTTGAGGCGTTGTAACTTATATATTTTTAGTTATTATGAAAAGGCTTGGTTTAAAGTTGCCTATTATGCAGTATTCTTACACATGTACAATATAACATAACCTATAGGTTATAGGTACCTATTGGCCGGTTGAGACAAATCAATTGATTCCTGATGAAAATACATTCAGCCTTTAGATTACTTTAAGGATAACCCCCTTCATACATATCCAGGTACGCGTGAAAAATATATTTCTTTAAAGTCATCTTAGACAATTACACACACAATAACATTATGATTTAAAGCATATAAACATTTTGCATAAGCCTTACAGGAAATACTCGATAATGATACCAGCAACTAACTGATCAACCGTCTAATCAAATTTAAAATGAACTGAACCGTCCATTTAAGTTTGAAACACTGCGATTTCAGTTCAGCTAACAAAGAAAAGGTCAACTGCTAACAAACCTTCAGGTGATTTAATTTTCAAGCTTTCCAAATCTCAACTTAATAATCCATCTGACTATTAACCGGTAGCAAATATTTAAGGTTGATTTTGTTCTTGTTCTCTGCTCCTCTTAGATTTAATTAAATTTACAAAAATGTTGTTTCTATTATATTAATTAACTTAATTTGGTTGAAAATAGTTTGACCAAAAAAACAAGGCCACCATAATAACAATTCTAAAATTGTTGTGTTCCAGCATTCAATGGTAAGATAGCCAGTTTCTCAGTGTGTTGAGGATTTCGGTTGAAGTGGTCCTCCACCTTCGGCCTTATCTTAACTTGTTACCAGGTGATATGAAGGCCAAGCGCTTCCCCGTCGTACAATAAAAAAGTTATCTCTGAATTTGAAAACTTTAGAAGTAGATCAACTGGTCGTAAAGAGCCACCCACGTCCTGTCCTCGTTGCTGGAGATTTGAATGCCAAATCTATGGCTTGGGGATCCCGAGCAACTTGTGCAAGAGGGGGGGTTGTACAAAGTGTTTCGCGAGAAGTAGGCTCTCGTTGGGCTCTTAAGCGCTTGGATTGCAATCTTCTTCTGGATGCTGTATGCTATTGTACAAGCATGGATTTCACTAACTAGTGGATAAACTCAGATGGAAGAGGAGGTTTTCACGAAGAATTTAGTGCTATATGCGATGCATGCATGCCTCATGCCGGTTCAATGACTCCTAAGCGGCAGGTTTACTGGTGGTCAGTGGAAATCGCAGAACTACAAAAAGCGTGCGTGGTCTCAAGACGCCACTATATCCACTACCGAAGAAGACGTCGCGTGTCCGAAGAAGAGAACCTACTATACGATGCGTGTAGAGGGGTCAAAAAGGCATTGCAGTTGGCTATTGTCCAGGCCAAGACTCAAGCTCGAGATGAGTTGCTGGAATCCTTAAACTGGAATCAGGGATCCCGGATTAAGAGTCGCCCTTACAAATTCGTAACGGGCAAGCGTCGTCAATGGGCGCCACCTCTGACTCAAAGTCTGGAACCAAATATTTCCTGCTAGGGAGGACTATCTAGTTTCCGTAGCTCTGCCAGTAGATGTAGAAGACGCTTCTGAAAACCTCGAGGTACCGAACTGCAGAAGTGGAAAACTGCGCCAGGCCCTGATCTCTGGCCGCACATGGGCGCTGGCCCTGAAAGAAATTGGGCCTGGACTCCGCAACCTATTTTACGTGCATTGTTCAAGGCAAATTTCCTTGTCAGTTGAAAAAAGGACGTCTAGTTCTTTTGAAAAAAGATGGACGTCTAACAGATAGTCTTTCAACATACCTCGACGCATAATGTCAATAAGGCTTGCGTGGCGCGAAACCCTGCCGGCAGACCTAGGTATGTCGCTGATATAGCCAATGTCATGTTGGCAAAACTAGATGACATTGCTAGTTCATTCTTTAGAAAATCATATTCAAATCTTAAGTTCGTAAACCCATGTATCTAGAGGTAATTACTGTATCATTTTAGTTGGTTATTTCAACTTAAGAGTGATTGTTTATCGTTCCAAAAGAATGAAAATGAAAGTACATACCTACCAACCTATCAATAAAAATTAAGCTTTCAGTCTCAAGAAAACGCAGAAGCAATTGAGTTATTTATTTGAGTTATCCGAGAAAACAATTCTCGATAACCCGGTTGCTAAGCATCAACAGGTTTCACCTAGCGACCGAGGCTTACCACTCAAGGCTTTCCTTCGACCAATCCCTTGCAATTGAGTTTCATTGCGAAGCTTCTGTGTAAATATTAAGTACTAGCTGTAACACCCCGCGGCTTTGCTTATGTTGTTTTTGAGTTAAAAACCATATAATAATTGTAATTAACCGTCTCTGTGATCTGATGAAATGGCTCGCCCCCCTCTGTCGGATCCAGTCATTCCGGGTTCGATTACATTCGGTACTTGGTTTAGTTGGTGGCAGGACTTTGCTGCAGACTGTCTGGATAGCTACTACCATCTAACCTAAGTCTTTTGCCATAACAACAATTCTTAATTATTGTGTTCCGGCATTTAGAGGTAAAATTACCATTTCTTCAGACTGTTGAGGATGCCGGGTGAACTGCACCTGATTTTCAAGTTATGATAACGCACTTCACCCGAAATCCTCAACAAACTGAGTATTTGGCTATCTCACCTCTGAATGCCGGAACACAACAATATAAGAATTGTTGTTATGGCGACAGAATAAGATAAGATGGTGGTTGCTAGCCAGGCGGACTTAAACAAATACCTACCAACCAAACCAAGCACAATATTTTACTCCCCACAGGGATTGAACCCGAGGCCTTTGGATCTGACACCGACGGGCGGACCACTAGATCACAGGGGTTTTTTTAAAGGCTTTCAATCTGAGTGCGTATTTGCAAAGCTCCTTTCTTTTCTTTCCTTTCCCTTTCTTTTACACTACAAAAGGAAGCTAATCTGAAAATTTCAAGTCTCTAGTACCTCTGGCTTGGTCTGCGCGATAATTGCCAGTCAGTCAGTCAGCTTCACGATTTATATATTTAGAAAACAAATAATTTGGTATTTGAATTCTCCCGTGATTATTTCATCTTTGTTTATTTATATAAGCTTATTTATTTGATTACGCCTCGTGGTTTTCTGGAACAAGCAGCCAAATAATAATGATGACCGCGGTTTTCAATTTCACTTCAAAGCAATGATAGCTTTGATGAATATGAATCTTTCGCTTTGGAAACCATGTTTTCATTATCATTATTGCAGGTCCTTTCACCAGTAATAGGATCATTTAGTTGTAATTACTAACACATTTTAGCGATTCCGTTGCCTGGAAATCGCTGACATTTACATTTTTGATGTTGATACTTCGAACTTATTTTTGTTGTTTGTTTATTTAAGTTAAGTTTAGAAACCGTTGTTTACGCATCATTGAAACGTTATTTATTTTTTCGAAGAGGGGCGTTGTCATCTGCGACACAGTATCAACACTTCTGCAAGTGGCATCGTTTTTATAACCGTTTTTCTGTACCGGCTTTTGTTACTAAATAAACCTTTATTATTATTATTATACACCCTATGAAGGATGATACGTTCATCGCGGATATATATCCAGTGAGCCCAGCTAACAACTCTGAAGTTTTGTACATACTGCATCGGAAAATAATAACTTCAGTAGAGGTGGCAGCAATTCCTGGGCCACGTATTACGTATTTATAAGCGACGACAGAATGAAAACCGCTTGAGGCTACATTTTATTATATCGCTATACTTGCAGCGGATACAAATCAGACCGAATGTGTGAATTCGATGGAGTTGTGTATTTTTAAATAAATAAATAAATTTTACAGGACATTAATTTTACACAGCGCCATCTAGCCCCAAACTAAGCATAGCTTGTAATATGGGAACTAGATTATGGATAAAATACTTAAATACTTTTTGTAAATACATACGTACTATATACACAAACACAGAACAAACATCTATATTCATCACACAAATGTTTGTCCTGGGTGGGAATCGAACCCACAGCCTACAGCGCCGAAGGCAGAGTTACTACCAACTGAGCTACGAGGCTTGAAACTTTTACTCACTCTCTTTTGTTTTTATTTTTATTTGATGTGCTACTAAATCAATGGATCGTTGTTGTCCGAAATAAAAGTAGGTCAATATTTTATTTTTAAAACTCTGTGGTCTAGTAGTTCGCCCAATGAGTCAGATCTAGAGGTTCCGGGTTCGATTCCCAGGGGGTATTCGTTCAATATTGTGCTTGTTTTTATTGGAGGTAGGACTTTGTTGAAGTCCGCCTTGCTAGCTACCACCATCTTACTTAAGTATGTCCCTATAACAACAATTCTTAATTGTTGTGTTTCGGTTTTTAGAAGTAAGAAAACCAGTCCCTCAGACTGTTGAAAATTTCGGGTTAAGTGCACATCCACCATCGGCCTTATAACTTGAAACCATGTAAGATGAAGGCCAAGCACATCTCCATCGTACTAAAAAAATGTATGCGATGAATCTTTTTCAAAATTTTACGGTAAGTATATAAATACTGGGAAATTATTACGCAGTTCATAGTTCTTTCATACGTTAGCAATAGCTGTGAAGGGTAGAAACGCTTTCATAACGGTGACAAAGTTTTATAATACATGTTTCAGTGCAACTTTGTGTCCCATTCCGTCCCGTCGGCTTATAAACGGACTGACATGATTCAGTTAAGCGGACCAGCTCTGAGCTACACTAACGAGCTCTGAGAACTTGCCGAGAACGTCAGTGGTTCATAGTATACCTTTTATAGAAACTCTCTCGCAGGTTAGTTCTATCGCAGACTTGTAAATGATGGTAAGTTAAAACGCGCCAAGTCAAGCGACCATATAAAAACTGATTAAAAAAATATACTTTTGAAATGGGCACACGTGCTCAAACGATGCAAGTTGATAACGATGCGAATTGTTGATCAGAAATGTAAAATTAAGATCCAAAAATGTTATGGTACTCAATACGATGCGACCGTTTGAGATGGTTGCATAAATTTGGGGTAGGCTATGCCCAGCAGTGGGACTACTGTGGAACAAAGTAGGCTTATCAATCTATATTGTCCCACATATGGCAAGGCAAAATAGAAATATATACATAGAGGTATGTATATTGTCATTGTGCTACAATCCCCTTAAAACCCCCGAATGTTGTTTTAAATAACGATAAATGAGGGGCTACTCAATTTAATACTTAATAATTAATAAATAATAAATAAATAAATATTACAGGACATTAATTTCACACAGCGCCATCTAGTCCCAAACTAAGCATAGCTTGTAATATGGGAACTAGATTACGGATAGAATACATAAATACTTTTTTTTTTTTTTGTAAATACATACTTATCATACAATACAACACCCAAACACAGAACAAACATCTATATTCATCACACAAATGTTTGTCCTGGGTGGGAATCGAACCCACAGCCTACAGCGCAGAAGGCAGAGCTACTACCAACTGAGCTGTGAGGCTTGTTAAATTGTATGTGTTAATTGGAATCGACTAATCTTTCCAATCCGCTACATGTATTACATTAACAAATATTGTGAATACTATCTACCGTAGTTTGCATTTACCTCGTTTTGTCAGTTAACCACAGTATCACTGTAGTTAACTGTTATCTTCTCTGTCTTTGTACGACCAAATTTAGTACCTATTCTCTATGCTAGAGGCGCTGAAGTTTAAAAGATCACAACTTGTGGTAGCCATTGTAACGATTAAAAAAAACGTACCTATAAACTTATAATGATAAATCTCGAATATAATAAATCCCGAAAATTCATAAAGTTTCAAACAGCCTTTTAGCTTCAAAACCGAACGCAAACATAATATAACTTTACGAAATTGCCACTCTATAAAAACCGTTTTTGAAAGAAAAATACGATGAGTATTCACGGCTAACAACACTGCCAGCAACATACTCTCCACTCTGAATATTTTCACCCCAATGGCACGTTGTGAGTTTATAAGCGAGAGTAATTCGCTTTTGTCTGCAAAGACAAAGCCAAAAAGTAGGTACTCCTAGTTTATGAACTGCAGTGCCGGTAACTGCAAGAGTTTGACGTAAAGTATATTGCCAGTTTGTTGAATTAGCTATATATTGGTGCGGCGGCTGATTCGGCCGAGGATCACAAAAGGCGCAAATATAGTGGTCTCGACAGAGCTTACCTATTTGAGCCTTTTGGGGTGGAGACCTTGGCTCCGTGGGGAGCCGGTGCCCTCCGGGTTTTCAAAAATATTGCGGGGCTTTTGATTGAGGCGACACGTGACCCAAAGGTTCTTGCATGCTGGTTCGCGCTTAATCGAGTTAAGCGCGGAGAGAAGACGGAGTGTGGGAATTCGCAGTGAGTCGATGCATGAAAGAGGCTCAGAATCACTATTTGTTGCCTCGATTGGCTAAGGTCTATGTTTCGGAGTGGATGTGTGAGGGCTAATATCATGATGTTAATAAAATAACATTAAATTCTATTTACACTTACCCTCGCTACAAAAAGTAACGCGCTTTTCAACAAAGAACATACACGAACAAGTTGTGCGCGAATCTATGCATTGTGCCCGCTGTGATAACGAAGGGCTTTGAAAAGTCACGTGTCACATGTCCGACGCACCTAGATTAATTTTGTTTCGGCTTGAATACCCATACTACATTTGATAGAATAACGCGACATATTGTACCTTTGAACAGAAAAGTATTTATAAATGTAGGTATATAACATATAGCAACAAGCTATTTAGTCATTAGAGTTTTTACTTTCTACAGATCATTTGTGATGAATGACGAAACTCGATGTCAAACAAGTACGTTAATCTATTTATAATTCGTTAAGATAAAACTGCGGACCCTTGCTTAGCATATATAATTTATAACTTCTTTAGCACTACCACTTTCAAATTCATCTATAGGACAAACACCAGTGAAGATAGTATATAATTAATGTAGTAATTCCTTAACCGAATCATTATTACTATCGCGTGTTAATAGTTTTTAACCGCCTCCCTGGTCTAGTGGTAATCCTTCCAGTATCAGATCCAGAGGTCCCGGGTTCGATCCCCACGGGGAGTACAATATTGTGCTTAGCTTCAATCTATCAAAAACGCAACATTATTACTCACATATTTATTCCCTCAACGATGTTTTGTATAGCCTCTACACCATTTTGTGGAGCCTCTACGAATTTTGTAGAGGCTTAAAAATGTAGTCCACTAGATAAATAAATATATTACAGGACATTAATTTCACACAGCGCCATCTAGCCCCAAACTAAGCATGGTTTGTAATATGCCAACTAGTTTACGGATAGAACACTTAAATACTTTAATTTTGTAAATACATACTAATCTTACAATACACCCAAACACAGAACAAACATATGTATTCATCATACGAATGTTTGTCCTGGGTGGGAATCAAACCCACAACCTACAGCGCAAAAGGCAGAGTTACTTGCAATACCAACTGAGCTATGAGATAAATGTAGTCCATGACATAGGATAGTTTACTTCACCGACTTGGTACTGCCAAACTTAGTTATTATTCTTCACGCTTGGGGCGCTATGTGAGTTTTCATACATGTTGTATTGTCTTCGGTAACGACTGCAGTTGCCATAAGCCTTTTTGTTAGCAACACAGTTGTCCACAGCGAAGAAAGCTTAGGAACTACGCGGTTAAGAAACCTTTCATTAAGCCCTTAGTGACTACATAGTCTCATTAGTTCATTTGACTAAGTAGCATTCATTCAAATGCAAAGGCTTTGAACACACAAGTAATTCCCATAAAGACCGTCGGACAGACTGATTCCACGAGTGCTCCTCAGAGTTTAGACTTGAGCCTGGAACTTAAGTAGGTTCCGCTTTGTAACATCCCCCGGGAGGGGAAAGCTTCAGGTGGGGAAAGTTCCCAGGCAACAGGTGCGCGTTGCTACGGTTTCCTTCTACTAATCAACCAAGTACTTTCTAATCTTTATTCATCAATAGCATTTTTTTTATTATTCTCACTATTTTTATTTGCGTTTGACCACCAGCAATTCTGTTCTTACTTTTGTGGTTGCGCAGTGATATACTATAGGTAGCCGATGAGACCGCATCTGTGGTCTAGTGGTTCAACCCACCGATTTCTGATCCAGAGGTCCCGGGTTCGATCCCCATGGGAAGTACAATATATTGTGCTTGGTTTGGTTGGTGGTAGGACTTTGTTGAAGTCAGCCTGGCTAGCTACCACCATCTTACCTAATTCTGTCGCCTTAATAACAATTATAAAAATGTTGTGTTCTGGCATTCAGAGGTAAGACGGCCAGTTCCTCAGTTTGTTGAGGATTCCGGGAGAAGTGCGCCTCCACCTTAGCCCTTATCTTAACTTGTTACCAGGTGAGATGAAGGCCAAGCGCTTCCCCGTCGTACAATAAAAAAAATAAAAATAAAAAAAGGCCGAAGATGGAGGCGCACTTTACCCATATTCCTCAACAGTCTAAGGCACTGGCTGTCTTACCTTTAAATGCCGGAGCACTTAAAGGTAACTTTACGATTCAGAATTGTTTTTATGGTGACAGACTTAGATAAGATGGTGGTAGCTCCCAGGTGGACTCAAATAAAGTCCTACCACCAACCAAACGATGTATAATATTGTACCTCCCTGGGGATCGAACCCGGGACATCGAATCTGATACCGGTGGGCGAACCACTAGACCACAGAGGCTCATAAATCCGGCCATATTGTCACATCAAGAATTTGGGTCATCTTTTCCTCAGTCAGTGTGTAAAAAGCAAATCAAATTAAATATATGTGTATATTGTAATATAATATGTGTTCAACAAATTACGCGGTGTAAGATCGGGGATGAAACTTCTACTCAATGTGGTGTTAGCCTCGCTAAAACAAGGCTCAGACAAACATTTTCTATCCACCAATCCGCCGCTGCCCCACTTCTCTGCTCAATGCATAATTTATGAGTCACGCTGGCCCCAACAAAATGATTTGGATTCCAATCCCAATAAAAAATAAATAAGACGTGGATGTCAAAAGTGATAACTTAGAGGGTATTTACCAAGAAAGAAGTATCTGCAACTGCCAAAATTCTTTATAATAATACTACCATCACGAATCCACCTACCAAGTGAGTGTATAATGGCTTAATCCTTGATTACATCATTTCATTTTCATTATCATCATCGTGGCCTCACATGACCTTTAGAGAACTCCTCGGCCTTCCACGATGATATATTATTATACAATTTAATGTTGCCTATAAAAATTATAGACCCCATTACATTAATAAGTGTATCAGATAATGAGCCGTAAAATAAATTAATAAACTGCAGCGTCCATGCTTATTTCGTAGCTAATTAAGTTAAATTAACTGATTTTGTTTGTTTTAATTGAGTTACTGTTTCAAAGCAAAATGCTAATTAGTCATCGAGATGAGTGAGAGAGAATTTACTTCTGTGCCGTTGGTTCCAGTTGTTAGGGTTCCGTATTTATAATAAAATTAACGAAACCCTAAAAGAAATAGATGCTTGTCCGTCTGTTACAGTATTTTTTTCCCGATAAAAAAAATCCTGAGTACATTAAAATATTGAAATAATCTTATTACAGAGAGATGATTATGGAGATTTTATTATGAAGATTCATCATATTTTCTGGTGACTTGGCTGACAAATTAATTTGAGGTGAATGTCAAGTGCTTCCGCGTCGTACAATAAAAAAAAACCGTTGGTCTATGGCTGGTCAACGGAGAACGTAGACAACTAGCCACTGGCGTCAAAGCATCCATTGAATACATTATATCACTGCGATCGAGCATCGCCCCCTCTAGCTCCAACTAGCGTAAATCGTAAAAGCCGACTCAATTATCTTAATAATTACATATAGAAACGCAGCGGCATGCCTCTTTGTATTTTTTTTTTGTTTATTATAGAGAAAATGTTACCAGCAACTCACTTGAAAAACATGTAAAGATGTGGCCTGAGAAGGAGCACGCTTATTTGAAAGCTTGTTCACTTTGGACTTGAAGATTGTATTGGTAAGGAAACACAGACGAAGGCAAGGAGTTCCATTCCATATAAGTATGAATATTTATTACCGTTCACCTATACTGCTATCACCAATCTGGTGAGCGTTGTGACAAATTCCCACATCTGCTTTCTAGCTCTCTTTGGGTCCCCAAAGCAGATATCTTTATTAAAGCTTATCTTTTACGGGCTGTAATGCTAATAACGATGAAAGTAAGAGTTCAGAGTATTTTCGTTGTGTACTCGGCACTTATTTACAATCTCGAGTGTTTATAGGGGAACTACTGAGGTCAAAGCTATGTTGTTTGACTGACCCTTGAGGATCCCCGGCTTATTTGTACGCAGTTAATTACCTAATGGAGTCTGTTTTCTGCCAGCATTTTACTATTATTTGCAATGAAATAAGTTATTATAAAGAGCAGCCACGATCTGCGTTTAAAGTCATGACTCCACAATAATAAAAACAGTTAAGGTCAAAGCAATGTTAGCCATTTGGGTAGAGCCGCAATTCAAATGGAGGTCATTAATTTATAACCATTCTTGTGCTCCATCGAATATGCTTTGAAATGTTAGTTATTGTATGCGTAAATAAGACATTTCCCTCATTTGTTTTTTAGGGGAGGTGTTTGGCCTTCATCTCATCTGTTTTTTCAATGTATTTCCCGGAATCCTCAACAAACTGAGCAGCTATCTAAACTCTAAATGCCGGAACACAACAATTTAAGAATTATTGTTATAGCGACAGAATTAGGTAAGACGGTGGTGCTAGCCAGGCGGACTTAAACAAAGTCCTACCACCAACCAAACCAAGCTCAATATTGTTCTCCCGTTAGGGATCGAATCGGGACCTCTGGATCTGATACTGGTGGACGGACGACTAGACCACAGATGCGGTTTGTAACAATAAAATCAATATTGTCTGAGGAGTGAGATTACTACGTGGAATTACAAAACCCACACACTGTCGCCACACATGCGTAGGCTGACGCTGGGTAACTCAGAAAATGTATTAATGGTAAGACACTAACACTGAACTTAAATATCAACACGATGACGAAGCAATTCGAATCCCCTACAGATGTCGTAAAACGTATAATATTCAATCAACATATATATTTAGATCATTATTACAGCGCTATCTAGCCCCAAACTACGCACGACTTGTAATATGGGAACTAGATAACGTATTACTGGATAAAATATTCCTTAGTTTAAATAATTTGAAAAAAAAAGTTATACGAGTTGAACTAACTGGGGGAACTTATTGGAATAGAGGGGATAAAGACACCACCATTTATGAAACTATCATAAAATTATATAATACACATACAGTTTATCCTACTCCTACTCTTACTAAATAAGTTATAGTCGCATTTAGACGTGTGATATTTTGCCTCAGAATTGCGTCTAGCCCAAGCTTATCATAATGGTGCCTATTCTAGCTCAATAGGGAGCTGATTAGGCCCTAGTTACTAGGTAGGTTGTGTATTGTGCTTGTGCATAGACTAGCAACGCGATCATTATACTCGTAGTGTGTTGAATGAGCAATATTGACTGAGCCAAATTGAGTTTATAAGCTAAGCGCGAGTAGTGATAATAGCCTATTATAAGCCTGCGTTTGTTGATCATAAATAAAATAAATAAATATTACAGGACATTAATTTCACACAGCGCGATCTAGCCCCAAACTAAGCATAGCTTGTAATATGGGTACTAGATTACGGATAGGATATTTAAATACTTTTTGTAAATACATACGTACTACATGATACTACACCCAAACACAGAACAAACATCTATATTCATCACACAAATGTTTGTTCTGGGTGGGAATCGAACCCACAGCCTACAGCGCAGAAGGCAGAGCTACTACCAACTGAGCTATGAGGCTTGTTTATCATGATAACAACGTGGATTTTTTGATGTATCACAACATCTTTCGCTACATCGGGTCATCGCTTACCATCAAGATTTTGGTCAGACGGAAGTCTATTCCATTTATTTATCGATTTAATCGATAAGGCTGCTCATTGTACTTATGAACTGTGTTATCAAATGTTTGTATATTACAATGTAATTTTTGTGAACAATAAAGTGATAATCTAGAATTATTATCTATCCTACTAAAAAATGCAATAGGTTGGCGTAGCTGAGTATCTGATTTACATACAACAAACAGCCTAAACTATTAGTCCTAGTGACTTGAAGTTTACAGGATAAGGGAAGTATTAAATGAAGGATTTTTGCAAATTCCCACGGGATGATGGGAACGAAGTCCATAACGTTCCACTAGTCGATAAGGTTGTAAATAGAAAATTATTTGACGCCTTACATAATTTTCTCCTAGTATTGAAACTGTGGAAACAGCAGGTGATATGTCATTGCTATTAAAAAAATATTACGTTAAATAAATAAATAATAAATAAATAAAACGTTTATTTTCTCTCACAAAATGAGTAGGTTCTAAAGTATAATTTTAAACTATTTTTGTCAAAGGCACCTAGTTGGGAGACTGGTGCCTGAAGTAGGTTCTTGAGAACCTGATTTCATTTTTTTTATTACAGGTCATCAGTCAATGATTTATTTACTACCCACTAAAACGAGTGTGTGAGCATGTGGTGTGAAGGTGTAGAGTTGAAGTGATTTGTGTGATTTTTGTATATGATATGTGTATGTGATATGAGTATGTGATATGTGTAAGAGATCACCTTTCATTACTTAATCAAATTCATTTCACAACATAATCACTAAGTAAGTGTTACTTTTAACATCAAAATTTACAGCAGTATCTACTGTTTCCTTTGTGAATTGTTAGTTTAATTTTAAATAATGATAACAACCTTTATCCATCTCTTTAAATATAAATTTAGCTTTTTAAAATGGTTAACAAAATCAGGGTAAATTTAATTAGGGTACTGACCTAGAACATGGATCTAATAATAGCTGGTGATCCGAAAAGGTTGGAAAGCTCCATGCGTGTTATCGGTAAAGGATCTACAACATTTTTTAACCCCTGGAGAGATGTACACAAGCCTCCCCGAAGTAACACCAACAAAACAAAAAGCATTATCCACCCCCATTTACAGATATGGCAAGACTTTTTAGTGATTTTGTAAAGACCAGAAGTTTTGACTTCTGGTGTCGAAATTCGAACGTAAGAATATTTTTTAGCTTTTTGCACTCTTCCTCGTCAAACCATGCTGGAATATTGACTGACTACTGACTTTTTAACTAGTTTTAGCAATTTTTTGCAATTTGCAAGTTGCAAAAAAAACTATTGATTTGATCACTCCAAGATCACGCTGGACTATTTTAAAATTGCCTGAAAATTACATCAAAATCGGTTCAGCCGTTTTGGATCACATAGACTTTTACACACATTGAATTTGAAATATGAGATTAAATGTACAGTTGGATCAATTTTGAATGTATATAGATGATAAATTTGACTTCCGAGACACAGATTCAGATTATTTCTGTGCCTTTGAGTTCCATTTCCATGTTTCCATATTATCTATTTTTACTTGACATTCTCATCTCATTATATATCATATAGATATATATCTCATTCTCACATAAATATGTAGGTACAATTTCACCTAATTTCATAACAAATCAAAAACTGGAGATTTTGCGGCAGCAACCTATTTTTTTATTTTATTTCTTAGACGTTAAAGGCACGCACGCATCATCTTTCATTACACATAATAATTGCTTAAAAACACAGTTTTTATAGTTCCATTTTCAATAAACCAAACGTTATTCAATTTTTTTTTTAATATTACGTAAGAAAAGAAACATCGAAAAGCCGAATCATTATCATAAACATTAATTTATGTACTGTAATAATTTATAATTATCATTATTATAATACCCAGTGTGCATTCCACATGATTACAGTAGTTTATCACGTGTCCTAGGAGTATTAGTCCTTCACTCACTTTGTACTGCCAAACGTAGTACCTATTCTATACGCTTGTGGCGCTGTTTTCATTATATTTTCTTCTATTCACTAACAAATGCCACAGTTTGCACGTAAAATAATACAGCTGCGTGATGTTATCGACTACAAGTGAAATCTGACTTACCAGATAATTTCGACTACTTTTTACTTTTTAACTAATGTTTTTTATTAGTAGTAATGCATTATGGCAGAAAATACAAATTGAAATATAAAAATAAAGTTAAACGGTGAGTTCGCTTTTTATGCTTATTTTATTGTTTGACTTGGTACCGGTCACTTAAGACAGTCGCCTGAATACCAATTAATTTTTGCTCATAGTAGGTACAAAACAAATATACTCTATGAAAAAGAGGTAGATAAAAAACCGAATTTCGATCATGCGGGTTCTTTAACTCCTGGAAAATGGAGTGGAACATAATAATTCACTGCGCTTGTAAACTCATGTTCAATATGTTGAGCTTAACTTAAACTTGCTCCCGTTGGCAATATAAGTTTTATCATCGTATCATTTAAACGGAGCATTCTTTAACACATACGCTTAGCAAGTGATACCTCTTTTAAATTGACTTACCAATAATTACGTTTTAAAAACTAAAAAGAAAACCGACTTCAATGAAGAATGTTACAATTTCGTTTACCTAGATGACGTTTATTTTTTTGAATTATTTTGATGATAGATGTACAGACAGACAGACAGGCAGACGCGTAATCCTATATGGGGTCCGTTTTTTCCTTACTTTTGAGGTAATACACCAAAATCACTTCAAGTGTGCCTATATTTGAAGAGTTCTCTCAATTTCTCCAGGATCCCATCATCAGGTCCTGACTTGATGTCAATATCGGTCCAGGCATCTTTGAGTCATTGGGGAACATACATTTAAAAAAAGATTCCGACGTATAGAGAACCTCCTCTTTTTTTAAAGTCGGTTAAAAAGTTCTCAATTCAAAAGATTAATCTAGCAATCATTTAAGCCTTTTGAGGTCGAGATCTTAGATCCATGGGGAACCGTTGCCCTTCGGGGTTTCAAAAATCTTGCGGGGCTTTTGATTGAGGTGACACGTAACCCAAGGGCCTCTGTCTTGGGCCTGCTTCCTTCTGGTCTATAGGTGTATAAGTGGCTGTACCCAACATAGGTCCCTATACTCAACTGTTCCAGACTAGTAGGTCTTACACAGTTGAGTTATCTATACCTATAGACCGTTTTTAAGGGTCCTTTTTTTACGGGGGAAAATCTGTTCGCAGTCACCCTAACGCACCGAGGGATGCGAAACGGTAGTGTGAGGATGACGGACTCGTCGACTCACTAAAACCACCCCGGTGGCCGGCCTTGATGCATGTCGAGGAGCTCCGACAACTCTTTATAGAACATTTCGGTGCCCCTCTCGCATATCGCCTTAAAAGCACGTCCCGAGAACGACACCCACACTCGCCCCCAGCACTCGTGGTGCTACGGTTGCACATGCCACATTGTGTAAGCCGGGGTCTGTTACCAGCCGGAGCGAGGGTCCTAAGGTAACCCGACTGCATATTATTTTTATTTACCTATTTAGTGTTTTTTTTTTAACTTATTGTGGCCATTGCTCGCCCATCCACCCCGTGAAACGTCAACTCAAAGAGTTGACGCTTTATTGAACCTTATATTGCCTGCGGCACTCTTATAATCTAATGAAACGTTCATTTCGCGCTTTTAACGTTATTTCCTGTTTGACATGTGATAAATACCTACAACTCCCTAGTCATCAACTATATTTATAAGCGCGTAGTGGCTTTGACAGCGTAATTATCTGGATAATCGAGTACATAGCAGAGATGGATTAAATTGCGTTCTGGATATACTATGCTTTATAGGTAGGTACTTTACGTAATGACGAATCAGCAAATGGTAGAGTAAAAGCTATTGATTTATTTAGTACGGATTTATATAAATGCAAAATGTTTGTTCTGTAATGTTATATTTGATACTTGAGAATAATAATATTTCACCGTTGACTTACCTAAGGACCGTTTCTTACGGTCCTTAGGTAAGTCGACTGCTATACCCTGCTTTATATGACATAGTGAGTTAATTGCTCTATAGCTCTATATGCTTTTAATTCGGTTGACAGAGGCACCTTGCTAAATCAAATCAAATCCAAAATTCCCGAAATTTATCCTTTTCTTTTTCAATGTTATGGTTCGCCATCTAAATTAATTCACAAGAACCAAACTATTTCGTCTGCAGTTGGCTGTCAGCAAGGTGACCCTCTAGGCCCGGCCATTTTTAGCCTTGCCATTCACCCAATTATTCAACGCCTGAAATCTAAATTGAATGTTTGGTATCTCGATGACGGAACCCTGGGTGGCGATGTGGACTCAGTATTTGGCGATCTAAAAATTATTATAGATGAATTTCGGCAGATTGGCTTAGAACTAAATTTTTCGAAATGTGAAATATACATTTCAGATACATGTTTGGATAGAAATTCAATTATTCAAAAGTTTGAGACTTTGGCTTCCAATATTACTGTTGTAGATAAGAGTTCACTCCACCTACTAGGTTCACCAATTCTTGATGAATCTTTTCCGGGTTTCGTCGATGACAAAATTCAAAATTTTATGAAGGTTTCGGACAGACTTTCAAAAATTAACTCACATATGGCTTTCACCATTATAAAATTTTGCCTTTTTGTCCCAAAATTTACTTATGCTTTACGATGTTGTCAACTGTGGAAACACAGTGAGCTGGTGGAAGGCTTAGACAACATAATAAAGAACACCCTTTCCACGGTTTTGAATATTGAGTTGGATGACAGAGCATGGTCGCAGGCCTCATTGCCTATTCGATTGGGCGGCTTAGGTATACGCAAAATTTCTAGTGTTGCTTTGCCAGCGTTCTTGTCTTCCGTCTATAGTACACATTCTTTGGTTGAGAAAATTCTAACACCATCAATTTCGGCTGTTCCAGGCAATATACTCCAAATTTCTTATCTTGACGAGGCTCGAAATGCTTGGCATAGTGCTTGCCCTAATACCGATCCCCCAAAACACCTTTCGGCACAACGGCAGTGGGACGGGCCTCTGTGCGAGTTGACACGGAATTATCTATTACATACGTGCTCAACCTCCACAGATCGTGCTCGTCTCTTAGCTGTTTCAAAATGGGAATCAGGTCTTTGGCTGCAAGCACATCCATCTTACAATACCGGTACACTTATGGATCCTGTAACTTTCCGTATTGCCACTTGTCTTCGGTTGGGTGCAAGATGCTGCGCCTCTCACCAGTGCCGGTGCGGTGCGGCCGTAGATCAATTTGGTTTTCACGGACTTTCGTGCGCAAGGTCTGCGGGCAGGATTTCGCGCCACGCTAGTCTTAATGACATTATCCGTCGAGCGTTTACCAGTGTCAATGTGCCAGCCGTTCTTGAACCGAATGGTCTGTTACGTGATGATGGTAAGCGGCCCGACGGTATGACTCTTGTCCCTTGGGAAATGGGTAGGCCTTTGGTGTGGGACGCTACCTGCGTCGACACCCTAGCGCCATCTCATCTGCCTGGGACATCAGTTAGGGCTGGTGCGGCGGCTGATTCGGCCGAGGATCACAAAAGGCGCAAATATAGTGGTCTCGACAGAGCTTACCTATTTGAGCCTTTTGGGGTGGAGACCTTGGGTCCGTGGGGAGCCGGTGCCCTCCGGGTTTTCAAAAATATTGCGGGGCTTTTGATTGAGGCGACACGTGACCCAAGGGCTGGCTCTTATTTAGGCCAGCGAATTAGCATAGCTATTCAGCGTGGCAATGCAGCCAGTGTCTTGGGCACGCTTCCGTCTGGTACTGGTCTGGAACAGTTGAGTTACCTATAGGCCGTTTGTAACGGTCCTTAGGTAATCTAACTGATTCCTTTGTACTTAGTTAGTTTAATTTATTGAATAAATGTATACTTGTTATAATCTCTATAGCTTGTGGGTTCGATTGAAAATAGTTACGTTTACGCAAAATTTCCAGCTATTCCAGTGTATTGTCTTCCGTCTATAGTAAACATTATTTGGTTGAGAAAATTCTAAGACCATCTATTTTATATTTCCTAGCGATACAATCCAAATTTAATATCTTATTCTTTTTTAACTTAGGTAACCAGACTGCTTCCCTTTTACATAGTTAGTTTAACTGTACATATTATTTTGAATTGTTTTAAACAAATTAATATTACCATTAAATTATACTAACAGCTATATTAACTTATCGATTAAATAAAATACGAATAAAAAAATAGCACAAATAATGTGGAATTAATGATGTAGGTATGTAATTAGCGAACAAAAGGCGTACGTCATATCATATTTTTTTAAGCTCATTGAAATGCTTAATGAGAAAGTGAAATCTCATGTCGAAATAAAAACCAGTAATTTAATAAATTCAGATTGTTTGATACAGTAAGTTGAGATATAATAGTGATACATCGAATAGAATTGAGCCCTGGCTTAGAACGGATTATGGTGCACTTTAGTGTTTACAAACCTAGCTACACATCTAGAATCTCGCTTCTACCCGGGTAATACAATGAGGGATCAATTGTAGGGCTGCCTTTCCCATGAAAACATATTTTAAAAGCTGCTCCTTACCCGGTCCACCTGTTTAGTTCACTTGGGTGAACCACGTGGTATACATGGTACGTATCACTGGTAAATACCAGTGATACGTAGGTGGATTTAAACGAAAAGCCTTAACCCGTATTGTATATAAATTATATCTAATGATCTCTTAATCTGTATTGTAAGCACAACCAATTTGAATGATTTGCTCTCTTTTCTCTAAGGGCGAATCAAACCTCAAAGTTCGGCAGGGCGAGCATGAGATCTACAATGGAGAGAACTTTTCCCAGAAGCTGCCTATCAAAGGCACTGGCAGTCCCGCGTACTGACGGAACAAAGCGCTTGGCACCGGACTTCGGCAGGTTCCATGCCAGGTGGCCTGTCCTACCACCAGCGAAAGCCACCAGCCACTAGTATGATAGAGTAACAAAACATTATCATGATGTCATTATTATATAACAGCGGAAGCTGTTGGACATTACCTATACTCTTAGCTATCCTTTCCATACAAAGGTTGCCTGGAGATAGCGATAAGGCCGCCCGGGTGAAGTGCGCTTCAACATTCGGCCTTAGCATAACTGACACCAGTAAGATGAAGGCCCATCGAAGAATTAAAATAATGGTCGTCTTTAACATAAATGTACATTTTCAATTTAGAATTATTATGAAATTTATTTCGTCTCTGTAATATACCAGCCCTACATGTCTGCCGACGCGTGACGCCGGCCTACATAGCTTATATTCATACATACTCCTAAGACATACACATTCTAAGATGCTGTTTTTGTTTGGGAAAATAAGTATCTCGGGCAACTTGCATGCTATTGAATTCTAGTACCTAATCTGACAAATTCATTCGTTTTATTATAAACTTAATATTTTTTAGACAACTGTCTACCGCAGCAACGAGAATTAATTATGTAAACCACGCGTCCATAGTGGGTTGCGTAATATGCATCTTCTAACCAATTTTTTTGACAAAGTGGGTGTCAAAGATATTTATTCAAAATAATTATTTAGTAATGAGAAGGCCCAGTAGGAAGAAGGTAAGTAGACCAATTACTCAACAACATAATTACAATAAAAATAATATGAAAATTTAGTGTTGTGTGAATAAATATTATATTACATTATTATTTACTTTATATTATGTTGAGAATTTTATTTTACGAAAAAGTAACGCATTAAACAGAGTATAGAAAAAATGTACTGTCTAGAGTATCCCTATCCAATTATTCCTGCAAAATGTAATTTGACTCTGACGTGCCAATTAACATTTTGACCACTACATTTGTACAAGAGAGAGAATCAGTGGTACTTCGAGGCCTAAGCAGTACCTACTGATGTCGGATCTGTGGTCCAACTTTTTTTTGAGTCTTTTTAACGTTTTTTTTAACTCTTTTTTCATACGGCGCGCAATATCAGTTGCATATGTATATAGCAATTCGCTTTGGCTAGAGATATAACCGTAGTTTCATCCTCACGTTGATTGTTTAAGAGCATTTGAGTAACCTATCTTAACACAAGCATTCAATCAGATTTTAAAACAAGTACCTATTTTTCACTAAATTTTACTGATAATATAACCAACATAAGTACGTCGCCGTTTCTTTAGCAGCCGCATTAATCGCAAGGGAAACTTTACCGAAGTTCGTGCTAGTCTGACTGCAATTAACTACTTCAAAGCTCATGTTCTGACGAGCACCTTAAATTCCACACTATGAGGAAATTATTCGCGTGGTGGCTGAGTTTTGCATACAACTTGTCAGAAATGCCAGCAGCTGCGAACGGCTGCTTTACACAAAACTTTTCAAACGAGATGGCAGAAAATGTCTTTCCAGAAAGATTGATACAGGTACCTTGATTAATAGTGACCTACCTACCTAACCTTACCTATATTTACTCGTATAAACCTGAATTCCTAAAATGTTGAGTTTGCAAAAAGTTGAATTCGCAGCATGTTGAATCCTAAAATGTTGAATTTGCAGAAAGTTGAATTCTTAAAAAACATTTCCCTCATTGTTTCATACATCTTTGGCTATCTTTCTGACATTGATCTTACATACGTTATTATTCTGATAGGTATATTTGCTACAGCTGAAACACAGGCACCCCGCAATCATTCTCGACTAGGTCAGTCAGTCAGAGAATCAATAAGTTTCAATACGTCAAGTGCATATCAAAATACAAATATATTTATTTACCGAAAGAAATAGACCACTTTGTGTTACATACATTGGCCCTAGCCTGTGCAGCGGGTATCTGGGTTGCAGAAATAGTTACCAATTAAACAAAGACAGGGCAAAACACTAACTAAAATAAACTTTACGGTTATACGTGGACAAAGGTATTTCTACTAATGGGTATGTAAGTGTATGTGAGAAGTTCCGGAAGTAAGATACTTCCGGAACAGAATAGAATAAACTATTTCTTTTCAACTTAGGCCCATGGGATGTTATATTTTTTCACGCTAAGTAACACGTAGGAACTATAATAAGCCATGGAGTCATAGTTTGTCAAAGTTTAGGGGCCTGTGAGACCGAGTATTCCGGCTTTGTTATATTCTCTCAATACTATTGCAGTCCCAAAAGAGATTTGATTTGGCATTTTACACCAAATTTAAAAAATCATGAACTGTGTGTAATCCTTAGGAAGAAAGCCTTTTACGAAACTGTGATTGTTGATTATTAATTAATGAATCGCATTTAATTTGTCGCTTGGGATAAACTTATTCAGATTCCACGTTTGAAATCATTTCTTTACCTTGAACTCAATTGAGAAGTTTGGAAACTTCACGGGGACTCGTTCTTTTGTATGAAAGCGCTCTGCCCCGAGTTGTTGGCATACAAATTTAATTTATTATTTTAATTGTTTCATTTGGTTCTTGTTTTATTGCTACCTAAAAAAGAATGACAAGCAAACTACTCATAAGTATTTTTATATTTATTCAGCCACCAAGAAAATATTTGCATGGAATCATCGTATTGACATATCGTAACGCGGGCGCGTTAAGACACGATTGGTTATACAGAATAAGGGTTCAGGTGAGATCAAGGCCAAGAGCTTCCCCATCGTACAATAAAATAATAAAAATAATATGCCAAAAGTTATTTTGACAGCATACAATTTTAATTTTTAAAATCTGTGGCTAAGTGGGTGTGAACCCATCTTCTAATCCGGAGGTTGTGGGTGACTTTTTGGATTATCGGAAGTTTAAAGTTTGCATCTTGTTTTTTTCTTAGAATACATTAAATGACACATTGACCTAGCTTTATACATCGAGTTACGACAAAGACTGTGTACATACATAATCACTTTTCTTACTGTCTCTATTTAAGTGTTGTTTTCTTTATTCATGTTTTTTTTTAATATTATGAAGATTGTTTTGATGCTAACTTCGAAAGCTGCTGCTAATTCAACAGAAGACTGAGTATCATCAGCTTCCACAATCGCTTTTAATTCGTCATTGTTGACCAAAGTTTCTGGACGACCACGGGGTGCATTTTTCAAGTCGAAATTTCCAGCACAGAAACGGGTAAACCAGTAACGGATTCGTTTGTTGAGTCATCTCCGTATACGTCGTTAATGTTGCGTGCCGTTTGTGCCACGTTGCTACCCCGTCGGTACTCATATTCCATAATTACTCGAATTTTTATCGTATCCATGATGACGAAAAAGACCCAAATGGGATGAAAACAACGCTAATCAGTAAACAAAAGACTGATTTAGAAATAGAATATCATGTTTTCAAAAATAAAATTGATTTGAAATTAGAATTCATAGACATTCAGAAAAAGATTTTATTCGAAATGACCAGTACTACAAAACGGCAACTTCATAGGACCTATTACTAATCGGATGAGTCTTGCACTATCTAAAAAGATACGGTAAAAACGCATTCAAAATATTTGAATAGATTTAAAACCCGTTGTTTTTGTTGTAATTACGACAGGGAAGAGCTAGGTGTCATGATAAGAATGAAGATGGAACCGCACTTCACATGGAATTCTCAGCATACTGAGGAGTTGTATATCTTATTACCTGGTAATATCGGAACACAACGATTTAGAAGTGTTATTATAGCGACAGACTTACATAAGATGGTGGTACTAGCGAGGCGGACTCATGCAAAGTCCTACCACCTACTATTTGTGTAATGAATATAGATGTTTGGGTGTTGTATCATATGGTAAGTATGTATTAAAAAAAATAATCTTTCTTTCCGGAATCTAAGTAGTTCCCGTATTACCAGCTATGCTTAGTTTGGGGATGGATGGCGCAGTGTGAAAAATAATGTCCTGTTCTGTCTTGACCTATGAATACAATGATTTACAGTGTATTAATAAAAAACATAAACATAATTAACGTACATTACTCGACTTTTGAACGTTGGGAGGAGCAACAAAATAAATTGCGTGTTCTCTGTAATTTTTTCAAGTTCTGGTTTCCTGATTTTGTAATTACAGGTTTCGCCTCTACTCCTCACTCTATGGCCGATCACAATCTGGGTAAATATGGTGAAGTATCAGTTTTAATAGCAGTAAAATTATCAACGTTTCGTATAGCCTTTTTTAAACTTTCGCGATAAGAATGGAGTTTTACCTCCTATAGGGCTGTGACGGCCGTCGTCCTTTTTAGGTAAAAAAAGTAGAGTAACAGAGTCACGCCTTTTCCTCTTTGAGGATTCACCTCTGATCACTACTCAGAGCGTAGATCTTATAAGAATCTCCTACTAGGGAGATTATTGGGTATCGATAAAATATGTTATAAATATCCGGTTTTCGTTATAGTATATTCTGCCCGCAGCTTCATCCACGCGGTACCGGGGTAAAGTAGCTTTGACGTTAGCGTTAACGTTTTGATAAATAGTACTTTTTATAACTCAATAGTGAAAAAAAGTATCATGTAAAGAGTGAACAGAAAAACAGATAAATATGTTAAGAAATCGATATTTAACTGAAATTTGGAAATAAACGTTGCCTGAATGTTATTCCCATTCAAGAGCAATATATGTATACAATTATATATCCACTCAGATCAATAAATAAGTATCACAGAAGTACACTTAACAATTGAACAATTATAGCAACAGGTCATATATCAACGAGCGTCCGTAGTAATATGCTACCACAGAGTATTGTAAGTCATATAGGTATACACTACTGTACTATGTTATTACATAGTAAAGTGTTTTGCATTTGCATTGCCTTTGCATATATATGTACCTATAGTGTGTCTATCCATCTTTACATACCTAAGTATGTGTAAATGGATAGACACAGGGCAAACACTACTAACTTAAAACTACATTGAAATAATTATGTTAAAAAGGTACAAAAAACGTTATAAAATGAAAACAATGTGAGCTTACACGTGAAAACTCTTTTATGCGCTTTGGTCATTTTTAAGATGGGAAAAAACCAATGAACTCGCGTCACCTTACCAAAACCACTTTGGACACAATGTCACTTTATCTTTACGATCCTAAGAGGTACGGGTAAGGACTGTTCGAAGACAGCCTCTACCTATAGACAGACGGAGGTTCACTCCCGGAGTGCCACTGTATTTTATTAAGATTATTAGTATCAAGAAACCAATCCCAAGGGAAATGATTACATTCCCGGTCTAAGCAACATTTGTGTAAAGGTTTCAGTTTAATCTGATCAGTCATTTTAGCGTGAAGAATGAACAAACATCCAAACAAACTTACGCATATACGAGTATGATATGAATGTGAAGTGCTAAGTCATGATTACGTATAAATAAGTGTAAGCTTGTACATTTGTAAAGAAGATACTTCTTGAGAAAGCTTGAACAAATGGTGTTTATGATACCACTGAAGACTGATTCAACATTATAATTCCGACACTTCTTGCTTTAACAATAAGACAATTGCTTTCCACTTTACGGTTGCGATAAACCAGCAGCCTGAATTCCTGATTTGTTTATTTTAATAGTATAATAGTATTGCTGTCTTTGTATCAAGTTTTCGTTCAAATTAATTCTATTATCATATTTATTAAATACACTTACTGAAACAATATCGGACTTCGAATTTCGACGATCTTTTACCAAATTCACGAATCTAGCATACAAAGTAGCACGAATTTGTTTATATAAGATCTACCAAATATCGTCAAAACATTTCTCGTCGGCAACATAATGAAAACAACGAAAAAAAATAAATATAGTAATAATAGTAAAATAAAAGCAAACCAACTCTATATACTCCATGCAAGTAATTTAACATCAGTACGTTACAACACAACGGAAAACTTGGAAGAAAAATCAAATTATTTGTAACAGCGTAGTGCTCGCGTCCATTACTACATCACAATACATTCCAAACCTTATCCTTTTAGACTGCTCAGGTATTTGACATTAACAGTTTTACTTATAAAAATAAACCTGATCAAAACTTTGCCTCCTCTTAACTTACTCACTCAAAGCTTGTATTCAGCATTAACATTTTCCACTCAGAATTTACCCAATTTAATCTATTATAAAAAAAATATACGTACGTTAGTAAGAACTACGCTTTCCACAGCTGCCAGGATCTTATTTTGACTAATGTCAATACGAAGTCAGCTGATCAATGAAAAGCCCGCCATTTTGCCGCTTAGCAATTTTAAACAAGGTCATGGCACTGTTGACATTTACTTAAAGCATTTCTTAGCGACCTCTTAGCGCTAAATATGTATTAAGGTTTTTGTCAATCGATGTCTAATCAATTTATTTAATGTTTGGAGATTTCGCCTAAAACCTTATTTTTGGAGGAGACTCTGATTCAGCATTGGAAATGTGCTGATGAAAATCGTTTCGTCTAGAAAATTCGACGTAATTTTCAAGGGCTTGTGACATTTGAGCTAGGCTTAGTACTTGGACCTAGGCTCATCTTGCGTCTAAAAAAACGAGTTAAAAGCAGTCACAGGTAAGTTGGTAAAATTACTTCACGATGTTGTTTTCACTCTTTTTTTAATACGTGTTTAATCAAAAACAACTTATAAATTTTTCGAATTTAGCAATCCCTAACAACTTTTTTCAGTATCATCATTTCTACGAATCTTATTGTGTCGAAGAGGATTTCACCTAACAACACTTGTGTCCAAATATTAAAATTCATAAGAATCAAAAGTTTTTGTCAATAGTTTTGTGTTAATAGACATAATCTCGAATTAACCTATCCTAATGATGTTTGTTACAATAGTCATCTTCTAAATATATATAGCTCAAAGGTGACTGACTGACTGACAGTGATAGTGATCTATCAACGCACAACCCAAGTCACTGAACGGATCGGGCTGAAATTTGGCATGCAGGTAGATGTTATGGATAAAATAGGGGATGAAAGTTTGTCAATTTTAAACCGATCGAACTGAGACTTTGCATGCATAAAGCTACTATGACGTAGGCATCCCCCAAGAAAGGATTTTGAGATTTTGCATTTGTTTTGTTCCGGTTTAGTAGTTTTGGTTATAGACTCTGCTTTGTATTTGGCATTTGTTTTGTTTTCGTTTGGTTTAAGTATAGGTTATGACGGTTAGACTTTTTTAAAATGGCTAACGAAAATCTGAACGTTAATGGAGAAGTTGAAGAATGTACTGTCGTTTTTAAGTTTTGTAGGCCCTAATTTTTTACACACGCTAAACAAAAGTTAAGCCGCAAAAACTATACCTAATTAATAATAATTCTTCTTAACGCGAGCGTAACCGCGGGCAAAAGCTGGTATTGTATAATACTTACTTACATTCTGAAGCTTTTTAACCTAACGTCTCTTCTACGCGAGCTTATGGCTCCGCAATATTTGAGGTATACACATCCCAATGTAATTAGAGTTGGGGATGGCAGATTCGGTTCTGATATTCGTTTCTGGATTAGGTTCCTGCCAGAAAGCTTGCTTTTTCGCCCCTGAGAATTACTTCCAGCCTTACCTACTTAACCATCGAAGGCTCACTCCTCGCAAGACCGAGCTAGCTTCTGGCTCCGCAATTTTTACATTTAAACACCCCAATGTCACGTTTTTTTTTAATTATCACTATAGATCGTTAGGAAGAAAGCGTATTGTGTAAATTAATCTAAAATGACAGGTGCGGATTATGTGATGACTGTTATGAAAAGTGATTTTCGGATGATAGAGATTATGAGTCTAAAAAGAGTCCCAATCTGCTCATTAATATGAGAGCAGATTAGCTTTATTAATAACAAAATGCTAACTCGTGTGTGTATAGTAACGTTCACCTGTTCTGTAATAATTGTCAACCGTTGTATATTGCACGTGTACTTTTACACTGTGTTGCCTAATGCCTGTAATGTTTGAAGTCTTTTGTGTACCATTAAGCGACATATAATAATGAACACTAGCCCCCTCAGCACGGAGACGAGATAAATTTTTTGTCCTCTGTTTTTATCCACCTTGTCAGAGCATTTTGTCTCCCGATGGCGGATAAAACAGATGACAAAAATTTTATCTCCGCCCCGTGCTGAGGGGGCTGTGGTATACCACTATCCACCAGTCGTGTAATAATGCTCAACAGCAGTATAAGATCCACCAGTAGTGTAACATTGCTCACTAGTAAGTATATCGCTGTTTACTAGTGTGTAATCATGCTCATCAGTTCTATATCCATATCCAGCAGTTATGTAATAATGCTAACCAGTGGTATAACAAGATCCAACAATAGTGTAATAATGCTCACCAGTAGTAAGTATCTCTATGTTCACTAGTTATGTAAAAATGCTCATCAGTTGTATATCAATATCCAGCACTTCTGTAATAATGCTAACCTGTGGTATAACAAGATCCACCAGCTGTGTAATAATGTTCAAAAGTAGTATATCAAAGTCCACCCGTTGTGTAATAATGCTCACCAGTTAATAAGTAGTCATAATGCTTACCTGTAGTATAATAATTCGCGCGGCGTGAGATGCGGCCGGCCGCCGCCGTCAACTCGGCGGTATCATGGCTGCGACCGCCACCGTCAACCCCGGCACACACGGCTACCCTCACCACACATCACTCACTGCACCATACACTGAGCACTTCCATTTACTTTGCACAGCACTTATCTGTAACAAAAGAAAATAACCTTTGTTGTTTAAGAGAGTACAGGCAAAATGCCTCTTGAAGACCCTAATGTCTTCAAGAAGATAATTAGTAGGCACTTTTGGAGTAGGCTCCATTTAGACTTGGCATGCTTTTTGCAAGAATCAAGATTAAAAACTGACCGATTAAAAAAAAAAATATAACATTAAGAAAAACCATTACCTTTTTTAACCTCATTCATCATCACTAACTTCTACGGTGACTATAAAACCAAAAATAGCGTATAAAATAAAGAATCCTTTGTTATTAAATAGGGTAAATGTTTTCAAGAAGATAGTTAGGATGTACTTTCAGGATAAGCTCGCTGTATCGTAGACCCAGATCCTTGCCTATGGAAGTTTCGAGATCAAGAACTGACCAAATCTAAAAAATGCAAAATATAAAGGACTTGGCTATATAAATAATTATTAGCCTGGTAGAATAATCATGAATAATATATGAAGCCCAAACAAAATCTTAAACTCTTCGTTACACTTTGCATTTCGGCATATGAACTGTGTTAGAAATCATTTCTACCAGTAAAATCTACAAACCAAAAAAAATAATTTGAGCTACTGTAGAAATAGGTAGGTACCTACCTATTCGTACCTATAAATCCAACAATAGAAAACAAACACATCAACTTGGCAACAATATCTCCGCTTCGCGTACAGTTACATACAGTAACAAGTAACCCGAAGCTCTATACAGTTTCAAGGAGTTTCAAGTTCTTATTTCATTTCTCATCTGGTACCGTACTTTTTGATGCGAGTACCTGAGCCATTACTGTACATTATATTACAACGGATGCCTGGTACTATGTTTCTGTCAGCCCTTGAGATATTCCAAAAATATGTTCTAAGTTCATCGTAATCGTAACGTAAATACCGAAATAAAGATAAGAACCCCTCCTAATTTAACTTTCAATGCAAACTCAGATAATTATGGCTAAAAATACGGTTAAACTTGTAAGCTCTATAACTTTCAAGCCTTTCGCTTGAAGTTACTTCATGGAAACGAGAATTTTGCGAATTTTTATCAGAGAGAAGGTTATTTTTTTTAATTCCGTATGAAGAATAAAATAGAATTGTTACCGCCTGCCCCCAAGAACGACCCCCACGTGGGAGCAGACGGTAACACTTATGGCTATCTGCCCCCACGTATGAACCGTGGGGACACACGGTAATAATGTATTACCGTGTGTCCCCAGTCTACGTTATTGCTAAAATAAATATGCGCGCAACTGCACTGTGACCGACAATTTGAGGCATGAAGGTGTTAAAAGGCTACTATGTGAGATAAGGCTTAAAACTGGTAACTTTCAGTGCTTGTTATTACAAGCACCAAAAGTTATCAGTTCTTAGCCCTGAGATTGATGAGCTACAAATATATTTTTTAAAGTGCGTGATACTTTGGTCTTTAATTTTCCAGAAAGAAGATTTAAATTATAAAAAAAAAATGATCCTGCACGCCTTACACGCTTTTACGCAGTATTTAGTTATTTGTATCTCCTTGGTAATGGATGCTCTGATATAAGACATACAGGAGAAGGATCTTAAAAAAAAGGACTTATCTAAAATCCGCTAAATCAGAACATCTGTTCTGCAACATCGGTGGTTCCTCTCATTTCTCCCCAATCGTCTTAGAAGGTAACCCTACCAGCCTACTCAAATTTTAAATAACCTACCAACTTATGTACCTACATTTGCAAAATAAATACATTTGATTGATGTGATTTGATTTGACTCACTTCTGCAAGACTGGATCGAGACGTTAATAATAGAATAAATGCGAGATGGATGAAGTGGCGAAAAGTTTTGAGAACAACACAAGATCATGACAATGATGTTATGACAAAGCCTTACTGCATAGGACACGCACCTGGTGTTACGCACCTGGTGTTAGGTGTATTCTTGCCCATAGGCACTCTTCGGCACTCTTGCCTATGGGCAAGAGTACACTTAACACCAGGTGCGCTACTTGCTTGTCCCGTCTCCTAGTAGTATAAAAAAAATATATATACAAAAAAAAATGTTTAAAAGTCATTTGTGGGTCTTGTGTTGTTCTCAAAACTTTTCGTCACATCCACAAAGAACAGCCTACACGGCATAAATGGAAGATTCACAAGATGGTCATTAGACCTGTCGTAATGCATTGATCAGAGTGTTCCATGAAAAAGACGGATGAGATGGAAATGGATGTTACTAAGATGCGAATTTTAAGATGGATGTGTGAGGTAACTAGGTAAGATAAGTTAAGAAAAGTAGCACCAGTTGTAGAAAAGACGAGGAGTGCTGGGTTAATAGTAGATAGTCATTTGACCAAAAAAGTTATGAATATGAGCGTGGTTGGACATGCGACCAGGGGAAGGGCGAAAAAGTGATGGATGGATTATGTGAAAGAGGACATGGAATATATAAAAGTTGTAGATGCAGGGTTGACGGTTGATAGGAGTCAGTGGAAGTAGGTACCCCTCCCCCCACCCCCCACCTAGCGTGGGATAAGGGCGTGGGATAAGGCAAAGAGATAGTGGTGCAAAATCTTTCTTCGTTTTTTATCTAACATTGAAATGGATGAAATGAATTATGTAGTAGTAGTAATTTATTTTTTTTAAATATAAAAATATATTTTTTTAAACAGTCAGCTGCGATTTCATCCTAAAACCTCGTGTGTCCGAAATTTTACACTCTTCAATCGATAACACTGCAATGCTGCTTGATGGCAAAAATAGGTATGATGGTATGGGCACTTTTCCGGACGAACCCTATTATTGTCAATTTAACAAGCATTTTTAAACCGTCTAAACAACAAACAAACACGTTATTCCATTATTTAACGAACCGAAACATCAAATTTGATTTAATTTCGTTCGCTATGTACATTATCAAAGCTGTGGTTTAAGCCAATTGTGAAATAAGCGATTGTGAAATACCAAATGTACACGGTGAAAATCACATGCTATTAGCGTTTCAGTTTACAGGCTTTCAAAATAATGAACAACACCGCTATTCTAAGAAGGTTTCAATGATAGGTACTTATCAATAATTCTGGCTCTATTTTCGCTTGTCATAGTGAAGACATCCTGTTTATTTCAAGCTTCGTTAACTACTAAGATTTTCTTGGTACAGGTGAGGAAATCACTGGAAGGTTTTACAAATAAACATTCCAGTTATTTCCTCGCCTATATCGAACACTTTCCTGTTAAACAGTAAGTTACATAAAACCATACTTAAAAAATAGGAGTAGTAGAGCCCCTTGAGAAAGGGCTCGTAAGGGGAAGTACTACCACCATACCCATTTCAGACGCCAAGCAGCATTGCTGTATTTGAAGGGTTGCCGGTGCGCGAGGCTTAACCCCTTTATGCTTCAAGTTGACGGTCGCAATGCAGTGCCGCGTAGGCTATGTTCTTTGTGGATGTGACCTACGCAGTAAGGCATTGTTATAGGCAAGTGATGCACCGTCTTCTAATTGTATAAAAAAAACATGAGCTGTACTTAAGTTTCAACGTAATAAATATTATTAATAAATTTTCGAACCAAATTTTGAAGATAGCATACAGGAAAGTAGCTTTCTCTTTTATTATTCAGTGTTAGCGGATGTAGTTTCGATATGAGCTGACATTTATTTATTGTATGCAAGAACGCACAGCAATATACCGTCTTGCCCCTCTGGATCCCTCTACCATAGGTATCGATTGAGATGATTAGACCAATGTCTTGGCAGGCCCAAAATAATTATGAACAGCTACCTATACATTGCACCTCGCCACGCTATCGTTCAATGAAAAAAAACATAATTGCGAGTGATATTTGATCACCAATTCAATTCAATTCAAATAAATGCCCTATAGGGTTTTTATTAATCTAACATCCACATTAGAGAAGATGTCCATCTATCCAAAACATACATTTCCCACCCGTCAATCAATAAACGTGCCGCTCGACGACCTAACCGTAAATATGATCATGATTTTGTGTTACCAAAAGTATATCAGTTGCAAAAATAAGCCGGCCAAGTGAGGACTCGCTCACCTAGGGTTCCGACTGACATTTTAAGGCAAAACAATACGTTTCTTGTGTTAGTTTTATTTTATTTTTATTATTTGCTGCAATATCATCATCATCATCTTTCCTAAGGTGCACTATCAAACCTGATCTTTGGCCTTTCTCATCCATCTAGCTGGAGGACGTACTAAACTACGCTTGCCTATGCGTCTCCACCGAAGAACTCCTTAACCCTACCGGTTGTCGGTCCTTCGACAAATATCTTAACCGCCTCTGCGGTCTAGTGGTTCAACCCACCGATTTCAGATCCAGAGGTCTCGGGTTCGATCCCCAGGGGGAGCAATATTGTGTTTGGTTTGGTTGGTGCTAGAACTTTGTTAAAGTCTGCCTGGCTAGCTACCACCATCTTCCCTAATTCTGTCGCCATAATAACCATTCTTAAAAAAAATGTGTTCCGGCATTTAGAAGTAAGATAGCCAGTTCCTCAGTTAGTTGAGGATTCCAGGTGAAGTGCGCCTCCACCTTCGGCCTTATCTTAATTTGATGAGATAAATGCCATGCGCTTCCAATTCCCGAAAAAAAAAATGGCCAGCCCACAGCCATTTCAACCTACAAGAGCTAGTCTTTGAGCTATGTCGACAACATTGGTTCTCTGTCGGATAACGTCATCACGAGTAGGACGCACTGGTTGAAGATTTTAATCTTCAGGCACTACAGGATGGATGACGAGAAGACCCGACGAGGTTTTCCAAAGTTGTTACAGATACTCAGTAAAAACAACATTCTCTATGAAAATTTCAACTGTCTACATAATACGGCTCATGAGATACAGCCCGCTGATAGACAGGCCGGATGGATGGACAGCAATGTAGTTATAGGGTCCCGCTGGCAAAATCGGTGTACGGAACACGACACGATTTGGGGTACGATGGTGGCAGACAGAACTCTTGTGTACACACCGCTAATTGGTAACAGTTGCCACCGACCTCAGCACACGTAGCTCCTCTCCTAGAAATACAAACATTGCTGGTTGGTGCGACGCTATTCGTTTTTTTTTTCGTTTAAAATTGCTTCTGGTCATTGGTTACAGGCAGCGCAGTTTGATTTGGACTACGAACTCGTTGAAAGTTGAAAAACAAAAACCCGCCAGTGAAATTTAAAAGTTCATGGTTTCTTATTTACTTATTTTCAATTGAGGGTTTGTTCAGTATCATGCGTTCGAATCAATTAAACTTAAAATTAAAACAACTTAAAACTTCACGGTTTTATCTAAACTTTCGTTGTAACGAAGCATTTTTTTACTCTGCCCCTTGCCATAATAGTAACTAATTCACTAACATGTCATTTTCAATTGAAAAGTTATGTGTCATGTGTACAGAACAAAATAATATATTTGCAATAGGTCAGAACACATTAGCGGAAAACAAGCGTCCAGAGATTGGATAATTCACGCACTCACTTGACGTAGGTTTAATTAGCATGAATAATATCGTGATCTTCATTATGCTGTGACCGGGAAACACTTCCTCTTTTATAATAAGGCTTTTATTGATGCTCATTTCACTCGGAATCCTAAACAGCCGGCTAATATCGTACCTTTAAATGCCGGAACATAACAAGTATTATGACTTAACAATTGAATTATAATTATTATAATTCAATTGTTATGTCATCATACTTAGGTGAAATGGTGGCTAGCCCGGCGGAGAAAGAATCCTTACCAACAACCGAGCCGAGCACAACTTTGTGCCAGACCTTTGGGTCTGATATACTGATATCTGGACACCAGAGCTAGACTAGAGCAGTTTAAATACATCCTGGACATCGATTTGACTAAGAATATCTAGTTATCTCTAGGTACAAAAACTCGGAATTCGCTGGTTTGTGAAATCGTGTTAATCTGTTACCAACAAACGAAACAAATAAATTTACTTGGAGGGTGGACTATTCGAAATCACGACACAGCACGCACTCCAGATAACTCGTTATCAACGTTACATTAACTCTTGCAAACGCACTGTTTCACCGTTGTGCGTCACTAAGATAAACTTTACCAGATAACAAGTCTGTTTGCTTTATCAAAAAGCGTTATTAAGCGTTACGCTTTGATAAAACTAGCCCAAATGTTACAATTTGGTTTTTCTTTGAGAGTTTGGTTGTTCTGGGGATAATATTATTTGATTCTCGAGTATCTAATTGATCCATTGTAAATATACACTTTTTTTTTAATAAACATACATTTTTAACAATAACATGGACTTAATGCATAAAATTGATTTTGCTCTGGGAGTTTGGTTTCCCTTGGGTCAATATTATTTAACTCTCTAAAATCTAATTGATCATTGACTTAAATGTGCACTTTTTTTAGTAAACATTATCTTAATTAATATTGAGATGTCGTTTTCGTCTCAATTTTAAAAATGATGAAGTGCATACATATTATTGCAGGCGTCTGTATCTATGCCATATCATTGATTTTGAATGTCAGTCTTAAGCAGTTGATTTTTATGATTTAGCTAGCAGAGCAAATCGTGTATGTAAACAAATGGGGACAGGCAGGGCACTGACAACGAAGCTCCTAAAGCATCAGGTACATGCAGCTATGAAGTGCTGTAATTCAGTTAGCTCACCCATTGTAACCTATTTCAAATACTGGCGTAGACTAAATTTGCTTTTGGCAGAAACACTTTACACCGCACGTGCTTAGAAACGTTCTTGTCTTTCGAGATAAAGTATTACCTGCTATTTACAGCAGTAGTTAACAATATGAAATTTGAATGTGCTTTTTCAAAAATAGGTCCTAAAACCGACTATTCCACTAAGTTATTTTTTTTAAAAAATTCCAACTTTGTAGCTACTTTGTAAAAGTTGAAATGAAAAACCGTGAAGTTTTTAGTAAAAGGTCTCCCTTCCTTCCAATTTCTGCCACCAGCAGCATTGTTCATTCCAGTTAGATGAGTATGAAACCAGTAATAAAATGTTCAGTATTTCAGTATTTATATATTTCATGAACAATTCAGAAATTGTGTTTGAAAATATTAAAGCTAAAAATATGGATAGATATGTATGAGTAAATAAATTGAACTAATTGGGTACCTAGGTACTATACCCACCTAATTACGGTTTCCATTTATATTTATACATTTTTGTTAGAATAGTGCCTAACAGAAATACCTAAGTTGCATAAAATATAAGTCAAATTATAAATTTGTCCTTAACATTAAGGCACGTCAATTTTTACAACGATTATACTAAAGATTAGACTAGGAAGAAAGATGCTAGTCAATACTAACATAAATCCGCTTGCAAACGGAGTAGACCACATACATGTACGTATTGTTAGAGGATATGACTTAATACTACTACTAAATAATACTAACACATAAGTACGTGTACACCTAATGTATACTTTTTTTTATTGTACGACGAGTAAGCACTTGGCCTTTATCACACCTGGTAACAAGTTGAGATAAGGCCGTAGGTGGAGGCGCACTTCACCCGGAATCCTCAACAAACTAAGGAACTTGCTATCTTACCTCTAAATGCCGGAACACAACAATTTATAATTGTTATTATTGTGACAGAATTAGGTAAGATGGTGGTAGCTAGCCAGGCGGACTTAAACAAAGTCCTACCACCAACCAAACCAAGCACAACATATTGTACTCCCCGTGGGGATCGAACCCGGGACTTCTAGATCTGAAATCGGTGGGTTGAACCAAAAGACCACAGAGGCGGCAGATACTACTTTACTTTGACTGAATTTAACAACGGTTGCATTTAAATTGTGCAGGGGAAACTTGCTTTTTTACTTTGTTTGTGTAAAATATATACCAAAACCTAAACATAATGCCTTAGTGCAAAATTTGATCGACAATTAAGTCGACAATTAAGTAATGTATGAAATCCACCTACCAAAAAGCATTAGTATGGTGCCAATCGTCTCGGTATAGTAACAATGTTTGCCTCCATTGGACGTAATCAAGTTTCGTTTCATTTTGCAACTGTTCCACAACGGAGAGCTAAAATGCAGACATGGTTTAAAATTTTCGCAGCGTCGTGCTAGGTTGGTCGAGAGATAATAAATGTCAAATATATGTTGAGTTTAGTGAATTTAGAATGTGGGTTTTACCGCCTCTGTGATGTAGTGGCTCAACCCACCGATTCAGATCCAGAGGTCCTGGGTTCGATCCCCAGGGGGAGTACAATATTGTGCTTGGTTTGGTTGGTGGTAGGACTTTGTATAAATCCGCCTGGCTAGCTACCACCATCTTACTTAATTCTGTCGCCATAACAACAATTCTAAAATTGTTTTACATGTTAGAAGACCTCTCAAATCCGTCTCTATATCTATACATAGTTATGTTTTGTTAAAATTATAGGTGAGCAACCAACAATGCATGTATTTCTGTATTTGATAAAAATATATATCTTTTATACTTCAACTCTTCCAATAGAGTGCTCTTCGTGAATGAGCAGCTGGTTTTTATTTGGACGTAGGTTTGTTACCGTAGGCGTGTTTCTTTTTGCGTTTTACATAACGAAGCCTTAAGAGGATTTCATTGCCAAAAAGGATAAAAAGATACCTTTAGGATGAGATTTTGTATTGATTTTTGCAAATAGATATCCAGTTAGTGTTGACATGTGTTTAAGAAACACCAGCTTAGTATTATAATTACGTTTTTATAACTAAAAAGAAAACCGACTTCAATGAAGAATATGATACAATTTCGTTTAACTGGATGATGTATTTTTTTCAATTATTTTGATGACAGATGGACGTACAGACAGACAGACAGACAGACGCGTGATCCTACATGGGGTCCGTTTTTCCTTACTTTTGAGGTAATACACCCAAATCGCTTCAAGTGTGCCTATAATATTTAAAGAGTTCCCTCGATTTTTCCAGGATCGATCATCAGATCCTGACCTGATGACGATGGGATCACCTGGGAAGTACACCGACCCTAAAAATACCCAAATCACTTCAAGTGTGCATCTGATATTTGAAGAGTTCCCTCGATTTCTCCAGGATAATATCATCAGTCCCTGACGATGACGATGGAACCATCTGTAAAGTATACAACTTACCCTTTCAAAAAAAAATTCAAATCGGTCAAGGCGTCTTCGAGAAAGTACTCGGGGAACATAAATATAAAAAAAAAACATTCCAACGACTTGAGAACCTCCTCATTCTTTTGAAAGTTCAAAATATAAAATAAAATATCTAACCGCGCAATCGTTGTACCTACACAAGTGCCAATCACTTTCAAATATAACCGAGTTTCAGAGAATCTAACTTGTAAAATATTTCCGGAAGTTAATGTAATAGCTTTGAATGCGAAATATTTTCATTGCAGCCCACTCCACAAATTTCCATAACGACATTACTTATCTGAGTGAGATAGAAGTACAGTAACAAACCTATTAAAAATAAACCGGCCAAGTTAATCAAAATATTTATCTTGACAAGCCTCATAACATAGCTCAGTAGGTTGTGGGTTCGATTCCCACCCAGGACAAACATGTGAAGAATATAGATGTTTGTTAGATGGTGCTGCGTGAAATTAATAGTCCTGTAAGATTATTTTTTTGCATTATATTTGAAAAGCTTTTAAATCATTAAATACAGACATTTACATATAAAAGTAATCATTCAAAGGTTAACATAAAAAAACATAAAGATATGCAATCCTTGTCAGAAAACCTATGAAAAGCTTTTGAAATACTACTTTTTGCTTGCCGCTTCGCCCCGAATACCTTCCCGGATGAAAAGAAGCCTATATGTATATTTTTCCCCATGGCATACATAATACCTATGTCAAATTTCATGAAATTCCATTCCACTGTTTAGTCTTGAAAGTGTAACAAACAATCAAATAAACGGAGTCTATTTTCAATTCCATACTAATATTATAAATTCGTCTGTTTTTCCGCGCGAGTACAATCTTGGAGTCTTCAAGTCCAGAGTAAATAGGTTCCTTTTAGGAAAGCGTGCTCCATCTTAAACCACATCTTTACTTATTTTACATGTAAACTGGTGGTAAAAACTTGACTATCAAAAAAAAAAGTGCCTCTGTCTGTTTCTTTGTCTGTTACGTTTTAATGACTAAAAGGCTGAACAGATCTTGATAAAAATTGGTATGAAGATGTATTGTACTTGGGAGAAGAGCTTAAGCTACTTTTTTGCCTCAAAAAACCACCTTTAAGCAGGTAAAATAGGGGATAAAAGTTTGTATGGGCAACTCATAATTACTTAAATGAGAGATCTAAAAATTCATATTTAGGCTTTTGGCAAGAACTAAAAAAAGCGTTTCAACGTTTTTGCTTAATCATCCCCTCAGGGGGAAAATAGGGGATTAAACTTTTCAGATGCACAGAATGCATTCCTTACAAAATAAATTATGTTAGGACCTAAAACTTAACTAAAATAATAATTGCCGTTTACATCATGCAATTTGGACGAATAGTTTTTGAGAAAGTGAAAAACTAACATTAACATCATAAAATATTGTTGTGGGTTGCGAAGTGTAGAGGGCTCATCGTGGTCATGCGTGGAACGGCGGGAGTGGTATGCATACATTTGAAGGTATCTGTTTGTTTGTTACGTTTTCACGGCAAAACAGTGATGTCTTGATGAAATTGGGCTTGGAAATATATTGTATCCTGAGAAAGAACATTAACTTATTATTATATTTTTCTGGCTTTGCATACAATGAGAGTTACCAACGAGAGAGAGCCTCGCACACTCAGGTGAATAAAGAGAGTATGAGAAAAAGAGTGCTCAATTAAGGTAAGGAAGGTGTAACAAAAGCACATTTTTATCGTTACATTCTACTTGTGAAATAATCTACGTGATTACATACCTAATATACAAACCAGACATGTGTGGTGTGGATCCAGATAAGTAGCTATAGGAGTATAAGTGCCTGCTAAATTATGCTATACCATTATACTTTACGGCTTTTATTGTTCCGTACCTATGATCATAAAACGGAACTCTTATAGGATCACTCGCATGTCAGTCAGTCTGTCTGTCTCACTCCATTTTCTCCGAAACAACCTGACGGAAGAAATTTGGTATATATATATATTGAATATAGTCATTCATGAACGAGTAGCGCAAATAAGGAATTTTGGTTAAAAGGTTGATTCAGGGGGTAAAGCGAAACAAAATAAGAAATATATACCTACGCAATAACGCCGGGCCTAGTGTGTATAGCACTGGACTGACGTTCAAAGGAGGCTTTTTAAACCGGCCTTCCTTTTTTTTTGTTTACTATTTAAAAAATACTTAGTTATTTTTATCTGTTTAATTTAACCCGGCCTAGGCTCCTTTAGTGTACGATATACCTACCTACACGAAGGGCGGTAGCCTGTCCACTGACTAGCAATTGATCGCTTTATTGGTTTTAAGAAGACTCCAGAGTTCCATAGATTTTCGCTCTTTTCATTTCGATTTTTTACAAACGTAGTTTGTAGCTCATTTCGATGTAAAAGAGTTTTACTATACGAACATTGTTTTTCATTTGTCAAGCCTCATAGCTCAGTTGTGTGTGGTAGTAACTCTGCATTCTGCGCTGTAGGTTGTGGGTTCGAATCCCACCCAGGATCATTGTGTGATGATATATGTAGATGTTTGTTCTGTGTTTGGGAATTGTATCCCCTTCGGCCGTCTAGGAAACCGGAGCTTCGTAACCAGTTACGAACTAAACATAGTTCGTTCTCGTACATATTTTTTGAATAGGTATAATACTCCGAAAGAAAAACGAGCGCCGATACTACCTAATGAATGACACATACGAGTATTAAGTACCTCTATTAATAATATCATTGTTTTTATTAATAATACATGTAGATACGTACAAATAAAGATTATTCTTACGCTGTAACTGGTTACGAAATCAAAACCTAGTTTCCTGTAAGGAAAAATACGTGTTTTTTAGAAACTGATATCGTACGAGGACGAATTATGTTTAGTTCGTAACTGGTTGCGAAGCTCCGGTTTCGTAGACGGCCGAAGGGATTGTATCATATATATAGTACGTATGTGTTTACAAAAAAATGCGTATTTAGGTATTATATCCGTAATCTTGTTCCCATATTTCAAGCTATGCTTAGTTTGGGGTTTGATAGCGCTGTGTGAAATGAATCTCCTGTAATATCCTGTCCTGTCCTGTAATAACAACACAAACGAAAAAAATTGTAGGAAGAGGAGAGACGTGGTACTAAGTACCAACAATGTGATAACTTAATGTAATAAGTAGTTAGTATCAAGATATCAAAGAATGTACCTTCTGGTTTACGATACCGTAAGCCAGAATTAAGTTTAAGGACTACTAACTTAGGAATGTATGTTTAGGTACTTACGAGTACCATCGTAGTCTCGATGACATTTTTATGGTGGCATAAAACAGTGATTCATTTTATGGTGACGCTGAAGCTATTGTTTCGAAGTGTAAGTGCTTCATAAACTCGTTAGCCATCAGTTTTATACGATAATCAATACAAGCTGTTCACTAAATTAAAGCATTTACTACCGACATTGAGAGTTACCTCACCTACCTACCTACTTTTTTCCTAAAACTGCATTCTGGGACCCTGCCCAGTATGCAGTTTTAGGCTAAAGTTTTAGGCTTTGCTAAAGATTGTGAAATGAACATGTAAAAACTCACCTTCCAATTCCAATTAAATCGCTGCAACCTAAAATCGCGCCCTAACCAAGAAACACAGCACTGGCCACTTATATTGTTCGAGCTTGGAACAAAACACAAACAAAACGTTCCTTATTTGAATGTCTCGTTGAGAGGTTGAGCAAGGAGATCGTAGCGCCGTTGCCAACCTCACGTCAACAGGTCGCATCCCACACTGGCTGGCTGGTATGGCGTGCTCCCGGTCGAACGCGCTCGCGCCAAAAATAATAGAAGGACATTGTAGGTTTTCAATGACCCTGTTGCTATCGGAAAATGGCTTTCTATGGACCCTTTTGTTGGGTGGCAGCTCAGCGGGTGAGCACTGATTTACTAGAGATTAGGTATAATATCAATATTTCAAATCGATAGAAAACACAATATGTTATAGCTTTTGCATTCTATTGACGGTGACGTGAGCGTTGCGAAAGGAACAGTCTCGCGCGTTGCCTGTTTGAGTAAATACTAATAATACATAAATACAGATAGATCTGTCCCATAAATGTGATGCTTGTTAAACAGAGCTACTAATGTTAATCAGTAAAAAAATGTACTGCCATCATTTTTTTTACTGATTTACATTGGTAACTAAAAACGATGTAGGTACCTATATCAGTACTTACTCCGTATTTTTTAGTCCCCATTTTGCAACATTTGCTTAGGCTACATGAAAAATTAATCATCATTCTTCGTTTCAGCCTTAATTCATTTTTTCCCATCTCAAAAAAATCTCAACGCGCCTATACAAGTTTTCAAAAATACTGTACAAGAATTTAGAAAAATATTGTCTCAATTGTGTTTGATATCGGACTACGCAAAACATAAAGTAATTAACAATTTCTTTAACTCGGAGGAATACGATAGCAAAGTTTTGGGCATCCTGTAAGTAAATCAAGAACGTGTTTAATTAGAGAACTTTTAATAGAACTTTAAATATTATATATTTTATCTTAGAAATTCCCAGAGCTTTGTTTTCGTTCTCTTGCGTGTTTATTTTTAATCCTGTTAACCTTCGGGGGATCTCAGTTGTGGACTGTGCGTTGTGTGACAGTATCTACAGGTAAATAATTGTTCTCTGAGTTAAGTTTGGAAATCCGGCACTATATGTATGTATTTTTGTGGCAATGTAACAAAACTCTCGAACGGATTATTCGATTTTCATGAAATTTAAACAGAATAGAGATAACGTAAATAAAATTTGATTGACGCACGGGATTTTTTATCAGTGGGGTAGTTTTTGAAACATTGGGGTGAAAATAAATAAAATTTTTCGTCCATATCTTATCAATTACTGATCCGATCAATTCAATTTTTATATTAATACTCATCAATCGGTACGAGGATTTTTTTTATACTAGGGTAGTTTTTGAGAAATATGGGTGTAAGTGAGACGAGAAGATGTTTGGCTTGTGGATTGTCATTTGAAACAGTATCGACTGCACATTCATAAAATATATATTTTATTTTTTATTAGGGGTTGTTTTCGGGCGCGTTAAGGAGCTAAAACGCTTGGTATGTCTTTTAGGATAGACTGTTAAACGGGGTTGATTTCACAAATAACTTGATTTGCAGAAACCACGCCTGTATTTACATTGAGGGTTGCAAAAGGGGTAACTAAGATTGAAGTCTTGAAAGTTGACTTGTTAAAACATGAAATATCGTTTTAAATAGGGGTAGAGACTGATTTCAAAATAACTTTATTTTGCCCTTTTTAGGGGTGCTTTTTAAGGTGAATGGGACAAGGGATAAATACGTCAATTTTTAAACCACAACTAATAAGGCAACAGTTTTGAGAGCACTTTTCAAAACGACATCAACCTTTGTTTCATGTTATTAGGGAAACATTATGTTAGCTACAAGAGAGAGAGCTCGAACACTGAGGTGAATACAGAGAGTTTGAGAAAAAAGTGCTTTAGTAATGTGAGAAAAGTGTAATGAAAGCGCACTTATATCGTTTGTTAATTACATTATATTTGAGAACTCCGTCTCAAAGCAGACATCACGAGATCTCAGTTCGGGGCGAACTACTAGTATTTCATGAGTCAATAATTAAATACACGACATCCAACTTTAACAAAGCGCCATCTAGCCCCTACCCAAGCATAGCTTGTATGCACTAAAGGAACTAGATTAAAAATAAAGTCTCGAGCAAACTCATCAATGGTTAATGTGGCTCAAAGTGTAAAAAAAACACAACTATAAGTAATTCCATGAGGCGACACGTGACCCAAGGGCTGGCTTTTATTTAGGCTAGCGAATTAGCATAGCTATTCAGCGTGGCAATGCAGCCAGTGTCTTGGGCACGCTTCCGTCTGGTACTGGTCTGGAACAGTTGATTTACATATAGTTTGTAACGGTCCATAGGTAATCTGACTGATTCATTTGTACATAGTTTGTAATTGTACTTTTTATTGAATAAATAAATGTAAAAAAAAAAAACATAAAATATATATTACTACCAGCTGACCCTGCGAACTTTGTACCTACCGCCAAAAAATCACTCAATTGTTTTAACTTATTTTCTTACTCTTCCAATGCGCGAGAAAAGTACTCCAGAATCTAAAGATTCTCGCATATATTGTATGGAAAGGCCATACAAAATATGTGAGAATGAGACTTTTTTCGTAATTTTTTCCAATGTTTTAATAGTTATTCTACTATTTGGGGCGGAGACAAATCCAACAAATCAAAACATATTCGAAAAATCGGTCCGATAATAACTTAATATCCGAAATCCGGTTAATAACTCAAGAACGGACTTTGTTTCAAATGTATTGATTCCATTGAATAGAAAAATTATCTACTCAGTAAGTAGCTATTCAGCTTAAACGTGCACATTGTGACACAAGCCCATAAACGAAATATATATAAAAATATGCTGATGTAGTTTTCTTATATTTCATCAAATTATTTTTGCATGTTGAGCATAATAGGGCTTTCAAACTAATATGACACCCTGGAACTGATTGCATAAAGGTAGGTGAACAAACATTCATCAATGAATTATGCTATTGACCAAAAACACAATCGATCCCAAAAGCGAGTAACAAAGGCGTTTAATTAAATACCCACATCAAAGACGCCAATAACAGGGTTTTTATTCTAAAACTGTAAGGTGAGCGGTGACACCAATCTCAGGCCAAAAAGTGGAGAAACAATCCCAGTCGCAATCCAAACCACAGGGTAATGAAAACAGAGTGCGCAAGGGTAATGTCAAATGGGATCAAATAAAAATCACAGACGGTAGAGTTAAGCAAAATTAAACTAATTAACCTAATTTATGTGAGGACTAGGAAATGTATACTAACTATATAGCCTATATTTCCTATATAGGTAGTATATACCCATATAGGTACATTTCAGTCTTTAGAACCGCGTTCAAATATGTTCCATGAAATGGGATAAAATTTGTGTGAGTTTTGAAGTATAATAAAAAGTGACGTGACCCGATGGTTGACTCTTCACTCGTCACTTTTTTCTCTGGTATTTTTTTTTTATTGTGTCTTTGTGATTTATGTGATTGTGATTATTTGTGATCGATGGTAGGATTTTGTCCACCTGGCTAGCTAGCACCTGAGTCTGTCGCCATAACAACAGTTTCAAATTGCTGTGTTCCGGCATTTAGATGTTAGATATCCAGTTCTTACTGTTGAGGATTCCAGGTGAATTTCGCATCCACTTGTGATAACTTGAAAAAAGGTAAAATGAAGGCCAAAGCATCGTACAATAAAAATACCGTCAATGAAGTCAAACTGAAATTCCTGCTCTGTGTCCCAGAACTTGATTGATTGCCTCTCCGCACGTTATTGTGTGGCCATCATTGAATAATGCTACTTTTATGTATAAAAGATCAATAGGTTTTTTATTCTACAAAGAACAACAATCAGTATTTATAGTCGATTTATGAAATCAAATTAAAATGAAATGAATATACTTCACTATGCACAAAAGTTACATACAACAGTTGACAATTAAACATCTAGAGATAACAGTATATTGGGTGATCTTATCGCTGGAAAGCTATCTCTTCCAGACAACCTCAGGATGTAGAAGAAAGTACAAGTTTGGTGGTTTAATACGACAGATGATAGATCCTAGGATTGGATCTATCATCTGTCGTATTCTTGCTGTAGGATAACTTGATAATAGTAGCTGCTTGATATTCCATTTCTCATAAGAACGGGTATATGAAAGGCAAGCCCATCGGATAATGGTGCGGATATAGTGTCCTAGGGCTCTAAGATACTTGGAACAATACCCCCTGGAGTCACAGGCCTTTGATCATCTTTCCAATGGCACCTACATGCATGATTCATGGATTAGAGTGGAACAAAATTTAGAAACAGATCCATTGATGGATAAGAGTGTCCTAGGGCTCTAAGATACTTGGAACAATACCCCCTGGAGTCACAGGCCTTCGATCATCTTTCCAATGGCACCTACATGCATGATTCATGGATTAGAGTGGAACAAAATTTAGAAACAGATCCATTGATGGATAAGAGTGGAACAAAAAGTAGAAACAGATCCAATGATGGATTCGTTTAGTGGATTAGAGTGTAATAGAGCACATTTTGCGATAAAGGAAAACGAAAAAGTGGTTTTCATAAGGCATCATTTTTCCTAATAAAATTTTGACGTAGGCTTAATAATCGTTTTGAGAAAAACAAATCTACTCCCACTGGTTTGTTGTCCAACATGGTACATGGGCTCTAAAACATAAATACAAAATTTAGTTTTTTTTCTAGTACGACGGGGAAGCGCTTGGCCTTCATCGTCTGGTTTTAAGTTATGATAAGGCCGAAGGTCTTCCACCTCTAATCTATCTTACCTCTAAATTGTTATGATGGCAACACATTTAGGTAAGATGGTGGTAGCTAGCCAGGCAGACTTGAACAAAGTCCTACCACCAACCGAACCAAGAACAATATTGTACTCCCCTGGCGATCGAACCTGGGACCGCAGAGACACAGAGGTGGTTAAAATTTTATTGGATGCGGCACTTTTAATGAAGATGTACGTAAATGTTCACAAAAATTGCGATGCCACATCTAATTTTGATATTTTAGTGATACATCCATGGCGCTTGAATTGTGATTTTCTTTTGTTTTTTTTTCAAATCTGGATAGGTCAGCGCGTTGATAACGGAGATAGGAAATCACACACAGATGTGGCGCTGCGCTAGTCTTAAAATCTAAATAAATAAAAATATCAGGACATACATTTTACACATCTCCATCTAGCTCCAAAATAAGCAAAGCTTGTAAAATGGAAACTAGATTACGAATAAAATACTTGCACACTTTTTACGGTAAATACTTACATACTTATCAAACAATGCAACACCGAAACACAGAACAAACATCTATGTTCATCACACAAATGCTTGTTCCAGATGGAAATAGAACCCACAACACACAGCGAAAAAGGTTACTGCCGACTGAGCTATGAGGCTTTACAAAATATTATCGTGTAGCTGACAGGTTGACTGACAATCAACGCTTATCCGAAACCATATTCTTCCTGTGTTCTTTTATATATTTAATGTTGGGATGCTCTGAGAAAAACTTTTGGGAAATTCCCTTGGGAAGACGTAACGAAGACCCGGCCGTTCGACTATATAAAAGTAAGTTCGTGTTTTTAATATAAATTTAAATATAGGTAAGTTTTCTCGATGGTCCGACAACATGTGTGATCCATAGTAATTTTACAGTATTTTTAGAGAATCAAAATACGCAAAAAAAATATCTTCAAAGCTATTTATATCGATATTCCTTTTTAAGAATATATTAAAATATTTAGGTTTCTTTAAATGTATTTCTTATTTTTGTCAAAATTGACTTAACTTCTAACGATATTTTTCCATAACATATAACCTAGATTTTGCCCTCAGAGGGACCTTGAGAAAACTGGCCCAGGATATATTATATATCTGTATATATATTAATCTAAGAGAAAGATTTATCTTAGCGGATCGGACCCCTTTTTATACCACATTGCGTCACGAAGGAGTGTGAGATTTGGCAAAGAAGTTAAGCATAAAGATAAAATTCATCTTTTTTACGGCCGAACTTCAGCCACTGTATAGCTTCTAGTATTACCTATTCACTTCTGAGTTAAATTGATCAGTTGTACGCGACAAGCCCAAGGATAGAGTTTATATTAAACACAAGTAATTAATGGTTATTTAATGGCACCTACTGTTAAATAGGCCCTCCGACCTAATATTGTTGATTGAATCGATATCCCATTCTGATAACAAACTATGATTATGTTTGTTTTCGTAGACGGTAACCTATTTGCAGCATGCCGCGCAATAATAGACACCCATTTTATGGAACCGGTTTTTTTGTGTGATGTTTACGTTACAGGTTCATGCTAAGAAGGTTCATACCTTCTCATACCTGTAACGTAACGTATACATAAAAACATTAATTTCTAAAAAACCCTTCTTCTTCTTCCCGGTCGTTACACTCTTGACAGAGTGGTGGTGGTCTACTAGGCACTATTTCGGGTCAATATGGCTCGCGCCTCACGATATCTCACCATTTTTCATTTTTCACTGGAAAAATCAGTGTGCGAACTAGACGAATCTTAGTAGCCTTAGTGAAGTTTCTGTTATTCCTTACCTTATCCATTGCAGTTTTTGTTATCGTCATTTGCCGTTTTATTTCGTCTACGCAGCCGCCATTGTTAGAAATTAAAGTCCCAAGATATATGTAGGATTAGACCACTTTGCAGTTCGCATTCTGAGACTTCTGGATAGGTTATATCATCTGCGTATCAAAGCTTGGCTATTTCGTAGCCGCCAACAGTTACACCATCTGACCAGTCTTCCAAAGAAATCCGCATTATGATTTCAGTGTACGCGCTAAACAAGAGTATGATATGTATATAGTATGATATGATATGATAAATCCTTGGCGGACACCTGCACCGGGGTGAAAATTGTTTGACAAGATGTCATATATTCGCACTGAAGCTGTTACATCTTCATATAGGCATTTTTAACAATGTTTTCCACATAACAGGCTATTTCACAGAGTCAAACGCCTTTGAGAAGTCAACAAAGCAAATACAAGTTTAAAAGTTCAAAGACACTAGGATACATCAAATAATTATTGATAGAAGCTTGGAAGGTAAAACTTAAATAATATATTTTTAACGTTCTTATAGTAGTCTATTACATGTTTCTAGCTATTTTCTGTTTTTAGCAGGATGTCAAGCTATGATAAGTCCGAAGGTGATCGAGGTACTGGCTATCATACCTCAAAATGCCAGAACACAACAATTTAGAGATGGAATCGTTGTTATGACGACAGACAGGTATGCTGGTGGTAGCTAGCGGACTTGAAACAAGTCCTACCACCAAAAAAACGATTTTTATTTTATTGTACAACGGGTAAGCCAGGTGACCAGGTGAGATGAAGGCCAAGTGCCTTCATCTCACCTGGTTACAAGTTGAGATAAGGCAGATGGTGGAGGAATTAGGTAAGATGGTGGTGGCTAGCCAGGTGGACTTAAAAAAAGTCCTACCACCAACCAAACCAAGAACAATATATTGTACTCTCCATGGGGATCGAACCCGGGACCTCTGGATCTGAAATCGGTGGATTGAACCACTCTACCACAGGCGGTTAAAAATAATATGGTAACTAAATAAAATAAATATAGATAGAAAACTTGATTATTTTTTGTTATTTTGGGTATACACACCCAAATACAGATCATACATTTATATTCAGCCCACAAATGTTTGTCCTGGGTGGGAATCGAATCCACAGACAACCAACAGCGCAGAAGGCGGAGCTACTGCTAAATTAGCTGTGAGGCTTGCCGATACCCCACATACCAAAATAGAAAACCCCATTTCTCAAAGTATATTCTTTCCAACATCTAACCACCCTTTTCTTCGTTTTCGCAAAGTCATTTGATAGACAACCCTCAAATACGTGATCCCTTTCAAGTTAAATCCTACATCAAAAAGTTCACCTTATTGCTTCGGCAAATTTGTATTCCATATATTTATATTTACACATTTACGATCGATGGGCGAAGTCGCACACTTAAGAGTAGGAATACTCACGCGAGCTTTATTTTAGAGATTACTGCTCGTATTCTTGAAATGCTCAAGCACGTATCACGTACTCTAAGCGGTAATAGATAAGTAGATACTTACTTTACGAAGGTGCAAACAAAAATAAAGCTTCTTTAGAAGCCTCACAGCTCAGTTGGTAGGTGCTCTCCCTTCTGTAGGTTGTGGGTTCGATTCCCACACAGGACAAACATTTGTGTGATGAATATGGATGTTTGTTCTGTGTTTGGGTGTTGTATTGTATGATAAGTATGTATTTACAAAAAAAATATCTAATCTAACTAGACACGGAGGGGTTCACCTACGCCTCCTTAACAGAAATAGAAATAGAAAAAAACAGATTTTGTAGCAAACATCTTGCAAAACAATGTCAAGAAACATAAATAGAAGGTTTCTTAAAAGTAACAAAATAAACAATACAAAATATCAAATTTCTGTATTTCAAGTGATTGCACTTGAATAATAGTGGGTACGTATTTATTCCATTTATTTCCTTATTAAACATACAAATCGCTTCGATATGTTAAGACAAATTAGGTTGGCAAGGCACAGTATAAATAAATACAAAAAATAGTTAACTATAGTGTAGCACTTAAACAATAAATCAATTTACTATATTAACCATTATTACCGCAAATTACTCGTATTTATTCTTCGGCCAAAGCTTCATCGATTGAATAATAACGTTTACTAATTTATTTAAGTTTAATGTCGTTAAATAGTGTCCGATTTATTCATTCCTAATGTCAGGTAGTATTTTAGGATACAATTTAATTGACATTGACACAATTATACTCAATGGATCGTTATTGCAATACAAACCTTCGGATAGATTCTACAGCAGTGCTCCAAAATAATTACCTCATAAGTATAAGTATACAAAGTAAACATCTCTTGTTGCTCTTTCTCCCCCTAGCTTCTTAGTTTTTTTATTGCCTAGGTTGCCGAGTACATATTACATATGTTTACCGTACGTTCATTAAAATTCACATTAAAAATGCCACAAATTGGCGTCCGCTCAGCATTTGTTGCATAACGAATTGTCATTATACAACGCTGAACTTCCGTCTTAATATTAATAAAGCAAGGACTTACGACCTGACGAATTTAATATCGTACATCACAAACTAAGTTTAAAACCATTTATTAGATTCTGTGATGTTCCTACAAGATGAGTGGAATAATACTATCAACGAGCAAGTTTACTCAAAATAAGTTCATACTGATGAAATCCAAGTAAAAAGCTACATTCATTTATTTCCCTCTAATGTCGCACCCATCCATTCACCGTCTCCCAAATGCGGATTTAAAAATGCCATCGTCGAATAATAAATGAGCGTAGCTCATTTTTAGGGAGTTTCGTATGAAAAAACGTAATTTGTCGAGATTCGACACACTAATGTAGGTACGTAACGCTTTTTTCCACGTACCTTATTCTGCCTCCTGTAAATTTGCTACTTTACTTGAGCTCTTATACCATTATTAAATACGTTGTATAACTGATTAATTACTGATAAATGGTCATTTTTATTTAATTACGCAAAAACCAATTCTAGATTCATTGATTGCAAATTTTGTCATTATCCAACGAATTATGTTTTTTTATTCGAACAACAGGACATTACTTTAAGTGAGGTTATTATAGTTACTTCTTAAAAACTAAAAAGAGAAACCGACTTCAATGAAGAATATGATACAATTTCGTTTACCGATGTCGTATTTTTTCCAATTATTTTGATGACAGATAGACGGACAGACAGACAGAAGCGTAATCCTTTATGGGATCCATTGTTTTCCTTACTTTTGAGGTAATACACTCAAATCGCTTCAAGTGTGCCTATAATATTTGAAGAGTTCCCTCGATTTTTTCAGGATCCCATCATCAGATGACCTGACCTGATGACAATAGGATCACCTGGGAAGTATACCGACCCTAAAAATACCCAAATCACTTCAAGTTTGCATATAATATTTGAAGAGTTCCTTCGATTTATCCAGGGTTACATCATCAGATCCTGACCTGATGACAATGGGACCCTGTGAAGCCCTGATGTGTGTATACTTTCAAACAAAAAAAGTTTTTTTCTTAATTGGGCCAGACATCTTCGTGTAATCGGGGAACATACATTTAAAAAAAAGAAGATTCCGAAGATTCCGACGAATTGAGTTCCTTTTTTTTTAAATCGGTCAAAAATGTTGATTCTCATTCCTATAGTAAATTTCATATAGTAGATTTCAAAAAAAAGGACCTCAATTCGTCGGAATCTTCTTCTTTTTTGAATTTTTATTCTTTTTATAACTATAATGGTTTGTATATTATATCAACGGGATAGTTAACAATTTTTTTTAATGAATGGCTAGCTCCTGACTTCTAGGCTTGTCTAGGTCTAGTCTAGACCAAAGCAATGATGAGGTCTACAATGGCGCGAGCTTTCCAAGAAAGCACTGACTTTCCCGTGCACCGACTGACTTAGTCTTACTGACACCGTGGACTTAGCCGGTGGGTGGTTGCTAGCCAAGTGAAACTTTACAGGTCGTACAACCAATTATAAATATGTTATGATCTCTCAGCCGTAACCGCAAGCAAAAGCCAGCAGTTCTTTTACCCGGAGTAGACCTCAAGGAGATAGATGACACCTAACTTAACACTATTTGATGGTGAATGACTTCAAATCATGTTAAACAGATATCCCGTTGATCCTCTGTGATAGCTCAGCCAAGTATCAGCTCGAAGCCCTGGACTCGATTGAGCGTCGTGCTGCTAGGCTCATAGATAATGAATCGCTAGTGATGGTGTCCGGTGATGGAAAGGGGATGGAGGGTAATCCCTTCGATCACCGGACTAGCAGACGTACGGCTGGCTACAACTCGTACCTTGTAAATGTTCCATTGCCAAACTCATCGTTTCGCCTCCACCTTTATCATGAATACTGGTATGGAATGGAACTCCTAGCCCTTGTCTGTTTTTCCGCACGAATACAATCTTAGAGTATTTAAGTCCGGAGTGAATAGGCTCCTTTTAGACAAGTGTGCTCCATCTTATGCCATTTCTTTTCTTGTTTTTCAATGAAGCTGGTGGTCAAACGCTTGGCTATCACCAATGACAAAAAAAGTCTATAGTACCCTTATTCTTACTTGCATAGGAACGACCCATGATGTAAAAACTCAACGTTGGTAAGTATTTTATTTACTAGACAATCTAATTTGCTATCAGACTGAGCCTGTGTGAATCAGATTATGCTTGTAGAAACTACAAAACTTTAAGAAATAAATTTTCCCTGGTGAAAAAATATGTTGAACCCAGTAACAATAAAATCACACGTAAATTTTCACAGTGTGCTATAATGGGTGGGTACGTATTTCAATCTTCAATATTATTGCGTGGAATCCAGTCATAGTGGGGGCCTTGAGTAACCCTATTCTGATGATTCGACACAGGTAATTTCACATATTTTTTTCCCAAACATTTTGGGAAAAAAATATGTAGTAGCAATACCTGAAATAGCGGAAATGCCGACTTACAGGACCAAACACGACTGTACAAATGTATTGAGACCACTCCGATGGCTTGGCGATATTTAAATATTTTTACGGGATATTTACAAAAAGTATACATATTTTTCACATATATTAATGAATAAATAAATAAAATAAATATATATTACAGGACATACATTCACACATCGCCATCTAGCCCCAAACAAAGCATAGCTTGTAATATGGGTAGGAGATTACGGATAGAATACTAAAATACATATTTTTGTTATACATACTTATCATACAATACTACACCCAAACACAGGACCCAAATCTATATTCATCACACAAATGTTTGACCTGGGTGGGAATAAAACCACAACAAATGAATGATATACCTACATATTTTTTATAAAAAAATCGTTAATCGACGAGTAAGTATGACAAAACCCGTGCTTACGAGCCTCTGAAAATAATTACAAATACATACCTACTATTACATGTAACGTACGATAGTGGGTTATTTCCTAAGGTTAGTTTTTTTTGCATTAGTTTACAGTAAATAAATAAATATTACAAGATATTAATTTCACACAGCGCCATTTAGCCCCAAAATAAGATAGCTTGTAATATGGGAACTAGATTACGGATAGAATACATAAATACTTTTTTTTTGTAAATACTTACTTACCATTATGATACAACACCCATACACATAACAAACATCTATACTCATCTCACAAATGTTTGTCCTGGGTGGGAATCAAACCCACAACCTACAGCGCACAAGGCAGAGTTACTACCAACTGATCTATGAGGCTTGTTTAGTAGATTTGATAAGGTCTTTCAATAAACGACGATTCCTCATTTTCTTCTTCTTTTGTAGTAATCTCCAGAATAGTGGTAAGCGAGGTGAGTCGCCGGCTATCGGGACTATCGCACGGAAATTGCGCCCCCAAGGAATGGGGTGAAAGGGGCGATCTAATCTACCCGTCGCGTGTTGTAGCTAGCCATCATTAGCGCCTTCCAAAGATAGTTCCGCATTCCTTTACTTTCTCACGAATGTTTGCAGCTTTTGCGGTGTCACTTTTTTATATAGACATGTCATAGTTTTCTAAAGGCAGACATTATATATCATATTATTATTGTGAATTGTGACGCACTAATATATTAGGAGATTTCCACAAGTCAATTTATTTTTATAATTCAAACATTTTATGGGATTGTTTTGAAATTTTGATCCGCAACCTTTTTGTTTGATAAAAAGTGATGCACTGTGTCGTATAAAGTAGATAGAGTTTTAAAATTTTGATCCGCAACCTTTTTGTGTGGCGAAAAGTGGGGCACAGTGTCGTGTAAAGTGGATAGGAGGGTTTTGAAATTCTGATCCACAACCTTTTTATGTGACGAAAAGTCGTGAGGCACTGTGTCGTACCCGACGGGTATCTCAATATTTTAAATGTTTCCCTGTAATGCAAGTGTTCACTTCTAGTGTGTGTCTTAAAGTCACATCCTGTTTTTTTATTATTTTTTATGTTACGCCTGAAATGGCAATGAATTTTGTGAAAGATGTTTATAACTGTTATGGACTTTCTGTTAATGCACAATTGAAAGAAACGTCATTTGCCTTCTTAGTGTAAGTCTCTTCTCTTACCGTATGGTATCTATTGTAGTAGATATACGTAAGCCTTCTAGCGGTTGAAGAAGTCCGTAACATGACGTGAAAACTCGATTCGGTACCTTTTTTATGGGTACATGAAATTACAAATCATTACTGAGTATTATATTCAGACAGCGCCACCTAACCCCAAACATAAGAATAGCTTGTAATTGGGAACTATATTACGGATACTTTCATACTTTTTTTAAATAGGTATGTATACAAAACAACACCCAAACACAGAACAAGCATCTATAATCTTCACCAAAAATGTTTGTCCCGGGTGGGAATCGAACCCACAACCTACGTCGCATAAGGCAGAGCTGAAAAGCCTGTTAAAAATCCGACAACGTTTTACTCATACAAAAATAAACCGACCTAATGTACCCTCAATAAATATTGTGATCCGTAGCAATTTATTCCATATCGTGATATTTATTGAGCATGTAGACTAAAGTTGACGAATCTCAATAGGGATCAACGATATCGCGATCCAGATCATGATAACTTCGCCTTACATCTCTGGATTGCACATACTCGATATCACACGTATCTCAGCAATGCGGGAGCTATTACAGAAGTTACAGAGCCAAATAACTCCAAACAAATTAACCTGAGTTCACTCTACGCTCCTCGCCGAGCCACGTCAAGGAGCAATGATTTCTATTCTACTTCGCTTCATTCCATAATGGATATTTGATTAGTTTCGATTGAATTCAGTTTAATAAGTTCTGTTTGATCTTGAGAAGGTACTTTTAATTAATTTCCTCGAAGAGTTATTATTTTTTTTACTTAATTGTACGACGGATAAGCGCCTGGCCCATCATCTCACCTGGTTACAAGTTAAAATAAGGCCGATGATGGAAGCGCACTTCATCCAGAATCCTCAACAAACTGAGGAACTGGCTACGGGTATCTTACCTCTAAATGCCGGAACACAGTTATTTTTTTATAATTGTTGTTATGGCGACAGCATTAGGTAAGATGGTGGTAGCTGGCCAGGCGGCCTTGAACAAAGTCCAGCCACCAACCAAACCAAGCACAGTATTGTGCTCATCCTGGGGATCGAACCTGGGACCTCTGGATCTGACCATAGGCGGCGAACCGCTAGATCACAGAGGTGGTCATTAGGATACCGTTCACACGACCGTGATTTTACGTTTGAGGAAGAATTGTAATTTCAATATCGATGAAAATGGGTCATGTGACGTGGAAGCATAGTCACACGTATTTTGAAAATTGATTTAGAGTGAAAAGACTTCATTTCACACCTTATAAATAAAACTGGATAACTTAAAATATATAGAATCGACGGTTTTCTCGTTAAGAAATTATCCCTCCAAAGAATCTTTCGATGAAGAGAATTTTATACCCATCAATGGTACTACTCACCATACCATACTGGTATGGTAAGTAGTACGTACTACTCATCATGTTATCTTAGCAAGCTTAGATATAGATATAATTTAGATATGTTTTGTATTTTGGAGAGTTTTGCTATATCTAAGCTTGCGTAGATAAGCTTAGATATAGCAAAACTCTCTAGGTTACAAGAAGGCTCTCCCAATATTTATAAGATCCGATCCGAACATAAGCCAAACATCGTGCATATTATTAACATTTGCAAAAACCGCAAACGTACGGCATGATTTGCTTCCAATACATTTTCCGATGTTAATAAAGTGGTTTCACAGCTAAAGAGCTAAACTTGACTTCTCCGTCACTTCACGTATCCTCCACCAATCTTCAGGTCCCATGGGGGCAACCCATCCCTACATCATCAATAAAATCGTGTAAGTCACTCGAATGTAACCACCGCTTCCGAACAAACATTATAATAATATTTTATAGCGCCCTAACTGCGGTTATTCAAACGGAAAATATAATGGACGCCTTTCAAGTTTTGTCGTTCAAATATTTACCGGAAATTTTGAATTTGGAACTGTTCAATATTGAAATTTGTTTGAATTTAGATTCACAAAACAATTGAAAGCATCAGGATCAAAGCTATTTTTTTGGTCACAGCGTCGTTTTGTACCTATATGTCAAGTCACGTACGAAAATGAATGTAAGGAGAATGTTCGTGCAATAATGTTCTACAACATTAGCGCCATGTCTGCGGACTGTTGACCGCAGGTATTTAGAATTCCAGCGTGGACAAACCAGTCATACTGATAAATCTCGTGAAGGACTTCCAAAATCCGCCCTCACTGAAAAGCCAATCTATGCTGTGTGACAACTAATTCTCGAATAATCATGTGTCATTTCGAAATATAAAAGGGTTATCATGCATCTCAGAGGCAACCATTCAAATGATCTTGTATGAGGCGCTTAGTGTGAGAAAGCTAGTTTGCTGTTGGATTTGCTTTCCAAGCAATATATGTATATTCAGCTACTATTCAATTCACTCATGCCAATAGAGACCACGGTCAATGCACTTATCAGTGTAATCTTGTTACAACAAACAAGGTGAAACATACACCATCTATGTATCAAGTCAAGCGCAAGCACAGAGTTTTGAAACAGATTTTAAGTATAGACAATTGCAACATTTAAAATATTTAAAATGCTTTATACCCTAAGCAGTAGGACGACGAGAAATAAGATACCCTCGTGAACCTGGTGGACTGATTGGACAAGAAAATAGGTCCACCAGAAAAACCCCAAATAGTTGAAAACTTTTTATTGTGCATTACAGTTAAGAGCGGGATCAGCTAACCTTTCTTATCTACCTAGGATTGTTTTTTTTTTCAATTAATAACCCTAACTTAGGCTTATCTAGCTCTAGGCCAGAGCATGGAGGTTTATCGCTCCATGCATCCAAACTGGCTCTCTCGCCCCCCGATGGTACACGACAAACCGTTTGGCAGCGTACTTGGACCACGCAGGAGGATGGTCGCAAGTCAAGTGGACCTTTACAATTCCAACTACTAGTGTTGTGATTTTTCAGCCGTGACCGCCAGCAAAAACCAGCGATTCCACTGACCAGATCAGTAAAGTCAAAGTCAAAATGCGTTTATTCAAGGTTTTTTAGGAGCATTTTAAAATGTCAAATAGAGCGTTAAATTAACATAAACCAGCGATTCCACTGACCAGATCAGTAAAGTCAAAGTCAAATGCGTTTATTCAAGGTTTTTTAGGAGCATTTTAAAATGTCAAATAGAGCGTTAAATTAACATAAACCAGCGATTCCGTTGCCCAGATCAGTAAAGTCAAAGTCAAAATGAGTTTATTCAAGGTTTTTTAGGAACATTTTAAAATGTCAAATAGGACGTTAAATTAACATAAACCAGCGATTCCGTTGCCCAGATCAGTAAAGTCAAAGTCAAAATGCGTTTATTCAAGGTTTTTAGGAGCATTTTAAAATGTCAAATAGGACGTTATATTTACATAACAATCGCCATCTAGCCCCAAACTAAGCAAAGACTATAATAAAGGAACTAGGAACTACTCTAAAAGAACTACAGATAAAATACTAGTACCCATACCTTTTTTTTTAATACATACTTATCATACAATATAACACCCAAACATCTATATTCATCACACAAAACCCACAGCGCAGAAGGCAGAGCTACTACCAACTGAGATGTGAGGCTTGACACAACAAGCTACCGCCTGTTAGAAATCAGTAGGAAGTACCACATACACCAAATAAATATACGTGTAACAGATATGTATGGGAAAATGTATAAATATATATTATATTACAATGTCTAAAATAGTTAAATGAATTTAGAAAACCTAATTAAGCATTATTCTTATATAATAAAATCATTTGTTAAGATTTGTTAACACGTGTCTAATTTATTATTTATTTATTATCGTATTTGGTTTAAATGAAATAGTAAATATGTGTAATATTACTTACATAATTATTAAGAATTTGTCGTATTATTGTTTTGTTATAAAAATAGTTTTAAAACTATAAGAAATTCATTGTTGTATTTGACTTAGTACGGACGGTTGGCGCCATCTTTTTTCTCATCTGGTTTTTATGCCAACGAAGAGCTTAAATACGATCGAAAAGCTGGCGAAGGCCCACTTTTTTATGATCAGCAGCCGTTGTAAATTGTGTTCGCCGTTGGTTCTCCAAGGTATCTATTAAAGCTAAGTATCCTCGGTTATATATTTGCTACTGATGTGTGAATAAAAATAAGTAACGCTAAAGTTCCTCTCCTATGTACCATTGTACTTTTTGTGTGATAGCCGACTGTTTTGTTGAATTATATTTGTATTCGTTTAAAAGTTATACTAGTTTCTTTGTCTCCCATATCCTCATAGCTAGGGTTACCTTTTCGGTCAGGTTAGTTTCTAGGAAACAATTGTTAAAATTAGGTTAGTCCTGATCTTACCTAACTTCTTTTAATTAGTAGAGTCCTTCTAATCTAACACGTGCGTGTTCAAAAGCGTTTCCATTTATCTCGTATATAAGCCCTAGGATACCAGATTACAGGTATTAATATATTTTCATGAGTTAAGCACGTCCAGTATCTAGTTATTCTTTTCCGAGCTCTTCTTCACCGAGCGAGTTGAGGTAGCATCTCGCAAGAAAAATAAACTTGAATCGTGATCGTGACCGGTAATATTGAAACTGAATTTATATACCGCTGGCATCTGCGGTGCAATCGGGTTATTTTATTTGTATTGAATGTTACAAAAATGCGAAGAAATTTTAGTTTTAAAAGATATAACAAAAAATATGTAATCGATTAATAAGATTCGCTTTTGATCACTACTCAGAGCGGTGATCTTATGGGATCACCTACAAAGTGGTAGTCAGAGGCACGTCCAAACAAACGTTTGACACATGTCCACGGTTTGCAAGTAGTAGTATTCAATATGTGACAAGATGCAAGCCCATCTCCGCTTACCGGAATACTTGTGCCACATGCCATTCTCATTTTTGGTTTTATTTTAGCATGGTTACTTATATACAGGTACAATATAATAACCACGTTTTTCAATGTATTTATTCACGCATAATTTAATATAATATTAACAATGAAAATAACTATGTACAAGGGAATGTCGGATTACCTGAGGACGGTTACATATAGGTAACTCATGCAAGATTTTTTAACTTGCGGGCTCCACACGGACCTAGGGTCTCGACCCCAAAAGGCTCAAATAAGTAAGCTCTGTCGAGACCACTACATTTGGTTCAACAAAATGTGATGATACCTAGATTACGAAATAAGCGTATTGCAAATAACTGTCGTGATAGCGGCTGAATATGCCGTGGTGGTCGCGGCTTGATAAGAATCGACCCCTCGAATTGAGCCTATGGATATCGTAAAGTTCGACTAAGGGATCTCACCAGAAAAAGGGCAGCAGCTTCCTTCTGTAGATTAGATAGTTTTTGTAGTGAGCTATTACGCCAGCCATCAAAGCAAGCGCAAGGGTACCTTGCGCTAAAATGAGGCTCCCAACGTGACCATACATTTTGCTTGTCCTAAATAATTCTGTTCTAAGGCCACACCTCCCAGTCGATTTGCTATTTTACTTTCCACACTTTCAGAAGACTAGGGTCGACACTTTGATATTCTCTGCTCCTTTAATAACCATTAAACGTTATTAGTGAAGTGATTCAAAAGGTTACCCTACTAATGGTTACAAATCCACACTTTTGTACGAAAACGTAGGGTAGAAAGGCTTGATAGAGCCAAAGATTATTAAGTAAAGTTCGTAGAACTAGCTACGTCGTAGTGCTGCTACGCCATAACACTGCTACGAGTTTTTAATGAAATTAATAAAGTTTAGTCAGCAAAAAACGGACAGCTATCACTACTGCTTTAAGTTTTTTCTATGTTACACTAACTACATAACGTCTATACTGGATAATTTTCAATTTAGTTATTTATCCACATTTGGTAGATTAGTTATTAGTTTGGTATTTTAGCACCTATTAAACTTTATATAACCTATTTTAGCCTCCAAGTGGCATTGCTCTGTTCCGATTTTGAAGGGTTGGAAGGGGAAGGGAAATTACGGGCACGCGAAGCATAGCACCCTTATGCCTCAAGTTGACAGGCGCAATGCAGTGCCGTGTAAGCTATGTCCTTTATTAATGTGACCTACACAGTGAGGCATTATTATAGGCAAGAGATGCACTAACATCAGGTGGGCTACTTTCTTGTTCCGTTGCTTGTTGTTGCATAAAACAAAGTGATTTAGTGATTTTACCAGACGTAAATAAAAGAGGCTTTGCCGTGGCGGTCACGGCTTAATAACCGACCCCCCAACTCAGCTCAAGGATGTCGTAGAAGCCTACTAAGGGATCTCACCAGAAGAAGGGCCTCAGCTTCCTTCTGTGCATTAGATAAAGGTGTATCTATCAATGCGATCACTAATCCGCCTGCCAAGCGTGGTGATTATCGCAAAGTCCTCCAGCTTTGGAGGAAACTCTGTCAAAGCAGTGGCTTTGACAGGCAGTTTTTTAAAGGATTCAATTAAAAATTAAAAAGTGTATACATTTATTGCAGCAGACTGTACGTACTTAGACGATTCGCTAGCTACGCAACGTACAGGGCAGTGTAACGTACTGTTTCAATACCAGGACTGGGCCGCTGGGTCAGATGTAAATGAGTCAATACTTACTATTGTTTTAGCAAAAATGTGTCAATGTCTTACACAAGTTATTGAAAAAATAGTCGAATTGCAAAGGCTCATAATTGACTACGATAGGATTTGCTCCTCCTTTGTTCCGTCTCGCACCTTCATCGCCATTGGTCGATTTAAATGAGCCTCTAGCCAGATTGATTAATGGCAGCCATAAAATACGAAAGCTGTTAAATATTCATTTAAGATAGGCACAAACTTTATATCAAAGTATCGCAGTATTAATTTCGAAGATGATTAATTTCAATTTCTTAAGTTATATTTTCGACGGCATGAAACATTCATAGTACCTTGTTAAATAACCTACGTAAACTTTACAAAATACAGATAATATTTTAAACTTTATGGTACAAAAGAACATCCAGTTGCTATTGGTTATAAGGGAAGAGTTTTCCCTTCGGCCACTTTTGAAACCAAAGGTTCCAACCACGTTTCTAAAAAAGATTTATATTTCTTTAGAGGAAACCTTATCAAAGATTTCTGTTATATAAACTGGTTTCAATTACAGATTATAGAATCTTCTTTTGAAACTCGTCCAATACGAACTTATACAAACTACTTGATCAGAAATATTTACAAATACTTTATAACAATGATAAAACGTCATCTCACCATCAATAGGTATGTGATAGAACTGATAAATTTAAGAGCTGGTTATTTAATTTTAAATTAGTTGTGTATTGTTATTGCTTGTTGCGGACAGCGGTTGCTTTAACTAATAAATTCGTTTTAAAATGACATCAACGAAAATTGAGTTCATTTCTACAAAAAGAGGTGGTGTGGCAGCTTTGTATAGTGGTCAAAAATATCACAGGAAAACGATATATGTATGTGATAATTCATTATGATACTGTGATAGAAAATAAACATTTTGAATGAGAGAGAATGTGATAATCAAAGAAAACGCCCACGATATTTTCTGTGTAGCAAATATTACAAAAACTGAGTTTCTGAAAAATATGGCTAAAAGACAAAAATAGTACCAAATTTGAGTCTTACAAAAAGCAATATGATACAGAAATTTTTAGAGGTTATTAAATAATCTACCAAGATTAAGAATGTTAATAGTAGTCTGTATAATGAACGCAATAATAAATAAGGTATTGGGTGTTTCCGCAGCCGCTGTTCTCATTAACATTAACAATACACAACTCATTTCAAATTCAATAATCAGCTCTTGAAATCAAACAGTTCTATCACAAGTCTATACTATCAATAATAGCGAGATGACGTTTTGTCAGTGTTATAAATATTTGTAAGTGGCTAGGTAAATATTTCTGATTAAGTAGATTCTATATGTATTGAACGAGTTTCAAAAGAAGATTCTATAATTTGTATTTTAAACCAGTTTAGAAAACAGAAAAATGTTTCTTTAATTGAAACCAGGTTTCCTATAAAGAAATATAATTCTGTTTTATAAACTGAATTCGAACCCTTGGTTTCCAAAGTGGCCGAGAGTTTTAATGATATCGGGAACATTTATTTACTTGTGTTTGTTTAAAAGGTAGATTTCATGATTAAAGCTTGTATTTGATTTTGATTCTAAATTTGTTTTTTTATTCTATGCGGAGGAGCTTGGCGTTCATCTCACCTGATTTTCAAGTTATGATAAGGCTGACGGTAGAAACTCATTTCACCCGGAATCCTCAATAAACTGAGAAACTAACTATCTTACTGCCGGAATACAACAATTTAGAATTGTTGTTATGGCTACAGAATTAGGTGAGATGGTGGTATCTAGCCAGGTGGACTCAATAAAAGTCACAATATTGTTCTCCGCTTGGCAATCGAACCCGGGACCTCTGGATCTGACACCAGTGGGCGAACCACCAGACAATAATGAGGCTGTTAAATTTTTTCGTAGTTTTTACTCTCGAATAGCATTCCACCTGAGACAGTCAGATAAAAAATAAATGCATATACGACCTCATGGTTCAGAGTCAAAAACAAAAACTTCATGTAGTTATAATTTAATAACGTACGAAACACAATATTTCATCTTAGTATATTTTGGGAATTCAACTTTATGAGAATTCAACTTTCTGATCCTAAAGGGTATTATTATTCTGAAGTCTCAATTTCCGCGTGGAAGGGTCAAAGACTGAGGCATTGTTATATATGTCGCCTGTCGTCCGTAATACACAAAGCATGTTATAAAAATAAATTGACCCTTGATTTGGTGGACACCATAAAAATATAAAAACGTGAGATTTTTTTCTAATCACCCAAATTAATATCAACGATCGCACATGAGTGATAGGTTGAATTCTCAATAATGGTAGTTTTTTTCTGTAGGTAATTAACTCAAGAAATCGCTTTTGCTACCACAACACTGGTGTTAGGATCTGTAAAGGTCCACATGGCTAGCTATCACCTTGCCAAAGTCCGCCGCCAAACGGTTTGCTGTGTTTCGTAGGTGCGCGAGAGAACCAGTGTCTTCTAGGAATGCTTGCTCTATAGTAGACCTCACCCTTACTTGAGCCTAAACCTAGATTAACCTAGAAGTTACTCTTCTAGCTACTATAGCCACATTTACCGTAAATATAAATGAGCCACATTTACCGTGAACTCAGTCAGGTCATGGAACTCTGTACGCCATGATATCCGCGCTAGTCTCTTTTTTTATAAATATATATATTTTTCTTTTTATATAATGTATGTGTTTGTAATATGTATATATTACAATATATATTAAGTATGTTTGATGTCATATGTACATTAACAGTATAATTACATGTATTTAATGAAGTTTATCGTATTATTCTTATGTATGGTATGTTATTCAATAATGTTGTACACTTTTCCTTTCTATCTTGTTTCTCTCCCAATCTAAGTTTGCTGGAAGATAACACTTTTTATGGTTAGGCTCGTTTTTGCCAGATTTTTTAAATCTATGTTCGTATGCTTAAAGAATTGTGTCTGCAATAAAGTATAATTTAAAGTAAGGTCAAGAGCTAAACAAATATGTAAAAAAAAGTTTAAAGCATCGGAAAATAAATAAATTGACACACTTTTAAAGGTCATGCATCCTTATAACCATGAATCATTTCAACTTTTAACTTGTTTCTTAAGCATATAGAGGTACATATTTAAGTAGGTATTAACGGAAAGCAATGTGAATTACATTTTTATCTCGATTAATGATAAATCTCTTCACTGATTGCAAGCGAGAACTTCATACGTGACATCTGAATTGAATTCATGCTACGGCCTTCGGTCCATTAGTGCCGCATTATCAACCTCTTTGTTTTGTCCCAATGTACAAAGGCTTCTAGGTACTGTATATAAGATAGCGCGCGTCGATGGCCACGCTATATTGCGATACATTAATGTATTTTTTCTCTGTACAAAATTTTGTGGGATATTTTCTTTTTAGGTAGGAACTAGATCTTTACATATAAAATTGGCGTTTATATGGAAAATGCTTGTCATAAATATTTATGGCAAGCATAAGGTAATAATGGTACTTACTTTAATTTACCATTTTTTAATTTACCATTTACGCCATAGGTAGGTAGTAAATTGATTCCTTTCCTGAAAAACTGTGACAGCGAGAATTAATAAAATCTTTGAAGGCGAATTTTTCCTTCTTCTTATCCTGTTTTTTTTTTAAAGCCAAATGTCTAAAAAATGTTCTGTAGGACCGATTTTGAAAAAGTGGTATATTACCACTTTTTCCGGAATATGGAAACTTTTTCCACTTTTTCCGGTGGACCAGTGCTGGACTTTGCTCCAGACACTTACCAGTACAGAGTACTAGAGTTTCTGAGTACATTTTCGTCGACTTACGCTTGGGGCAAGATTTGGCATTTCCTATTCCATAATCTCGTTAATTGTAAATGGTATAGTTTCTTGTGATGATAAATGGATCCGGTGCGATTACAGGATCGATTTATCAACAAGTAACGATATGATTCGAAATCCCCTCGTTATTGTGACGGGTAAGTTAATATAACGCAGTATTCGACGCGTGGTTGTTGGTGTGTTTCAACTTAATTCATGCGGTAACATTTTTCGAGTTTTTTAATGTCTCCAAACTGTTTCAAGTGAATTTAAATTGTTTTGTCACTCACACCGAACGGCGAAGCCTGTTTAGCGATGGACCTGCATCCACGACCACTTTGTCCACTAGGGTCTCCGGCCGTCCACGAGGATTGTTCTGTAGGTCAAACTTTCCAGAACGTAAACGTCGAAAACAAAATCGTGTTATATTTTACAGTAGTTTTCCCATACAATAATATTTCGAACTGTTTCTGCAGCGTTGGTGCCACGATGAAATTAATCTTCGTAAATAGCGCGATATTTTACGTTTCATATATAGTGAACGATGTCAAAGAAAAATTTGAGGTCGGGAAACCAAATGAATGACTACATTTGATTTATAGATATAAAACATATTAATGAAAACCGACGTTGGTTGGGGGGATACACTATCGAATTAAATACATAGCAACAATAATAATTTATATATAAAATAAACTACCTACGTTAACAATATTAGAGACACTTGCATAAAAACAACTCCTCTGTATTTAACGTGTAAGTATACTTATTAACACAACAAAAAACCTTTTTAGAGGAGACAGGTTTGTACCAGTGAATAAAGGTACAAATAAAGCAAATGCTGTCGTTGAGTGGTGTTGTATTGGTATTTACCAGCACTCAACTATGCTAAAACTATGAATCCCAGAAGAGTATTCATCCACTCTATTGTATTGTCGCTAGTAAATTTTACTGTTTCAACATTTTTCTAGTTACGTATACTTCTCCCGGTAATAATAAAAAAAAGAAAAAATTGCCCATTCCTATATGGAATGAATTGTTGGATATATTATATATTCTTAAGTAGTACTGTATTTTTTTTGACAATGACACTGACAGATTTGAGCAGCAATTCATAATATTTGTCATATTATCTGTGGTTTCATTCGGTATCGTTCACGACGGTTGTCTCTGGATCACCGCACCGGCAGATGTGGATCCGAAAGTAAACAAGAGTAGCTACACATTACGTTTTGCGGTCGTACTTCGTTCAGTGCCGCAATTGCGGATGTAAAGAATAAGAGTAGACCCTCTGGTTGTCCGCGAAAAAAATGGGGATGGTGGAATTAGATTGTTTTGCTGCAAACTCTTCGAAGTGTATCCGTACATTTCAGTACTTACTATTAACAATACAATTTAAACGAATAGTATACTTAGTGCACTCAGGTGAACTAAGTAATCAAAACAGATTTTAATCATTTTACAAGAATCGCCATTTTCTAATAATGGCGGCCATTTAAAAAGTATTGCTACAGGAGAATACCAAAAGGCATATATAGTGGCCATTCTGCAACTAAAATACCATTGTCATAGCGAAGCGACTGGTTTAGTAAAATCGGGGCCGCCACTGTTGTTGTAACAAATTTATTCTCAGATTATTCCTGGTCGCTAAAACAAAAACACTTTAGCATAATTTAAGGAAATCAAAAGAATATTATTTCCAAACGACTTGAGTTCCTCGTTCTAATGAAATTCAATAAGCTCCAGACATATTGAAATCCGTGGATTTAAATTATATTTTGTTGTTATTTGGCTAAAAAGCAATTTATGCGGACAATGGAGTTGTGCTCCATTTATTTAAAACACCACTCTACTGCCGAAGTCCTGCGCCAAACGGTTCTCCGTGTTCCATTGGTGTGAGGGAGAACCAGTGCCTTCTGGGAAAGCTTGCTCTATCGTAGATTTATTTTTTGCAAGAACTAGACAAGCGTAGAGGTCAAAAGCCAGCCCATTTTTTAAAATAAGCATATGATTCATTTATGAAATGCCGAATTGACAGGTGTGACTTAATACTTTAAAAATACTTTGCATAAAGGATTGGACTAAAAAGCCGCGACGAAGTAAGTCTATAAAAACAAATAGGTAAGTAGGTTTGATTCAACTTTTGCTGTCCATATCATATATCCAAATGATTTCGGAGAAATTGTTATATTTTTTTTCATAATTACCAGTCCATTTTACGGACCAGCTTATTCTAAAACTATCGACGCGACGGTTCATCGCCGCCGGAGCCCCGTGGAGCGTGCGCTCAGTCTGCTCGAATCCTTATTCGCCACAGCCCCCCCACTGTGACCTGTTTGCGAGTAAGATGGCTGTCCTGATGAGCGAGTACAAGGATTTATGAGAGTTGGACAAGCAAATCTAGAATAAATGCATAGATTGACAAAATCCGCCTAATACCGCCTCTGTGGTCTGATGGTTCAACCCACCGATTTCAGATCCAGAGGTCCCGGGTTCGATCCCCAGGGTGAGTACAATATTGGGCTTGATTATGTTGGTGGGAGGACTTTGTTTATGTCCTGGCTAGCTACCACCCAATTCTGTCGCCATAACAACAATTCTAAAAAAATGTTGTTTTGGCACGTCGTACAATTAAAAATGTTAACTGTACCTACATTATTTTGTCAAACCACATTAGGTTATATTTTATTGATTACAATGATGATGATTTTATGTTAATGTAATTAATGAGATTGATTGACGTTATTGTATTGGGAAGATATTAATAATGCTTTGTCCTCCATGTACCGTAATATTATAAATTGTGAATTGAATATCCGATAAAAATGTTAGGACCTGGGAACCAAAACTCTTTAACGGACTACAGCAAATCTCTGCCAATTGAGGTCTAATTTGCATGACTATTTTTTTATTTAATTAGGTACCTTTGGGTACCTTGGGCAGATAAATAGTGATTTTGATTCAATTTGGTGATGAGTTTGTTTCTGACTCAACACCAGTGTCTTTGAAAATCGTGACTAGTACAAGTGATGAGGGTGATATGGTGCTTGATATCACATGTACTTGTTAAGTATGATATATCCTTAGTTTTATAAATTTTATTAACAATATAAAAAACGAAACATTGAGTCCGTGGGGAGCCGATTCTTCTAAAATCTTGCGGGACTTTTGATTGAGGCGACACGTGAAACAAGGGCTGTACCTTATTAGGTCAGCGAATTAACTATTCAGAGTGGCAATGCAGCCAGTGTCTGGAACAGTTGAGTTACCTATAGGCTGTTTGTAACGGTCCTTAAGTAATCTGACTGATTCTTTTGTATATAAAAAAGTTTTAATCCCTCCATGACTGTACTTAATGGTAGTTAGAGCATGAAGAGCTTTAGGTGTACCATGCTTCACCCAGATGGAGACCTTAGGTGGAGCACGGACCAGGACCCATAAAATCCAGTTAAAATAAATAATGCATCACAAAAAATGTACAAATTCAATCCAAAACACGCGAAATTTGAATAACTGAACTGAAAGCCCAATAATGTTTGTGTCCATCCAATTTCAATCAACCAACACAGTTCATAGCTCCAGTGACGCTTCACAACATGGCGTCCTATCTCTTCTATTTACAATTTTATTGAGCTGTAAAATTGCGGGGCACTGAAAAAAAACAATAAAGCTAGTCCGCCGTTGAAAGTTTTCTATAGAGCGATGCATGTGTGCGGTTCATAGGAAATCCTGGAGAATACGAGATTATTGTTTAGCGAAGCGATTTTCGAAAGCTTTGTTCTCGAGTAGGTTTCCAATTGCCTTCCTGCGTAGGTCAGATCTACAAAAGACATGACCTACGCGGTTCTGCATTGTGACTGTCAACTTGAGGCATGAAAGTATTTAGCCTCACGTGCCCGTAATTTCACCGGTAACCAAGCCCTTCAAACCGGAACACAACAATGCTGCTTGATGGCCGAGATAGGTATGGTGTAGTACTTCCCCATACGAGCCCTTTTATAATAAAGCTAGTAATACCTGCTCTTAAAGCATTTTGCTTATTGACTCATAGATGGTGTAATCCTACCACTCTGCCCCAATTTTAAGAACCTTGGCTCACTGCTTAAAGACGACGGCAATATTGACCAAGAAGTGAATAATAGAATGAATGCGGGATGGATGAAGTGGCGACAAGCTCGGGAACAAAATGTGACCTACGAATAAAAGGAAAATTTTTAAGGTACATGGACTGGGCTATGAAAGAGTCTTACGTAATTCTGTCACCAGGATTCACAAGGATTCCTGGTGAAGTGCCTTCGACCTTAGCATTACTTGAAAAAATCTGGTGAATGAAGTTCCCCTTCAACCTTTCCCGTAAGAAAAAATGGGTTGAGAAGGGAATGCTACTGGGATGCGAATGCTCAGCTGGCAATGTGAGATACGATCAATATTACAGGACATTCTTTTTTTTTTTATTGAACTACGGGGAAGCGCTTGAGAATTATTATTATGGCGACAGAATTAGGTAAGATGGTGTTAGCTAGCCAGGCGGACATCAACAATGTCCTACCACCAACGAAACCAAGCACAATATATTGTACTCCCCATGGGGATCGAACCCCCATCGGACCTCTGGATCTGAAATCGGTGGGTTGAACTACTAGACCACAGAGGCGACATTCATTTTACACAGCGCCATCTAGCCCCAAACTAAGCGTAGCTTGTAATATGAGAACTAGATTACGGATAGAATAGGTACTTAAATACTTTTTGTAAATACATACGTACTACGAGTATATGATACAACACCCAAACACAGAACAAACATGATTCATCACACAAATGTTTGTCCTAGGTGGGAGTCGAACCCACAGCCTACAGCGCAGGAAGCAGAGCTACTACCAACTGAGCTATGAGGCTTGATAGAAGTTGTAGAAAAGACGTGCAGTTCTAGGTTAGCATGGTATATTTGCCATGGCGGTCGCGGCTTGATAAGCGACCCCTCCAACTCCGCCCATGGATGTTGTAAAAGCCGACTAAGGGATCTCACCCGAAGAAGGGCAACAACTTCCTTCTGTGTATTATCTACACCTTTACTGCTATCACCAATCAGCATGATCACCACATGGCAAAACTCTCCAGCTTTAGAGGAGGCTCTGTCCAACAATGGACACTAATGATAGATGAGATGGTATGGGCATTTTTAGGAGAGATGACAGCTATTTGACTTATGGGCTATGAATATGAAAAGGAATTCGGAAGGCCTAAGAAGGTATGGATAGTTGTAAAACAGGACATGGGTATTAATGGCGTGGATGCTGACGGCTGATGGAAGTGAGTCGAAGAGGATGATAATATTCTTGAGTGTCCAGTCAAGAACATTATCATCAACAAGACTTATAGCTCAGTTGGTAGTAACTCTGCCTTCTGCGCTGTAGGTATTGTAGGTTCGATTCCCACGCAGGACAAACATTTGTGTGATGAATATAGGTGTTTGTTCTGTGTTTGGGTGTTGTATCATATAGTAAGTATGTATTTACAAAAAAAAAGTATTTAAGTATTGTATCCGTAATCTAGTTCCCATATTATTATTATTATTTATTATTAGTCAGTGTCCAGTTAATGTCTATGCATTAGCTATATGCTAATGAATCGTATTGAAAGATAGGTTGTAGGTTGCAGTGAGAACATAAATACCTACTTCTTTCAGTAGGAAAAGACCTCTATCCCCCGATTTCATCTCAATTCATGTGTTATTCTATAGATATTGCTGAAAAACGATCTACCAATATATGTAGAAATGCGTGAGCTAACATGAGACACCCGACAGAAGGGAAGCTTTTTTTTTCTTCGTAAAATAAAAATGCGGTCTCTATAGTGTCTAACAAATAAATAGACTTTGTTTCCTCCCGTGATGTTAGTAGAGTCCTCATCCAGTAACGTATGTAAGAAACTTTGCCTCAAATTACACTACTGGCTAGATAATTTGTATAATTTTACTAACGAATGTTTTATTTGCCTCTGGATTAAACAAAACAAATCATTAAAATCGAATTAGTCGAAAGTTCACTTACAACCTTCAAATGGTAGACCGATAATTTGAAGTTAGTATTACATTGTTCTTGTGTTTTCTATGATTAGACACTATTATTATAATCTATATAAATATTATGCCCAAGTATCTACATATACTTTCTTATAATAATGAGTAAGTAATTATACAATTAAACTAACTATGTACAAGGGACGTCGGATTTACCTAAGGACACTACAAACAATCTATATATCAACATATATATCTCTATATCAACTGTTCCAGACCAGTACAAGATAAAAGCGTACCTAAGATATTATAATCATAATTGATCTTCGCTAACAATACAAAAAAAAACAAAATTATATACCAAAATACGTACCAAATCATCTGCACACGACTCTAGTTCAACACTCACTAAGTATTTCCAAAGCACGGGACTACCCTCACTTTCCAATTCAAACAAAGGATCAGTTCAAAATTTTGAAATCAGAACAACGGTTTCTTTTTAATTTTCGCGGCTGGATCCGGCCAGTACGTCGCGAGGCGTCCAACCGATGATGGATCCCGGCGCTCACTACCGCCGCCCTGCCCGGACGCATTCGGACGGAGGCATTCATGAACCATGCCTCATCTGTTGCTTTGCTTTGACGCCTAGATTAAAACTACAGCGTCTTGATGATATTGCCTCGGGGAGATAGGTTGGAAAGAGCTGTACCGTTGGAAGGTGATTAATATGTAGTTTTCATAAAGTCTGTCACAAAAGAAATGCTCTAAATAAGGGTGTTACAAGAGTGATCCTGCTAAAAGACCCAAAACTTGTTTTTGTACAAAATTGCGTTTGCACGAAAAATTAATAGTAGGTAAGTACCTGTCTGAGTAAATTATGATTTATATTTTGACAGCTAGGTAGTATAGATACAGTAGGTGGCTTGCCCATTTCTAGTACAAGGTTCCGGGGCATCGCTTAACGAAACATGATGCCTTACATAGATGACATCAAATTGAGACCAGCTTGTAAATTAGATTTAGGTACCTACTTCATCATCACCTAAAATTGACATCTAAAAATCTTTACTAATTGTAGAAAAAATGTTCCTAACAATCAATTAAGATTTTTAGATGTAGTGTTTTCCAAAATGGCTGAAATTTTACCTAAGTAAGTACAAGCTGTTTTAATACCTACAAGTGGCTATTAAGATTATTTATATTGAACATATATATAACATATATATACATATATAATATGTACAAATAAACTAACTATGTACACAATGGAAGCAGACCTAAGGACCGTTACGAACGGCCTATAGGTAACTCAACTGTTCCAGACCAGTATAAGACGGACGAGTGCCCAAGTATATACAGGTTGATTCATTTATATATATTGACCAAATACATTATTATGTTCATAATATTGACCAAAATTGTGGAAAAATAAAAATATCTCCTAAACTATCGAAAATGGTAGAACATACATGGGGGTCCAATCGATGCATGTCGAAACCCCCAACCCCCCACATCGTTTGATCTAGGTAAAATGAATCACTCTGTATACATAGGTTCATGAATAAAGAGCAAAGGCTAAGCTAGATATGAGCCTCATCCAAAACGGGAGATATTTTTCCCGTAGGGTGTCTGATGACTGTCGACATATCCCGGGACTTCCTTTGAGGCTGGGTCCCGGTTTTATTTAGGACATTATACGGCTCTAACCATCTGATTATCGCAGAAAAAAGATGATACCGTGGCGCCCTAAGCTAATACTTTTCTTAGTTTTATACTTTTCCTCATGCGGGTCAAATACAAAGAGATATTCTAGTTTACTTCTTACATACGCAAAGTAAAGTGATGTTTGTCTTATGATAAGTCCTAATGATTTCATGGCTCTGGCTCTGGTACATATGTATTGGATATGCGAATATTTTTTTTATCTTGTAAGAACTAGGTCTTTAATTTCTGAGATCCTGATTTCGCTTGAGTGAGGGACTTACATTAGGTAGATTATCAGACATTTGGTAGATTATGTTACATACATATATATATATTGTTGTTTAGTCCCAATCGTACGTATCGTAAATATTGCGCAGGTGTTTCGTAGTATCGAGTGCGAAGTGCGGCGGTCTTCGCTATGATTAATGATCGCCGAAAGAATATCTGACCGCGGTCCAATGAATCACCCTCATTTACATAAATATGCCTTGTTCGGTTCCGATACGCAGAAAACAAAACGGTCAAGCGCGATTCAGTATTATGAAGAGAGCTCCGTACAACAGGTTTAAATTTTTGTTTGTTATAATGATAGGATGAGATAAATATATATAGATAATTTATTTTCAAAATTACAGGTTTTTCTTACTTTGTAACCAAATGAAAACTACAAATGTGTTTGTATTTATTATTTTTAATTGGTATTACAGTTTTATAACAAAAACCACAATATCCGTGCTAGTTTTCACTGTATTACGGCAGAGTAGGATATAATTAATTATGAATGAATAACTTTCTAGTTTTTAATGGAGGAGACCTATGTTAGCGGTCACAGTATATACAGATGCGGCTCTAGATAGCTAGTTTTCTTCAAATTAGCCTGCGGAGCGGATGTGATAAAAGCTAAATAAGCTACCTATATGACCTTTTGGTGTTTTAACTGATTACAGTTGTTTTTTTATATTTACATCGGATGTACAGAACCATGAAAAAAAAATGAGAAATACCACTTTTCCACCCCAAAATTACCCTAAAGTTGCATGCGATCAGTGGGAACTTGGTCTCACGCTGTCAAACAATCACTATTATGTCCAAATTCATTGTATTGACCTCTGTTATTCCCTATTGGTCGCAATAAACAATTAACAAAAGTGAGCTTAACCCTCAAAGAGTTTTCGTCTTGGAAAGAAACAGGTAGAAAAGGTGTTCAATTTGTGAAAGGAAGACAGAAACATTACTATTTAGCAAAAAAATCATTTACTATATATTACCTAATATTAATAATAATTATACTATTAGGCAATTATAAATTACCTCCTTATGATTTTTTTGCAACACGATTATACATAAATAGATAAATATAATCCAGATAAATATATAGAATTCTGAAGCTGATTACTGAAAGTCCATAGTCTCCAGCACTGGGAAGGCTCATTTGTTTGCATGTTAGATTAGCATAATATACTGTGAATGTTTTTGGTATTTAATGCTTTTAATATTTTTTTATTAAAATTTCAATTTCAATGTGTTTTTTTTTTAGTTTTTATTTAAAAAATGTGTTTCCTCATATAACAAGCCTCACAGCTCAGTTGGTAGTAGCTCTGCCTTCTGCGCTGTAGGTTGTGGGTTCGATTCCCACCCAGGACAAACATTTATGTGATGAATATAGGTTTGTTCTGTGTTTGGGTGTTGTATTGTATGTTAAGTATGTATTTACAAAAAAAAAAACGTATTTATGTATTCTATCCGTAATATAGTTCCCATATTACAAGTTATGCTTAGTTTGGGACTAGATGGCGTTGTGTGAAATAAGTGTTCTGTAATTATTTATTTTTTATATATACGTAAGTTAATGTCGGAAATGTATATGTTTTCATCAACATATTTTGAGTGCTTTTTTATTTTATTTTCGTGTATAAAGATAATTTATCCCTGTCTATGTGAAATATCATATTTGATATTAAACTCCCGTACTAGCTTCTCTATTCCCGTACTAAATCTTTTAATGGAGCGTTAAAGGCGCTGTCTACTGTCTACTGGTTGTTTGTTCATTTTTTACCACCCCCAGCTTAATACGAGCTTTCATTCTATTTAAAACACGGTAAATTCATTTTCAGAGCAAAGAAAGAACGTTATGAAACCCGTTCCCAAAGCCATCTTGATTAAATTCCTACCTCATCTCAGACTGAAATTGACCAGTCTTATTACTTTGCCTATCGAGAAGCTGTCAAAAACTTTACCAGGAAAATAGCTCAGGGGGATTTTGAATCGAAATTATGGACCGGGGAGGGTTGGAACAACAATAAGTTTGTTATAATCGATTTGGCCAAAGTAAGCCAACTAGCTAGGTAATTTACCTGATCTTATCCAATTGACCTTCAAACCTCCTTCTCACTGTTTCAATTTATTTATCACTACAATCACCACTAGACAATGCTTCAAGTGAGAAGCTGCGATGAGAAACCGCTACCTTTGGGGTTTAGGCGAGCCATGATATGCTACAAGGTGCTACGATATTCTCCAAGGTGCTACGATGTGCTACAAGGAGCTACGATATGCTACTAGGTGCTACGATGTGCTACAAGGAGCTACGATGTGCTACAAGGAGTTACGATATGCTACTAGTTGCTACGATGTGCTACAAGAAGCTACGATGTGCTAAAAGGAGCTACGATATGCTACTAGGTGCTACGATGTGCTACAAGAAGCTACGATGTGCTACAAGGAGCTACGATATGCTACTAGGTGCTACGATGTGCTACAAGGAGCTACGATGTGCTAGAAGGAGCAACGATATGCTACAAGGAGCTACGATGTGCTACAAGGAGTTACGATATGCTACTAGGTGCTACGATGTGCTACAAGGAGCTACGATATGCTACAAGGTGCTACGATGTGCTACAAGGAGTTACGATATGCTACTAGTTGCTACGATGTGCTACAAGAAGCTACGATGTGCTAAAAGGAGCTACGATATGCTACTAGGTGCTACGATGTGCTACAAGAAGCTACGATGTGCTACAAGGAGCTACGATATGCTACTAGGTGCTACGATGTGCTACAAGGAGCTACGATGTGCTAGAAGGAGCAACGATATGCTACAAGGAGCTACGATGTGCTACAAGGAGTTACGATATGCTACTAGGTGCTACGATGTGCTACAAGGAGCTACGATATGCTACAAGGTGCTACGAGAGCTACAAAACTGCCGTGAAACTTTTTCCGTTTACACCCATATTTCCCAAAAACTACCCCAGTGCCAAAAAATCCTCGTAACGCTTGATGAGTATTATTATAATCTCTGTATTTTCAAAATTTTGAATTGATCGGATCAGCCATTCAAAAGATATGTGTGAAAAATTGTATTTTATTTCACTGCAATATCTCAAAAACATCCCCACTTATTAAAAATCCCCCGCGACAGTCAATTTCTATTTACGTCATGTCTATTGAGTTTAAATTACATGAAAATCAGATAATTCGCTCGAGAGTTATGCCGTCACAAACATTTCCACATACATACAAACATAAATACATACATACAGTGCCGGATTGCCCAACTAAACTCTGAGATCTCGTTCACTTCGCTCACTCGATCAATAACAGAGTGATATTCCTGATTATAAAATGAATTCTTGATTGGTGATATTGGTACCTAAACTAGGAAAACCCGGCGTGCCCTCCGCCGGGCAGAAGAGATGTATAGCAGGGTTGCTAGCGATTTAATGAAGGGAAACATGTTACTGAGTATTATTATTAATTGTACTCAATCATCCGAAAATCTGTGCACAGTACACAGATTTTCGGATGATTTTCGTCGGTTATTGTTATTTTCCTAATCCACAGTCAACGTTTATCTAAAGCTGAATTAGGTTCTTTGATTTCAAGAACGTTTCAAAAGCACTTCAAGGATGAGTTTATTTATGGTTGACTTAGTGACATCCTCACGAAGAACCTACCTATACCTAGTACTACGTCAAAGGTACACTGGACCACCTGCGGGCTTATGTCATACCACGAGTTAATTTAATAAAATAAATATTACAGTACATTAATTTCACACAGCGCCCAAAACTAAGCAAAGTATGTGCCTAGTATGGGAACTAGATTACAGATAGATGAATATTCTAACCATATTTTTTTTGTAAATACATACTTATTCAAACCGGAAAACGGAACAAACATCTATATTCATCACACATATGCTAGTTTCGGGGAATCAAACCCACAACCTCCATTACAGAAGGCAGAGCTACTACCTACTGAGCTGTGAGGTTTTCTTTTTTTTATACAGCTAAGAGACGGAACAAGCAAGTAGCCCATCTTGCCCATAACAATGCCTTACTGCATAGGTCATATCCACAAAGAATAGCCTATTACCCGGCACTGCATTGTGCCCGTCACCTTGAGGCATGAAAGCGTTAAGCCACGTGTGCCCATAATTTCACCAGCAACCATACCCTTCAAACCAGAACACAGCAATGCTGCTTGACGGCTGAAATCGGTAAGGTACTTCCCCGGACGAACCCAAACAACACGAACAAGGGGCTGTACTACCCTTGATATTTAGCAGCCAATATTTCTGTCGCGTGTTTTATCTTACAGTTAGCGTAAGATAAAACACGCGACAGAAATATTTCACGACTGTCTTAAGCCTGTAAGATGTATAAATAGGTACCTACGTATATAAAAAGAAACTATAAAATTACTTGCCGACGTTTCAAAGGATATATAGAGCTTCGTGGATTGCAAATAACGCAAGCAATCACAAGTGCATTTCTGCGAACATGTGCCTAGGGGTACTTACGAGCTGGGAGCTTAAAGCCGGGTTCACAATTGCAAACAACCTGGATAGTTATAAATGGAAGCCTGTGTGAAGCACTTACCTACTTAGGTATATTTATATGTTTCCTCTTACTGGGTAAGAAGCGGCGGATTTTGTATGGAATGGAAATTGCCTGCAAAGCAACAATGAACACTATAAAACAGAATTTTGTATTTATTATTTTGAATTAGGTGAGTATTAATATATGTTCCTAGGTATTAATGTAGTCGTTGAGTAGTTTAGGTAGGTATAATGGTACCTTTCTAATCTACCCAACAACTTGTCGGCTTGTAATCACTGCTGGGAAACTCAGTAGGTACTTAACTAATGACTTACTGAGTCTCCTAGAAGTGATGTCAAGCCGGCAGCATGCGAAAGGTCCGTTAAAGAGTCCACTCTCTTTATCAGAACCAGGAGTTTAAGTAAAATTATAACAAACGTCGACCCTGAGTTCATATAATCCAAGGTGTATCATAAGTAGGTATGTATTTGAAAAAAAAAGTATACAACTATTATATCCGTAATCTAGCTCCCATATTACAAGCTTTGCTGAGATTGGATGTTGTGATTAGATAGCGCTGTGTGAAATTAATGGCCTGTTATATTTATTTATTTATTCATACCATCATCGTCACCTTCTGATACACCGGTATTTGTTCTGAACTATCCTCTGTCTGTAGCTAGTAAAAAGGTACTCCCCGCGTGCTCGGAAAATAATATGGGCCTCTCCCCATCCTACCTTGGATGTCGTAGATGGTGACTAAGGGTATAAAGGTTCCAGCCACAATCTATACGCCACAGCATCTACCACCTAGCTGGTAACTTATCTATATATAGTTATCAAGTTTTTTTTTTGAGTCATTGGTATAATTATAATTACCTATTATCGTAGTAATTACCTGGTATTAAAGAAACATGTTAGTAGAGAATCCCCCTCTACAATATCTTCTAGCATTCGTTTATTCCTTTTGTAGACATGTTACAGCCCGTACTTTGCAGATGTTCCATGGTGCCGACCACATTGATTCGCCTCGGCCTTTAGCATAACCATATCGTGAGCCTTAACAAGCCTTTTTAACAAGCCACACAGCTCAGTTGGAAGTAGCTTTGCGTACTGAGCTGTAGGTTGTGGGTTATATTCCCACCCTGGACAAATATTTGTGTGATGAATATTAATGTTTATTCTTTATTCTTTATTGTACACACAAACTCATATTTTAACAAATTAAACAGCAAAAACTATGTTAATAAGCGAGCTTAACCCTTGACCATATATGTCACAATAAAATGTTTGTTGTGTGTTACGGTGTTGTATCGTATGTTAAGTACTTATTAACAAATTAAAAACCGTAATATGGTTTCCTTAAAAGCTTCGCTTAGTTTTGAACTAGATGGTAGGGTAGCTGTAATATTATTTTTTATTATACATACCTATTGCATCTATTGTATCTCCTAAGTTTCACCATATAGCCTGGTCCTCAGCTTTTCCAATCCAGCTTGTTCCAGCGCAAGGCATCGCTAACGTCGCGAACGGACCAGTAGGTCTGCTACGAAAAACGAAACATGACAGATACGTTGACAGATTGCACGTTTGTAAAAAAAAAGTGACAGAAGTTCTTTCGGATACGACGACGTTCGATTTTCATAGTAGGGACCATTCTTGTAAGGAATTTTTGTTTGGTAAGGAAACATTCTTGGAGTTTTCAAATCCAAGTAACGGGAAAGTACTTACAAGGTACGGTGTTTGTTCCTTTTGGACAAGCTTTTTTTTGTAAGTGTTGACGGGGAGGCCTTCATTTCACCTGATTTTCAAGTTGTGATAAGGCCGAAGGTGGAAGCTCACTCCACCCGGAATCCTCAAACTGAGGAACTGGCTACCTTGCCTTTAAATGCCGGAACACAACAATTTAAGAATTGTTGCTATGGCGACAGAATTCGGTAAGATGGTGGAAGCTAGACAAGTGGACTTAAACAAAGTCCACCAACCAAACCAAGCACAATATTTTACGAACCACTAGACCACAGAGGCGGTTACTTGCTTATCAAGAGAGCTAGTGGTCAAACGCTTGGCTACCTTCAATAAAAATAACGTGCAAACCTTGTAAAACACTTCGCCTTACCGTACCTACCTACCTACCTAGGTAGGTGAAGGAAATTTATATTTCACATAGGTATGTGAAATATAAATTTCCTTCATGATATCGGGAAAATGTTGCACGTTTCCACGCGCCTTTAGAACTCAATATGCAAAGAGATTAAACAACCGCCGTAACTGTGAACTCGTGCGGTTGACGCAATTTGTTTTCTATTTCTCCTGAATACGCATCATGAATAACATTTCGAAAGTAGCTTCCATCTTAACCCACTTTTACATACAATGTGGTTAATTTGAAGGGGGCAAGAAGGGGAGCTACCTGGTTGAACCCGATGTCAAAGCAAACAGGCCAGCCAGTTCGAGATTAAAAACTTACGTGAACGATCGGAGAGTGCCATTTTCAGAAAAAAAATATTTATTTTTTCCTGATGACTGACTTCCGGTCGACAGTAGTAGAGACTATAGAGAGAATAAACCGTCTATTACTAACCGACCAACTAGGCTGTCCACCTAGTCGGTCGGTTGGTAATTTCTTTTTCTTAACCGACCACCTGATATGTTGGTTAGTATTTCGTGGCTAAGTTGCGGATTGCACAGTAGCAATTGATTTCCTGGTCACGTTGAGTCCAAGCAAAAACGCCAAAGTGTTTGATTCGGGCCCGCGAAATTGGTAAAAGAGCATAAATAGTTTGAATATTTGTACAATTTTATGTACAACTAGCTGTACCAGTGCAGTTTCACTTGCAAATAACATGGATCTAAGATTTTTTAGGATCACTTTGAAACGTCAAATCTACCGCATGTTCGGAATCGCGACCACCCCCACAAGGAGAAAGGCAAGAACCTCGGGCTAGTTTTTTTCTGTTCTGTAATAATACTTTTTGAGAAATGATGATGACGTTACAAATTTCCTAAAACTATACCAGAATATCAGTTATCATATATCTTCTATTAAAATTAGTACGTATACGCGCAATGGCAACGTCCTACATGTTCACATGCAAGAAATCAAAAGTATATGATTCCAAAAAAGTAACTATTATGGCGCCTATGGCCAATAAAATAGCTGGACTTGTGCAGTGTCACTTGCACATAAAATAAAACGCCAAGATATAAGCTTTGATCTATCCTGCTTGCCCTTCAGAAAGACGTACCTACGTAGTTTGATTTTACACCACTGACATAGTTAATTTCTAACGCAAGCTTTGGTCAGCATATTTTATCTTAGAGTATAAGGTTTCCAGTTAATATGGGTCCCTCTAATAACCGCTCCTAGATGTCATTACATTTTACCAAAGGATTTCATCAGGAAATGGGCAGCAGCTTTCATCTTAGTACCTACCTGCCTAACACCGACAATGTGATCACCGATTTACCTGTCAAGGATAGCGGCAATGATTCCCCCATTAAACAAATAAATAGACTCACTATTTGCCCTTCGAGGATTCACCTCCGATCACTACTCAGCAATTGCAATTGCAAAACACTGCAATTACCGAATCGCTTGTCAAGCGCGGCCCATGTCATGCGGTTGTACTTTTTTGGGCTATGATTATGACACAAAAACCTAAAAACGACACCAGTACAAACATTGCTCATACTATCTCTAGTTTACGTATCGTAGTGGCAATGACTGTCGTTCAGAGCAAGGCCATTGAATAGTCTAGTAAAAAAAAAAAATTACATGCCTTCGCCCACAGTATCAGTAGCACCACCTACTTATAAGGCAAACGCGATGCAGAAGCAATTAAATGATAAGTACTTTTCTTAATCAGTATTCGAGGTTTAATTTTAGGCTTAATACAGTGCAATATAAAAAATAACCAATTACAACACTCTTACTCAGGCACCATTTATGGACGGTTATTTTCCAGTGATGGACCCCCAATAATGGACATTGTCCCCAATCATGGACCGCTAGTTATGGACATATAAATAATCAATAAAGTAATTTTTTTAAAGAAATGCTTATCTTTAACAGACCGGCCAATTATTATTAAGTAGGTAATTGAAAATAATTATCAAAATCAACCTTATTATATCAAGATAATAAATAGCTATAAAAAATCAACGTTTTTCTTACAGTTTATATAGAAATTAAAAATAAACATTCATATTCGACAGAGATCAATGTTTCCTTGAGTTTAGATGTATTAATAAACATCAGTCTAGAAATAACATAACAAATTAAAAATCTTTCCTTACTATAACTAGAAAAAAAAGTCTCATAAATCACCTTTTTTCAGTCATTCATATTCAACAGAGATCTATGTTTTTCTTGTGTATAACACAACTATTTATAAACATCAGACTAAAAAATACAAATAATGACACATTTTTTTAGTAATCTACCTTCTTAGGTGGTTAAATTAACTCTCAATAAGTAACAATATCTTTGCACTTATAATTATAAACAAAATATTTACCAATACGTACTTAGTTAAAATATCACTAGAAAAAACAGTCTCAAAATCACTTTCTTCAGTCATTCATATTTAACAGAGATCTTCTTTCCTTGTGTATAACACAACTATTTATAAACATCAGGGTAAAAATACAAATAATGTAACAAACTTTTATAAAACTACCTTCTTAGGTAGTTAATTGAACTCACAAAAAGTAACAATATCTTTGCACTTATAATTATAAACAAAATATTTACCAATATGTACCTAGTTAAAATATGGCAATAAGTACTAAACTTTACAGATAAATGGCAAATATTTTTGCATTTCAGGTACTTTAAAAAATCCCCTCTTGTTAATAACCTGAGGCTGCTGAATTTTTTCAATTATTGCTTCCTTAATATACCAAATTGGATCTGGAGTATCAGGCCACCTAAATGTATTTCGAAATTACCATTGTACTTATTTTGTATATATTATAATCAATATTTTTAATCAACCCCGGAAAGTATTCTCCTTCGTATTTAATTATAACATATGTATTTTTCCTTATTAACTGCAGGGATATATTTTCATCTGAATCTGTTGATTCAGTTCTACGTTTTGGTTGGTTTATCTGGTCCTCTTCAGACAACTCTAAATCTTGGTCACTTTCTTGATATGGTATATGTATATCATGTTCTTCTTCTGATGAAATAGATGATTCAATTCTCTTCCTTTTCTTAGTTACGGTTTTTGCGATGTTTTTTTTTATTTAAAACTTTCTTTTCTTCAGCCATCTTCTTTTTCATTAGTTGTTTTTCTTGTCTCTCTTTCATTCTTTTATATTTCTCTTCTTCCTTCTGTTTTTTTTTCGTTTTCCTTCTTCGTCATATATGCTCTCCATGTTTCACCAGTAATTGCTGAAGGAATCCGTTCTTTAGTACGCCTTTTTTTCGTCTCGTTTCGTTTTTTTTATTTTATTATGTAATGTGATCCTTGGGACAGCATATTTTGTAGCAGCAACAGATATTTTCTCCCCCCTTCTGACTTCTTCGATAGCCTTAGCCACTTGTTCTTTTGTATATTTTTTTTTCGGTGCCATGTCTAGGACGAAATAAAATGTTTGTATTAGGAATATGCTGAACCTATTATGGACACCTAGTCATGGACAGAATGTACATGACTGGAAAGACTAATAATTGATTGCCGATTTATAGAGAAACATGTAGATATATTAAAACAGAAGTGTAATACGTAAAAAAAAACAAAAAACAAGAAATTCTTTTTATGGACATTCTGTCCATGATTGGTAAACGTGCTCGAATAAATATCCAGTTATAGACACCGGTAATTTTTAAGGTTATAATTCCAATGACAATTAGGTTATATCAAAAAAATAAGTCATTACTATTGGTAAATCAGTAAATAACATAAAATTTAACAATAACGACACACAACCCACAAAATAACTCCCTCAGGGTGACAACGACAACTTCCTAAAATGACAACTTCCGAAAACGACAACTTCCGAAGACGACAACTTTTTAGAATGTCAACTTTCAAAAACGACAACTTCCGAAAACGACAACTTTTTTAGAATGTCAACTTTCAAAAACGACAACTTCCGAAAACGACAACTTTTTTAGAATGTCAACTTTCAAAAAAGACAACATCTTAAATAGAAGTTGTCGTTCTCACCCTGAGGGATCGTCTAAATGCAAAAGTACCACATAAGCCAAACATTTTTTTTATTTTCAAAAAATTGAAGAAGGAATCTAAACATTACGACTTAAAAATTCAAAGGAGTTATTTTAAAAAGTTCCAAAAGAACCGAAGAAATACTGACATTGTTTTTGATATAAAGTACAAAATTTTATTGCAGCAACTAGAAAATACCGATCTTAATAGCATACAATTTTTGAAGAAAATTATATATTTGAAGTTAAAAACAACAACGAAAAGTCAAGAACGACGACGACGTCGTCGATAACCATCAAGCCCGTTAAATGGATACAGAAGTTCAAAGTTTTGTTTTATTTGCAGTATTTTTGATTTGTTACTTTATAGAATAGATAATAAAGCCAAGTTTTAGTTGTTTTAAGTTGTTTTACTTCATTAAAAGATGAGTAACAGAGCAAAGTTTATAACGTATAAATTAGAAATTTTTGACATTTCACAACCGAAATTAGTCAGCCCCTTAGTATTTTCGGAAGGTATCATTTTTGGAAGTTGTCATTTTAGGAAGATGTCATTTTCGGAATTTGTCATTTTCGGAATTTGTCATTTTAGGAAATTAACGAGTTTAGAATAGACGTTCTCTGAAATTGTCGTTTTCGGAAGTTGTCATTTTAGGAAGTTGTCGTTGTCACCCTGAGGGAAATAACTCACTAAGTCTACTCACTTGCATGGCGATTCTTATAATAAATTACGATTTCCGACACCAACTGTCCCCGCGTAACTAACAATCGTGATGGTCCAAAACAAAATGGCTGTCAGATGTCAAACAAAGTGTGATTGACAACTAGAATATTGGCACTACTGATTAGTGTAATCATTTTGAAAAAAAAACTTGACGTTTGCTTAATTTTGGTGGTAATTTAAAAAACTGTCCATGATGGGTCTGTGTCCATGATAGGTGACTTTACCTTACACCACAATACACAGCAACTCTGAATTTTTAATGTTCGATATTACCTACCTTTTACGATTTTGCATACCATTTACAACTACAAATAATAAATTCTAAATGAACATCTCCTAAGAGTATTTAACTCATCACTCTTTCGGTCTTTTGGTCATCAACCTTTCGCTTATACTTAGAAGTTAAAAGTGTACATTACCGAAAACGTCTCTTTGACCACGCTAATCTCCGAAAGTACTGAACGGATTTCAATGAGGTTTGCAATGGTAGATTGTGTGATATTTGGGTTAACCACATTTATTTAATTTATCAAAATCCAATCATAAATAAAAAAGATATACATGCATTAAAACAAAATTTTATAAAAGACGATACAACATTTAATTGTTTTTTTTTTTCAATAAAATCGATCGTCAGATCCTGCTCTGAACCATACACAACACATCATCGAAAACCACATCCAAATCGGATAAGCTGTTACGGAAATACGCGTGCACAAACAGACAAAAATTCAAAAAAAAAAAATTATATGCTCAGCTGCGTGTTTTAAGTAGGTAGCATCATTTTTTTTTTAATATTAAATGTACAGTACAGACACAGCTTTTCTACGAATTTATTATAAGTATAGATAGATTGTCCTTCATTACTTCGATGTTATGTAAGGGGCAGGAACTGACTGTGGTGTTTCTTTTAGTACAATAAAATGTACACGGGGTCTTAGGAAGTTACACCTAGAATGTACCCGGTAATGTACCTACGGATATAGTGAAATTTTAATAGTTTGATGAATCAACCGTTTATTTCACAGTAACTTATTGTACTACCTAGTTGTTGGTATTGGTAATATTAGGGATAATATTTTGCCAACAACGTATTGGTATGTAGGTACGCTGAATCTTACGAACTTCAAAAAACGGTGGAGGTTCTCATTTCGTCAAAATCATTGTTTTATTATGTATGTTCCCCGATTACTCGATGACGTCTGGACCGATTCGGGAAATTATTTTTTGTTTGAAAGGGTATATACTTCATAGGTGGTCCCATCATCATCAGGGACGCTACCGCCGACGGCGAAGCCGATCTCCATTGGCTTAAAATTAGCTTCATGAGAACTAGAAACGATTTTTACTACCGGGTATGTGTCATATCCAAAATGGCGTTTCCCATCTTAAAAGTGTACACATGTTATGAAACCTATCCGTTCAGTACATTTGACGGTAAAAATCGTTTCTAGTTCTCATGAAGCTAATTTTAAGCCAATGGAGATCGGCTTCGCCGTCGGCGGTAGGGTCCCTGGTCAGGATCAGATGATGGGATACAGGAGAAATGAGGGAACTCTTCAAATATTATAGGCACGCTTGTTAGTGATTTGGGTATTTTTAGGGTGATTACCTCAAAAGTAAGAAAAAAACAGACCCCTTATAGGATCCGCGTCTGTCTGTCTGTCTGTCCTCAAAATAATTGGAAAAAATTCGTCATCCAGGTAAACGAAATCGTATCATATTTTTCATTGAAGTCGGTTTTCTTTTTAGTTTTTAAAACGTAATTATAATTTCATGATTCGCCTCGGACATGTTTTTAGTAATTTACTAGTGAGATGACTGGTTTATAAAAAGAAAAACAAATAATATCTCACAAAATCACTATAAAACCTTATCAGGCGTCTCTCAGGAGGCATCTGACCCAGTTTACTGCACTAGATTGCATAGTAATAGGTTATCTACGCTTGTTATCGGTCACCCGCAACGGGATTTCGCGGACCGAACTATATTTCCCGCGTGGCGTTTGCAGGATATACCAACAGCAACAGCACTCTGATATATATATATATATGGGAGGACAGGACACTAATTTCACACAGCGCCATCCACATATCCATTACGGATAGAATACAAACGTAGTTTGTCACCACTCATTTAGAATTAGCTTATCACATTCAAATACAATTTTGGTTGGCATCACTTTCATTGAAATAAGTGCAAAATTAATTTAACACAAACACTACTCTTTTGCATTTATTTTGTTTTTATAAAAAGTAAAGTGATGCAAGCCTAGATCCCTGTCGAACTATACCTGCAAATTGACAATTTAACTAGACATTTTTTTTATGAACGACAAACTGCTTTTGTACTGGAGAGCGATGATCACCGATACTCCAGTCCCTCGTTGAGAATCGAACCCTGCAAATAAGCCCACGGACGTCGCAAAAGGCAACCGAAGAATCTCACCAGTAAGGCAGGAGCTTGCTTCTGTGTAATACCCCCAACACCATACTGCGATCACTAATCTGTCTGCCAAACGTGGTGATTATTGCGTGTCTCCCGTAGAGGAGACCCTATCCGTCATATATCAGTGGACATTAAAGGCTTATTGATGATTATGATGATGATTTTCAATACTGCGATGTTGCATTTTTTTTTTACGACGGGGAAGCAAAACAATTTAGTCGTAGATAAGGCATGTACAACTCTGAACAGAAATGTTTTCGCGTTGTAGGTATTATGCATACGTATTGCTATCTCAGCGTTCCTTGCAGCCGGCCTAAGCGTCCGACAGAGACAGTTGCTGCTCGTGAGAGTAATATGTACCTACATGTTTTGATAGAATTTACGTTTCGGGGCATAGCTCTTTTCACGCTCTAAATTGTAACTACAATTGGAATAGAATGTATTTTAGGTTTAAACGTTTTATTATTCCACTATCGGTTTTTGGGTTTGGAAGAATATTGACTTTTAATAATGTCATAGTTTCAGTGCTAAAACATGTCTGGTTTAGATGCTTGTACCTATAAGTGATATAATGGCAAAACTGGCAAAAATAATACGTTTAATGAGTGGTAACAATGTATTGATTCATGAAAAAAATTCAGCGACATCGTTCAACATTAAGAGGTAGAAAAGAGCTATTTCTTTTTTGTATGGACAGGTACACTGAATATTGTGATCGTTTTGATGATGATGAAGATGAAGCAAAACACAGAGATAAATCTACAATATTTTAATTGCATCCAACAAGTTATTCTTAAGCGGGATTTTTAACTCATCTTAACTAAACATAATCGCTAAAACATTTTATATCTTCCTCATTTTCATGTCACAATAGAAAAATATGTATAATCTTACAACAACCGAAAACGCACACATACATCTGTGATTTACAAAATTAAAAGTAAATTAATGCACTCATTATACTCTGCTCTAGTCCAAAATACCAAAAACTGGTAGATTTTTCAAAATATTCACAAGCCAGTGGCATTTCGGCTTTCAATATGAAGCCGCGTAACAGATCGCTTATCGCCATCCGCTTGGGAATCTGAAACAATACATTTAGCTATTATTTCTATCAATACTCCTGACTAATGACATTTATTCTTAATTTCTTAATTATTCGTAATATGTTAACATATTCTTAAAGTCTCAGTGACATTAGTCGGGTTGTATTTTTGTGTCATTATAACATTTGAAATACAAAAAATGTATATCCATTATGTTGTGAACTATGAGCTGGCACGGTGAGGTATGACATCAGAGCCCTTATTCTGTATGACCAATCGTGTCTTAACGCGCGTTACGATATCTGCATGGAATCATCGTATTGACATATCATAACGCGGGCGCGTTAAGACACGATTTGTCATTATTATTTTTTATTGTACGACGGCGTAGCGTTTGGCCTTCATCTCTCTAATCATCTTCCTGGTTTCAGTATCATAAATTGATAACACCGAAGGTGGAAGCGCGCTTCACCCGGAATCCTCAACAAACTGAGGAACTGGCTATCTTACCTCTGAATGCCGGAATACAACAATTTGGAATGGTTATTATGGCGACATACTTATGAAAGATGGTGACAGCTAGGCATATTACCTAAGTATGATGCTATATATAATAACGCCAGTTCTTTCATTTGATATGAATTGCTCTTTCACTTTCGTTTCGGCTTTATCATAGCTTGACACCAGGTGAGATGAAGGCCAAGCGCTTTCTCCTCGTGAAATAAAAAAATAAGGTAGTAGATAAACCACTCCAAAAATTATGATCTAAAAATTAAAGAATAAAAAGACATTATTTTTTACACAGCACCATCTAGCCCCAAACTAAGCATAGCTTTTAATATAGCTAGATTACGGATAGAATACTTAAATACTTTTGTAAATACATACGTAATATATTTTACAACACCCAAACACAGAACAAACATTGTGACATTCATGACACAAATGTTTGTCCTGGGTGGGAATCGAACCCAGTCTACAGCGCAGAAGGCAGAGTTACCAACTGAGCTGTGAGGCTTGTCCATGTTGTTATGAGGTTAATATGCTAGGTTTGTCTAAATCTCTTTAACAAAGCGTATGGCAGTTGGAATCGCACAGTTAAGAAGCGTAGACGAGGCCGATCAGACTCAAAAGGTAGAGCGATGACATCCTATCGTATTTTTTACAATGATTCTTATACTGTGGATGCTGTACGCTTATGGAACGCGTTACCGCTTTCAATAAGACAATCACCTCTGGCTTTTTTCAAAGTAAGAGTTGTATTTTTACTTAAGGCCCTGTCAGTAGACGTTTCCTCTTTTTCACATGGAAAATTATAGTACTTCTGAACAAGTCACGCGTCTATTTTTTATTCATATATTACTTCAGGTACCTATCTACTCCTTATCTCTATATCTCTTCCTTCATCGCCATAAGTATTTGCTGTTTACTGTACTGTTTTATATGTTATAGCATGTTACTTCTATAAGATCAATTGTATTATCAACCTTATCCATATATATATTTATATTGCATGTTTATTTATTTACATATATATATATACATATATATATATTTGTAGCACAGCTTTACATAATGTATTAAGTATAATAGTTAATTTAGCGAGACCCCTATTCAATTATGTGCACCACCAACCACCTATTTAACCATAAAAGCCTCTCCATCCAAAGGTTGTCTGGAATAAATGTGCAAATGGTTGTCTGGAATCGTTTCTAAGCGATAAGGCTGCTCATTATATACCATACCCTTCAAACGGAACAAAGCAATGCTGCTTGGCGGCTGAAGTATGGTGATAGTACTTACCGGACGAGCTCTTTCACAAGGGGCTCTACTACTTTAATAATAACGTTTTAAAAACTAAACCGACTTCATTGAAGAATATGATACAATTTCGTTTACCTGGACGACGTATTTTTTCCTATTATTTTGACCCTGATGACAGATGGACGGACAGACAGTCGCGTGATTCTATAGGGAGTCCGTGTTTTCTTTACTTTTAAGGTAATAACACCCAAATTGCTTCAAGTATGTCTATAATATTTGAAGATTTCCCTCGATTTCTCCAGGATTCCATTACCAGATCCTGACCTGATGACAATGGGTCCACCTGTGAAGTATAGGGTATACTTCACAGGTGGTCCCATAGCCATCAGAGGTATAATCAAAAAGAGAATTTTCGAAATCAGTCCTCCTTCTTTTTGAAGTCGGTTACAAAACGACTCTTAAACGAATGATGGTAGTTACCTGCCAGTTAGGTATCACTCTTCCAAAGCTTGATGGTTTTGTCGTTCTCTAGCGCTGCGGACGCGATGATGTTCTCCGTGGGATGGCAAGCGGTGCAGAGCACGGTGTCTGTGTGTCCCGACAGTCGCTGCACTATCTCCTTCGACTGCAGGTTCCAGATGTACACCAGGTTGTCTTCTGACCCGGAGACTATCCACTGTCAACATACAATCCAACATTCAATACATTTTATCCGCCTCTGTGATCTATCGGTTCAACCCACCGAACAAACCTCATAGCTCAGTTGGTAGTAACTGATGACTATATGCGTGATGACTATAGATGTTTGATCTGTTTGGGTGTTGTATCATATAGTATGGATGTATTTACAAAAAGTATTTAAGTATATCCGTAATCTAGTTCCCATATATCAGGCTATGTTTAGTTTGGGGCTGCATGGCGGTGTAAAATTAATGTTCTGTTCTGTAATTTCAGATCCTTAGGTCCCGGGTTCGATCCCCAGGAGAGTACAATATTGTGCTTGGTTTGGTTGGTGGTAGGACTTTGTTTAAATACGCCTGCTCTACCACCATCTAACCTAATTCTGTCGCCATTACAACAATTCTAAAATTGTTGTGTTTCGGCATTTAGAGGTAAGATAGCCAGTTCCTCAGTGTTTGGGTGTTGTATTGTATGACAAGTATGTGTTTACAAAAAAAAAGTATATAAGTAATATTTCCGTAATCTAGTTCCCATATTACAACCATTGCTTAGTTAGGGACTAGATTTTTTTTATTTTACGACAGGGAAGCGCTTGGCCTTCATCTCACCTGGTTACAAGTTAAGATAAGACCGAAGGTGGAAGCGCACTTCTCCCGGAATCCTCAACAAACTGAGGAACTGTCCATCTTTCCTCTGAATGCCGTAACACAACAGTTAAGAATTGTTGTTATGGCGACAGACTCAAGGTAAGATGGTGGTAGCTAGCCAGGCATACTTATCTATCATCAATTAACGGAAGACCAGCGCAGGCTTCACAGCCTGCATTAATGCTGAGTTGGGACCTTTCTCGGATTACCCGCCTTTAAAAATTTTATTGTACCTACCTATTTTGTGTTTTGTAATAATCCCAAATAAATAATTTTGATTTGATTTGATTTGAATTATGTGTATCAATCTTTGATCAAGAATACAAAGGATATCGCACGCCTTATTCACTGCGAAAATGAATGGCATTATGTTGCATCGCATGGAAAATGTTGCCATGCGATGTTAGTAAAAGATTGCAACATAATATAATTACCACTTTTCAAACAAATAGCAACTCTAAATTAAGAAACTAGGGCTTGAAATGCAAAGTAAGCTACTGTTTGTTACAAAACGTTCCAAAACTGCTGCTCTAGTGCATTTTGGTGGAGACAGATTCAGGCGGACGCGACGGTCCGAAATCCTTTTGTTTTTTTTTATCTAAGATATCAATAAACTTTTGTCTGTATTGTATTATGTATTGTATTATATATGTATTATCTTAGATCAAAAAAAAGGACAAAATTATGCCAAAACTGTACACACTCACCTTGCCACCAGTGACACTAAAGTTAGCAAAGATGCAGTATTTCTCATTCTTATGTCCGGTGTAAGTCTTGAGGCACTTGCCGCGGCTGTAGTCCCATAGCTTGAGTGTGTTGTCGAGTGTGGCCGCGAGGATGTATTTGCCGTTGGGAGAGAATTTCACAAAGGATACCGGTGGGTTGTCGTCGTCTATGAGGGTTTTTAGGCATTGTCCGGAGGCGGTGTCCCAGATTCGACTGAAATATAAAGAAATCAGCTGAATACCCTGAACCTCCTGACTCGAGGTCAGGGAAAGATAAGATCAGATTTATTTATTGATAAAGATGACAATAGTTACATTCATATGAGAAAGTTAATGCGAGATCAGTGGCTCATCAATTTATTCTATTACAACAGGGAAAATATAACAGATAGCACACTATTTCATAGACACACACACAGTCAATCTTGCCATGTTTTGCGGCACAAAGATAAGATTTTAGGAAATTATCACGGGATGACAGTATTGAGGTCACGGGAGTTTCACAACTTTACATAATGATAATTAAACATTCATCTACATTGATTATATCAGGATTTTAAGGATATCTTTATAAAACAAACGACATACATTGGTTTAAATAAACATCTATAAAATGCATAAAAACAACAACACGCAAGCACATAAAAGTATAAGTTAAGCTTATACTTTTCTTATAATATTTGCAAGAGCAGTGTGGACATGTGGGTATGGACCCGCCTTCTGAGGAGGTTGTGGGTTCAAAATGTTCAAATCCTCAAAAGGAAAAATTTCGTGCACCAAAACTTTTCAGAAGTTTATACGACATTTGCACATGCTCTGACGTTAAAAGTTTCAGTGTGAAGAACTGGCCACAGCGGCCATGTCCCTACTACGAAAAGTTAGCTAGTTTTTCACTTAGCTGCGATGAGCTTGCATCCTGTAAGTTTGGACATGCCTCTGACTATCCCCTAGCAGGTGATCCTCATAAGATCATCGCTCTGAATAGTGTATAGAGTACTTGAAAGGTAATAAAGTTGTGAGTTGGTTTATTTAACTTTTAACTAGCATACAAGGTTTAATATTAATAATCTTTGCTCAAAAATGGATTAAAAATCAACGCATTCTTACAAAACCTCATAAGTCAAATGCATCATGTTTCTGCTATATTAGATCAGCACAAAATGGCAGTGGGCATCATTGACCACTTTGGCCCAAAATGGCATTTTGGTACTAAAAAACTTTTTCTTACCATAATCCATCATAGCTCGATGATACAATAAGGCTGCCGTCTCTGTTGAAATGTACTGCTGAAACTGGATCTGAGTGTGCCGGTAGTGTTTTCAAACATTTGCCTGGGAAAGGTTTTTTTAGCTCAACTCAAGTAACTCATCCAGGAAAACCAAGGAGAGGGTTATAATGTAATTATCACGTGAATTTATGTGCTGTACATTATTATTGATATGTAAGTGTTTACCAATAATAATTACTTATAAATTACCTCTACCTCTAGGTACTTTTGGGTCGTTTAACGCCTAGGATCATAAAAAACCAGGCCAAGTTCATGTCCATTTTTTTATGTCCATTTAACTCTAGCCCTGGAAGCGATTTACGAACAGACTAGTTTTAGTAGATTCTCAATCTTAGTGATTTTATTGATTTAAAAACCAATTTTAAATCAATAAAATCACATTCTATTAGAAAACATGTTAACATTCATATAACGGGTGTACTGCGCTACGCCCTGTGCTGTGCCTGAAGTGTTAATTTGCACAGTCGCCGCATTTTGCATTCAAATAAGAAACTAACCAAAGAAATTTAAAGGTACGCGTTACGCCAGGCTATTCATTCATACTTTCTATCATTATCAAGTACGTGCGAGATTTTGTGTACCTACTGTGTGTCTAGTGCGAGTATTCTAATTGCTCAATACATACTCGTTGCATTTACCACGATTTGTATGAAAAAGTATACCTATTCATCATTCACGGTGAGCAAACGCGAATCGAGTACGGACGGCGAAGCACTTGGCCACCTGGTTACAAGTTGAGATAGAGCCGAAGGTGGTAGCGCACTTCACCCGGAATCCTCAACAAACTGAGGAACTGGCTATCTTACCTCGCCAATAAAGCCAAAACACGTCATTTTTTTTAAAGAATTATTATAATGGCGACAGAACTAGGTAAGATGGTGGTAGCTAGCCAAGCACAATATTGCTCCCTCTGGGGATCGAACCCGGGACCTCTGGATCTGAAATCATCATCTCTGGTTCATAATGGTGAAGATTACCTGTTCTCACATCCCATATCCTCACACTCTCGTCAAAGCTGCCGGATACAATAAGATTGCTTTGTGGGTTGAAATTACAGCAAAACACGTAATTGCTGTGTCCTTTTAGTGTTTTCAAACATTTGCCTGAACTGAGTTCCCAGACCTGAAACAGATTTTTTTTAATAATAACAAAAAAATAGATAGTTAAAGATGACTTGTGTAACGTATTATCACTGAAGTCAGTTCTTTTTTTTAAATACTCTGGTTTCAAGATGCGATTAGGTCGAAGGTGGAAGCGCACTTTATCCGGAATCCTTAAGAGCGCGCCCAATGCCAGGAAAAAATCCGCTCTAGTGCATAAAGCTACCACAGCGCGCCACGATCGCTCGAGGTTGTGACGCTGAGCACAGTAAACGCGTTACACTATTTTACAGATAAATGATATACTATTACTTTACGATTGGGTTCACGATTATTCATTAAAAAACTATTACTGCGAACGGATTTTAATGTTATTTGGAATGAAGATTTATACGACAGCCGTCAGTGGATATATACTTGAAGTATGTACCTACTACCTGTACCTACATAACCCAAGACAGTTAGTAGTCGGTAGGTAGTAGGTAGTTATATTTTGTTAACAATTGCAATATCTCCAGAACCATACACGAATTTAATTTTATCACAAACATTTACACGGCGTCATACTCAGTTTTTTTTTACAAGTTAATTTAAGAAAATCGGCTCGCGCGTTTCGCGTTCTTCTGGCGGAAAATGTTATTCCAAATATCAAAAAAATAAAAACGGCTATCTACACATAGGAGATTATTTTAATAGTACCAAAAAATTAAAATACCGGTCAGTAAAAAAAAAATTTTTGCTTGACATGGGAAAAAAACATTAAACTAGCGACACACCTTAACAACACCACTTCTGACACATTTTACTTTAAACACATTGTTACGATCCTTGTAAATCCGATGTTTACTAATTTTAAAAACTAATGAATTACTATGTATTCGCCAATTAGTTTGAAATACTAAACAACACACAAATACACAAAAATCAAGGTCTATTCGTGGTATTATTTTCAAATTGGAGCATCCAGCGGTTTTCGAGATATGGAAAACTGCGAAACGTTACCACAACAAAATCTTGAATTTCTCTGAAACCTTCTGGCACACAAATTTTGTTATAACAAAAACACTGGCACTCTGGGTGTGCCGACAGAAGTGAAAACTTGAAGTTTTTACGTTAAGCCTAAGAAAACAGCTGAGATTGTTGGTACTTGAATCCCAATGTGTTTAAAGACAAAAGTAAAATTATCGAATAACTAGACGATACAATTCACAAGAGCGTGCGGTGACGATGACGCGAGTTACTCGCTTTTTGTTCACCCAAAAAGTACATGTATGTATATACACAGTATACATATAGCTCATGGAAACGGTTCGGTGACGATGACGCGAGTTCCATGATTTTTGTTCGTACTCAACCCCCCTGAAGGAGTTTTCTACGTAAGTACTGGATTTGGCTACATAATTACTAATTGTAATCAACATTCATTTATGTAGGTAGTACAAGTATGCCGAGTATACAAATATAAATATTACAAATAAATATTACAGGGCATTAATTTAACACAGCGCCATCTAGCTCCAAACTAAGCATAACTTGTAATATGGGAACTATATTACGGATAGTTTTTGTAAATACATACTTATCATACAATACAAACACCCAAACACAGAACAAACATCTATTATTCATCACACAAATGTGTGTCCTGGGGAATCAAACCCACAGCCTACAGCGCAGAAGGCAGAGTTACTACCAACTGAGCTATGAGGCTATGAGGATACAGTGATTTGTCTGAAAATCTTGCCTATACTGTTAAGACTACGTAGAAATTATCTGTGCTGCGGCACTGATAATTTCTAAACGCGCGGCCCGGCCGGGTTTGAACGCTAGCCCTCTGAGGGTAAGTTCATATAATTTGAAGGCGGTGCCATACAATAAACATATTTTGCTTGGTGATTCGGCACCAACTACAAATAATATAGATTTTTCGATTGTAAAACCTACGACACCCTATATATAAACCTACCCCTCAGCCCTCATCTCACGTGATTTACAAGTTTACATAATTATTATATACAATGTTACGAATATAACATTAATAATATATCCATTTTTTATGTTCTATTTAATTTGTATACAATTTCTGATAAATTGATGAATCATATATGTAGTATGAAATTATTCATATGATTCATCAACAGCCCAAAGTGTCCACAGCTGGATAGAGGCTCCTCCAAAGCTGGAGGGTTTTGTCGTTATCAACACGCTTGGGAGGTGGATTGTTGGTCGCGGTAAATGCGTAGAAAATACACAGAAGAAGCTGCCCTTCCGGTGAGATCCTTTAGTTGGATTTTACGACATCAATGGGTTGAATTAGAGGGGTCGATTCTTAAACCACGATAATCTTAATGATAATTAGTCTAATTCAGGCCTGAAACGAGTAGTTATCAAAATTGTTGAAGAATAGTTGACCAAAGAACTAACGGCCCTCTATAAATTTTAAACATCTGCCAATAAAAAGGTCATTTACATTAAAATGCCAAGCAAAGAGCAAACTATATTTATAAATAGCGTAACAGGTGCATGTCTATCATATGCCTCTACTGCAATTATGCTCTACGTCTCGCTATACGTAGAGCATCTTATCAGTCGCATTCTTATGGTATCTTTTTCACCAGATATCGGAGCGTGAACTGATTAAGTCTCTCTGATCCAATAGCACTCTCGCTAGCAAACCGGCATGATAGCTCGTAGCGTTATCAAAAAAAGTTCTAACCCAATAGTTTAGTTTTTTTGAAAGTCAAACTAGCGATCACCGGACTAGTAGTACGGCAGGCTACAACCCGAACCTTGTAAATGAAAAAAAAACCATTGTGCCGAACTCATCGTTTCGCCTCTACCTTTATCATTCATACTGGTAAGGAATTAAACTCCTCACCCTCGGCTATTTCCGCACGAGTACAATATTGGAGTATTTAAGTCACACAGTGAATAGGTGCCGTTTAGACAAGCGTGCTCTTAGGCCACATCTTTTCTTATTTTTCAAGTAAGCTGGTGGTCAAACGCTTGGATAACTCCAATAAAAAAAATTGCTCAGGAGGCAGTAAATGATCGATTATCCTCCCACGTCAGTCCCAAATACTCTATCATCTCTCATAAATGATAGTGAAGATATGTATTTGTTGAGCGTTGATTATCGGTCTCTAAGATAGACCATTGCAGGCCTGCTAGGTACTTTGATCCTGTCATCAAATTCTCAAAAACTTTTAATCATGATGTATTCACTATATCTACACTACACACACATACATACCTCATTCTTAATCTTTGTAGTAATTCCAGTTTGGGATATGCAAATGGACACAAAACCCAACAGATAATGTACCAAATAATAAAGCATTAAACAAAATTTTAAATAACTGAATATGTATGTTCATATTTTATTTATAGATAGTAGTCTAAATTCATTGAAGATAGTTATTAAAAAATCAGTTCGCTTTTTACATTCCATGAAGCTTTATCTAATCTTCAGTGACAAGTGGAGCAGAGAAGCGTGGGAAAGATTGTAGTCAAACATTGATTTATTTATCACTAACAAAAATTATGTCATCATCAGTGTAGATAATGTGATTAGGCTAACGGTATTATAAACATGATCCTACAAATTATCTCGACATTAAAGAAAATCATTCACAGATAAGATACTTATATATTTTGCTGTACTATTGGAAGTAGAGGTACCTAAAAACCATTTATTTGGAATGAGTGGGATCTTCTAATACAAGTATTGTTTACTTAAATGAAGATCCCAACCTTAATACATTTTGAGTTTTGACTGTATTAATAAACACTTGTTTAAGATTACTTTTATTATTAACTTTAATCATTGTAGGGCAGGGAATGACCCTAACCCCTTTTAATTTTCATATTAATTACATGTTCACTGAGAAATAATAAACAGTCTAAGCTGGAAAACCCTTGAACTAGAAACTTCGAAACAGGAACTAAGCTTTAATCATACATTTATTTTCATACAAGCCACTTTTATCTCTTTTAGTTGCTTACCTGTGTACTATTCTAAGATAAGCATCTATCATGATAAAAAAATCCTTTAAACACTTAAAGATTCATCTTGGGCCTTGGCTTCAAAGCGTTATTTACTGATTAGTAACTTTTAGATTTTATTAGTGAATAAAAGTAAAATTAAAAATACTTGAAATCTAAATCTGAACTCATCATATCGGCCCACACACATCCACTGCTGAATAAAGCCTTGAACAGACTATATTACCTAGATCATAGATCCTACAATATATCAAGATTCAGACACAGATTCAGATTTTATTTATTACAAATCATGGGTTACAAAATAGGTAGTAACAATAAAATATGTAAGTACAACTCTGACCAGCTAACAAGCATGCAAAATCTATTATATATCCTACATAGATCCACTAATTATAGCTAGACACACAAAAGACTCGCTGTCTTCCCCAATTGATGCTACAAATACTCCTTGATCCATCAACTACCGGCAACCCCCAAAATGTTGTTGGTCCATTGAGTGGGTCTTCCCATTTTGTATTTTGTTTAATCATGGTGACCATGCAATGTGAACTGCAATGTGAATCATTGCATAAATATGGTTTTGATAGTCATGAAAATCTGCGGCATTAGGGAATTGTCAATTAAAAACAAAGCTGGACAAAGGTTCACAACTGATCCCACTGAACCGGTCTTGGCAGAATGTCAGTACCTACATAGTTTAGAGACATTCCTCGAGTCTTGTAAAACTTTTGTTGCACTGTACCAAAATTGCAATTTATTTTCGTGCAAAATGTATAAAAGAATTTCCAATTTCTGACTTTTCTAGTACTCAAAGCTCTGTTGATCTCAGGTAGAATTTTAATCATTACATACTTAAATATCTAGTTTGATTTAGCATCAATAAAAGTTTTAAAATCATCTTTATCTTAAATCTGTGAATGATGTGTATGAGTATGTGTATATCTGTATATGCTGTAAATTTTGTATGGTGTTGAATTTACATCATTTTAGATTAAAATTTTGAATTATTGCATGCTTGTAACGCTGAAGATGGAGACAAAATATTATAATTAGTTTCAAACCTACATAATGTACCTACCCATTTATTGCAATCAATAATATGAATTATTATTGTTACTAATAGGGTCGCTTTACGAAACCCTACATTACTTTATGTACCGCAAGTTAAAACGAGTTACAGGCAAAATGCATTTATTGTAAGGGTGTGTACTACTTTTAACATTTTGGCAAGGATTGATGTTAGTATTGACATATTTCCCCGGTATCAACACTGAAGCGTATACTCAATGACCTTTTTTTTTTTTTTATTTTATATGTAAGCAGCGTTAACCTCTTTAATAAGTAGATAAGTAGATACAATACATAGTTTTCCTCATTTATATTTTAAGGTTGATTTATTATTTAATAGTGACTTATTTTATTTTCTAAATTCAAAATAACATACCTAAACCCAAATAACATACCTAAATAAAAAGGCAAAATTTTTGTAAATCTTTATATTTTTACTTTACTACAATTTCACTGCACTTTTGTTAAATACTGTTGTCTAATTTATACTGTTCTTTTATACTTTATCTATGCTGTATTTTATTAGTGGAAATTTGTAATAGGTATAGGTAGTCATACATGCACATATTAATGTGTTTTGCATGTATTATTATTTAATGATTTGTAATAGTTAAATAGTTTCCTAGCTGTAAGTTTTCCAAAAAGTATAAAATAAAAAATAAAAATATAAATTATGTGTATATTAATAATAATGAATAAAGGCCATTGCTGCCTTGTTTCAGAAATCCTCCCTATAACGATAGAAAATATATACCAACCTTTAAAGTTTTGTCATCGCTTGCACTGACTATGAGCCTGCTATCTGAGGACCATGCAACATCACTGATTCCCATCTTGTGCCCTGATATTGTTTTCTCAAACTTGCCATCATAAGCACCCCACACCTTAATAAGTTTGTCGGCAGCTGAAATTAAATAAATAAATATAATAAATTTTTACACAGCGCAGTCTAGCACCAAATTAAGCATAGCTTGTAATATGGGATAGTAGACTAGATTATGGATAGAATACTTAAATTATTTTGTAAATACATACTATATGATACAACACCCAAACACAGAACAAACAAATGTTTGTCCTGGGTGGGAATTGAGAACACAGCCTACAGCACAGTAGTAAAAGAAAGTTAATTAACAAGTAGCATTTGTAATGCAAATGTCAGCCAATGTTTTACTATTGGTTGCTAACTTAAACTTGTTTGTTGCTTAATATCACAATTTTGGATAAGACCTGGGTTAAGGAAAGAAGGTTTGGTTTTCATGAATTATATAATATTTTATTGTGATCCACACTCTTATAAAACATGCTAATATGATATGTGGTCTATCATAAACACTATGGTCTGGTTTGAAATTTTAGATAGGCAATCCTACAAAGCAATAAATATAAAAATTCAATTTTAAGACATTCAATGGCTATTCATGCTCTCATAGATATTATAATACCTATGATACTCATAGTCATTGCCAGTGCCATAAATGGTTGGTCCTCAAAGGATAGTTGTTCCACTACTCAACCAGTGTTGGAATGGGATAGGGTAAATCAGGTAAATGTATATTAAAAGGTATCAAAGTATATATTTTTTTGGAAATCATCAACAACCTATCGTAAGATAATGCCAGATAACAACTATTTAGAATAGCTGTTATGACAACAGGCTCATGTGAGATGGTGGTAGCGAGCCAGGTGGACTTAAAGTCCTACCACCAACCAAACCAAGCACAATATTTTACTCCCCAGGAGATCAAACCCAGGATCTCAGTATCCGATTCCGGTGGGCGAACTAGTCTCTAGGCCAGACAGGTGGCAAATCGACAAAAGGGAAATTTCACCATTTCTCGTCATAATGCTGCAAGGTGTCTAAGTTGTCTAAGTAAGATTCTCAAATTACCACAGAGACCATTTTAAGAATGTGTTTCCCAACACAATAACACCTGTTGTGTTATATCCCTCATTGACCAAATTGTAGGCACCATACAGTACAAAGACAAGTCTCATAAAATTGTTATAAGTTCAAATGTATATAGGGTAAAATTTTATAAATCAATTTTTGATAAGATTTTATATTTTATCTCTACTGTTGCTATGACAATAACTAAGATCATATGAGCATTCATTCAAAGTCTGTTAGTATGCTGGTCATTCTATAACACAAAACTTGCTTATCTGAAGAGATTTTGGTCTAGAATTGGCTACTTCTATTTAGTTAGCAAGCCAGCTCATACCAAGGGTGTTGCTATGCCATTAGTATTACAATAACATGTAATGCAAAGTGTTTTATCAAAGTATGTAATAAGATTGATTATAACATGATTTGTTATTTTATCTTATTCACCCATGCAATCAGGTAGGTAGTCAGTGTAAATTTACAATGTGTGTATTTGTTTATATACTTTGGATTATCCAGAATTTAAGTATTAAAAGAGCAAAAAGAGTGGGAGTCTAGGAGTTAATATGGACAAGCATATATTTTATGACTGACATCCCATTGAACATGTCAGAAGGCATCTGTTGATGATTACTGTGTCAAGGAAACAGAAATACTACTAGAATAGTAAATTTTAACTTTGCTATTTTCACATCAATCACCCCCATGATAAGGTTCATTTTTGAATATATTGTATGTTAGCCTTCAACAAAACTTTGTATAATTTAGCTCATTTCCTGATTGCTTAGGAGCCTTTACATGGTATATGGTGTGTAAGGTGGTTATATTTACTTAAATAATGAAAGTACATAAATAAATAAGTAGCTTGTACAGCTAATTTATTCCTATATAAAATATAATGTATGGTGTACTCACAAGAGCTAGCCAGCCATTCTCCATTCGGACTGAATTTGACCGATGATACGGCCTTCGTATGCCCCGCAAGGGTGAATTTGAGGGAGTAGTTCGGCTTCTGGAAACCAGGAGCAAATTAGCGCCAAATCGCACGTGCTCGTACAAAGTTGAAGTTACATAAACATGTGCCGCCCGCTACTGTCACAAACGGAAGAAATAAAAAACAAGCATTTTACTCACCGCTGCCGAAGACTTGTTAGATTGTGGGGCTGATTGAGATAGCGAGTTTGGGCCGGACAAAGTGGTGGAAGCACCACCGTGAGTTTGGTGTGCAGCAGGGTGGCCTGGCCCGGGACCTAGCGGCACCATTTTTCAACTTTCGACGCACTACGCTTTAGTACGTTCGTCACCCAACACAGTCACAAATACACACTGAACTAATGTACACTGAACTTTATAACTGGTAATAAACGTAACTTGTCACCCACTTGCAATACTTCGTATAATTTAACGTAGATTTTCAAAGAATAGAACATTCCAAATCCAAGCGTCTCAAATCCCAATGCGTGCATTTCGTTTCGTTCACGATCGCGAACGAACATGAAACTGTCACTTGTCATGTCACTGTCAGTCAAACACATTTTATTTCACTCTACATGATTGCTATTGATTGCTTGCTACCAACATTAATTTCATCAAAAATTGTGTCAGCCTCAGCTTAAGCCGCGTTTTGACGATAAGAATTGATTCGTAAGAGTGTACTATGACAGAGTTACAATACAAGTGCCATTAGCGTGGCCGTCAGAGTACACTACGTCAGAGTCAACTCTTATCGTCAAAACGCGGCATTAGTCTCAGGGCTGGTTTCAGTTTGATCGTCCGCCGACGCCCTCTCTTCACTGACAGATACAAAAAACAAAATACAAATTCGGAGCGCGCAAAAGAGATGTCATTATATTCGTGCGTCGGTGGACCCAATTACCCGTAATCAAACTGAACCCAGCCCTGCACAGGCATTTCGTATAGATAGAAATAATAATGTTTGTACCCTGGCCCCCATGAATTAATAGCAATCGAACTATAGGTTACACTGTCTTCTCAAGACAATTTATCAGAAAAAAAAATTAATCTTCCTCTTAGTGGTCTACTTCTCAAACTGTTTTACTTTTAGAACCTTGCCTACATCTCACCTGGTTACAAGTTGAGATACGTCCGAAGGTGGCGCACTTCACCCGGAATCCTTAACAAACTGTGGAACTGGCCATCATACCTCTAAATGACGGAACACCACAATTTTAGAATTGTTATTGTAGCTTGGTGGTAGCTAGCTAGGCGGACTTAAACAAAGTCCTAACACCAACAAAACCAAGCACAATATATTGTCAATATATACTCCCCATGGGGATCGAACTCGGGACCTCTGGATCTGAAATTGGTAGGCTGAACCACTAGACAACAGAGGCGTGTAAAAGAGTGGGTTAGAGGGGGCTATGGCCGATTATGACACAACTAGTAGTAGGACCGTAAAAATCCATCTGGCTAGCTTATAATCAGTCCCCTGCCGAAGTCCAATGCCAGCAATCAATGCTTGCTATGTTACCCAGTTCATTCTGGGAAAGCGCGCTCCACCGTAGCCCTCATCCTTGCTCTTGCTGTAGACAAGCTTAGTTGTCAAGCAAGCTAAAAAAGTATTTAAGTGGCATTGGGCGCGGCAGACTGGGAACTGCCGACGAGCAACCTACTGTGCGGTTTGAGGGCAAAAAAGAAAAATACATCCCTGGTGGAACGAAGTGAACTTAGCAGGCACATACTTCTAAATAAAATAATTCGAGACATGTGAAAATTCCACGTATAATGCGGCATAATGCATTCTGGAACATAAAATTGAGTTTAACAAACCAAACCAGCAAACAACGTTGACCTTATGCAATGCAAGAATGCAACCGAATGAATCTATCTTCACAGAATAATTAAGGCAGTTTTGTATTTCAATATCGTGGTTAATGGAAACATTTAGAGCATTAAATTATAGCCATCTGAACTCGTGGCCATACCCATAAACTATGATTCTTTCGAAGTTGATAGTCAGATCACAAATAGATTCAGATAAAGCAAATGATTTATTCCGTGCAATGAAATAAATTTACAAGTTACCGGACACTAGTTCCATTATATAGTTCCTACCTAGGTACTATAGAGGTTGATTCATTTTACCCGGATCAAACGATATGGGGGGGTTGGGAGTTTCAACCAGGTTATTGCTGATGCAGTTTTTTTAAATATCAGCGGATGCGGATGCATATGATGAATTTTGACCTTGACATCTGCAGATGCTGATGCAGATGCTGATTTTACTAATTAAAAAAAAACAATAAAATATCCTGTACATTTTAATGTTTTTGTTTTTCCTTATCTACATGAAAAATCATTTTAGTTTATTTGGTATTGAATTAAGTCAAATATTGTTTTAACTATTGTGTGTCATTTACTAACAAAAATCTGCAGGCATCTAACATTTAATCAGATTGAAATTTTGTTATGGGTAAGCAACATTTAAAAACAACAGCTGAGCCGCTTTTTCGGCTTGCAGTCTGCTTCTGGCAGGCATATAGGTAGGTAGTTCCAGCACTCCTGAACAATAAATTTTCTTTCCTTACAATATTTTTGTAACTGTGCCTTCAGTATTGTATCCAAGCTATCTACGTCATCAATGTCGCTGCTACCCTCTTCTCTTGAATATAGCATATTTTCAAGTTACTTGTCTGTTTGCCTATTTTCTTACAATTAAGTGCCATAAGCCCCACCCCTTTCGAGACACGCGTGTTGCGTCACACAATCAATTATCCGCAATGAATATCAGCATCGATCAAAGCGGATGCTGATGCGGATGCAGATATTTTAAATAGTGCGGATGTGGATGCTATTATTCGCAACAAGAGTTGCGTTTCAACAAAGAACTGAGTTTCAACATGCATCGATTGGACCCCATGTATGTTCTACCATTTTCAATCGTTTCAGAGATGCTTTTGTTTTTTCACAAGATTGGTTCATGAAATTATTATATTTTCTAGTGCTAGTGCTATTTTTTTAAATAAATTAGGAGTACCTAAAGAATAACGTTATACATCATTTTGATACCTTAAGTTTCAACATCTTAACAAAATAACCAAATAAACGTTCATTTTAAATTAAATTGCCTTTTGCACATCGTTTGATCCTGGTAAAATGAATCACCCTGTGTAATGGAACTAGTTTTAATTTATTGAGTAAGTACATACTTACCCAATAATTAATATTAATCATCCTACTATGACCGCTGCGCCGACATGAAAAGTGCCATGCAATGCCAGCCACTGTTCCACCCACCGCGCTATCTGCTCGGCAGTGTTTGTCGACTGACGTGCCGAGTGTCTGCTTTTCGAAGTGCTGCCTACGTACGGCCTATTCCAGCCTCAGATCAAGAGTACTTGATCTGAGATTACAGCATAATACCTATCTCTGAACCTGATCAGATAAATATGCCTCACCGTCATTTCGAACGAAAATCAACCGTTTGTCATTGTCATGTGCGTTCGAAAAAATCCATCATGTCATCATGGCTTTTGAGTGATTTGACCTCTTTGACATATCCAAGGTTAAAATTGACAAATTGTTGTAGGTCCTAGATTCATTTCTTCTTCCCGAGCCGGCCTGCTTAGAAAATTGGAGGTTTTATTTTCTTGCAATTGCAATTGCAATACCAAAATGGCTTTAAATAAGTTGGCTTTTGACGCTCTTAATTTATCTGGTAAACGTGTATTGATAAGGTTTGTATTACAACGTATTGTAAGCCAACTACCTACGTTTATTTTGGAATGTATATAAATCGTTTATTTTATTGTTTTAGAGTGGATTTTAACGTCCCACTGAAAGAAGGCGTAATTACTAATAACCAGCGTATCGTAGCTGCTTTGGATACTGTCAAATATGCCCTTGAAAAGGGTGCTAAGTCTGTCGTTCTCATGTCTCATTTGGGCAGACCTGACGGTCAAGCAAACCTTAAATACACTTTGAAACCTGTTGCGGAAGAGCTGAAGAAGCTGTTGAGCAGGTACATATAAGTCAAATTATTAACCTGCCTCTGTGGTCTAATCCAAAAGGTACCGGGTTCAATCCCCAAGATAGAAAGAACAATATTGAGCTTGGTCTGGTTGGTGGTAGGACTTGGTTCAAGTCCCCTGGCTAGCTACAACTCATATCTTACCAAAGTCTATTTTGTTGCCATAACAATTCTCAACAATTAATTGTTGTGTTCAAGCATTTAGAGGTAACATAGCCGGTTCCTCATATTGTTGAGAATTCCGATTGAATTGCTTTTACATCTTTAGCCCAATGGCCATTGTGACCATCGGGCCAATTAATAACTTGAAACCAGGCAAGTAGAATGATAATGAGACCAATAATAAAAAAATATTTTACCTTCCAGAGTGTGTTAAATAATATTCTAATTCACATCTTAATTTTTTAGAGACATCACATTCCTCCCTGATTGCGTAGGCGCTGAAGTAGAGGCAGCTTGCGCCAACCCCCCTGTGGGTTCAGTAATACTCTTAGAAAACCTGAGGTTCCATGTTGATGAGGAAGGCAAGGGTCTGGATGCCAGTGGTGCTAAAGTCAAGGCTGATCCAGAGAAGGTTAAGGCATTTAGGGCAAGCCTGAGGAAATTGGGAGATTTGTACATCAATGATGCTTTTGGTAAGATTAAGGTACCTCTACGCCACTTAGCTGTTAGTGATTCTAGTGTCTATTTAAAGTCTCCTGCCCATTAAACATGTGCTCATATTATCAAAGAAGGTACCTTCTTTGATAATATGAGTTTGTAGGCAAATTTACATGTGGAGATATTTTCGGGTTCATTATTCACTCTTGCTTGTAGACCAATATCCCTGCAGTGGTAGGTACAATTCAAATGGTAACAATTAAAAAAACATAACCATTGCGGTTTTTAATAAAAACAACAAACTTAAATTAAATGCCATGTAGAAGATAAGATTACTATAACAAAAAAAAATTTGCCTTAGTGGAATAGAAAGCAAAATCTTTGTTATTGCAGGCACAGCACACAGAGCTCATAGCTCCATGATGGGCGAAGGCTTTGAGCAGAGAGCCAGTGGATTCCTACTCAAGAAGGAACTGCAATACTTTGCCAAGGCTCTGCACGAACCTGAAAGGTAATTTTCACTTTTAAACAGACTTTCTTATGAAGTTTTATTTATAAATACATCCATGTTCTGGTCTCAAGGAACTGGCAACAACTAATAGGTATAATATTCAATAATATTCAAACTATAATAATACTTATACTATCAAGTACCAAACCTAGAATCATTTACTAGGCTTTTAAATCTCAATCAAATGCGGAGCTTTTGATAGGCCAGTGAATTAGCATTGTGTCTCAGGTGTGCTTACATATGGTACTGGTCTGAAACAGTCTAATTAGTCTTTTTCTTCTTTTTAAAGCTATTGAAACTTTAAAAAAGACTAATAAGATTTATTTTGAAATTAGAGGTAAGATAGATAGAAGAAGAGAATAAAAGAGAACTAAGATAAGATAGGATAAATATAGGTAAAATACATTGAGGTTCTAGACCGCTTGTTCTTAGGTAATCCATCTACTTCCCTTGTACATTAGGATCAATGTGCTTAATAAAAATTTGGGCATATGAAAAAAAAAACTAGTTATTTTTAGTAGGAAGGATGAAATGGGTATAGAGTAGGTTTGACGAGGATTTGTGGCTATTTGAATGGTGGTGGGAAGGTTCAAATTATTTGAAGGTCATTATGAGCTTTAACTATTAGTTCAGATAATCATAAACCTAATAAACATTGTTACCATTATTTTTAGACCATTCCTTGCCATCCTGGGAGGAGCGAAAGTGGCTGACAAGATTTTGTTGATTGAGAACTTGCTAGATAAAGTAAATGAGATGATCATCGGAGGAGGCATGGCATACACATTCCTTAAGGAAACCAAGGGAATGGCTGTAAGAGTTTTCTGTACTAAACCAAAAAAATGGGTTAAATTCACAACATATACCTATCTATCTACTATGGTGGCATTTTATATGTGAGGAGAAAAAAAACCCAACATCATTGAATGCACCGAGTAGGTAGTGTAAGATTTGATATATTCATATTTTTTGTCAGTTTTTGTCTAAATAAAAAGTAATCATTAAGTGTATTGTTGGTCTTTAGATGTGGAGGCAATTGAGTTGTTAATACAAATTATACAAAATTTTCTTCTTTTCAGATTGGAACGTCTTTGTATGATGCCGATGGCGCGAAAATTGTAGCAAAACTTATGGAGAAGGCTGCCAAGAACAATGTGAAGGTCCATCTCCCTGTAGACTTTATCACTGCTGACAAGTTTGATGAAAATGCACAGGTAAATGACAACCTCATTCCAAACAGAAACAGCTCTTATTGCTTATCTTACAGTCACTTCAATGTAATATGATCTCTATCGTGTTTAGTTTTAGGCTTTATTTGGCATGTTCTAGACTGGTGAATCGACAGTGGAATCGGGCATTCCAGAAGGCTGGATGGGTCTTGATGTCGGGCCTAAATCTAGGGAGCTCTTTGCTGACCCCATCGCGAGAGCAAAGGTCATTGTATGGAATGGGTATGTATATAAAATATATAATATATATGTCACAGGGATATCATTCGCAATTTTGTCATATCCATGAAGAAATTAATTGATTTGATCAAACCATTGTTGGACATGGCCATGGTCGCTTCACTCACATTTCACATGTCTTCGACTTAGCACCAATGCCTGAAAAATATTAAAAAAACCATAACCCACCATGGATCTGCTATAGAACACAAAATTGAAAAAGTCAAGTTGCTTTATACATATCCCGTGATCATTTCACTTAGGGATTTGAATCAAGGATTGTATCCCTACGACATACGACGCCATGGCTCAAACCAACTTACTTGATGGTGCTAAACTTTCTATTTGTATGTAGTGATTGTCATGTAAGTAACAAATTGAACTGAATGTACATTGATGATAGTATTCTATTACAAATGTTATCAGTTACTGACACAAACATTCATAACTCGCGACAGACTCTCTCTGTCAAACTCGGACTCGAACGAGCATCTTTTTCTCAAGGCGGATCAATGGCAAATCTAAACGATTGACCCACGAGGGTCCTGTCCTGACGCGATTTTCATTTTTTTCTGCTATCATCGATTCGGCAAAATGCTGATTAACGCGATCTAGCACTGATTGAATAAACTGTGGACCTGCCTGAATATCTGAAATTATGTTCAAATCGCTAGCGAGAGACGGCGTTTTTTGCTATGAACTTTTTTTAGCATTTTTTGTTTTTTTTATGTCATTATAACATTTGTAAATTTTGAAGATAGTGAAACTTGTGATACAAAAAAAAGAATATATCAAATGAGTATTGTTTTATTTGTAGACCAGCTGGTGTGTTCGAATTCGAGAAGTTCGCCGGTGGCACTCGCGCTCTGATGGACGGCGTTGTCAAGGCCACAACCAATGGAACCATCACTATTATTGGTAACACACAATGCATACATACCTAGCTCACTATGATCGATAACACACAACGCATACATACCTAGCTCACTATGATTGATAACACACAATGCATACATACCTAGCTCACTATGATTGATAACACAATGCATACATACCTAGCTCACTATGATTGATAACACACAATGCATACATACCTAGCTCACTATGATTGATAACACACAATGCATACATACCTAGCTCACTATGATTGATAACACACAATGCATACATACCTAGCTCACTATGATTGATAACACACAATGCATACATACCTAGCTCACTGTGATTGATAACACACAATGCATCATACCTAGCTCACTATGATTGATAACACACAATGCATACATACGTAGCTCACTATGATTGATAACACACAATGCATCATACCTAGCTCACCATGATTGATAACACACAATGCATCATACCTAGCTCACCATGATTGATAACACACAATGCATCATACCTAGCTCACTATGATTGATAACGCACAATGCATACATACCTAGCTCACTATGATGGATAACACACAATGCATACATACCAAGACATGCTAAAGCAAAGCTAATAGACGCTCGGTCTCTTATGTGGTATATTGTTCCCGTGGCCAAAAGCTTTTGCATTTTGAAATTACACTTATCACATCAACAGCTAAAGCTTGAGGTATTTGGCGTAATCACTACGCTTTCGGATAATGATTGCGCACTTTAGAACTGACTTCCTCAGCTGGTTATGCTGTACAGAAGTATGGTATATTTATTTATAGGCACTACTTATAGCCTAAACGGCATGATGCATTTAGTTACTTAAGTGAGGTGTCGTTTGGTTTGTCTAATTTTAATATGGGGGGTGCGAATCAAAAATTAATATCGCGGGAGGACACAACATTTTTTTTTCTTTAGTATGGGTATCAAATTAAAAGTAGTGATATACCTATTCTTCAACTAGCATAATGTCAGTGAATAGGAACTTAGAACGACAACCACGGGCCGAGTTGGAGGTACCTATTTTTATGCCGAGACACCTTGTAATGTAATCACAAAGTCAAAATGAGATGGTGCCAAGGCACTTTGTGACCATATTCGATTTCCAGGTGGCGGTGACACGGCCACTTGCTGCGCCAAATGGGGCACGGAGGACAAGGTGTCTCACGTCTCCACCGGCGGCGGCGCCTCGCTAGAGCTGCTTGAGGGTAAGCAGATCATCAATCAATGTCAATATGAGGCGACACGTCAAGGGCTGGCTCTTAATTAGGCCAGCGAATTAGCATAGCTATGTAGCGTGAACATGCAGACAGTGTCTTGGGCACGCTTCTGTCTAGTACTGGTCTGGAACAGTTTAGTTACCTATAGGCCGTTAGTAACGGTCCATAGGTATTCCGACTGTTTCCTTTGTACATAATTATTATTAATGTTTGTAAATTATAATATAGACCAAAATGTCAATATTAAATGGCGAGTGACAGATTAGAGAGGTGAAGTGCATAAAGCTGCAGGCCTATTACCTAACTCTGTTTCATTTGGGTTTCAATGGGTTTCAATTAAAATGCCTGCATTTCTGATTGAAACCGATTGAAACCCAAATGAAACTGAGTTAGGTAATAGGCCTGCTGATCTCATTTTTTTTTTATTTTATACGGTGGAATGTTGACCTTGGCATCTAGATGTAATTACTTGAATTTGGCTTCTGGTCAACATTTGACCGTAAAAAAAATATGTTTTTTTAAGTCATTTTATCTTTCTATGCGCTCTTATTTGGAAGAGCGCATAGAAAGACCCCACTTCCGTGCGCGCATGAGATAGTTTTGTGTAAATTATAGCTTAAAAAAAAAGTTTATTTTTTCATCGTTGATTAAAAAACGTGCACCTACTTATAATTGCCACTACATACAGGCTCCATGTAACTATTAACATCAATATTTCAAAAAATATTTATTTAAATTTTACATATTGGCTTCATCCTTATCTGGCTGTATTTTGTAAGAGCAAAGTGTTTCCTTACGAGGATTCACTAGTCACTATTTAGAGCGTGGATCTATCTGATCAACTAGGGGTAGTCACGTTGTTGACACGTTTGGACATGTCCACGGTTTGCAAGTAGCTAGCATTCAATATGTGACAGGCTGCAAGCCCATCGCCGCTTAGAGGAATACTAGCCAGTGACACAAGCCATTCGGAAACGATTTACAAGTACATATTTCTTTACCTTTTATTTCAAATCCAGTAGTTATCAGTAGTTATCAGTAGCTATACTTTTAAATTGTGAATACGCTATCACGTTGTAAATTACACACATCTATTTAGCTGTGTTGTTTTTAAACGTACCATGACCATTGCCTATGCCAATCGGCTTTGACAATTGATTATCTCTTATTATACCTACTTAGTAGTTAACAAGCCTCATAGCTCAGTTGGTAGTAACTCTGCCTTCTGCGCTGTAGGTTGTGGGTTCGATTCCCACCCAGGACAAACATTTTGTGTGATGAATATAGATGTTTGTTCTGTGTTTGGGTGTTGTATCGTATAGTAAGTATGTATTTACAAAAAGTATTTAAGTATTCTATCCGTAATCTAGTTCCCATATTACAAGCTATGCTTAGTTTGGGGTTAGATGGCGCTGTGTGAAATTAATGTACTATAATATTCATTGATTATTATTTATTAGTGACGAAAAGCTCGTAGACCTTTTGACTCGTAAATCCGTGTATAAAAAGTATTTAGTTTCGGTAAGGTAGGTTTTGTTAACTATAGTGCTTGGTAAGGTATTATGTATTTAGTTAACTATAGTGCCATGTATAGTAAAAGTGTTTGTTTTTTTTTTTCAGGTAAGGTTCTTCCTGGAGTGGCCGCTCTTTCCGACGCATAAATTAAACGATAGATGATAGAAGACAATAGTATGTAGGTTATAGATGTTCTACGTTATTTCTCGTAGGTATAAGTAAAATGTGAAAATAATAATGAGTGAAAAGTGAGATTTATAGCTTTTTAGAAAAGTTGTGTCATTGTGTGTATCGAATCGAATACCTATTTAATTTATTAACGCGAATATTACACTGTTGTTGCTGAATACTCTTGTTTTTTTTTAAACATGTGCGGCGGGTGCCGTGTGGCTACTGTTCTGAGTAAATGTGATGTAAAACCAACTGATACTGATTAATATTTCATTATGAATAGAAAACTTTATTTTTATTAGTGTACGACGAATATGCGCTTGGTCTTCATCTCATCTGGTGACAAGTTGAGATAAGGCCGAAGGTGGAGGCGCACTTCACCCGGAATCCTCAACTAACTGAGGAACTGGCTGTCTTATCTTATCCTCTAAATGCCGGAACACAACAATTTTAGAATGGTTATTATGGCGACCGAATTAGGTAAGATGATGGTAGCTAGCCAGGCGGACTTAAACAAAGTCCTAGCACCAACCAAAACAATATTGTACTCCCCCTCAGAATCGAACCCGGGACCTCTGAATCTGAAATCGGTGGGTTGATCCATTAGACCACAGAGGTTCAATAACGGGTCTATGCAAGTAGCTAGTTATAATATTCACTTCAGCAATTTTCTTTAAGTATTTCGTTGTTATTTATTCAGATAAGAGGGCAATGAGTGGAGTTGTGCTGAATCATGCGACCTTATGTAGGACCCGGGTGTATGCTCCCGCATATCCTATCAAACAAATATAAAACCTCCTACCCTCATTACGTACAAATGGCAACCCAGTCTGAACTTTATAAGCATTTTGTTCGACTCGTAAACGGTTTATTTTGTTACACAGTGAACTTTATAACGTTGTTCCAAAAGCTCATTATCTAGTAATCATTTTGATCCTAAACCTATTTGTTTAGGGTTGGTTTTAAAACAAAACACCGTGGGGGGAAAAAGACAGGCTATTGATCGTGGGCTCGCGCAAGCGTAAACTTATTCCCGAAATGGCGTTTATATTATCTTCAATAAAATCCTACCAAATAAAAATGAAGGGAAATCGACGTGACGACGAAGATATTTCGCTGCAACGACTTATTTCCTGGTGATTTAGGGGATTGACGAAAACTGAATATTGTAGCTATCAATCTCCTATTCAGGTGTCTGAACTTTGGTCCAATTGGCGAGGGTCCGCGCATGCTCAGTAAGACCTCTAGCTGTTGTAGGTTTTTTTATTCCTATAGAGCTAGTCAGTGATGTAGGACATATCAGCCGGTCACCCGGCTCGTTGAATAGACATTAAATTTCTTGATATCCTTAGTTTAGAGAATAGTTAAATGTAGGTACACCAATATGGTTTCGGATACTGCGTCAACTTTTTACTTGTTCGCTGGCGGAGGGCGCTCTCGTAAAGGATTTTGAAAGGTAAGTCCTATATTATTCAATCTGTTAGTGTTTTTGTTTATGAAGTGCTAGCGGAGTTGATTTGAACACCATCGATACTGTTTTTATTGTACGGCTTTATTTATAAATTTTCATATCGATCTTTTTGTAGCGAAGTACTTATATATTGTTTCATAAAACTCGCATTAAAGACTTGTGAACCTTGGGATGCGTACCTATATGTCATCCAATTATCTGCGATGAAATCAATAGTGGCATGCTCTTTATTGTCCAAGTTTTAGTTTTAGAAACGCTTGGCCTTCATTTCACCTTATGATAAGGCCGAAGGTGGAAGCGCACGTCACCAGGAATCCTCAACAGACTGAGAAACAGGCTTATCTTACTTCTAAATGCCGGAACGCAACAATTTAGAATCGTTTATTGTTATGGCGACAGAATTGGCTGTAGATAGTACCAGGCGGACTTAAACAAAGTCCTACCGCAAACCAAGCCAAGCACATTATGTAGGTAGGTACCTACACCTTTGGGGATACAACCCGGGACCGTTGGATCTGATACCGTGGGTGAACCACTAGACTACAGAGGCGTACTTCATCATATTGACCTGTTGGACGGTTCTTTCGGCCCATCTTTGCGGAACGTTTAAACAATATGTACAACAAAAAGATCCCACAATATTACTCACGTCTTTTTCTCCGTGGGTTAGATAGAGGCAACAGATCCCCACTTGTTTTACGATCCGTCGGTATACACAGATTTTACCTGATTTTCACCGTCGTCAGTTAAGTACTAATTTAATTGACTATTCTTACAAATAAAATAGAAATATTGTGATATAATGAGTATATATAATGAGAACATAATGAGTAATAGACCATAATAAAACAATCAACAGTGCCTATTACTGCGTACACTATTAATTTCGTTTTACTGACAGACGAATCTTTTTTAACTGCCCATTGTTTCAAAGTGTTGCTGTTTGTCCCATGAATTATATGTTCAACCAACATCACGAAACTAGGGTCTCTCCCTGTGATACTGATGTTACATTAGGTACCTACTGAATAAGGTGAAATGTCTTACATAACGTTAGCAGAATTACTAATTAACAGTTACCTACGAAATGTTACAGCTCGCTGAAACATTTCGATCGAATTTACAGTTTCAGTTCGTTCCATAAACGGGCGAAGCTACCGTCTCCAATTAAACTGTCAATTCCAGATATAGTTTCAGAAGTCTTGTTATAGAAACGGCTTTCGTTTCTGGATGTTAATAGACGGGTTTGGGACAGAGCTCAGTATAAAAATTCTGATCATATTTTGGTTGATAGGCAAGGTACTATCAATATCATCCAGTTAAACAGTTATTAGGTATAGTACGTGTTATTTTGATTTGAAAAACGGGTATTTTAAGCGTATTTTATTTTTCGAATCAAAGTTATATGTTCTAATCGCGTAAGTTTAACGGGCTATAGTACCTCAGATTAATAGGTAGGTAGGTACGTAGGTAGGGTTTTGATGAGCAAAAATGTCATGTCATCAAATTTCATAATTTGTCTAGGTACTCCTCATGACTACATCTCATACTAATTGATAATTCGATCTCTTATCAGACCACTAACTGGTACCTACTAAGTAATTGGAGTCTTCTCATCATCCTATTCTTATATATCAGACGTAAACTTAGCACTAATTCCTTTATGTCCATAAATCATGAAGATGTGATCGTTGCGTTGGTCATCACCAATAAAAGAAAAATAATAATTGGACCCGAATCTAAAACTATACTATAAAGTGCATGTATCTAAGTAAAATAGCCTGCCTGAAGCAATCTGGTAACTGATTTTAGTGGCATTTCACAACCTGCTACATGCATTGTCATAAATTCTCCTATTTATAGTCTATTATTATTCTAGAAAGAAAGCCCGTTATCCTTGTAAGGGCACAAATTTTCACCAGCACTATACCTCTATAACCGAGGTTACGTGCATTCTGTTTGCATTTCGTGTCAAAAAATGAGGCACGCCACGCGAGTGCAGGTCACGGGCTAGATGGGTCCACCCCCTGGTAATGCCCTCGTAGATTTATGCTACGGTTGGACGCTGGGAACGCTTATTTGATTTGTAGCTCTTAATTTTGAATGGTAGCGCGGTTGGTTTCAGCTGGCATGCTTGTGGGTCGTTGGCGTGGATATAGTATCGAGTTGAGTAATCATTTAGTACTGACCTTACCTGCGTTTACCTAACCTACCAATTTCTAACAAATCTCTGCTTCCTATAATAGCACAGCTCTCCCACTTTTTGGTAATATATATGCATATTTTACTAACTGCGCCTAACTGATCAAATAAATCTTACAATGCCCTACGATCCAGTATAAAAATGGGTTCAGGATTTTGTTGGGCCTCAGGGATCAGGGATGTTCGCACGAACACGTGTTGATTATTTTTTACGTGATCATGCCTGAAATACTATCTCGCTCCCACAGCCTCCTAGCCGCTGGAGCCTAGGATTTAGAGTCCAGTATCATAAGCTACAGGGTACTATAGAGGGGATACGGGGACTCAAATAATATCTTCGATACCCAATCCAACCTTACCTGCACGTGGTAGGTCCCGTGCTAAACAACGGTCAAGGCTCTGGCGCAACAACAACAACACACATTCCACCATGGTATATCGGCAGCAGCGTCCTCCTGATTACTATTTAATACACTAACTGCGATCACCTATCCGCCCGCCTAGCGTGGTGATTATGGAAACACCCCCCCCCCTTCCAAACATGATTGATACAAAAATAACACGGCCCAAGTCCCCGTCCGCTTCGCTATTCCTATATAGTAACGGTAGAGGCTTTACGGTACGGCGGGGCAAGGGGTGCTAGAATTTCGGGAAGGGATTAGGATACCAACCTAAGATTCCACGACCCCTGCATCTGGTAACTTATAACGCACGAACGCCGAGGACAGACATGAAGTTATTTAAATTGGAAGAAGCAGTGAACAAGTTGCAATAGGATATCATAATAAATACATCATAGGGTTATTAGAAGTCGTGTCCGTCATGGTAGCGTACACATAAATAGAACGTAATTAGTGCAAAAATAAAATAAATAGTGCATCATTGGTTTAAGAAATAATGACCATTCTTAGTGGGCATAACGATCAAGCTAGCGTACACATGACCGTACCCGAGAACGGCTTATACTATAGCAACGAAGTTTACACACAAAAATAGAGCACAAATACTGCCCGAGCTATACAAAATTTCATAATGATTAATCTTATAGGAACGGAGATATTGAACAAGACTTTTGAATGACATTCCGAGCTGGCGTTATGGCAGCGTACCCATTAAACAACGTAATAGTTCTTATAGAAAACGAGCTTTTCTTATCATACATGCTATACGTATAAATAGTGTGTGAAATACTGCCTCAGCCAGTAGTCATACTTTATGCTATTTCGTAGTGGAACAATATTTATTTATTTTATTTAAGGAATAACAAACGACTACATTACATTAATATTAAATCTACATTATTATTAAATCTGTATAAATACTTTAAATAATATTAAAGTTCAGCAATATTCTTAATGTAGACCACTGCGCTATCCACAAATAAAGGTTTTAACATGAAAATAAAAGAACATGCAACTAGAAGAGCTAGACATCTAAATATGAAATAGGTCTAGGTAGCGTAAGGCTCCTCAATTAAACAAATATAAATGAGCCATGGTAAAATAAAGTGTAAAGTGTGTAAGTATAAAGTAGTATAGACTCACGAAAGCAAGAATATTACAAAATGCCAATATAAAAAGTATATGTGAAGTTCTAGGAACAAATGCATTGTGGTACAGTCGCACACAAAAAAATATTTGTTAGTGAAACTATACACCGAACAATTTAGGTAGGTAGTAAGAATTAGTAGTTTTGTTACTTTATTTGAACTTGCTTGAAGAGAAGATGAGCTTTCGTGAGTACTTTTACCCACTACTTCTTTTAATATGAGAGATGCGGTACACATATATTGTTTTCTTTTTGTGTGTATGTAATAGATTGTAATTACGGACCCAGGTCTGAAATAAATGAATTTATTATGACTTTTGTATTGTTGACTAAATCCTTTTTGTCACCAGCACCTAAATTACGCTCGAAGCAATCATGCCTGATTGGCCGTGGCTCCTGCTAGCTGCTATGCTCGGGGCGTTCGCAGCGCTGGCAATTCCACTGGCACTATTCCTGTACTACATACGAATGTTCGACAAGAAGCCCAAGTTGGACAATGACTTTAGTTTGCCGGTCACTTTACCGCCGGTAAGTTTCAAATGCAGAAGTTTCTAGGTATCTCTACAAACGGACATCGGGACAATAAGGTCGCTGGATGGAATTTCTGACTGACACAAACTAGAAGTTTTGACAAAACTTATAACAGAACTCAATCTTTGGCTATATCAAAACTCTGTTAATCAGCCACTTTCCATTTGTTATAAATACTTTGGTACTTGTAGTGAGCACGCTTGTTTAAAAGGAACCTATTCACTCTGGACTTGAAGACTCCAAGATTGTACTGATGAAAAACAGACGAGGAAAACTCAAATTGCACAGCGGGCCATGTACCTATCATTATCTCATCATTTCCAAGTGGCATTAGACAGGCTCGTTAGCTCGCTGAACCGATAACCGCGTGGGAGTAAAGGTTCTTGAAAGTTCTTGACTCCGAAAGAACGCGAAATACAGAAATACCCCGACGTTGTAGTAGCTGCGGAGAGGAATAGATAACTAAAGGCTTTCAAGATAGAAGTTTGGTTCGTCGTATAAATAGACTTTGTATGTAAGAAACAAACCATTGCCAGTTTTCATAAAAGCTACCGATCATTTCGAACAGACCATCGCAGAAAATGTAGAGTAAAAAATAACGTTGGTGCAATATCTGCACTAGCGTAGCTGAACAACGTAAAGCTAATAAATTGCCAACTAGTTGGGGCCGCACTCTGTGAAGCAGTAAAGCCCTACTTGAGAGTTTAATAGCTGTGGAAATGGTGAAGTTATTGATTGTATGTTCGTGTTTCCCGATAAAAAGTTGTAGGTAACTTGCCTGAGCTAAATTCAAATGTCTGGAACGTGTGTGGTAAGACAGGCGAGTTACCTGCTAGGAACAGTAGGGTGCGGGGTCGTTCCTCTTTTTGCCCCTAGTTGTTCTTATCCGGGAATTCCCCTGATTTTAGTCACGTTCTTTCTGGTTATCACAAAGTCCTGATAGATTCCTAAAATAACAGATTCTTTGCAAGGACATTCCTAAAAGGTCAAAAGTGAAAAATGTTCTTCAAATTCATCATACTTTACCACACTCCGGAAAAAAGAGACAATATTGGTAGGTACTTACTTACTGTGTTGAATTATCTACGATATCCGCTCGCCTCAACCTAGTAAAAATCTTAAATGTTTTAAAAACTTCATATGGATTTTACTAAAGCGCTCAAAAACAAAATGCATAATAATATTGATTCATAAAATGTAGCATCATAACATCAAATAAGGCTAGAATTGGCAAGTCAACATTTCACTGATCTTTAAACAGATCTATTAACCTTAGAACTATAGCTACCCCTAAACTTTATCAATGCCTTTATATATTGTAGGTATATCCATTTAGTTGAATAATAGAACGACCTTTGTGCTTTGTGCCCTTCTATGTACTTATAGAAATATTGGCATTTGACAGGAAAGCAAGGCACGGTGCAATAACAAATATGCCACCGTAATACATAAATGTGAAACAAGTACTTACCTAATCATCTCGCTATACGTTTCGCGGCCAGCTAATTCTTAACCTGACAAATGTTATGAGGCTTGTGATTAATCAAAGTTATTGGATCCACATACCTTTTTTACCAATGAACAAACAATCTTTATTGACCCAATCAGGCCTCTATCGAGCAAAGGTAAATATTTGTTGACAAACCAATCACTATAGGTACCGACGCACGAAACGAAACACCGACGTTCATTACGCGAGGACAGGCTTGCCCCAAATGTGCCCTATAATCACTTCGTTGACACCAATGCAGTCACATATAAAATAATATGTAATTAAATAGAACTCTTTTAAGCGTCCCTTGATAGCGTGTACAATTACTCAATTCTATTTAGGAATCTCACGCAATAAATGCGGAATAATAAAGCGCTGATACCAAACGCCAGAATCTGAACACGTTATGAGTTATACCTATATAAAACTGCTTAGCAGCTGTTCATCGCTCGATTCTAAATGAGAAACTCGGGGGTTTATGTTTATCCCCTCGCAGATATAAATATGTGCTCCGCATAATAGAATAAGGCTTCAGGATCTGACTAAAATATATCTCGCCGTGGCGAGATTTGGAAGTACCTACGGTAAGCTGATCCCAACTGCGTAGGCATCCAGCTTTGGGGGATTATATTTCCATGCGGCGAAAGTAGTTTCTAGATCTGAGTACCATTGGCAATAAATCAGTTATCGCACACCCACCTACACTGATACACATGCACATATAGTGATATAGAGATGTGTGCACAGGAAATATTGAACGAGCTCACGAGAGGTGCAGGGAGCACGCCTGAAGGTGCACTCAATGTGATGCTGCAGTTTATATTCCAACAAAGCACGGCTGACACACGATGGCTGAGGCGACGAATGGCTACGGAGCTCGCAGAACTGTTGGCCAAGACATCTTCCGGCAAGATTTTTGAGTCTTTGACGGTAAGAAAGACCCGACAAAGCCAGTCAACACGGGATTTATTAGTCATGTAGATACCTATGTAGGTACATAATCATGAAATCCCGTGCTGGGGGCACCATTATTATTCTCGTATTCAAACATAATTTTGGCGCCCTACCTATTGGTGCAATATTCCTGTGAGACTCATATCGATAATTTTCAATGAATCGGTTGCCTATCTGGCATCCTATGAAAGTTTATTATACCCAGAAGTGTTATAAATCCAAGAACGGGTATAAATAATCGCACCCAACATGGCGCAGGGAGCAATGAAAAGGGTTTCTTTCGGTAAGCGATATTGAATATCCAGTTGCGCGATTAATCTCCTGCTCATTGGTTCAGAAGGACGTTCTATTAATGTTCTACTAATGACGAAATGTAGCCTTTAACCGTGTAATAGAATTTCCTTTTGTTACAAATTTTCTTTTTTACGATAGGAAAGCACTTGGCCTTCATCTCATCTGGATTATACTTAAATTATTTTGATGCCGAAGGTGGAAACGCACTTCTCCCGGAATCCTCAACTGGCTATCGTTATGGCGACAGACTTAGATAAGATGGTGGTAGATAACCAGGCGGACTTGAACAAAGTCCTACAACAGGCCAAACAAAACTTATGCTTAAAAATTTGAATTGACGACATAGTTTCATGGAACCATTTGGGTAGAGTTATATCAGAATGTTATTAAAGTTGACTTTATTTGTAACTAACTATGGTTCAAATGTATTTATTCGTAGATGACCTACGAATAACTGTAAAAAGAAGTTCTCCGACATAGACATTGTCTTTCTATCACATAACAGTTTTAAAAGCATCCTCCTGAATCCTGCTGTGAATTGAAATTTATTTTAAGTATTGTAGGTAAAACATTTAGTTTTTTTGGTTTCATATTTTTGTTATTTTGCATTTTGTCTACTTCCTTTCTTTTGTCTCCCTTAAAAGTGGAAACTTTGTTGGATGAGAAATTATTTTTAATGTATTACCTTTTTTTTATTGTATTATGTTTCCTGAATAAAATAATAGTTAGCTTGATTTTTGAACACTCTGATTTGATCCAGCCGACACCATCTCTATGCTTAGTCATGCCTTGTAAATCCCATCAGAGCAGTGGGTTAGCTGTTCCTCTGACTCTAAAGTTCTTATACCTTTCCGACGCCTTATAGTGTAGAATTGCACAAAGCCCTCACACTCAGGTATATTACTAGGCGACTTATCTTGGTCCGTCTTTGTTATTCATATATCAGAAAATATTCAAAAGTTTTTTTATTTCTTATCCAGTCTGCCTGCATTGTGACCAATAATGGCTAAATCATTCAGTCCTAGAAGTCGCTCGTTGAACTGTGAACGTTTACGGAAGGCTTATGTTGATGATAAAGCAATACCGCGGTTAATTAATAAGGTTAAATAATAATATATCGAACAGCAATTGTTTTTCCGATATCCACGGAATTCACAAACCAACCTCAATAAGTGTAACAAATGTTCAGGTATGAAATGCTCCAATTAGCGTAGGCGATTAGTGATCATCGTTTGTGGCTTCGTACGCTGGAGCGGAAACTGTGTGAATTTGATTTAGTGAAACAGCTCACGTACCTGTATTATCTTCTTTTTCTCGAAACACTTATTAAATATGCTTATGTAACCGTGTAAAACTTTATTCGTACTGTCAATACTGGTATTATTAATTCGAAAGTAACTCGTTTTTTTTTTGTTTTCTTGTTTGAGTCGAGTTTGTATTCACGACTAAACGGCTACTTTTTATGGCATATTCCCTCCCTTGATATCTGACTGAACACATTGTAGCGGTTAGTTAGGATGCGGTACATCCACAGTCGCGTAGGTACATGTATGATTAAGTTAAAAAGACACATTATATATGTTTGATATATTACTTATTACCTTAGTAATAACAATATTTTTCATTTTTTGTTATGTTAGGTTCTACAAAAAGGTTCGGATCTACTTTGGAATAATCCCTATCATTTTGAACGTCGACTGTACTTTTGCTATTATCGACACGGTGGGAATAATTACCAATAACATTCGTTTTCTTTCATTCGCGACATAGCGGCACAGCGACGCAGGGAGAAAAAACCTTTTTATCCGCGCGCACAAGCTAGCTGTATCAATATTTATATAATGTTTACTTAACGTTTCGATAGAAAATCTAGGTAAAATCTAGAGCGTTCCTCAATTGTTATTATTTTATTTTTGTAAATTATAATGGGTACGCCTTTGAACTCAAGAATTTTCTACCTCTAGCTAGACTATTCAAGGTGATCAGATGGCTCACCCGCGCACCGACGAAACCGTTTGGCGCCGTACTTCGCCATTACAGTGGTCCATTACAGATCCTACCACCCGTGCTGTGATCATTCAGGTAGTTCTAGTAAAAGCAAAGCCATCGATTCCGTTGCCCGGGGTGACCACTTATAAAGGAGTAGTAGAGCCCCTTGTGAAAGGGCTCGTCCGGGGAAGTACTACCACCATACCTATTTCAGCCGCCAAGCAGCATTGCTGTGTTCCGGTTTGAAGGGTATGGTTGCCGTGAAATTGCGAGCACGCGAGTCTTAACACCTTTATGCCTCAAGTTGAGGGGCGCAATGCAGTGCCGTGAAGGCTATGTTCATTGTGGATGTGGCCTACGCAGGAAGGCATTGTTATAATCAAGAGTGCACTTAACATCAGATGGGCTACTATGCGCTACTTGTTTGTTCCGTCTTCTAGTTGTATAAAAAAAATAAGAGGTAGATCCCACCTATATACCGCATAAATCCTCGTGAGGTAATTGTAGCTAAAACATAAAACACATCTAATAGAATAAGTCGCAATCAGCATGTTTTCCCTCGCGTCTAATCATCCAGTGAAGCGAAAGACCTTTGAAGGAAAAATCTTGAGAAAAAATATTTCTAAACGGCGCTGTCAATTTGTTTAGAACTCGTGGAATTTTTCGAGTTTATTAAATATATGTGATTGCTTTCGCTTCGTAATATAAATATATGACAATTACTGGAGTCGGGCTTCCATCATTCAATGAAAATCAAACGTATTTATTTTGTAAATACTTTTTAATAACCAACCAACTTATGTACCTATTGCACATAACATTAGTTAGGTTATTTCAAAGTGCTATATATTCATATCATTCATATCACATTTGCAGCGCACAAAATCATAGCTGCTTATTGAATAAAATCTAGTTAAGCGATTTAGTTTTGATCGTATGCATGTTTTGAATAATGACTTTACACGTTAATTTATTTATTTTCGTAACATTACCTAATAGTCCTAACTGTCCCATCCCGTTGGGCCAACGCCCAGCGATGGGATGAGACTGCAACTTATCTTGATGGCCCTAATATTTGGTTAAGATAAATACCATTGAAGGTGGTGGACTTTTTCCGTTGACAAACCTAATTCATTATTTAGTTTCATTGCCTCTATAGTCTAGTGGATCGTTCGCCTACCGATTAGGTGTCAGATCCAGAGGTCCCGGGTGAGATCCCCAGGGGGTATACAATATTATGCTTGGTTTGGTTGATGGTAGAACTTTGTTTAAGTCCACCCAGTTCACAGTTACTTTCACAGTATTATGTCATAATGGCATAATATTGTAGGGAAGTGCTGCAGATATAGACACCATATTCGTATTGCAAAAGAGGGCTGTTCGCGCTGTTTACAGAATGGCTCCCAGAGATTCATTAGAGACAAGTTTAAGGAAAGAAATATCGCTGTTCCTACAACTAGGCTCCATAATGTTAATAAATCGTTCATAGGGCAAACTGTACGCTTTTTTAATAAATTACCAAGTTATACCAAGTGATGTGTGCTGGTCGCAATTCCGAGCAGGCGGTAGATTTGAAGTTTCAAAGTGATCCTAAAAAATCTTACTGAATAAAAAGATTTGACTTTGTTGACACAAACTTTCCTATCCTCCCCGGTACCGGCTGGCTAGCTACCACCATCTTACCAAGTTATGTCGCCATAACAACAATTCTTAAATTGTGTCCCTTTTAGAGGTTAGATAGCTAGTTCCTCAGTTGAAAATTTCGGGTCAAGTGCGCTTTCACGTTCGGCCTTATAACAACTTTAAAAATCAGAAGAGATGAAGGCCAAGCACCTCCCGTCGCATATTAAAATATATAATTCGAGGTATCGAGGTAAGATAACCGGTTCCTCAGACTGTTCAAGATTCCGGATGAAGTGCGCTTTCCTTTGACCTTCGGCTTTAACATAACTTGAAACCAGAGTGATCCAGGGAGATGGAAAAAATAAGACAGAGTATACCAATCTTGCTGTTTTTATGGACGTTCCTTCTTGGTAGGTGAATTGAAACAGTTGAGCAAGTGTCAATAGCTTACAAATGCTCTGTTCTGGTTTCCCAGCTCCGCTCCCTAGAAGTAGGCACAGAGTTCCCGAGCATCACCAACCTCCGTCTCCAAAGCGGGGAGCTAGAAGAGGACGGAGCGAGACTGAGATCGCTCGACCTGAACTTCGACCTATCGTATGACGGCAACTTCAGGATCGATGTGGACGCTGTGATGCTACTGGGGAAGATAGCCAATATATCTATCACAGGTACTGTGTCACTTATCAGCGTTGCCGTCTAGAAGGAACTGATTATCGATTGCCATAATAGCTAACAAATTCCCTGTTCGTTTCCCAGCTCTTATGCAGTATATCGTTCACGTCTTTGATGGATTTTTCACAATATTAGATTATGTGTTTAACTCGAAATGGCACTTGACCTTTAACTTATTCGTCGTCATTGACATTTAAGCTAATTATTGCTAAATTTATTAACGCCTTCAAATTGTTCTACTCTGAAAATTACTTTGCATACATAATTATTTACTACTCATACGCCTATATATTCCTTAATTGATAACAAAAATGGGATTTCATCGCGTACCTTTTTATATTTCCGATAGTTTCGACCGCGTTACAACGGGTAGACGTCTAGACGGGTAGACGAGTCTACCCGTGACTACGACCGTTTTGTTGGTCACGGGTAGACTCAACCGTCCCCGTCTACCCGTGACCACCGTTGTAACGCGGTCGAAACTGTCGGAAATATAAAAAGGTACGCGATGAAGACCCGCTTTTGTTATTAATTATGTATGATAATCGCGATAATTTAAAAACGCAACAAATTCCTTATTATAGTTTGATTCCTATGTCATTATCCTCCATGGTAAATCATCTCCTTATTCGTTGTGCGAATAAGTGTGTGTGATTCTAATGCCATATATTTTTTGCAGTGGAAAGCCTCAGCGGCAAGGTACGAGTAATGTTCCGAAGGAATCCCTACACTCACTGGGCGCTAGCGTTCGAAACTCTACCGAAGCTAGAGCTCCGAGTGCAAGGCAGATTCCAAGGAAGGCAGCTCAAGCCTAGATTGGCTTCACTGGTCGCTGCGCACATTAGAAGAGCAGTAGCACAAAGACATACCTTGCCAAATTATAAAATACGGTAAGAGCCTGAAAATAGAGTTTATATTGCTTCAAAAATAATAACTTTGGATATGTAAATTAGAACTTAGGCACTCTTGCAGCTCTAAAAGCAGCCTTATCGTCTTCTAGATACAAACCATTTTTCCCTAAATCGGAACCGGGGAGCACTGATGGCGAAGACGGGCCGACTCCTCAAGGGAAGCTTACTGTAAGACTGATGGAAATAACAAGGCTGCAGTGTTCGGGGGCCAACGCAACCGTTCGCGCAGCAATGGCTGTAGATTCTCATGGATGGGTGAGGGAAAAACAGACAATCTTCACTAGCTAGATTTTAACCGCCTCTGTGATCTAGTGGTTCAACTAACCGATATCAGATCCAGAGGTCCCGGTTTCGATCCCCAGAGGGAGTGGAGTACAATATTGTGCTCGGTTTGTTTGGTGATATTACTTTGTTGAAGTCCGCCTGGCTCCTGAAGTTCGGCCTGAAGGCCGAAGGTGGAGGCGCACTTCGACCGGAATCCTCAACAAACTGAGGAACTGGCTATCTTACCTCTGAATGCCAGAACACAACAATTTTAGAATTGTTATTATGGCGACAGAATTAGGTAAGATGATGGTAGACTTAATAGTCCTACCACCAACCAAACTGAGTACTATACAATATTATGTGTCCAATGCATCCCAGGTTAAATGTAGCAATGCATGGCTGCCGGTACCAAGCTATTAAACTTTTTAATCTCTTACCCCTAGATATGAAAGTGATCGATAGTCCTATTTTATTTAAAACTAAGTTAAAGAAGCTTCTGCTGGAGGGTTGCTTTTATTCAGTGAATGAGTTTGGTGTACACTAGGGTGACATCATTGTTGTATTTATGTAACTAATTTAATCTCATTTTGACATTTTGTAATTTGACTTTGATTCTTTATTAATTATCGACTTATTTTTAATTTATTTTATTATTAGTACCTACATTCAAATACGTTTACTGAAATTGTTTGTGAATAAATAAATTGAATTGAATTGAATATTGTACTCCCCTGGAGATCGAACCCGGGACCTCTGGATCTGACACCTGTGGGCGAACCTTTACACATTGGCGGTTAAATTGTTGTCAGTTTGGGTTGCAATGTTGGTTGGTGGTAGGACTTTGTTTGGGTCCGCCTGACTAGCAACCACCATCTTACCTAATTCTGTCGCCATAACAACAATTCTAAAATTGTAGTGTTCCGGCATTCAGAGGTAAGATAGCCAGTTCCTGAGTTTGTTGAGAATTCCGGGTGAAGTGCGCCTCCACCTTCGGCCTTACCTCGACTTGTAACCAGGCGAGATGAAGCGTATAATTCCAGGTTGAAGCGCTTGCTTTCCCGTCGCACAAACAAAAAAGTTATACTCTTCTAATGAAGTATCCCTTCATGTCATGTCATAGGTATCCCTTCGAAGGGGAGTCCTAGTACTAGACGTGGTGTTGCCAGCGGTGTGCAGCCCGCTTGGTCTCGTGTGTTGCCAAGGCGTGGGCGCAGTGTTGGTGGACACGGTGGTGCCGATGTCGCCGGCGTACCGCGCCGATCTGCGCAGAGACGATGTGGTGATCGCCATCGACAACAAACCCATCAACAATGTGGCTCAGGTATGAGAGAGATAGTCATATAGTCTGTTCAGAAAGCACCGTCAACAATGTAGCTCGGGTATGAGAGAGATAGTCATAGTCTGTTCAGAAAGCACCGTTGAATACTTGAGGACGCTCCTGTGCTCTTGACAAAAGCGCTCTAAAATCCTAAAGCAATCGTTTCAGTTCACTATTTTATCTGAGATAGATTATAGTAATAATAACAGAAAGCTAATTACAGATTGTCACGTATAGTAACAATATAATTAACAATAATGTTTACATAGGTACGCAAAAACTCACTTGACAGTGCCATGGAATTGTATACCTACATGTACAAACTATTTACGTAAAGTTAATGCAGGTGAATTTTTAAGTTGAAATGCGAGAGGGGCACCGAAATGTTCTATTAAGAGTTGTCGGAGCCCCTCCACATGCATCGAGGCCGGCCAACGCGGCAACGGGGTGGTTTTAGTAAGTCGACGAGTCCGTCATCCTCACACTACCCTTTCGCATCCCTCGGTTCGTAAGGGTGTCTGCGAACAGATTTCCCATCGTAAAAAAAAAGCTAAACCGAAGTACATACTACGTCACTATACAGCCAGACAGCGACTGACCAGAAGTTACTTTAACTTCTGGTCAGTCGCTGTCTGGCTGAATTTACGCTTGCACAGAATAAATCTAAGTCTAAATCAGGGTGCCTGCAACACTTATTAAATAGACAGCAAGTTCGCCATAAAAAGGCATTTTTTCTGTAGTTTGTGCCAACAATAATAGATAGAAATTGTGGGGTTAAATCGAGTGATTTTAAGCCACGACGGTTCTCTTTTGGTTCTGTGTGGTTTGGACGGTTCATACCACGCTAACCTATTAGGTAGGTACCCCTCATTATTTCTGTGACTAGCGCTACTTTCAGACTTCCCCTGATAAACACATTCCTTGTTAAATCCATCTTTGACAACACAGTCTCATCTTATCTAACATCTTTTTTTTTTTTTTGTTGATTCGTCGTCTTCCTTTTTTTTTGCATGATTACTCGAAGACGCCTGGACCGATTTGAAAAATTATTTTTTTGTTTAAAAAGGTATACTTCACTGGTGGTCCCATCGTCATCATTCCTGGAGAAATCGAGAGAACTCTTCAAATATTATGGGCACACTTGAAGAGATTTGGGTATTTTTAGGGTGTCAAAAGTAAGGACAACTCCATATTTTTAAGATCACGCGTCTTTCTGTCTTTCCGTTCATTTGCCATCAAATTTATTGGAAAAAAACGTCATCCATGTATATTGTATCATATTCTCCATTGAAGTATTCTTTTTCGTTTTTGGAACGTAACTATCCAGCACATACTTTTATTAAGGTCGGCAAACTCCTCCGTTCAGTGGAGCGACGCTCAGTCACTGTACGCGTTCGCCGCGGCGGGTGCAACGCGACCAAACGAGAGGACTCTACTCTCTCCACTGAGACTAAGAAGACGAAGAACTTTTCCTTCAGACGGGTGTCAGAGGTCATGGAGGGAGTCAGACTGCAGAGCATGAGGGCGACCGCGACCAAGAGTAATTACCAGGTACATTAGTTAAGACTTTTTTCTTATTTGGGTAAGCACTTGGCCTTCATCTCACTTGGTTACAAGTTGAGATATGGCCGAAGGTGGAGGCGCACTTCACCCGGAATCCTCAACTAACTGAGGAACTGGCTATCTTACCTCTAAATGCCGGAACACATCTATTTCTGAATGTTTATTATGGCGACAGAATTAGGTAAGATGGTGGTAGCCAGGCGGACCTAAATAAAGTCCTACCACCAACCAAACCAAGCACAATATTTTACTCCACATGGGGATCGAACCCGGGACCTCTGGATCTGAAATCGGTGGGTTGAACCACTAGACCACAGTGGCGGTTGTTTTACAGTGGATTTTGATATTTTACGCTTTTCAACTATACGATTAGTAAATATCCTATTGGCTAATGAAGGACTTCTTGAAAACTCTCCCAATATCACTTAACCGGAAGCTTATGGACATATGTATCTTCCAATACTTACATATGGCCCCCATACTTTGTCCCTCACTAACATCCAAAGGTCCAAACTCGAGTTTCTTCAGCAGCAACTTTCTGTGGGATTTGTCAAAAATATTAGGTGTATGTATTACTACTAGATCGAAGACCCAAGAGATAATTCTTGCATTGGCAAGAATTATAAAAAAAAAACACCCTTTCACCTCGCAAGGAAAATTCGCAGGAGTGAGGTGGTAGTAGTTATGACTTGAGTATGATTAAGAACATAATGAGACGTGCTATACTTATATATCGGTTTAAAAAGTTTATTTATCATAAAACATTTGTAATGACTTCTCTAATATGAGATATAAAGTAGTTAACATCTTATTGGCTAGTCATTAGTTCAAATTACATTGTATATGTTCGAAGTCAGTGCAAACAGATTTTACTTTAATAGGTAACAGTTAACAACTTTAGTAGGTAGTAGGACTACCTGGTACATCACAATGTGTAGGTACATATCTTACAGAGTAGCATAACACTCAAATTCACGATATTATAGTATGCCAAGACGTGTTTAGATTACAGGCAGACCTCTGTACCCAAAATCCTATCCGTTCAATCTTAAAGCTCATTTACCTACAACAGTACGTCGGTAACGAGCAGTTGAGATGATGCTCCTAAAGAGCAACAAAATAAGCAAAACGATTGCTTGTCTCTCTCAGTCGTCAGACACGGACTCACCCTCCAAATCAGCCGAACCACACCCGGAGCCTCCGACCGACTCGCCGAAACCCAAGCCCGAGATCCGTCCGAAGAGCTCCGATACCTCCCCCTCCAATTTCGGACTCCGAAAGCGGCGCTGCTCCGTCGAAAACAAGTCATCCGACAGTTCCGCCGGAAGCACGCCCCCCGCTTCCGGCGCCAGCACACCGCTGCGTCAAGCGAAACCAATCAAACCAGAGATACCCATCATTCGCACCGACTCCTCAGAGTGCAAGGAGAAACACGCGATCGATAAAGCGACACTGGACGAAGACGAGCCGGTGGAATCCGGCGGGCCGAGGCAGAGCGAGCACGTTGAGATCTGCCAGATGTACTGGACGAAAAGCGCGCAGCTGAGGCCGATCGTGCACTTCGACGAGGCGACGCAGTTCAAGCTGAATGAGAACCACAAGTACTTGAACGTGAACGTGTGGGCGACGGTGTGCGGGGAGCGGGAGGGGGAGGGGGAGCGGGAGGTGTTGCTGGGGTACCTGAACATCCCGCTGGCGGCGCTGCTGGTCGAGTGCCAGGACTCCACTGTGCCGCACCATATGAAGCGGTACCAGTTCCTGCCGCCTGATGTTGACATCAAATTCAGGTGAGCGACCATTTCAATTGGTAGTCTGCCTTTGCGCTGTGGGCTGTGGGTTCAATTCCCAGCACAAACATTTGTGTGATGCATATACTTAGATTTTTGTTCTGTGTTTGGGTGTTGTATCATATAACACGTATGTATTTACAAAGTATTTAAGTACCTATTCTATCCGGAATCTAGTTCCCATATTACAAGCTATGCTTGGTTTGGGGCTAGATGGCGCTGTGTGACATTAATGTCCTATAATATTTAATTCTTAATGAAAGTGAGGGTATAATTTTCTATATTTACTTTTTACTGATAATCTTACAGTCGCCCTCTGAATCGTATGTAATATCTATGTGTTATTATGTATTTACAATTAAAAAAAAACTACTGTGGTCATTTTATAAAAACTTTGTATCTTAATAGATCACAACGCCCTTTGATTTGGCAAATGTACAGGTTTTACTAGACCTCAAAGTAATATTATATGCCTGTATCTTTGCAGCAAAAGCCACAAGCTGTCATCACACGCCGGGTTCGAGCCTTGCCTATGTTTCGGCGACGCGCTCGTCTGGTGGGAGTGGGAAGGGGTTGGGGGGGACAGAGCCATTCCTCGAACCACCAATGACAAAGCACCCCCGAAGTTGCCGAAACCGACGCGGGCGAGTCACGACTTCGTCAGGACGCACTTCCATAGATCCACGCAGTGCGACTTTTGTAACAAGAAAGTGAGTATTGTACATCAATACTATTACAAATGTTATAATGACACAAAAAAATCATAACCCGCGACGGGATTTGAACCCGCATCTTTTCCTTAAGCCGGAAACGCTCTAACCAACTGGAGCCACGAGGGTCCTGACACAGATTCCGAATTTTTGTGTCATATTGATACTTAGCTTGAGCGCTGATGATGCAACACTAGGGCAGATCACAGTTCAGTGAATCTCTGATAGATGGCGTTGATCGCGGGTTGTGATATTTGTGTCATTGTAACATTTGCAAATGTTTTGACCAATTGCATCACTTGAAATACAAAAATTTTATAAATACAATTGTTGTGCTAGCCGGTTCCTCGGTTTATTGAGGACTCCGGGTGAAGTGCGCTTACACCTTCGGCCTTATCGTAACTTGAAAAATCAGGTGAGATGAAGGCCAAACCTGCAAGTCCTACCCCTGTATCCAAATAAAATTGTATGTGTTACTTTTAGATATGGCTGAAAGATGCGATGCAGTGCAGGAACTGTGGCCTCTGCTGTCATAAAAAGTGTGTGACGAAATGCCAAGAGTCCTCGCCGTGTGTTTCAAAGGACGGAGGTAATTATACAACCTTTTACATTTTGCAAGAGATTAGAAATATTCGCGGTCAGCCATACTATTTATTGTACTAACTCTAACTTATTTTTTTTTTATTGTATAACGGGAAAGCGTTTGGCCTTCATCTCATCTGGTAACAAGTTTAGATAAGGCCGAAGGTGGAGGCGCACAACAAACTGAGGAACTGTGGCTGTCTTACCTCTAAATGCCGAAACACAACATTTTTTTTAAGAATTGTTATTATGGCGACAGAATTAGGTAAGATGGTGGTAGCTAGTCAGGCGGAATTAGACAAGATCCTACGACCAACCAAACCAAGCACAGTATATTGTACTCCCCATGGGGATCGAACCCGGGATCTCTGGATCTGAAATCGGTGGGTGTTATTATGTGAATTGATCACAAAAAACCCTAACCTGACCGAAAAAAAAATTGGTACGTTTACAAAATTTGGTGACTTTATTATGCATCAGTAGCGCTCATTTTTAGGGGTTTTTTATATTTATATTATAGTATATTAACAGCAGCACTCTGTAGCATATCAAATTCCAGGTCTCGATATAATAGAATAAAATATATTTTTTTTAATCTTAGTGTGCATAGTTTTTGTGTGACACAAGATGTATGATAGATGTTTTGATATTGTTTTTCCATATACCTCATCATCATCATCATCACAGCCCATTAGTGTCCACTGCTGGACAGAGCATCTTTCGATGCTGGTGGGTTTAACCATAATCACCACGTTTGACAGGCGAATTGGTGATTCAATCAATCAAATCAAATATTTATTTATTTTCTCATACAAAAAGGTCAGTAACATAGTAGGTTTAGCTAAAATTATAGATTAGAATAACCTGTTTTGTGTGAGACTGGTGCCTATGGTAGGTTTGAAACAAACCTGTAATACAGGTCACCAGTGCCCGCACTCCGCTGATTGAGCTTGACGACATAATTTCAACTTATTAGAACAATATGATTTGGGCTCGTGACCATATAACTACAACTACAGTCCATCAAATCTAAGAAGTACATTTTGACGTTTCGCATTTCTTATTACGCTAAAACTTTTTTCAAACGTAGACACAAAATATTACAAACAGTAATTCTTATAATGTCGAAAAATTATTTACTCAGATAAATAATTATATTTATTAAACATTCCTGTACATTAATCTATACTTGAATCTCGTAAAACTAGTTTAAAACATAAACAATCAGTAAAATTGTAAATGAGGTTCACGTTTATACAATGTTATGTCATTATGTTGTTTACAGTAGTGCTGCGACAGCTTAAAATTCTTGAGTTTCCAAATAATCGGTAAAAATATTGAAATAATTTAATTAATCGAACCGACTTTTTGGCGGAAATTCAGTCAGTTTTGAGTAGTGCGCGAGTGACCAAAATTTAGTTCAGTAGTTCTTCGCATTACTTGTCTTGAATAAATATAGGTACTTACCTAAATAAATAAAAAATATATTTATATTCTAGTAAGTAGTTCGCCCCGAACTGAGATCTCATGATGTCTAGTTTGTAACGGAGATTAATTCTCAAATAGAACGTAATTAACAAACGATAAAAGTGTGCTTTCAATATACCTTTCTCACTTTACTTAAGCACTTTTTCTCTAACTCTCTTTATGAACCTGAGTATTCGAGGTTCTCTTGTTGCTAACGTAATGTAATTAATATTCTTTCTAACATAAAACGAAGGTTGATGTCGTTTTGAAAAGGTAAAAAATTTATCTCTTTTTATTTTATATCTCAAAAACTACCCCACTTTGCAAAAATCCCCCGCCACAATCAAAATATATTACGTTTTCTCTATTCAATTTAAATTTCATGAAAATCGGATATTCTGTCCGAGAGTTATGCCGTCACAAACATTGCCACACACATACATTGCCGGATTTCCCATTATCTTTGTCATGACATGGCATTTGTCTTTCGAAATCAATCGCTTTTACCGATTCTCTCTAAATATTTTTTTTGTCTCATTAGCTTGACACTTTCAATATAGCCAAGCCAAAATAAAGAAGTTGAAGTTCACTCCGTAGGCACAAGTAGGTACAATCCAACCTCCAATTTAGTCTGTCGTCTATCTGTGGGTGGCCATCTTAAAAAAAATAAGCAGAAATAATTAATTTATTTGGTATTAATTAAGCGCTACATATTTATTTAACTTCTATCTGAGTTTATAGTTTTATCTAAAATGCAAGCGATTGTTTCCTACCTATAAAGTATCAATATCGATTTTTCAATTTGTCATTAATATCGGATATTTTCGATGGCGATTATTTGGTTCACATCCCTAGAAAAGTTGATCTGACAGCTGTCAAAGTGTACTTCTTAGATTTGATGGACTATAGTTGAAAATGTATACAGTGGTGGATGTGGATGAATAGGTGTATGTGTGGGTGAGGTACGAGTGTATTGGTATGTGGAGAGTAGTTTGTGTAGTTTAGTGGATGGAAATGTAAATGTAGGTGAGTGTAAATTCATGAATTATGTTAGTAGTGAGTGTATGAATGGGGAAAAGGATCTCGTTTGAGGGTAGTTGGGGAGAGTGCAATATAATAGGCTTCACTTAGTGACTTCATTCAAGCCACACTAGAGGACAGTTGTTGTAGTGGACTAAGGAGTGTAAACAAGTGTTAGTTATTACTCAGGAGGAAGGTAACATTACAGCTTCTGTTTCGTCATAATTTAGTGATTTTAGCCAATCACTTATCGACTTTTTACATTTGTATTTTGGAAGAGAATATATTGAGAGAGAGGCATATTGAGCATGTTGTAAATAAAGGGGCCTAGAAAGCAGAAGAAGTTCTGAGCAAACCTAGTTCTAAATGGGGTAGTACGACAAACCGCACCTCTTCTACGCCTGCCTTTGTTAGTCTGTGGGTCGAAAACAAGTTGCCCGTGTTGTTTAAGCAAGACGTGTAATAGGAAAGTTTGCCTGACAGTCAGTACGTCCCACTCTCTGTACAGGTCTACCGTGGGGAACTGAAAGGGGTATCTAGCGCTAACTTTAAGAATGGCTCGTTGGGCTCTCTCGAGGAGATGTGTCTTGGCTGCGCCACCCCAAGAAGAGACACAGTAGTCCACAATTGATTGACAGAGAGCTAGGTAGACACGTTTAATAATTCTGCGGTCGGCAACATGTCTAAGGGTTTTAAAGACAAAAATTAGTTTACGAAGGCGGGTCACTAGTACTTCAATATGAGGTTTGAAGGTAAGTCTTTGGTCGATGGTGGTGCCAAGATACTTAATCGACTCTGTCCTTTCAACGCAGGGACATTTACAGTCAATAGTTTTTGCAGAACAACTGTGGGCCCTGATGGTCAGAAAAGTTGGAGGTAGCAGGTTTTTTTTATGTGCAAAAGCAATATATTTGGTTTTAGAAACATTTAATGTCAGAACATTACTCTGTAGCCAATCACAAACCTTGTTAAAACCCTCCTGGGCACTCTTGAAGACTGATTGCCAGCTATCACCAGTAAAAAGCAGCGCAGTGTCATCGGCGAATGTAAGTATGCTCCCATTACTTAATGACATGTCACAGAGACTATTTATGTAAATGAGAAATAGTGTGGGTCCGAGAATACTCCCCTGTGGGACGCCATAGTTTACCTTTTGTTCAGAGCTATACCATTGTTCAATTTTGACAAATTGGCTCCTGTTGCAAAGGTAGTCCCTAAAAAGATTGAAAGGGAGTCCTCTTACACCAACTTGTTCCAGCCTAGACAGCAGAAGGGGAATATAAATTGTGTCAAATGCCTTGGCCAAGTCAATAAATATTGCAAGGCATTTGTTGCTCGTGTCAATATTAGTTACAATTGAATTAACGAGTTCATGAACAGCATCGTTTGTTGATTTACCTAAACGGAAACCAAATTGCGAAGAAGAAAGAAGACTATTCGATTCGAGATACTTAATTAAACGCTTGTTCATGATGCGTTCGAGTATTTTGGACATGGCCGGAAGAATAGAGATTGGCCTAAAGTTGTTGACACAATTTCTATCGCCACCTTTGTAAATAGGCTTGATGAGAGCGGTCTTGAATGCACGCGGAAATATTCCGGTAGACAATGAGAGGTTGCAGATATGCGTGATTGGTCCAACAAGTAGCTCTGAATATCTTTTTATAATCATACTAGATATTTGGTCTATGCCAACCGCGGAGTTTTCCTTTAGATTATTTATCAATTGACTTACTTCTATCTCGTCCGTAGGGAGAAGAACAAGTGATTTACAAGGGATGGATGAAGGAGGGCTTACGATATAGTTATTTGGGATTAGACTAGGGTTATGAATCCTGTTTGTTTGCATTGCAAGTTTTCTACCAATGTCAGCAAAGAAGTTATTTACAACATTTATACTGCCCAGAGGATCGGAAGAAGACAGGAGACAAGATGAGTGATCTGGGGCTCTATGCATACCCCCAATATTTTTAATTACCTCCCAGAGCTTTTTTTTGTTGCCTTTAGCAGACTCTAACTCCTGTTTTTTAAAGTTTATTTTAGCCTTTTTTAATTGTGATGAGCAAAAGTTTCTGTATCTCCTATAGGTTATTGCTAAGTTTGCATTATCAGGGTCCTTTTTTGTTTTTCTATATAAATTATCACGGTTTTTCATGCAGCGCAATAAGCCTTTTGTCAACCATGGCTTAATAATTCTTTGGCGGTTTGGGGTATTTACAATTTTTGAATTTTCTTTAATGGCTCGCGATAGAACATGAATAAGATGGTCTGTGGCTAGGTTCGCATCCTCAAACGTGTGGGTTCCCTGAAAGCTTAGGTTTGAGACTGATGTATCTAGGGATGTGAAATCTATGCGAAGAATTTGTTTATTTAGGGAGTTAAGTTTTGAGGTTAAATTAATACTAAGAGCTATGCATTGGTGGTCAGTAACTGATGAAACAATCACAAAACACAGGGCATCCATTTTGGTTTTTACCATCATATGGTCGAGGCAAGACCCCTTACGGGTTGGTTGTTCATGTCCTGCAAGTAGGCAATGGCTGGCTAAGCAGTTTAAGTATTCAAAGGATCGATCGATGTCGCTACTGGGAAAAATATTAATATTAATGTCGCCACATAGGAATATGTTTTTGTAAATACTGAGATCTGACAATAGTTTGTCTAACGAGTTGACAAATCGGGTTGTGTTTGATGTTGCTGGAGGGCGGTAAATACCTATGATACAAGTTTCCGTGCTAAGCTTAAGTAGCAGACAGTTCGCATCACTAATATCTGGTTCCTCATATGTAATTTTTAGCTGATTTTTGTAGTAAATTACGACTCCTTCATTTTGAGCTTTGTTCCTAGTGGTGGCTATACTATAATACCCACTTATTATCGGTATGTTAGTAGTTGAAGGTAGCCAACATTCAGAGAGAATTAAAATATGCCAATCAATTTTAGATCTTAGGAGCAGGCCAATAAAGTCGTGGATATTGCATTTTATGCTTCTTATGTTTTGAGATATAATGTTCAGTCTGGTTTTGCTGTAGTCTAGGTGGGTTATTACGTTTTCTATGTTACATGTAATTGTCTTAGTTACAGATAGGGTATCCAGGGCTAAATTAATACACTCTAGGTCACTGTTAACCATTATGAATTATATAGCAAAAGGGTTCCCAAATGACCCACGGGGTACAAGACCCTAAAATTAAGAGATACTTAAATAGTTTTATGTTTAGCCCTGGTTCACCATGGAATGGTAACAACTTGTAACTACAATGTCGCATTGGTTGCAATATTACTGTAAAATAAATGAGTTTAGAAACGAGATAACGCACATTTAGTTTATAGTTTGTGTATAGTTGGATGTTGTGTTCAGTGTTTGTGAGTGTTGTGATTGTGAGTTTTGAGTTTGTGAGTGTTGTGTGTGGGAAAGGCGAGTTGTAGAAGAAAGGTTTAACAATTGACAAGTAGGTATAAAGTAAGGTTATTTTATGGTGGGCATGCATAAAGAAATAGGTAAGAAGTACTGACGTATGAACCAATGATAGTCATATTACTAGTTTTATCAATTCCTCTTCTTCGGCAATGCGCTGCCGAATGGAGCTATCTGTCTTCTTCACAAACACCTTACCAAACGAGGTCCAAGTCGCGAATATTTTGTTATTTTTTACATTCTCACGGGCAACATAGTAGATACGTCGAGCCTTGCTTGTCAGTGATTCTGAGATGTAGATTGTACGGTGGGAGTCCTCTGCAAGGTTCAGATGGGAAGTATTGAACTGGGGTGCCTTTTGTTCTCGCTTGGACTTATTGTATTTTCTAAATTGAGAAACTAGGTCCTCTTTTCTGTTGGTGCAGGTGAATTCAACCAATATGGCACCGGCTTTGGTGCGATATATACTTTTCAGTTCGGTACTTGTAATCGGTTCCGCAAGGCCCAGAGAGCCGCCTATTTCACAGACAATTCGAGCCATTTTCTGTTTATTTTCATTTACCTGTTTAGGTATATTACGAATTTCTACCGTGGAACTGCGAGCTTGTCTATCGAGTTGATCGAGCTGAGTTTCAAGGTTCGAGACTCGCTTCTTGTAGTCACAGTTTTCTTTCTCGAGACCGGTTACTTTACTCAGCAATCCTTCATATTGACCGGTCATAAATTCCATCGATTGTTTGATGTCCTGATTTTGCGCAATTAGAGTACTCATAGCACTGGAGAGAGTTTCAAATTTTTCATCCTGCTGTTCTTTGATCTCAGTAAACATGGCTCTTATTTCATTAGTGTCCGGAGAGGAATGCGATGGGAAGTCATTTTTACGTTTCAAGCACTTGGCTGTTTTAATGTAGTCGGCCGTTGATTTGCAGCTAATTGCGGGATCCGATCCGTAGTGTGACATGGGAGGAGTCCTCAATTGTGTATTGGAGTTCGAGGGAGACCTTTGAACCGCCATTGTAGATAGCGGTAATTTGTTTCAAAGCAATGATCGAAAGGTTGTAGAAATCTAGGCCTAAATATTCCGACGGCTGGCACTCGAGACGAGGTGGGAGTTACTCCAAGATTGCAGTAAAGGTGTAGATAATACACTGAAGGAACCTGCTAACCAGAAGAAGGGTTTGGTGAGATCCCTTAGTTGGCTTTTACGACATCCATGGGCTGAGTTGGAGGGGTCGAATCTTAAGCCGCGAACGCCACGGTATAAACCTACCTTATTAAAGTGAATTGATATTTGTAATACTTTATTTTAATTAATTGTTTATGGGGTGCTTGGCCTTCATCTCATCTGATTTTCAAGTTACGATAAGGCCGAAGGTGTAAGCGCACTTCACCCGGAGTCCTCAATAAACCGAGGAACCGGCTAGCATAACAATTGTATGTATAACATTTTTGTATTTCAAGTGATGCAATTGGTCAAAACATTTGCAAATGTTATGATGATGATGACACAAATATCACAACCCGCGATCAACGCCATCTATCAGAGATTCACTGAACTGTGATCTGTCCCTCGTGGCTCCAGATGGTTAGAGCGTTTCCGGCTTAAGGAAAAGATGCGGGTTTGGCCGAAGTTTGTTATGTTTGCTAATTTAGTATCATTCGTGTTCACCATTTAAATTTAAATTAAATAAATAAATAATAAGTTAAATAAATATATATAAGTTACCTATAGGCCGTTTGTACCGGTCCTTAGGTAATCTGACTGATTCCTTTGTACATAGTTAATTTAATTGGACTTTTTATTAAATTATTATGAAAGATAAAAAAAAAACATGATGCTGCTAGTAAACCTCTAGGAAATAAATAAATACACAGTTCCGTATAAGTGATTTAAACTAGGAAGCTTATATTTGTATCCTGGAGTTTAGTCTTGAAATGTGTTAGGCCCTCTGCCAAGATTATTCACGTGAATGATGTCGCGTTTCCTCAAACTGGAGCAAATTAGAGGATGACCTCAGCGGGGGTCTTGGAGGTGACAGAACGTCCTTTGGCTTTGAACAAAAGCTTTGTTTGAATCGTTTGTGACATCTTTATTTTATTTTACTTTATTAGGAAAAACAAACAATTATGCTTAAACATATTAAATAAGTACAACATATTAGTTTATAACTAGGGTTATCGTAGACTTATTATAAGCATAACCCACAAGGTTTTTCTCAGGTTAATTATGTGCATATATTCAATTAACAGCTAGAGATAAACTTACCTACTATCTTAATCAAGCCAACCAACTAAATTAATAAAACTTTAATTAAACACTGTTGTAAATAATTATATGTGATCTTACACAAATTATATTGTACTTGCGCTTTTGTCTGCGGCCTTTACTTTTTACTTATTCCCGGATAAAAAGTGACCTACGTTGTTCCCCATGGTCTACTATATCCATGCTAAGTTTCACTGAGATCCGTTCAGCCGAGTTTCTTGTGTGATAGTCGCGATTCCATAATATGCTCAGTGGCGATTCCGAACAGGCGGTAGATTTGACGTTTCAAAATGATCCTAAAAAATATTACTGAATAAAACATACTTATTTGATTTTGACTTTGTCGTTTAGAAACATTAACAGACAAAGAGTATTTCGTTTATATCAGAATATAATCGAACAGATTATAGGCCAAAGTTGTAAGCGCATAGCCCGGAATCCTCAACATAGGTACTATCCTCCAAATACCGGGTCACAGCAAATAAAGTTGTTGATGGCATCATATTTTGGTAAGATGGTGGTAACCTAGCTAGCCAGGCGGTCGTAAAACAAACCCTACCTCCAGCCGAGGTCATCCTTCTGTGCTGGTTTCATCCATAACATTATACAAATTCTAAATACCTCTGTGCCAATCAACTGCCAAGATCATAGCGTTGAACCACCATAGAAACGAGGTGAGAAATTATATTATACAGCTGTTATACCTCTTACGTGTATTGTAGTGGCAATGTTTAGTGCCAAAAGTTGTGTAACAGACACTTAATCACTTCTCTCTACGTAAAACAGTACCTAATATTTTTGCCATAGCACGTGGCGTCGGACGTAAACATCATTTAACGTAGAAGTCGCAAAAAACATTGATGTATTTATCCCAACTCTTGCCTACGGGCAAGCTTTGCCCGCATGGTACCTGGATGAAAGTAGCCTTTGTGTTCTCCCCTATTGTATCCCCTGGATACAATCTCTTCACCAAATTTCATTATACTTCGGTGAAAATGTACTTCAAATAAATATACAATTTTAAACCTCTGTGGTCTAGTGGTTCAACCCACCGATTTCAGATCCAGAGGTCCCGGGTTTGATCCCCAAGGGCAGTGCAATATTGTGCTTGGTTAGGTTGGTGGTATGACTTTGTTTAAGCCCACCTGGCTAGCTACCACCCTCACCTAAACAACAATTCTAAAAATTGTTGTGTTCCTGCATTTAGTGGTAAGATAGCCAGTTTCTCAGTTAGTTGAGAATTCCGGGTGAAGTGCGCCTCCGCCTTCGGCCTTATCTGTACAATAAAAAAAAACAGTAACTTTTGAATTTAAAATAATATTGGTACAGATAATAAATAGCCGAAGTTTGAGCCTCACCCGCCTGTAGATGTCGTAAGATGCGATTAAAGGATTACATGGGCAGCATCCACCTGAGTAGGTACTAAATCAAAATACGGCGATCACTAATCCTCCTGCGAAACTGGACTTTATCGGACTTTATGATTATTAAATAAATATAATTCATAATTATTATACACACATTCCATACCTGGGCTTGGAATAATAGATCTCTTGTTTTAAGCAAAGCTACCAGCTTTCAGTATTTTTTTGATTGGAATAACTACTTTCGTTACTATCAAAGAGTGTGTTGAAAATGCTCCTGTTGTGAAATTTTGGCATTGAGCGCGCTCTTAAACAAAGGGTACATTATAGCATTAAGTAAGGTTTCCAATTGGAAATTCAGTTTGGCAGTAGGTACTAGCGGTTCTGACACCAATCTAAAGCAGTGTATTTTTATTCCGTTCCAAATTCTTTGATGCGTTATTACTTACAAGTCCAACGTTTAATATCTCTTTTATACTGCAAAAGGACTTAAATATATTTCTGTCTCTGTAAGATCTTTCGACAGACTTTGAAATCGCGCCAAGATATCGTGACGCGGAGAATGCTAACGACCAATTCGGTCGGTGACCTTCGCCGTAATTATACCTGCTTATTATTTTTAATTAATTAGCTTCATAGTGCAATGCTCAGATATTTATATAATGTGCTGATGGACATAGCGTACCCAGTCGCCGCATTACATTAATTATTTTTTTAGCGCCGCTGTATTCCCGTGGTTCGGCTACCGATATCAGACCCAGAGGTCTCGGGTTCGATCCCCAGGGAGTACAAATTTGGTTTGATTGGTTTATAGGACTTTCAAGTCCATCTGGCTAGCTACCACCATCTTACCCAAGTCTGTCGCCGTAAATGTGGTGTTCCGGCAATTAGAGCCAGGTGAGATGAAGGTCAAGCTTCCCCCGTCCTACAGTAAAAAATTATGAATTGAAGTTGAAAAGACGTCTCTTTACTACGTAAATTACTTTTTATAGGAACGTGCCGCCAAATCGGGTCTAAACTAAACCCTTCTGCGCATTATTCTCTGGTTATTTTCGATGCCTATTATACAGACGGATTTGATATGAAACAAATAAGGCCGGTCGTAACGTAGACTTCTCTTGGAATATCCTCGAAGCTATCTTCGGGTCTACCTGGATATACTGATACCTAGAGGTTAAAGCGGGCTTGAAAGTAGGTGGGCCATATCTTATACGGGTGCTCCACATAATTATGGGCGCTCGAAGAGTATAACACACCCCATCACCTGGCAAGTTTATTTAGCAGCGACCGAATGCGTCCGTAATCGCTTCAGTGAATAAAGTATCAACAGCTAAAGCAATAGACACACATACACGTAGGTATCTATTACGTGATGTTGCGAATGTGAACGCGGAAGAATACCGCTCCACTTTTTCACAACCAAGACAGAATAACGCTGGTAATTTGTTTTGTTAAAACTCAGGTTGCGTATAACGTATTGCGATTGCGTGTAATTTGTAAGCTAGCTTTATTATATTGGTTTCTTTAATTGGAGTAAGGAAATTATAATGTATACGGATGGTAGGTAGGTAATGTCGGAAAGATTGCTATAATTATTACTCTAGGCCTATTTGTTACATATTATATGGACTACGAAATAATTCGTACTTAGTTATATCAGACTCTTCCATCGAGGTTTCCTTTGTACATACTTTCATTATAATTTATTTTTTTTATTCTCGTTTTAACACCTATGGTATATATCTGATTATGGTAAGCCCTGTAATCACGTCAAGTGTGCTGTTTGCTTTTATCGCAGTAAGATTCATAGGATACGTTTAAAATTTCTAATTAATTGTTATTCCACTATAAATAGGTAACACATACTTACCTATTTGCAAAAAATACCGGTTTACAAAATTAACTTTGAAAGATGGGATAAACATATCAAATAGGTCCCTAAAGATAAACTTTGAATACTTATATGCAGAATATTGATTTTATCATATTTCACCGCATTACGATTACGAATAGGTAATAATGTCATAGAACATTTTCCGCAATACAAGTTATTTTTTCTTACGCGAACAAAACGTGATAAAATATAAAGGTAGGATGAAAACACTCTGTTTCAAATTTATCAATAAAAAAATATACGCAGTTTTTTTCTAGTTCTTGCCAAAAAAATATTATTCCGGCCGTGTTACCCACATCTTAAAAACACATTGAATAAACAAGGACGTTCAAATGAATTACGTCTTACAAGAGCCCGCTTGCCTACATTTACAGAGAAAACTTCGTAACGACAGTTGTAAATTTGCAGATTTTCTTTAGTTGTTTACGTTGTCTAGAACTGTTTTTACAAAGAATAAAATGACATATTTTTATAAAATAAACATTTTCAGACACATTTGTCAAACTGTTTTTTTTTTTGTGTTGGGAAGGCTTTGCCATTCATCTCACGTGGTTTCAATTTATGATAATGGTGGAAGCGCACTTCACCCGGAGTCCTCAACATACCTACCTACTGAGGAACTGGCTATCTGGCTGTAGGTAGACCTAATAATTTACAGATCCCAGTTGTGTAGTAGGTATAGACACCTTCATAAGCAACTCTTATGATATTTAATAATAAATAAATGTATATAAATAATAAATATTGTGTTATTTGTGCATTCGGTTGGTGGTAGAACTTTGTTGAAGTTCGCCTGGCTATCTACCACCATCTTACCTAATTCTGTCGCCATAAAAACAATTCTAAAAATTGTTGTGTTCCGGCATTCAGAGGTAAGATAGCCAGTACCTCAGATTGTTGAGGGTTCCGGGTGAGATGCGCCTCCACCTTTGGCCTTATCTTAACTTGTTATCAGGTGAGATGAAGGCCAAGAGCTTCCCCGTCGTACAATAAAAAAAAATGTGTCAATTTTATGTCATCTCCTACTTATATATTTGAGGACTCCATAGAATTTACGGGTCCCATATATGGGCAACTCATATTTTCAGATTCCTACGATATAGGACTATGGCTAGGTAAGTAGGTACTATGTATACATACATATATGTATGATTATTTATGTACGTGTGTGACAATTTTATGTAATACTTCTTTGATAACCTGAGATCTTTTCAGATTTCTTGAAATTTTGTAGGCTCGTTTACTCTGGTGAAAAATTATATAATTTGTGTAGGTCAATCGAATCCTCTGAACTGCCCGCCTCCAGAGCTGATAATGACCGAAGCGGATGTCGTAGACCCTGACTCCGACGAGGAAATTACTGAGAGAAAAGACTCTCTAGAGGTGCATGAAGAAGGTAAGCTTACTAATTATATTTTAAAATCTTAATTTGGTACTTTTTTTTTATTGTTGATAGTTTAAGAGTTGATAGATAGACCTTACTTGAAAAATAAGTAAAGATGTGGCCTAAGATGGAGCAAGCTTGTCTAGGAACCTATTCAGCCTAGACTTGAAGACTCTAATAAGTACTGCAGTTACTGGTTCGAAAAATCAATCGAGGGCAAGGCATTCCATGAGTTTTATATAATGTTTTAGAAGTGAGTTTAATAACGATATTTTTCATTACCTCCTGTGTTTTCATATAAAATCTTAAACATAGGTAATTTTTTTTTTCTTTTGTTCGGTAAGTTCTACTATACTTGAATCATTACCTACAATGTTTCTATAATCTCATAAAACAAACGGCAAGATCTGCGGGCCTAAAATGGCCACTTTGAGCAATTCATAATAAGATCCTAATAGGATTCATTTCATGAATCGTAAAATGGCTACATACAAACAATTCACCAAATAAATCTGGGTATGATTCATACCCCACAATTCATCCGTTTGACAGTCTTGTATGGGATTTCGTAAAATGGCCCACACTAAAGGAATTGCATAGACGTCCAATAGCAGAATTGTTAGATATTACTCGAGACCATTTAGGACTTATGCAAACTTTTTAGAACATGCACGTGTTTTAGATAACATAGATTATCGGCGAAGAAGTGCAAAATTGCGAAATGTAGAGCTGGAATTCGAAATGCCAGACTCGGAGTTTGTCGGCTTATATAGGCTGAATAAAAGTTTGTGCCGTGATTTGATTCAGGAGCTGGTCTTTCAAAATGATGCTAAAAGGACTAAAAAAAAACCTCGCTGTAATTTATTTAACTCTGCGCCATTTAATGAAATCTCGTCATTTACATTTAGTTTATGCTTTTATTTATATAAACAGAATCACTGATGACTGCGAATTTTCTTTGTACAGACGATTTATACGAATGCTGACGGAAGGACCATTAAGTATCTCCTCCGGAATTTCCTGACACGCAGGTTTTTCAGTTCAAATTATGTTTTTGTATATGTTTTAGTGATAATTCCAATCCACATAATGTAATGTTTTTGTCCACTCCCATTCCCTTGACATAGCAGTTTCCTTCGGTCCCAAATACCAAAATCCCTGCGTTCTTTGATTCGTAAAAAAAGAACCTATACTTATAACAACATGGTCTGTCAGCAATCACAGACTGATCAGACAGATCTGTGGGTGCATAACCGATTTAATATCGGGACGGTTTTTAAATGTAAAATATTTAGATACTACCTATAAGAAATGGTGATGCTCTACAACTAAGACGATTTCATTTGTCTGCACAAAAATAATATACCGTATACGAATCATAGAATGCGGAGTGAATACAAGCCACGGTTGCTATTTCTGGAGAAGCTTTTTGTAGCTGTCCTATGTTAGGAACACATAGGCTTGCCGTCCTTATTTCCTGGATATGCAACGTATATATTTCATTGCGCAAAATTCACTCACACGCTTGTTCAAATGACTTATGCCTATGAATGTGAGTCACTCTCAATGACCATCGCAATGGAAATGAGGAAGGAACTCGGCGCGAATGTCTGAAACATAATGCTACTTTCATTGTTGCGTGATAATATTTGTACAAATGTCGGCACTAATTTTCAAATACCTATTACTATAGATTACCTGTTGATAAATACTAGAAAGCATTTTCAACGAAGTATCGTACAAATCAACACACATAGCATTCAACGTAGCGTCACGTTACATAATTATGTATCGTAATATATAGTATAGTAAAAACTAGCCGATTAAAAAAAGAGTACAGACCTACATTGACCTTAAATATACGGCTGTGGTTTATATTTCCTTTCGGACACTTTGATGACCTTACTGCGCTTAAAACTTTCCAAAACCTATCTCCAATTCCTTCCACGTTTTGCAACGAAGCTGTCCTTTAACGCTCTGGTTCCCGTCAAGGATAGCCTAGATGGCTCTTTCGAAAACAGTGCAATGTCTCAAAACTATTAATTACTAAATTGTGGAGTCCGTTAATTAATTATCTTCGTAATGTTTTGTAAATTCAATGCAGAAATATTGATGCAATATGGAGAGGTGTTTTCATGCGCGTTTGAAATCAAAAGCGTTTGATGTTATGCGAAACATCAACATTCTTAGGTGTACGATGATTTTTTTTTTCAACCACCCTAATTTAAATATGTAGTTATATGATCTTCTTAACTCGATGAGTGCTGAGCATTCACTGTTCTACGAAGAACACACCGTGAGTGTTTTACAGCACCCAACGAGTTAAAGTGTACCTACTGTGTGTGCCCTTTCCGATGTTTTGTGCAACTCTCATTCCAGACATTAGATATTTAAATCAAAGACCATGCCTAGCATCCTCAAATAAATCTATGCATTGACCTAAGATAAGTATTATTTACGATATGTAATCCAGACTAAGTATACGGTTTCTAAAATGTATTTTCGGAAATCAAGTCACCAATATAATCAGCTTGAAATATAAGGTATCATAGAGCTTTACAAACCATGATAATATTATTACCTAAGCAATTTTCATGTACCTACCTACATATACATAATCCATAAATACTTATTGTGAATTTGTAGTCGAGGATTTGGTATTTCTCCAGATTTATTTTTATTGAACGATGGGAAGCGCTTGGCCTTCATCACACCTGATATCGATTTATGATATGCTTGAAGATAAAAACGCACTTCATCCGGAATCGGACTGGCTATCTTACCTCTATATGCCGGAACACAATTTAGAATCGTTGTTATAGGTCCTACCACCAAGCAAATGAAGCACGAATTGTACCCCCTGGGGATCGATCCCAGGGCCTCTGGGTCTGATACCGTTTGGCGAACTATTAGGCCACAGAGGCGGTAAAATCTATTTGTCTTGGTGAAAGAATCTGGAGAAATGCCGAACTTTTTAAATGTTAGGATGCTTTTACTGCTTAGTAATAAGCCAACTTAGACGGCTTTCCTAATAGGAGGTGGACCTATGAGTGCCCTAGTCGCTGGTCTGCGCCGCGCCGGCTCTGCTCATTCCCTTTCTGCGCCCAGGAGCTGTGCCTCTTCAAGATCCTTGCCGCCCTCACCTAGCCACACTCCCAGGTATGAACATAAACAAGAGTGTATTTGTAGCTAATTGATTCAGGCGTTATATTGCGGAGATGCATTGTTCAAAATAAAATTGAAAACAGTACATGGCTATTAACAAATCGCCTAAGTCGATTTGATTTTTTCAAAGAAATTTAGCGCATTTTTTACTATAAATTTTTTTTTCTGATTTCAGATTTATTTTGCAGTGTTGTAGTATCTTTTTACGTGTCTTATACTATACTGTTGAGCTAAGGTACTATTAAATTACTGTCACTATCTTAACTCAAGTCTTTGGGTTATTAGACATCTATTCAATATTGTAATAGAATTAAATATAATTATTATGTTTTATAACCGGACATGACAACCATCTAATAACACACAATTACATGTATTTATTTACAAACGATTTAAAAATAATATATATGTACAATTAAACTAACTGTACAAAGGAAGCAGTCGGGTTACTTAAGGATCGTTAAAAACGGCCTATATGTTTTTTTTATTTGTTATTACAGGACATTCATTTTAAACAGCGCCATCAAGCCCCAAATTAAGCATAGCTTGTAATATGGGAACTAGATTACGGATAGAATACTTAAATACGTTTTGTAAATACATACGTACTATATGATAAAACACAGAACAAACATCTATATTCATCACACAAATGTTTGTCCTGGGTGGGAATCAAACCCACAGCCTACAGCGCAGAAGGCAGAGCTACTACCAACTGAGCGATGAGGCTCGAAACTGTTTGTTTTTAAATATATATCAACGAGGAAGCAGACTTAGCTTTCTTACAAGTTTTTGCTATATTTTTTAAAAATAATATAGGAGCCGTTTTTTGCAAGGTTGAGATATGACTCATGTACTGTTGCCACAATTTGTTTGACCGATTATAGAATAAAATCAAAGGCCATTCATCGCATAGCTTCCTCAAGTCCGACCCCGGGCTCGTCCGTTTATAGGCAAACAGCTCTCTTACCCTATAGATATGACAGAACAGTTCTAGGTCACAAGGAACACTTGTGATGATTAAGTCCGTGGTTGTTTGACGAATATAATTGTATTTACCTATAGTTTTATAAAACGATGCTTGCAAGATAAGTTTGCAGCTCTTTCTCTCACGAGAATCGTTTAAAAGTATTACCTGAAGTGAATACGAGCCAAGCACTTTTTATCGGATCTCTAACCTTTGATGCCATGTATAGGTTTTCGTTCAACTCGAGCAACATTTAAATTTTATAACTGAAGAAAGGTCGCGTGAAATTCATTGTACCTTACATTGACCCGTTAAAAATAATTTTATCATAAAATATTTTTAAACACTTGTGTTGATAAAGTAAAGTCCGTAATTGTTTGATGAATATAACTATTTGTATAGTTTGATCAAACGATGCTTGTAAGATAAGGTTGCAGCTCTTCCTCTCGAGAATCATTTGAGAATATTACCTGAAGCCAAAGCAAGCCTTAATACGAGCCAAGCGCTTTTTGTCTCTAACTTAATTTAACCTTTGATGTCATGTAGGTTTTCGTTCAACTCGAGCAACATATAATTTTATAACTGAAGAAAGGTCGCGTGAAATTCAATGTACCTTACATTGACCTGTTAAAAATAATTTTAACAGGTCGCTGCGTCCTCCGTGTTTTAGCAGAACGATTAGAGTAAATAAAACATTAAACGATTACCTTTATAAATATGAAAAACATTGTGGATAAGAATGTAGACCGATCATGTTAGCAATCATTTGTTATAATACAAATACCAATATGCGATTTCTGTTGCGAATGTTGGCTTTCAGCGCAAACAGACAATGAGATCAAATTAGAACTTTACAATCATATACATTGGTATCTAGGTTTAACTGACTAAGTGATCTAGTTTAGATCTAGAAAATTAACACGGAATTTGAATGACCTTGATTATTGGCGATATTTGAGCTATTCGTTTACGGGTTATCGTTATCGGCCATGCATTTTCATATGAATCAGGATTTTTCTCTTGCTGGTTCTGAGCTTCTAAGGTACCTCAGCTTTACCCCGACACTGTGTTTTTCTATTTTGGACCGTTTATAACAGTGTTGTCACATCTAACATTCATAATCCGTATATTACCTACTTATTATATCATTATCGGCCAGCAGCATGATGGGCAGACGATATTGTCAACATCTGAAGCCCCACCTGGATGAGATTGACTCAGGATCGTATAGACTACATACATAGAGAGGCCTATACCCAACAGTGTATAATAGTGATATCTAGCTGTGGATGATGAGTGACCGAGGCCGTCTCCGAAAAGTAAGAGAACCTCCCGTGAATAGCGCAAGACGTAGCTTGGTCTGATGCGGTAATTTGGCTAAGCCCCCATTCCACTATCAAAGGCGGACATGCCTACGCTATTCTTTTGGGCTGTGATGATGAAGTAGATCAGTGTAGTATCAGTGTGGCGGTAACTTGAAATCCTTTACCAGTGTACTTCAAGTCGACCCAGCCATTATTTAGGCGGTAAAGGTTCAGTTGAACTCCAGGCTAGATACAAGATATTTATTGGTTAAAAAAATAGTTTGTACAAGTAATAAGAACAGAAAATAAGAAAATAGTTTCCAAATGTAAAAAATTAAGTCGACGTTGATTACTCACTTACACAATAAGGCTGCTGTTCCGTAACAAATGATCACAAGACATTTCATGATCAGTTTGAATACGATAAAGGAAGCAGTCGCTGGAAAGTGTGGCGGCGCCTGGGAACCCCGGGAACCCGTTCTCAGGGTGCGGCGCGGCGTGGCTGGCGCGCGGCGGCGTGACGGGCGCGCTGGCGCCGGCGCTGCGCAGCGCGCTTCCGCCCGACGCGCTGCTGGCCTGCGCGCGTGACTCCGCACCCGACCTCGCCGCCAGGCTCACCTTGCCACAGATACATGACATGGTGAGTGATGCGTTTCCAACAGGTCTCTCCTTGCCTTCAACAGACCTCTGTTGAAAAGGTATGGGAGCTGCGAAAGATTGAGGTTCGATGGATTTGGGGGAAGCATTTGCACGGCAGTGAGACAAAACGCGCATAAAAAAATATTCGCCGCTGCACAGCTCATTGCAGGAAGATGGCGAAACAGCGTCTGTAGGATTTTTTTTCCACAATCTTGCAAGTTTTTCAATGTGGTATTAGGTTTAGGTTCCTAAAGTTCAGGACAGAGTTGATGCTGCGACTGCGACAGTCTTTTTACATTCATTTTATTGCTTGACGTTGGTTTGACATCACCATTATCAATTTTTCCTGCTAGACATTTTTGTTTACACGGTGAAGTGAAGATGATGATGACGGTGTCTAATCAGAATGAAAAAAAAAAAGTTTAATCTGGCATCAAATTCTAAACGTGATTTACATCCAGCGACGATAAATCGGCTCTACGAATGCTTGTGTCTTTTATAAATAAGCAACCGGTTGGCAGAGATCCAGGCACTCAAAGCTAGACGCATGTTGATGCAACTACGAGTTTCACGTGCCTCTAATTTCACCAGTGCTTCCGCTATGAAACGAAAAACGAAGAGTAAGGTGCATGCGACGTAAAATAGACTCTTGGATGAGTACGGGCAGTGACACGGTCTGAAAGACGTGTCATGAAAAGAGTATGACGGTGGAAGGATGAAGGGATTTAGAGATAGACTATCGAAGATGTCTCAATATGATCAAAAAAAGACTGAATGCTCAGATTTGGTAGAGGCGGCCGTGAATATCCCAGCATTATAAGGTTTTAAATTTTGATTACTAACTAGTAAGAAACGAATCCTAGAACTATTTTCATTTATTTACGATGGTTGAGCTCTTGACTGAGGCTCGTTTTTTTTTACGTTAGTGAAAAAACGGACGCTGGCAGGTGATTCAAAAGTTTGCAATGCGAATTATAAATGATTGTTGGTAGTTTACATGCTAATAAATTGTAACTGATGTGGACGAGAGAAGACTTGTTGTGCGATAGTGTGGGATGTAGAGCGGGAGATTTGATGATGAATTTACCGCCTCTGTGTTCTAGGTGGTTCACCTACCGGTGTTCAGATCCAGAGGTCCCGGATTATATCAACAGGGGAAGTACAATATTATCCTTGGTTTGGTTGGTTGTAGGACTTTGTTTAAGTCCGCCCGGCTAGCTACCACCGTCTTACCTAAGTCTGTCGCCATAACAACAATTCCAAATTCTTGTGTTCCTGCATTTAGAGACTCAAGACAGTTTAGGGTTCTGGTTGAAGTGTGCTTCCCCGTCGTAAAATAAAATGTAAGGTTGCTGCTGTATCTAACGCTAGGTCCTTGGTTGCAGCTGCAAGCCGTCCGCGAGGAGTTGTCGATGGACGACGCGACGAGCGGGGCGGGGGGTGCGGGGGGGGAGGTCCGCGCCTGCGCGCTCACTGCGCTCATGCTGCACTGCTGCGCCGCCGCACAATTGGCGCAGAAAGACACCAACTCTTGAATATACTCCTGTTATCTATTGTACCTCGTCTTTTATTTACAACTTTCATTTTTCTTACTTCGAATAATGCCAGAGGCCAGAATTTTCTTATGACTTCCTCATCTACTACTAGGCTTAGGTTCTGTGATCTTAGTCGCTTTCAGAATTTGGACTGATCCACCAGGGGCTCTATTTGCTCAATTTAAATGAAATCCCTTCTTGTCGCTCATTTTCCGAAGTGATCAAATTGAAATTTTGAAGGCGAATGTATTAGGTCCTTACATATGAAATTGGCGTTTTGTATGGGAGGAACATAAAGGCAATTTTTTCATATTAAAATATATTTTATTAATCAAAGTATGTACCATTGCTATCTATACACTTTTGCCATCTTATAGGTAGTTCATTGATCCCTTTACTAAAAAAACCATTCGGACGGGAATCAATGAAATCTTTGAAAGCGGTTTGGACTGCCTCATCGGAATTGATTTTTTTTCCTAGCAAGAAGTTATCCAAATTTCGAAAAAAATGGTAATCTGTTGGAGCAAGGTCCGGAGAGTACGGTGGATGTCTTAGACATTCCAATTGAAGCTCCTCTAATTTGGTAGTCGTCTGTTGGGCCGTGTGTGGTCTATCGTTGTCTTGAAGCAGCAGTGGCGTAGAGCGATTGAAAAGTCTCGGTTGTTTAACAGCGAGCTTTTCCATCATGGTTTGCAGTTGCTGACAATAGACATCAGCCGTAATCGTCTGACCAGATTTAAGAAAGCTATAGGGTACGACACCGGCACTAGTCCACCAAACGCTTACAAGTAACTTTTTTTGAGTCAATTTTCGCTTGGGGCAAGATTTTGCTGGTTCACCAGGGTTCAGCCATTGCGATGAGCGTTTACGATTATCGTACAGGATCCACTTTTCATCACATGTAATGATCCGATTTAAAATTCCTTCATTATTGTGCCGGTTGAGTAATGTAACGCAGCAGTCGACGCGCGTTTGTCGGTTTGCTTCACTCAATTCATGAGGTACCCACCTTTCAAGCTTTTTCACCTTCCCAATTTGCTTCAAGTGGATTAAAACGGTTTTGTCACTAACACCGCAGCCTGCAGCTAACTGTGATGTGGTTTGCGATGGATCTGCTGCCACAATAGCCTTCAATTCATCATTATCGACCTTGGTCTCCGGCCGTCCACGGGGCTTGTTCTGCAGGTCGAAATTTCCAGAACGAAAGCGTTGAAACCAAAAACGCACCGTGTTTTCTTTTGCGACACTACCACCATACACATCATTAATCCTTCGAGCCGTTTCTGCAGCACTGGTGCCACGGTGGAACTCGTACTCGTAAATAATGCGATATTTTAAGTTTTCCATTTTGTGAAATGAGAGTGACGCAGAAAAAAAAAGCAAAAGCGAAAAAAAACAAATGAATTACGGTTTTCGAAACACAAATGCATGAGTAAATAGCTGTTTAAATTTGAATTTGGAATTCCTAACCAAAGAGGAGATATTTAAGATCAAAGTGGCCAGTACGACAAAACGCCAATTTCATATGTAAGGACCTAATATTTGTACGTGTATATGCAGATATTTTTCCTTATTTTTTTTATTTTTTTATATATTACGACGGGAAGCGCTTGGCCTTCCGAAGTCATCAGAATAAAAACGCCAGGTGCTGTTATTTCAGCAGTGGCAATATTCCCATCTAGATGTTGTCTATATACAAAGAACATGCATTATGGATGCGAAACAGCAATAACGTGGAACAACTTTACAACAATTTCAACCTTATGAGGATAAGTTATGGATGTTTTTGGAGCAGAAATTTGGCCAGATCAAAGAACCTTACGCGTGTTGAACTACGTCGAAGCTCGCCTGGCTTGTGTCCAGGTTTTCCTGAAATAGCACAAAGGATCGACCTCAGCATTCGGTGAAAAAACTTCTGCGAAATAACACCGGTGGCGGCGCGGCGCGGCGTGTGGAAAGTTTGTGCGTCATACGTACCTACAGCTGCGTATCAAGAGGAGTTCTGTTTACTAACAAAATAAGTGCCGAATGGTTGATAAACTTGAATTGACGTTTTCCAGAACATGTGGATGGGCACTTTGTGAAATTCGCTAGGTCATTCATGGTCTATCTACGGTGGTTGATTAGTGTTTGATTTAGATTGGTATGTTTTGATATCTCTTCACGATCAAAATCTGAAAGTGGATCACCGACCTGATTGCGCAATGTTTACACAAAACAGATGTGGAAATCCAGCTTTATCTCATGATTCGAATTCACAAAGCTTGAAAGCTGCTTTGTCTTTACAATGAATCAGGACAGGATGAATAAGCACCTTTCCTCACTGCCTTATTTTTGTCTGAAAAATATTACCACTTCGGTACTAGGTAATTGTACATTGACAAAATCATTTGCTAGGTATAGGTACCTGGTGGCTGGTTATATCTGCCAGATTCTCTGTAGGTAAATACATATATCACTCAATAAATAGACGCAAATTCTTGAAAAACCAGGTCAAGCAGGAAGGAAATAATGGGGCGAGGTCGTCGCTTGCAGCGTCGATCAAAATTTAGACGACTGTTTTATAAACTGCTTTGTTGCTATAGCTAGAATAGTTGCGGAAGATTTAAGCTGGGAAGGTATAATATAATTGGAATTTTAATTAATACAAGTCCAAATAATGATCAATTATTATCAAAAGAATAGCTACTAAAGATTTTTCTTTCCCCAATAAAATAAATGGGAGGAGAAAATAAGATGGGCAACGGAAACCCACCTCAAGAACCGGAGAGTTCCGCTACCCCCCGTACAAATTGTTGTTCTACAATTGAACCCTTACCGGATGAGCGTTTCTATAAGTGGCCTTCTAAAGTTCTTTCTCTGTGACTTGGAAGGCCTCTATCTAATATCTCACCAAGGATGGATTAAGTGGAGACAGGTTTATGGAACAACTTGTGACTCACAGATATCTTTTCAACTTAAGAGGAAAATCTACAACGGTCTTCCGACCTGTCGATTTTCCTCTCTTGTATGGATCAGTATAATGGCCAACGAAAATGATGGATTATAAACTTTTTTTGAAAAAAATGGAACCGACTTCACCACTAAAAACTTAAAAATAACTCTAAGGGTAAATTCATATAAGGTAAAGTTGGTGAAGCGGTTCCATTTTTTTCAAAAAAGTCTAAGCTTTTTTTCGTTGTAAAACCTGACACATGACACCACGACGTCTCCGACACCCTATTTAAAAGTCGCGTGAGGGTGCAATAATACGGGATTCTGGGAAATATCTTCGCAATGATGGGAACGAAGATAAATACAGATTACCTAAACAAATGTTAAAAATCAGTCCCTACTATAGTGCAGTGTAGGGGTGCACTATGTCGGGAACGATTTTTACATTATCCTGTTTTCCTGTATTTTGATTTATAAGCCGTGGACTTTTATGGGCTGTAATGATGATGATGATACAAGCATACAGCATTTATAGCCAGAATGCATCATAAGATATTTCCACTAAGCCCAAACAATGCTTAAATTGTATTTTCACGGAGACGATTTTGACGATGTTCACCTTTTGAACATCGTCATCATCGTCATCTGATGATGAAGCCAAAGGCCTACCCTAGACCTACCGGAAGGCAGGCAGTTCAGTGGGACTACTACGTATCATTATTACTGCGATCAACAACACGCCTGCCAAGCGTGGTGATTATGGCAAAACCCTGATAATGATGATGATGATTCTGGAAGGTAAGCAGTTCAATATGTCTCTAGTGACCGTAAACACCACAGGAAAGCAGAATACGCAATTTCGTTTACTTTATTTTTGAAGTCGGTTAAAAGAAAGTGCATGTGACTGATATACGAATGTTGTGTGAAAAGGATGGATAAGATAAGGAATGAGTACTGAGGTACATCAGGAGAAATAGCGCCTGTGACATTACCTAATAGGCTAGAGTGGTATGGGCATGTCATGCAAAGACAGGAAAGTTGACATGACTTTCTGAGTAAAATACTGTGAGGTATGAATGTGGTTTATTGTAGAAGTTGGGGTAGACTGAGGAAGAGATGGATGGATTATGTGAGTGACTTTATGCATGTGATAAGGTGAGAATACGGATTTGACAGGAGAGAGTAGGTACCTATTGAAGAGAACGTGCAGTGCCGACCCCGCATACTTAAGTGTGGGATAGCGAAGTGACAGGGAGAAGACGTTTAGTTGTTAGTTGGGAGCCTATTAGGTACATCACTATCACTATTATTACTTTATGTAGGTACATATTAGGACGAGTTTCGACTCGGCCATAATATGGTTAACTTTTATGTGAGTATATTTTTAGATAACAGCTCTCATTTGAGATTTTAATAATAATAATTATTATTAGATTATGGTAATGTATTTAGGGTGTGCTAAAGGATCGATTTGTAATGATCATTCCGTTAAACCGGAGGTCATACCAATTTTATTAAAATGTGAAATCGAAGGAAGCTAGTGCAGTGACCAGTATCTTTGTGAGGAAGTACCTACCTATGCATAGGAAGATAGGTAAGGTACCTAACCTATCTACCGATAGTACTAAAGTCGTACGTAGGTACAGTTGGCATCTGTTCAAGGTCGGCTTGGCTGAAAATCTACGTCTCTCTTTGGCCAAAATAAAGGAAAATCTTCGTCATACACTGGTCCTTATCCACAGAATAATCTAATAGTTGAAACAGTTTTGAAGCTTTGTAATTTTACACCTTTACGTCGTATCGCTTGAGAGCGATGTCTTTCAGACTACCATGTGTTGAGATTGATAAGGTTGTTATTTAAAAACCTGTCCAGGTGTGTTTTATATCAAAGCACTTTCTATTTCTAAAACTCGTTTTAGTCGCGATTAGCTGGACCAGCTTTATTCTTGATCAAGGTCGTTCGTTAGCACGAGCTTGTCAACCAGAAACCAATTTGCGTTACAAAAGAGAATTGGTTTTCCAATGGAAGTTCACCAGACCATGTTTACCATATCCGTAATAAAACATGTTTTAAATCGCCATTGAAATCAAAGACTGCCCATCGCAACGTCTGCAATAATTTGCAACACATGCTCATGATAGATGGCCTATTGTGAATTAGGCTGGAAAACAGCGGCCCCCCCGGCCTTTCACATTGATCAACGAGCAACGAGCATTCAAATGATTGTTCAGGCACGAACAAAGGCGATCTTCGATTTGATAACGGGACTCGACACAATGCACATTGAAATATGAAAACGTGCCTCCTGAAAGAAAGAACACAGGACTGTATGCAGAAAACAAACCATTCGCGAAGGGATTCTTTTTCGCTTTCTATAAGATGTATTTTCCGCGTGCCTCCTTTCCTTGAACTGCGCAGCAGACAGTGCGAGTAAAAAGCGCGTTTGTTATTGTTGGTTTCTCGCTCGCGCACCACGCTTCTTTGTTTTGGCCCTGATATAAAAGCAGCGTGCATACGCTGAGCACGAATTTTTGCAGAGTGCTGCCGTCGACCCAGGCGCTTTGCGTTTCGGTGCGGTTGTAGATGACACAGTAATTAGCTGGTGAAAGACTAGTGACTTTGTGACTTTTTTTTCCGAGTGAAGTTTCACAGAGGCTTTCGGAGATATATCAAAGGATTAATCAAGTGCAGTGATAGCAGTGCAGTGATGCGTCCGCCAGCGGATTGTGATGGAGGGCCGAGGCTGCCTGCGGAGGCCGAGGAAGGCGATCCTCGTGCAGCGCCGATGATGATCTGTGCCAGGCTCGCGGGAAGAGCCATCATCAGGGTGGTTGGACGGTGCGAGGATGCGCAAGAAAACAGTCAGTTAGGTTAGTCGAGCCTCGATTTAAGAGCCTTTTTCACCATGACCATGACCAAACCTAATAATTTCAGGGATCTTATCGTAAAGAAATGATTAATCTTAAGACATGCTAGTTGTTTTGTTTTAGTTTTGCAAGTAGCTCTTCTATCTTATCTGTATCAGTATTGCGCTGTTTTGAGAACTAATGAAAGTGGATCATTGAATCATTATCTTCAATTATTGAAATGAGGTTGACTCAACGCTAATGCTAACCTATTCTATCTGTCAGTGAATTAGTATACCTATTATTAGGAACACCCCACATTATCTTGTAGCATAGATTCTAAGTAAACAAAAAATGGTGAAGTGTCACAAAGCAAATTCCTCAATATGTTGATCCCACTTCTGATATTAAAAACTCTTTCATTTTCATCAACAAAAATTTAATTAGATTGTCAATTTTTTCATTCAGAAAATTTTGGAACATTTGGGACGGCGACCCCGTGGAAGCAAAAGTTTTTTTTATTGAACGATGGGGCAGCGCTTTGTCTTCATCTCACCTGGTTACAAGTTGAGATAAGGCCGAAGGTGGAGGCGCACTTCACCCGGAATCCTCAACAAACTGAGGAACTGGCTAACTTACCTCCAAATGCCGGAACACAACATTTTTTTTATAAACGTACGTAGGAATCATAGAATTGTAAAAATTTTGTGGTAATAACCGTTTCATTTATTTAAGTACGTAGGAATGTCTAGGCCCTTTTCCCGCATAAACAAACCACCTACACAGTTGGCATGAACTAAATGTTGTCCATGAACCTTTGCGAATTTTTAACTGTAATTTTCATTAGAATTTTCATTTTCGAAAAAATATTGAGGACACTGAACTTTATTCATTATCTGATCATTAATATCACTCAGACCTAAAATAACATTAACTATTACGATTTAGGACACATCCGCTAGATTCCACATTTGCCATAAATCATGCACCTTTGTAATATTGTTTCGTTTATCACGTGCGAACAAAGTCGAAGGCACCTCACGTTCAACGAGGGTCACCAAAACTCAAAGTCCTGCACCGGTACTTCAAGAGCTAGGCTGGCTATTTCTGTGGGCTTGGTTACCCCAACTCAGAATAAGAGGGCACCTTAGTGCGTGATTTACGTGCCTATAGCCTGTAGGTAACTGTGACAAATGCATCATTGTAGAGGTAGGTAGGGTACCTCATTTTTTTCAGCCCCATTTTCCGGTTTCCGCGCAACGGTAACGTAACCACTCCTATAGTTAGTTTTTTTTTGCCCGGTTAGTTACGGTTGCTCAACACAACAAAACATTGCCAGCGTCTACTAAAAGAACGGTTTTTTTAATAAATGCATAAAATGATAGTCGACTCGACACGTCAATTTTGTAATTAACCTAGATATGGTCGTCAACTAAATTGAGTAATATGTATTGTATTGCCATCTTACACAATACAATACATCTTTACAAACAATACCGACAATGTTTTAATTAGTCAATGACTTTTTTTCTCATTATTGTTAGGTACCTATCCACTAAAATGATTGTGCCTGAATTAATATCTGTTGGCCACCTATGGCATAGTTGATGGATAATTAAATCCAGAAAATTTCTTGCATGTTTATTTTACTCTATGCGTTTATTTATCTTTCATAAATATAATTAGGTACCTTGGTAACTGAGATTGTTTCAACTAGCCTCTGTGTCATCGGAGAAGAATAATGAATACAACGGATATTTATCTTAAGCTCCACAAATTAATGTTCTCGATGTCATAACCTGACTGGTGTCATCTCAGCAGTACCTTCCTATCTACCTATTAGTAATCATGAGAACCACAAGCCTCGTTTTGCAACGCTTACGTATAGGTAGGCCACCTCAATGAGCGCTTGTTACAATCTGCTTTCGTAAACGAAGATATCGTGTAAAAATTGTGTAATGACTCATGACCGAGGCCAGTGTCTAGGGGCTTTGGCTACATTCATGCATAAAGCGGGTAAAGTTTAAAAACTAGTATTTTATCACGCCTTTAACCGCCTTTGTGGTCTAGGATTTGTACAAGACCGCCTGGCTAGCTACCACCATCTTAGCTAATTCTGTCGCCATAATAACAATTCTTAAAAAAACAGTACCTCAGTTTGTTGAGGATTCCGGATGAAGTGCGCCTCCACCTTCGCTCTTGTCTCAACTTGTTACCAGTTGAGATGAAGGCCAAGCACTTCCCCGGCGTACAATAAATATATATATATTTATATATACAGGCAAAAGAACATCGTGAGATAAGTACGTCTTGTTTAGGTATGCGTACCTTACGACAGTGGCATGTACTGTCGCGGACCACAAGCAGATGGAGCGGCTAAAATGCTGCCCCAGGGGATTTGCTATGGCAATATGCGGGGAGGCACTGGAAGTTTTAACAAACATCCCAGGGCCTTCCTAAGCATCGAGGCCGGCCATCGGGGGGTTTTAGTGAGTCGTCAGAGTCCCGATAACCTCCCATAACCACATCGCACCCTCAATGCGGTGGGGTACTAATCTTGTTAAAGATTTCCCCCTCGAAGAAAAAAAAAAAGGTATGCGTATGCGCACCTTATAGGTACCTAACCTACCTAACAAACTACCCATCATTTCTTGTGTACCTTCGCTGAAACCAATTTTGAATAAGACTGGCAACAGTCTTTAGACTTTTTTGATTCTGGTCCTTACGTCTTTCGTGGACTACCACGAAACTTTGTTGGCGCATTTTTGTATTTCCATTTATGCAATTGCGCTTTTCTAAACAAAAGTAACGTTAGATAAATGTAAGTCTAAGTATCATGTTATTGCATCAGGTAGGCAATGCTTCAAGGTCTTTTGAATAGAATAAGTTAGTTTAAGCTAAATATAGTTTTATTATTATTTTTGATGGGTAAATAAATAAATAAATATTACAGGACATTAATTTCACACAACGCTATCTAGTCCCAAACTAAGCATAGCTTGTAATATGGGAACTAGATTACGGATAGAATACTTAAATACTTTTTTTTTGTAAATACATACTTATCATACAATACAACACCCAAACACAGAACAAACATCTATATTCATCACACAAATGTTTGTCCTGTGTGGGAATCGAACCCACAGCCTACAGCGCAGAAGGCAGAGCTACTACCAACTGAGCTATGAGGCTTGTTAAATAAATCTCTTTTCATTCTTTCTTTTCTATATTTCTTTTACTTCTTCAATCAGAACTCCTTCGTTGATGTCCAAAGGATGTCAGACGCAATACATTGCTGCGTAGTCCACGTTAGAGGTGAATTCCACCTGCGCAATTATAAACATCATTTGCTAGCCTTTGCTTGGCTTAGGTGTTTGTAGCAACCACACACCTACCTACAAATTGCTCTGTACCTAAAAAAGATAAGTAGGTAGGTACAAAAGTGAAAATTGATATGGAATACGAACGTTAATCGACCAAGCAAGCTCCACTAATTTTAATCCTATTGTAGGTAGGTATACCTACCTACCTAGGTTTCCGGAAGGCACAACGAATGTGCGTGCGCTTACAACTGACATGCGGAAGACATTGTGCACCATAAAATAGATATATATACCTACTAGGTACGACTACGAACAACTGAATATGAAACAGTGGTTCTATTCAAACGAGCCTCACGGCTCAGTTGGTAGTAACTCTGCCTTCTGTACGCTGTAGGTTCGATTCCCACCCAGGACAAACATTTGTGTGATATTTTATTTTTTTTCTTAATTTTAATAAAATTGAACACACATTAACTAAGAATTAAAAAAGTTGAGGGTTAGGCACCGCCTTGCCTTGTGAATACTAGCATGAAATATGTCTAAGTCCAACTTGTATTTCCTTCGTCCATGGTCCAACTGCTTGCTAAAATCATTAACGGATTATTAATATAGATGTTTGTTCTGTGTTTGGGTGTTGTATCATATAGTACGTATAGATTCACAAAAAATATTTAAGTATTCTATCCGTAACCTAATTCCCATATTACAAGCTATGCTTAGTTTGGGGCTAGATGGCGCTGTGTGAAATAAATGTCCTGTAATATTTATTGGTTTATTCACGGCACAGCAAAGCGCTATAACTCCTTCGGATTATTTACTTCAATTCAATATGATCGCATAACTAATAATTATTAGTACTTAATCTGATTAAAAAAGTATTTTTTTGTAATCTGGCTGACGGTAGGTCTTAGACCTTAGAGTACATAGTAATCTTTGATTAGGTACTTACTCTCAGTACCTGTTTGCTGTCTGAGTAGGTAGGTAGTATTGAGTTAATTACTGATATAGGTACCATTAGATATAGTAGTAAGTACATGCCTACCTACCAAATAATTAAAAAAATACAATCACTACGTAGTTATCTAGTCAGTAAGTCCGCCACAGTCCGCCATACACAAGTTGACTTCTAGACGTACAAACAAGGCGCCAACATTAACTTATAGGTGGTCGCTTTACCATATTCATGGAGAGACGTCAAACTCGTATCATACATAGGTACATCCTAGAGCAAGATTTTTTTTTAAGAACAGTAAATTCATAAATATTACTGGACATTAATTTCACTCAGCGCCATCTACATAGTCCCAAACTACGTAATAGCTTCTAATATGGGAACTAGATTACGGATAGAATAATTAAATACTTTTTTTTGTGAATACATACTTATCATACAATACACACCCAAACACAGAACAAACATCTACATACATTCATCACACAAATTTTTGTGTGACCCACAACCTCCAGCGCAGAAGGCAGAGTTACTAACAACTGAGCTATGAGGCTTGTTAATTAGTTCTGGCATTGTTTGTGTGGACCTAATAACGTTAAGGTATAAATATGATTATCTTAATTTCTAAGGCAGAAAAGTACCTATGTATAATATATAAAAGTATGTGCACCTAGAAGAATAATATCTCTAACAGGCAATAAAATAAACCTCATGCAGTTAACTATCGAATCGCATTCAAAATGTGGATATTAGCGGTAGCAGATTTTTGGGAACATCCACTTTAGGGGATTTGTTAACGTTTAGAAGGTTTTTAGGGTATAAAATAATTTAGGGGATTAATGAGGGTAAAAAATAATAATTAGGGTACATAACTTAGAGGGAAAAATATGTTTTTCGGTTTGTAAAATGTGGTGCGTGACGACTGCGTGTATCCGAACAAAAGTAGGTAATCTACTCTGTGATGCGAACCATAGAGTTAGTAAGTTGGCATGCAAATGCAAGTGCCTGCCCTGCAGTGCCTGCCTGTATGTTAGAAAAAATAATATGCGGAAAAGAGATGTCAAATACGAGCTGCTTTGTTTTAACTCCGGAGTATGTCGAGGATTCTATTATTCAAAATAAGTTGAGGAACCGATTATCTATTGAAACATCTCAAAATTTGATGTTGGTAAGGTACAGCGTAAAAGTGAATTACAAGTCTTCTGTTTAATTTAACCCGACAGACACGGACTACAATATTGTGCTTGGTTTGGTTGGTGGTAGGATTTTGTTTAAGACCGCCTGGCTCACTACTACCATCTTACATAAGTCTGTCGCCATAACAATTCTTAAAAAAAATATGTTCCGGCATTTAGAGGTAAGATAGCCAGACACGGCGGCGAAAAACATTTACGAACAACATTATGATTAAAAAAAACACTAAACAGTTAGATTTGGAGGCCGAAACATTGTATACATTTTAGGTATCAATATAAAGTATGTGTTTAATACTAAGTTCACATTTTTGTTTTATATGTGATCGAGTAAGAGAAGCGAACGAGATCTCTGAGTTAAGTTGGGAAATCCGGCACTGTATGTATGTATGTGGCAATGTTTGTGGCGGCATAACTCTCGAACAGATTATCCGATTTTCATAAAATTTAAACGGAATAGAGTTAAAGTAAATAGAATTTGATTGTCACGGGGGATTTTTGATAAGTGGGGTAGTGTTTGAGATATTGGGATGAAAAGATATACAATTTTTTGCCCATGTCTTTTGAATGGCTGATCCGATCAATTCAAAATTTTGAACATGCAGAGATTATATTCATAATTATCAATCGATACGAGGATTTTTTTGACACTGGGGTAGATTTTGAGAAATAGGGGTGTTAAGTGAGACGAGAAGATTTTTAGCATGCGGGGTATCATTTGAATGAGTATCGACTGCACATTGATAAAATATATATTATACTGTTTACTAGGGGTAGTTTTCGTAATATAGGGGCGTTGAGGGGTTAAATCGCTTGGTATGTCTTGTAAGGTGAGAAGACTGTTAAAAGGGGTTGACTTCACAATTAACTTTCTTTTGATTTATTGAAACCACCACTGTATTTTTGATGCTGCCTTTTTACCTTGAACTGGAGGGGTAGATTTTTAAGTCAAGACTACTAAGGCAACGTCTTTCAGAGCACTTTTTAAAACGACATCAACCTTTGTTTCATTTTAGAAATTTCATTCATGGATATTACATTACGTTAGCAACAAGAGAGAGCCTTGAACACTAAGGTGAATAAAGTGAGTTCGAGGAAAAGGTGCTTGAGCAAAGTGAGAAAGGTGTAATGAAAGCACACTTATATCGTTTGTTAATTACGTTCTATATGAGAAATAATCTCCGTCACAAACCAGACGTCACGAGACGAGATCATAGTTCGGGGTGAACTAGTCTTAGAATAAATGTTTATGGGAAAATAATTTGCAAAGTAACGGTCCTTAGGTAATCTGACTGATTCCTTTGTACATTAGTTAGTTTATTTGTACTTTTTATTGAATAAATGTTTACAATTCGGAAAGTATCTAATTTTAAAATTTAGGGAAATTTCATAAGTAGTCCGAGGAAAATCAAAATCTAGTGGTGGCAGCACTGTTGTGTGATGTGATGTGCCGCTTCCTATCAGTCTGTGGATGTGCCTGTGCCTGTGAAATGAAATTAAATTAAAAGTGGGAAACACTAAAAGAACAACAACAGATTGAATATTAGAGATTGAAGTGAAATTAAAAGATATCAAGTATTTTGTCGAATTTGTTTGTTCTCATGGATTTTAGTAGAGAACCTACTTTAGATCTACCCTACATACCTACATAGTTTCAGTAATGTTTTCAACTACAAACTATTCACGAGATGTATTTCATGTGTTCTATTCCGATCGACTTATAAATAGATAATCGCGAGCAGGAGCTCAACTAAACTGGACTATCGTGAGCATTCTGCGTTAGAATATTGTGTAACAATGGCTCATGCTGTGACTCGAGTGATATTGCGATGCCAGGAAGCTCAGGAGACTCAAGTTTTAGGTACCTTATCTTTTTGAATAAGTTTATCCTTTAGTTTTTGAATGTCTGAACACTTTCGTCATAGGACCATGCTGTACCAATTTCACCGTTTCATGAGTAATGTTTTTATATGGCGCAAAATGTTCTAACAGTAGGTAAGTAGGTACATTACCTACCTACAGTAGGTAAATTCTTTTTGTTTTGTGTTTCACACGCATTGTATTTGTTTTCAGATCTATCAGAATGCCAGTTAATGCAAGTACCTGATGCAGTGTACCACCTGATGCGACACACAGAGCTCAAGAGCTGTGATCTCAGCGGGAATGTCATCACTAAAATACCACCTAAGTTTGCAGTCAAGTTTAGTTTAATTACAGGTAAGATGCTCTATTTATTTAACTTAGTAAAATTGATCTTAACCTAAGCATTTATAAAGGTACACAATTTCACAAAAGGAATGCTTATAGGCTGAATGTGGAGGAGCTCTTTACCTGGATTCCAAAACAGACTGAAGAACTGTCTATCATACTCTGAATGAATGAATGAAAATACTTTATTGCACATCTTAAAAATAGAACTAGACAACTAAAAAAAAAAATATATACAATGAGTGGTCTTATTGCTAAGAAGCTATTTCTTCCAGACAACCTTTGGATGTACAGGATTTCATTGCTAAAGAGGTGGTTGGTGGTGTACATATTAATTAGGGGTCTAGCTAAATTAACTATATATCATCACATTATAAGTAAAGCTATGCTACAAATATATACACTACTGAATGCTGGAACAAAACAATTTACAATTGCTGTTATAGCAAGAGACTGTGACTGTGAGGTATGGGTGGGGGTAGCTCGCCAAGTGGACTTAAACAATGTCCTACCACCAACCAAATCATTTACAGATTTGTTAACCTTGGGGATCGAACCCGGGACCTCTGGCTCTGATTCCTGTGGGTGAACCACTAGACGACACAGGCAGTTATAAATATAATCTTATGAATATGTTTCAATTGTTCTAGATTTAAACCTATCAAATAACCAAATAGCGAAGCTGCCAGAAGAGATGTGCACACTCGCCTGCCTGGAGAGACTGGACATATCACACAACGCGTTTGTGGCCCTGCCGCACATCGCCTTCCAATGTCCTGCCCTACACACACTGTTAGCTCACCACAATCAGATCATTGGTACTTGATTATTTTTTCTTATGTATGGTAATTCTACATTTATAACTTGTCTAGGCATTGGCTGGATTGTAGCAAACAAGCATACTATTTCTTTTGCAATCAAGTAATACAAAACTGGAACCGGAAGTGTAACCTGAAGGAGTTGTTACTGTCTCCTCTATAAACAACTTTAAAAACAAACTGGACAACTGGTTACAAACCAATATACAATTTCCTACAAGGAATAACCAAGTGTAGTGACAATCTAAAACCAACACTGAAATAGGCACATCAGCCCGAGTGCTGCTTGCCTATCATTATATGATTATACATTTTGTTCTGAAAATTACCTGACGCCCCTACTAACACTAGTAATGCTGTATCTGGTGTTGGTTGCGTACAAAAATGAAATACCCTAATAGACTGAAACTTGTGAAAATATTATGACAACTTGTGCACTAAAAACTTTTAATTAAAATGGTCTCAATTAGAATACATGAGAGGTCCTAGGTATCATTTTCTTAACAAATCGGTGAAAAGTATCTTCAGTTAGGCTCTAGAGTAGCAGACCTAAGCTTCAGTGTGGATAGTCAAAGTTGATGTTGAAACTGAAATTAGAGAAAATCATTCTCTCTTGTTTATTTCCAGAGGTGGATGTTGACCGGATGGCGCGATCCCGGGCTCTGGAGTACGTCGACCTGAGTGACAACCCACTGCCGCCGCGAACGCACGATGACCTCAAACAGATAACGAGACCAGCAGTCTCCATATCAGACAGACAGAAAGAAGACTGGGAGGAAGACATCTTAGATATGTAGAATGATCTCTCTCGTTAGTGTCCAATGCCTTGTTACATGTATGTAACTAGATGAAAAATAAACTGCTCTGCACTCATGGATCTCGTCACAAATCGGTAAGGTATTCTCAACATTTTGTGATGAGACTTTATTTATAGTGATAAGATCACGTGTTGTTGCCTAGATAAGCCGTGTGATAAGGTGTAACAGTCATTTATTTTAGGTCAATTAATATGTTAGTCTTGACTAGACTAGAGACAAATGAGAAAACCGAATTCTCGTAGCAGAAGTGTGGTAGTGATAATATAATTACCAAGAGCATTTTGACAGTTGTGTGTATAAATATTTTTTTACACTGTAACTTGTGTAAGCTCAGTTTTTATACATTTTCACATTGTAATAGTAATGGTATCTCTTCGTTTGAGAGCTTGTGCGATAACTCACCAGTCCTAATTGAGCTGTGATCTATTTTATGTAAATAGGAAGGCATTATCAAGACGATTTAAAATTGTAATTATTGTAGTCTTTTTACATGACTGGTATTGTCACTTTTTAGAAGAAGCTCAATGGTTTTGTGAATGGTATGGAATGGGATTGACTAAGTATTATAATAATTTTAGTTTCATAAGTTTACTAACACTAAAACTTAAATTTGTAACCTTTTAATAAAATTTACTTAATTATTATTTTTGCCTAGATAAGGTAGTATGCTGTTGTATTAAAGTACTTACTAGTCCTTCATATTTTGTTATTGTAAAGAAAACACAATATAAATATAATTCAGCGAAAATTTACTCGAAAGTTTTATATAATGTGATTATTTGAACCAATGGATTTGTAAGATCATCCCTCCAATATCTTCAGCAATAACCTACATGAATTATAAACAATAATATTTACTGATCTACAAAAAAAACTAAAGTATTTCTGATATTTGTACCTATTGTACTTATGTAGGATTATTGAGATTTTTTCTCAAATAAGTATTGTAAATATAATATAATGATTATAAAAGTATAGTAATTATATGTATATTATTCAAAGATTTATTTTTCTTTCAAAGTGGGTAGGTGGATACCTAGCGACGCGCCACGACAGGTTATGTACCTACCTACCCTACAACCAAATCCACCACTGCTGGCATGACCACGCCGCTTTACGGAATACAAGTCGAGTGTGACACATGCCATTCAGATTTTTAGCTTGGGACATGCCGGACTTTTCTCAATATGACCACTGCTTAGGTAGGTATACATCTAAAATACTGACCACTGTCTGAGTTACAGTTGGGGGTAGACATGAGATTTAGTCATACGATCATTCAATGAGTTCGATGTTGCCAACAAGTCAACTCATTAGGTTACTATCTATGTTATGTCATATTTACACGTTTCGCCTAATATTTCATCTGAATATAGTATTAGCCATTTGACTCATCTACCAGATTATTTCTCGATCTACTCGTCGCGACATGTGGGGTGTCATTAGTATGGGCTACAAATTCGTAAAATATATAGGTACCTATTTTACTTTTTAATACGGGTGGTTTTTGTAATAAAGGGGCGCGTTTGAAGAGTGAAACACTATGTCTTGTGGGATATACTGCTGACGGGGGTTGTCTTCACTACTAACTTTTTTTTTTGCTTCAAATTCGTTTATTCATGTCTTGTAAGATCAAGGAGCAAAGATTTAGAATCTCATTGAAACTGGTCTATTTATTTTTTGTTACTCACTCGATAGGATTGTCAAACCAAGGGTGTCGTTACTCCAAGAATTTCTTTTGGGTTGTCATGCAAGAGGTTTGACTTCGCAAATCCCATATCAATTTCACATTGTTGTCCACCATAATGTGCAAATAACTTCCTTCAAAACTGTAAGGTTTGGCATAATAACCACGCTTGGCAGACAGATTGGTGCTCTCAGTTAAAGTTTTGTTTACACAGAAAAATACTGCTGGCTGAAGCCTTTTGTTGACTTTACGACATCCGTGGGCTGGATTTTTACACTACGACTACTAAGATAAAGTTTTGAAAGCACTTTTCATAAAGACATAAACCTTTTCATGTTAGTAAGGACTTATTCACTTATTATATTTTACCCACCCACTAAGACGTACGGTCAGTGCTTTGCTCTCATTCTGGCTTTGCATAGAATGAGAGCTACTAACAAGAGAGAGTCTCGAACACTTAAGTGAATAAAGAGAGATTGAGAAAAAGAGTGCTTAAGTAAGGTGTAATCAAAGCTCACTTTTATCGTTTGGTGATTAGGTACGTTCTTTTTGAGCACCTAAGACAACCAGACATCACGAGATCTGAGTTCGGGGCAAAATACAAGTTATTAGTAGTAATAAGTATGTATGCAATCGATATCGATATCGATTTTATTGAATATAGCCACATCCGTAGATTTTTCTATTATGTTGGTTTAACTTACTGTCGTCACTTCCGCCATCATAATCAAGTTGGATAAACTTGACATGTTTGTTTTTTAATAAGCAGACCCGTTCCCGTCTCTTTTTAATTGATTTTCTTGTCTTTGATTGATGTGATGTGTGTCATGGATTACAGATAGTGTTCTGTGAGCCAGCCATTACGTGTGTGACATTATATTATCTTTTATTATTTTTATTACTATTTGCATTTAAAAGTCTACAATTTTCAAAATTTAGCCCGAATTTTTTGTATTTCAGCTAGCGAAAATGGCAGGTCACGGCGTAGAAGATGATCCTAATCTGAAAGGACTGTCCCGATATTTTAACAGCGAAACTAACAGAGGCCGAGGAAATGTAAGTTTCAGTTCAGTGGCCCAAGGTGCCAAGCTAGCCACCCTTACATACTAACTACCTACTCCTAGAACGTTGGTATTACTATGAGATGAGTAGGTATTTGTGTACGCTCACGCTCTGATCTGAGCTGTTTACTGCTTCGTTTTCCTACACTTACGGTCCATAGAAAACTATTATGTACTCCTTGCTACTTAACTGTCGTACCTACCTACTACACTATTGTACGACTGTACGACAGGCTCGTCGGCAGCAGTGACGGCGGCGGCGGCGGCGCTGTGTCGTGCTGTCCCAAATCTGTACATATATGATTGGTCAGGCATAGGAATGCAAACCTTAGAATAATAACACTCTTACATCATAATATTTACACCATATTTTTTTTTATTGTTTCGCTGTTCCCTAGTTGTGGCCAAACATTTGGTGGACCCTACCTAGGTGAAACAAGTTGCTCGTCACTAATAGGCTACGAGACTTAAATCTATATTTCTCACCTGGCTGTGTATGCAAAAGGCATTGAATATAATTATGAGCAGGCAGCTAAAGAAAGCAACGCAAGATAGCGTGTGTGGATACTCACATACCTAATAATGTACCTATATGTAATGTAATATGAAACATAATTATGCAAAAAGACTTTTAGCGTTATTATGAAAAAACTTATGAATGTACCTATCTTTTCAAAATAAATGTATTTTAACCGTTGAATAGATATTTTTCCTGTTTCCTTTGCTATTGATATACGCCCAAAGCTTGCCTAAAAACGCGAAAGTTTGAAAGCTTGTAGGTATTTTTAAATCAAAATTATTTACACTTGGGCTTAGGGACATACCTCCATGGATAGTGACGAGATAAATTAATATAAATCTTAGTTTGCTAGTCATTCTTTGACGTGTGTATAGAAAGCTGAGCGACTTGTTTTAACCTTAAAGGTTTCTAGCTGAATAGGTACCTACATACCTACTTACCTATAAATAAACTGTCTCCTTGATCTTGTTTACAGGTATCAAAAGCAACACTAGCAGGTGTAGCTCTTTACTACATTTATCGTAAATTTTTCAAGTCAAATAAATAATGGTAAGAAATTCGATAATAGGTACTAATAAGGTCCGTACATTCTGAATTGAATGCGTAATGATAAGATACTTTATTATGTGTCTTGATTTATTTTATATACCTACCTATGAAATTGTTTGAAGGGTAAGTTAGTATGTTCTTACTTACTTTACTCGAGTTAAGTACCTACTCCTGTTAGGTACCTACCTACCAACTAAATTGTTTATACGGTGGGCAGCTTTTTCTTTTGCTCGCTAGTTATTAACCTGTCTCGGCTTGCTTCAGATACTTTAAACCGCCTCTGTGGTTTTGTGGTTCTGCCCACCGATTTCAGATCCAGAGGTCCCGGGTTCGATCCCCATGGGGAGTACAATATATTGTGCTTGGTTTGGTTGGTGGTAGGACTTTGTTGAAGTGCGCCTGGCTAGCTACCACCATCTTACCTAATTCTGTCGCCATAATAACAATTCTAAAGTTGTTGTGTTCCGGCATTCAGAGGTTAGATAGCCAGTTCCTCAGTTTGTTGAGGATTCAGGGTGAAAGTGCGCTTCCACCTTCGGCCTTATCTTAACTTGTTACCAGGTGAGATGAAGGCCAAGCGCTTCCCGTCGTACAATAAAAAAAAAAAAACTTTCCGTTCCGTGTAAAGCTAATAAGCACTACTACCGAAAATACCAAAATATAATACCTTTAGTGTAATGCAGGCAGGTGCATTCAGATAAATGTAAGTGCGGTAAAAATACTGCTGGCTGGGGAGACCTTATACCAAAGGCAATTTTACTTATAAATGCATAAGTTACGATTATAATGAATTTATGCAAAAGTGGGTATGTATAGGTACTAGCTTATGTAACAGTAAACTTCTAACTCGTATAAAATCTATGCGAATAGCATAGTAAGCAATTAAACTGGTTCACTTTCAGTCCCCAGAAAGTATTGTTGTCAGTGTGTCTAGCTAGTGCGACTTTTATTTGCTCCATAACTACTCGAACGCGTTTGCGTTTAGGTACCACGATTTGTGAGAAAAATAATTGATCGAGTGAGCGAAGCGAACGAGATCTCTCAGTAAGGTTGGGAAATCCGGCACTGTATGTATGTGGCAATGTTTATGACGGCATAACGATTGAACGGATTATTCGATTTTGCTTGAAATTTAAACTGAACAGAGAAAACGTAAATAGAATTTGATTGTCGCGGGATTTTTGATAAATGGGGTAGTTTTTGAGATATTGGGGTAAAAAGAAATACAATTTTTCACCCACATCTTTTGAATCGTTGATTCGATCAAGTCAACATTTTGAACATGCAGAGATTATATTAATACACATCAATCGGTTTCAGGATTTTTTTTGACACTAGGGTAGTTTTTGAGAAATAGGGGTGTTACGTGAGACGAGATGATTTTTGACTTGTGGGGTGCCATTTGAAAGAGTATCGGCTGCACACTCATAAAATATATATTTTACTGTTTATTAGGGGTGGTTTTTGTAATTAGGGGCGCGTTAAGGTGTTAAAACGCTTGATATGTCTTGTAGAATATACTGTTAAAAGGGGTTGACTTCATAATTAACCTTCTTTTGATTTGCTGAAACCACCCCTGTTTTACATTAAGGGTTGCAAAAGGGGTAAATAAAATTGAAGTCTTGAAAATGTGTTAAAACATGAAATAGGGGTTGAGACTGATTTCAAAATTAGATTATTTTGCCCTTATTAGGGGTGGTTTTTAAGATGAAGAGGGCAGAGGATGATCATCAGGTCTTGTAAGGTAAGAGAGGGTATTCGACATTTCAAAACTGGTCTATTTCATCTATTGTTATTCACTCAATATGGTACGTTACGGCCATTATAGCCACCACGCTAAGCAGACTTGCAAGATTTACAAGCAGATTGGTGCTCATAGAAAAAGTTTTGTTTACACAAAGAAATAAGCTGCTGCCACTTTGGTTGACTTTACGATATCCGTGGGCTGGAGGGGTAGATTTTTTTAAAGCACAACTACTAAGGCAACAGTTTTGAGAGCACTTTTCAAAACGCCTTTCCTTTGTTTAATGTTAGTAAGGATACATTACTTTAGCAACAAGAGAGAGCCTCGAACACTCAGGTGAATAAAGAGAGTTCGAGATAAAAGTGCTTAAGTAAGGTGAGAAAGGTGTAATGAAAGCAAATTTTTATCGTTTGTTAATTACGTTCTATTTGAGAAATAATCATCACGAGATCTCAGTTCGGGGCGAACTACTAGTACCTACCTACCAAACGCGAATCGAGTGAACTTCGTTTGCAACTCGCATTAGGCACTCTGAATGAAACTACAAATTACAGATCAATAAATTAATTACTATGAATAAAAAAAAATTAATTGAATTGTAAAAAAATGTTTTAATGGTAGGATTTATAGCCACATTGGGTTAGATGATCGGTCCTAGTTCTAGTTCAGTGGGTCATGTGTATGAGCATAGCATACAAAACCCACAGATCCTATGCTATCTCTATTATGTTCAAAAACTTTTTTATTTCAGACTTGCTGTCTTTGTTACTCTCCAAATAACTGTATCGTTCTATCCTGCTACCAAAACATGATGCTAACTAAACTGTCAAATTTGTCAGTCTACCGTAAACCTACCATACCTGGAATGCAACAAATAACTGTAAGTTTGTATTCTCTGTTGAATTGAATTTGACAGGAATTCCACTTGCTACTGACTGTGCTGCGATTTACGTAACTTCTCAAATTAATTTCATTTCAGGTAATTTTATCAATAATGCCCATGATTAATAAATTATCTTGGTGTCTATTACCGTAGTTACTTATAATACTCAAGATATATACACAAAATCTAACATTCGAGTTTTATCTTCAGGATGGCTGGAGACGCAAGTGTAGATGAGTCGCAGCTGAAAGGCCTGTCCAAGTACTTCAACAGCGCGACAAACAAAGGGAGAGCTAATGTAAGTAATATTCTAATCACCGACCTACTAATGAAGCTGTTCATAACTGCATTTCCTAGACTGTTTATTATAGGTTAGGAAGAGTATATCTTGGTATTCCTAGATCCTATGTTCTCTTGTCAATTTTCATTAATACCCATCCTGCAATGGTGATTATTAGATTCCCACAAATGTAGATAGGTAAAACTTACAAATGTTATTATGACACAAAAATTCAGGTATAACTGAATTGCAATACCAGTATTGGCATGTAGGTATATGTAAGTATGTAATGCATTGTCATAGGAAATATTCTGAGTATGTACCTACCTAACTAAATTATTGTTTTCTTCTTTCAGACAGCCAAAGCCACATACGCAGTCATGGGGCTTGTCATCTTATACCAAGTACTGAAACCCAAATCAAAGAAGTAAATTATAAGTAACATACAGCTTCATAGTAATTTTTCCATAAGTGCAATGTATATTATGATTGTTATCTAGTAAAAAAATCATGTGAGTATACATACTTTTATTGTTTGATTTAAAAAAATAAAATGAATGTCTAAGATAATTCAATAGCTATCAAACCCAGGTAGGACATTTGAGGATTTAATTAGAACATTTTTTTTTTCTGCATAAGTAGTTTTATTTAGTTTGGAAAGTAAAACACAAACTTGCAATAAATAGTTTATTTGACATTAATATTATACTTACATGGATGTAAAAATAAATAATGCTGCTTGATACAGATCATATTAAAATAGCATCTCAATTTCAGATCTTAGGGCACCAAAGACTTTCCTTACATTATTCTTTGGTTTTTATATGTGAATAATCATAATGTGATGACAATCAATCCAAGTAATGGTTATTCATAAGATTAATTATTGGAGAAAAGTTTTTAAGCTTAAACTTGCTAACATTCTGGTACATTCAATTATCACACAATAAATGGGTACCTGGAAATAATGAACACTATTTTTTATTTCATGGACAAATTATTGTTCCTTCAATCTTGATATTTAAATCTTCCTAACATTTGTGCACACAAGTTCTCGGTACAAAATTTTATACTAATTGTGAAGCACTAGCACCAAATGGCATATCTAATAATACTAGCAAAGCAACAAGTAAACAATATACAATTAATATCATTAACAATGAGAACTAAAACCTAGTAATACATACAACTTAGCAAGGTACTAACTAATATCCAAGATTTTTACACTTAAATGTACCCTTTCCACTTACTTTTCATATTTAGTTCTACATCAATATCAATGACTAGTCTTACAGTTTGTTCTAGTAATGGTATAATCATAATTCTACAGCCATAATCAAGCTCCAAAAATATGCTATAAAAACCCCAACAGTGTAAAAGTCACTTGTGTACATTATACACACTACAAAGCCAGTAAATTCTTATCACCATATTTCTGAAGCCTGGTGTACAAGAGACATGATGTACATTGGAGCTTATGACCTTGATAGTTCATAGTACTTTTATGATGTGTCCTATAGTAAAACTACACATCTCGCAGAATAATGTTGCATCAATTCATACATGGCAGTGATAGATATCGATGTGTTTTTTCACTGAACATACTTATAAGTAATTCCAACCATATTGAATAAACAAAAAGCACATTCTTATAAAGACACAATAGAGTAATCAATAATTACATTTATTAATTGCAATAAAATGTAGTAATTGTCATAATCCCGTTGCTGCAAAGGTTGATTAAACTTTTCTTATAGAATGGACAAAAAAAGTTTCTAAAAAAACTTATTGCAATTTCACACACCGTTTTTTTACTGGGTACTGAATAAATTTGTTTACTATGTCTACATAACATAGCATTGGATGGAATGGCGGCGAATGCTTAGCGCTATGGAAGGGTTTTTTAACCAGTCCGATTTCGACTGTTAAATGTTAGCATCACCAAGTACTTACACTACAAATTTGAGACAAGCAAATCAACACCTCTCAATAGAGAAGTTTTATTTAAAACAAAATGCTACACATAGGCTTAGTTTTATATGGTTATGTCAGTGGGTCGCAGCATTTTGAATTGTACCTCTTTGCAATAATACAAATGCCAATAGGGCCTGATGAATCTTCAAATAACTTAACTCAGTATATAAACATTTTCACTTTAAATTATTAAATATGCTCTATAGTACTTTCAACTTGTTAGCTCGGCGTTAAGACAAATAAGGCAGAAGAGTTTATTATTCTAAGATAGTCATAATTGGTGTGTTAAGGGTGAAATAACGTGGTACTGGCTCCACTTACATGAATATGTTATTTATTACCTAAAGTGCAGTTTTGCACCTATCAAATAACATTTTCTTAATTCTTTGATCCCAATGTTATCAAAAGGACAGGATATAATTTTATTATCCACTTATTATCATTGAAAAAATATACAAAGTAAAAGCTACAACCATCCAAATACTACGATCAACAATACATTAGCACATCCAATTAAGATGTGCCTATAGTATATTGGACAATACTGTGTTGACTATGACGACTAGTGCAATTCCAAATGATATTCGCATTTCACATTAATTTGTCGACAAGATAACCCCTTGAGTGTTTGTAAGATGATATCGTATTTCAGAGTGTCATTGGATATTCACCAATGGTGTCTAACAACCAATGACAAGGACCATCCGGTCGTTCGGCCAGTGACTGATCAACCAATGACAATGCGTATTTATGTGTAATGCGTCTTAAGACCTTCGGATGTGAGTGTGAGCGTAACCATATATAACTTTGATCTCTCTGATTTAAGCCGTGTCAACGGCCACTGTGGTGTCACGAAAAATATATGACATGATAGTTACATAGTTATCTGCAAAAGAGAGAAGATCGTTTTGATCGGTTGAATGTGTTCAATAACCTGACCCCTTGACTCACGTGATGACGTATTACTTATCACCTATGAGTGGCAGGGTTTGAGGGGAAAATGGAAATGGATCCGGATTAAAATCGTTATAACAAAAACTTTTCCTATCAGAGTCTGTTATTACTTTATTCATAATTCCATGAAATGGAAGGCGGTCGGCCTTTGCTTGAGTCAAGAGGGATCTATCGCAAGAAGTGTGTCCTAAAGGGATTAGAATGTTTCAAGTGGTTGTGGTTTAGGCATGAAGGATTGCCAGGTCAGGGAGGTATTGGTGAGCGAGTATAGCGCACACGAGTTGAGCGGAGAAGTGGTCGCGTTGTCGTTGTCTTGTAATCAAGTCAAGCTCCGTGTATTTTAAGTAAAGTAGACGCGCTCCACCGCGCGCCGTGCTGACATAACATCCTATACAAAATGGAAGAATTCATCTTATCTCCTTAATATCCGTTATGCGGAGGCATGGTCGCGTCTGCGTCCGAGTCTTTTCCGCATAGCAAAGTACTCTGTGGAAAAAACTCGCTCCGCCACGCAGAGAAAACATTATAGAGCTCATTCAGCGCAGCTCGCAATCACATAGCTCATCTGTGGGGACTCTGGAGCAATGTTGCCATCAACCACTCAACTAGGGGCAATGCACAATAAACCCCAAAGTGAAACATCATGTCAGTGCAGAATTATTCTCTCCTATCCTCCAAATTAGAACAGCTTCGTCCGAGTCAGACTCCTCAGGAATCTTTGGAGCCGCGGTCATAGAACATCCTAGACGTGTTATCTCCTGAAGGTTATAGTCGTGTTCAGAGCCAGGTGGGCGTTCTGGTTAGCGTGTAGAGCGCGGACGCGTTGTGCGGAGGCGTGGTCGCGTCCGCGTCCGAGTCCGACTCCTCCGAGGAGACGCGCTCCGCCGCGCTGAGCGCCACGCGCGCGTACTCGTCCGTGTCTATGCTTTTGCAGAAGTGAATCGCGTACCTGGACAATAAGTGACTAATAGGTAATAATTCGTAAGTAAATAAGTAAGGAGTTTTAACCGCCTCTGTGGCCTAATGGTTCAACCCACCGAATTTAGATCCAAAGGTCCCGGGCTCGATCCCCAGTGGGAGTACAATATATTGGGCTCGGTTTGGTTGGTGGTAGGACTTTGTTTAAGTCCGCCTGGCTAGCTACCACCATCTTACCTAATTCCGTAGCCATAACAACAATTGTAAAAATTGTTGTGTTCCGGCATTTACCATCAACCAAACCAAGCAAAATATGGTACCTCACGGGGCTTCTGGATCTGACACCAGGCAAACCACTAGACTAGATCATAGAGGCGGTTGAAATGAATAGGCGATACTGCGGTACCACTACTTTGAAACCTTGTAGGATGTAAGAAATGTATTACTAACATAAAAGATATGTTCTTCTACATCACGTGCTTTGGCGCCACCTACTAAAACAAAAATAGGTATGCATGCTTTAATAGGTATATCAGATGGCCTCACCTTAATTTCTCTCGTAACACAGTCTTGCATGAATATCTTGGCATTTTAAGAAGGAAGAAACACGTATAACTCTCGGGCAGGAAGTGGTCTGGAGGCTGGTATTTGTCCAACACCTAAAAACAAACACAGAATTGTCTACACCAATTGACGTTAGATCAAACAATTGTCGGGAATATAAAAAGCGATGAAGACCCGTTATTGCTAATAATTATGTTAGATAAAACATCGAACAGAGATTGTATTAAGCGTACTAACAAGCCTCACTGCTCAGTGAGTAGCTCTGCCCTCTGTGTGGTTTCAGAGATATCCAACATATCACACCAAACTTTGAACCCCATTTTGAACTCCTTCTGGTGCGAATCTACAAAATTCCTTAGCGGACCATTTTCCGCAACTGGGCCTCCTGATTGTCTGCACCCAAGATCCATCCAAATGTGGATACCATCCACATTTCATGTAAGCATGGCCAGCGGTTTAGGCTGTGCGTTTTATCTAGTTCAATCAGGAATCTGGAATTTACAATCTAATATAAAAAAGGATAAGCCTTTTTTATATTAGATTGTAAATTATAATTGAACCTTATGCCATTGATATTAAGGTGTACATTACCTGTAGCACAAAGTCCCGCTGCCTCGGGTCTTGCGGCGCGCGCGGCAACCTGGTGCGTCCCCACACGAAGCGCAGGAACAGCGCGCGCTCGCTGCCCGAGAGCTCCTCCATCACCTCCCAGAACCATTGCACGAGCGGAGCGTTCGCCTCCACGCCTGTTGGAAATAATCCACTATCGATTTGATTTCTTAGAGGTCACAGTGATGCCGTGGTAGGACGTTGCTATTTCACAAAGCTCAGTTGGTAGTAACTCTGCCTTCTGCGCTGTAGGTTGTGGGTTCGATTCCCACCCAGAACAAACATTTGTGTGATAAATATAGATGTTTGTCCTGCGTTTTTTGTATGTATGTATTTACAAAAAAAAAATATTTAAGTATTCTATCCGTAATCTAGTTCCCATATTACAAGCTATGCTTAGTTTGGGCCTAGATGGCGTGAGAAATTAATGTCCTGTAAAATTTTTATACCAAACACTGGACGCGAGCGCACTGCAAGTAGGTACATATAACATCTTTCCCATGAAAAATTTAAAAATATTTTTTTTTTATAGTCGAAGGGGAGGTGCTTCGCCTTCATCTCGCCTGATTTTCAAGTTATGATAAGGCAGAAGGTGGAAGCGCATTTCACACGGAATCCTCAACAAACTGAGGAACAGGTTATCTTACCTCCATATACCGGAACACAACAATTTAAGAATTGTTGCTTTGGCGAAAGAATTAGGTATGATGGTGAAAGCTAGCCAGGCGGACATCAAAGTACTACCACCAACCAAACCAAGCACAATATTGTACTCCCTTGGGGATTGAACCCGGGACCTCTGGATCTGACACCGGTAGGCGAACCACTAAAATTTCACACAACGCCTTCTAGTCCCAAATAATATACGAATCGAGACGCTATTATCTTTATAAGTGGCGGATGCCTGGAGCACCTGTATGGATTTCACACAACGCCATCTAGTCCCAAAGTAATGTAAGATTTTTTTTTGAAAGGACAATACGCTGCCTATTTAACCTGGAGGGCGACCGCTTTGCGCGGACCTGGATGGCGCTGAAGGCGCGAGCCCAAAAATAGTTTTTGGAGGCAACAAGCGCAAGGACACAACTTAGGTACGGACCTCGGCTTGGGCTATTGCCATTTGGTGAGGGAGGATAGGAATGGCCAAAGGCGATACCGAGGGTAATACTTTGAGGCGGAAAGGTTCATCGACTCCGCCGGCGGAGTCGGTGTATCTGTGTAGTGTTTTCACTGTGTGAGGAGATAGTTAATGAATGGATGCCGTCACCTCCGGGTTTGCGGTGGTAAGTGGGTCATCCGGGTCCCCAAGAACGTGTCTTGGGCTACGAAGGGACCGGTCCAAAGGCGGATCGGTTGGGTAGGTAGGGATCACTCGTATCAGAGGATTCAAATGATTGGCAGTGGGAAGCGCGCTTCATAAAGCAGGTGATGGACTCGAGATCAAGGTTTCGGTGGAGATCGTTATTACGCATGTACCATGGCGCGCCAGTGGCTTTGCGAAGGAAATTTTGGACAATTTGGAGGCATGGGCTATTTGGACTGTGAGCAAACGCTACTGAGGTGTATGTCATTATGGGGCGGACGCAGGCTTTGTAAAATGTCACCTTATTTCTGAGGGACATTTTACTTTTTGCGTTGATCATGGGGCCTAGTCTGCCAAGGATGTAAATGGCACGGTTACGCACCGTCCTAATATGGGCTTTAACATCTAGAGCGCTCTGCTCCCTACTTTCCTCCGTCAAAGCTTCAGGTATCACAGACAAATTCGGCTTAGTAGCCACCGTGGACTTTCTTCCCCTACGTTTACTCTCGCTTTGAACACTTGATATCGAACTGCCAGAGGCTATACTTTCTGTATCACCGTTTTTACGACTTTGACGCTTTGGCGTGACAGAAATGGAATCGTCGATAGAGCGGTTCGATTCGTCAAGTTTCATCTCTCGCGACATACGACGGGTTAAAGTTGAGACGGCTGTCAAGTTCGACGCCCAGATAGCGGGCGGAAGGGACCCAGGGTATGGGTTTCAAAAGAGTTGAACAGGGTCGGGTTTATGGAGGTAATTCTTCGAAAAGAGCACGGCTGCGCTTTTTGTAGGATTAACCTCAATTCTCCACTTTCGGAACCACTCTCCTAGAGTGGTGAGGGCGGAGTTCAGTCTTATACAGATCCGATCGGTATTCCGATCGGAAGTGTACATGGCTGTGACATCCGCGAAGAGGGCTAGTTCTACCAGATTGTTACGGGGGATATCGCTGGTGTACAGCGTGAATAGAAGGGGACCGAGAGCGCAGCCCTGGGGGACTCCGGCTCGGATTGGTCTGAGTGCAGAGAGCGATCCTTCGACTCGATAGCGAAAGCTTCTACTGTGGAGGTAGTCTCGTATAATGAGTACGAGTCTGTCTGGTAGTCCAAACTCAAATAGCTTGTAGATCTAGCCAGTGTGCCAGACTTTGTCGAATGCTTTCGCTACATCAAGGAACAAGGCTCCCGTATGAGCGGGCCAGAACGCATTGCGCTTTTCTAGGATTTGTTACGTGATGCGGAGCACTTGTTGGGGGCACAAGTGTCTAGCTCGAAAGCCAAACTGCTCGTTGGGAAGGAGCTTGAGATCATTGACAAAGGACCAGAGACGATTCATAAGAAGTGGCTCATAGATTTTGCCTAGCGAGTTAAGGAGGCTGATTGGACGGTAACTGGAGGGGACACTAGGGTCCTTACCTGACTTGTGAATCCCAACAACATGGGCGCACTTCCAAGTATCTGGAAAAGTGCATTGATTCATCGAAGGCCACGGACTTATCCGGGCGGACTAGAGGGGGCATAGAGATGGGGGTATCTGTTTTCATACAGCGGGTAAGATTCCAGTAGGCCAGGTGGCTGGGGCTTAGGTCAGTGAGTAGGTTTTCCCATTCACTATCCCTGAATTCTTTGGTGCGCTTGTAAACTAGCTTATCTAGTGCGCGAAGAGTGGCGCGGTTATCCGCACAAGGGGAATTGTTATAGGCGCGCTTTCAGGTCTCAGTCATCTGGCAGGGGCGGTCGAGGGTATGCCTCGGCCGATACCGGTTTCGATAGACCATCAACAGCAGTAGTGACGTGGTTAGTAAGAGAGGATGCTGCGATAGTCACGTCCTGAAGGGACCTGATATTGTCAGAGATTTGATCCAATTCGGTAGAGTGGATTGACTCAAGTAATATAAGAATCGAGACGCGTTTACCATTATAAGTGGCGGATGCCTGGAACGCCTGTATGGATTTCAGACAGCGCCATCTAGTCTCAAAGTAATATAAGAATCGAGACGCGTTTACCATTATAAGTGGCGGATGCCTGGAACGCCTGTATGGATTTCAGACAGCGCCATCTAGTCTCAAGGTAATATAAGAATCGAGACGCGTTTACCATTATAAGTGGCGGATGCCTGGAACGCCTGTATGGATTTCAGACAGCGCCATCTAGTCTCAAAGTAATATAAGAATCGAGACGCGTTTACCATTATAAGTGGCGGATGCCTGGAACGCCTGTATGGATTTCAGACAGCACCATCTATTCCCAATGTAATATAAGAATCGAGACACGTTTACCTTTGTAAGTGTCGGATGCCTGGAGCGCCTGTATGGATTTCAGACAGCGCCATCTATTCCCAATGTAATATAAGAATCGAGACACGTTTACCTTTATAAGTGGCGGATGCCTGGAGCGCCTGTATGGGTATGTCGGGCGAGCCGCAGACCAGCGTCTCCAGCTCGGCGGCGGTGAAGAGAGCCAGCATGGGCGCCGGCACCACACGCGACATGCCGTCGCGAACCGCGCGGATTTGCTCGTCGAATTCGTGCAATCTACGCACAAATATTATGTTTTTATATTTATTTATAACCGCGTCTAGTGGTCTAGTGGTTCAACCCACCGATTTCAGATCCATTAGATTAGGGGGAAGTACATATTGTGCTTGGTTTAGTCGTATGTTATACCACTAAGAGATGGAACAAGCAAGTAGCCCATCTGATATTAAGTGCCTTACTGCGTAGGTCACATCCACAAAGAACAAAGCCTATACGGCAGCCTCGTGTAACCGTAATTTCACCGGCAAACATACCCCTTCAAACCGTAACACAGCAATGTTTGCACTACCAACCACCTCTTTAGCCATAAAATCATCTCTCAAAGGTTGTCTGGAAGAAATCGCTTATAAGCGATAAGACCGGCCATTGTATTTTTATAAGTAGTCCAGTTTTGGTGTGTGTGCCTTAAGTATTTTCATTCACTCATTCGTTCGTTCATTCATTCAATATTGTACTCCCCAGGGGATCGCTCCCGGGACCTCTGGATCATCTCTCCTTCGTTCAGTACCTGTAATGCAAGGCCAACTGCACGTATTCGTCCTTATTCTCCGGTGTGACCCGCTTGTGTTTGGTGGACAGCGGCACTTCGTGTCCCGCCGCAGACGGGATCGAGAACGGCAACTCCAGATTTTGCAGTTCCTGGCGAAAACGTTTCTTTTATATTTTATTGTACTGTACGACGGGGAAGCGCTTGGACTTCATCTCACCTGGTTACAAGTTATGGTAAGGCTGAAGGTGGAGGCGCTTGTAATATGGGAACTAGATTACGGATAAAATACATAAATACTTATTTTTTATAAATATATACCTATCATACAATACAACACCCCACGCTTGTTCTAGGAGGTGGGCGTTGGTGACTGCGTCACAGTTTTCTATAACAATTGCTGCTACCATCGTTTGCTACATATGTTTTGTTCCGAATTTCTTTGTTCACAATAAATATTTTTATATTTCAAACACAGAACAAAAATCTATTCATCACACAAATGGTCTCATAACTCTGCCTTCTGCGCTGTAGGCTGTGGGTTCGATTCCCACCCAGGACAAACATTTGTGTGATGAATATAGAGCTTTGTTCTGTGTTTGGGTGTGGTATCATATAGTATGTATGTATGAACAAAAAGTATTTAAGTATTCTATCCGTAATCTAGTTCCCATATTACAAACTATGCTTAGTTTGGGTCTAGGCGGCGCTGTGTAAAATTGATGTCCTGTAATATTTATTTATTGAATGTTTGACCAGGATGGGAACCGAATGCACAACCTATTTACCAGATACTTACTTTGTTATGCGGAGTCATGTCCCGTATACAGAGCAGGGCCGGCAGGAAGTCTTTGTCGACCTCAGCGGCGTCCTGCGGCCGGAGCGGCTGGCCCGCCAGTTGCCGCCAAATGCCCTCGGCCAGAGATAATGAAAGTGGAGACCCAGTGCGTATCGCTATTCCCATTAGCACACCTGCATCAAGAAATGTAGACATAACATGTTCCTAGCAATTCGCTGTGTTCCGTTCGTGACTAGACTAGAGCGAACCCATTTCGTGCAAAAGTAATAAACATAAACTTCATTCATCTTATGTTAATAAAGCCTATGTTCAGTGAACCTATGATGATGACGTAATAGTTTAGAATAATGTGTCATTGAATCGTCAAAGTGTATTTAGTCAATGGAGCCGGTTGATCATACATTGTTCCCAAGAAAATTGCTCAACTCATTGAGTCGTCAGTCTCTACTTTGAACTATAAATATTGTTTATTTAGGCAACATCAAACACCCAAAAAATCAATTTAAAATATAAAAGTAGTAGGTTTAATTAAGTTCATTCAAAATCTAAAAGAATATATTTTATTTATTAAAAAAAACCCAACTCACACTGTCAAAAGTTGGGTTGGCCAGAGTCAAGCCAGTGCACGATAAAATACACCCCGTTGCAAGACGTCAGTTTAAAGCCATTGAAATCCTTAGAACCTACTTTCTAAACGACAATGACAATCAATCTCACCTAGGAATCGGAAACAGTTGAGGTGCAGCGGCGTGGCAGCCGTGGGGTTCAGCAGGAAGGCGTCACGTGACGCGCCGGCGTCACCGCGACCGTTGGGCGTCGCCATCAACAGCGGCAGCGACCCGTTCTGCAGCTCCTCGCACATCTCCGCTATACTCTCGCTGTAGCCGCCTCCACAGTCGTCCACGCTTTCACCTAAACACAGCGTTTGGTGAATTATATCTTATAATATACGACGGGGAAGCGTATATAATCTCAACCTGGATTCCTCAACAGCCTGAGGTACGGCTATCTTACCTGTAAATGCCGAAACACAACAATTTAGAATTGTTGTTATGGCGACAGACTTAGATAAGATGGTGGTAGTCAGCCCGATGGACTTAAACAAAGTCCTACCACCAACCAAACTAAGCACAATATTTTAATATTTTCCTCTGGGGATTGAACGCGGGACCTCTGGATCTGATACGAACCACTAGATCACAGAGTCCCCCTTTACAAACACGGGATTGTAAATAAAGGGTACAAAGTAACTGAAGGCGAGGGGTTGTAATATAAGTACGACAAGGACTTTGTCGAAACAGGCTGCAACAATAAAACTGTAAGAACTTTGTCGAATCGAGGCTGAAACTGTTATTTACTTTTCTACAACAAGATACTAACCGACAAACTTGACTTTCCACACTCTATGCGGGAGTGCTAGAGCATCTTGTGTCAACACCGGCAGCCTCGCCACCATTTGTCCAAACACAGATTTCATCCCGGCCGGTCCAGCCAATCCTGAGCCGCCTTTCCTAGCCCGTCTCGCTCCCACTCGCGACAACTCTACTACGGGGCCATGCTGTCTCTCTCGCACCATCGTTGCCATTATCGCCTAAAAACAAGTTTAATTGAAGCTTTATTATATTGCACGCAATTGTTTCTTTTTTTGCTAATTCTTTTGGCCAATACCGCCTCTCTAAAAAAAAACCTTACTACCTTTCTAAAAGCAGCCTCTTTCACGCTGTAGAAGAGCAACGTCCTCAACGGATCTAGAGGTCCATCCAAGATAATCAACGGCAGCATTGGGCACACCAACTCGGAAAATTGATGAAGTAGCACCTACAACAAATAGTAATTTATAATACAAATTATAATAAAAGCAAATACTAATTATAATATACTAAAGATATAGAAACTCAAAAGTCCCGAGTCAATGTAAGATGGAGGCCAAATCAATAATGTAAGATGAGGCGACTGGACATCTAGTGACTATAAACTAGAATGTGGCGTTAGTCAAGGTGGATTAACCCGCCCTGTACAATCTATACATTAATGGCCTGATTGGGGAGTTGAAAAGGGCCAGGGTAGGTTGTTATGTTGGCAACATATGCGTTTATAACTTGAGTTATGTGGATGATATTGTGCTTCTCAGACCTTCAATCAAGGGATTGAGAATATTAATTTTAATCTGTGAGCAATACCTATGCCTATGATTAAAATACAACGTCAGTAAAACAGAAATTATGGTGTTCAGGTTGGGAAGACGATCAGAAAGAGAGCCTGAGAATTATCTCGGTTATAAAACGAGTGGATCGGTTTAAATACCTGGGACACAGGCTCACAAACACGCTAAATTATGACGGTTTTTTTTATTATATACAATTGAATTTTATTACATTCCTGTTTATTGATAATTTTATATACTAAACTATGGGTATTAAAGTGCCTGAAATAAATAACTTTGTTTTTTATACAGGTAATTATAATATATAATTATTTTCATCATTTTTTTTTCTTAAATGCTGCTAATATTCAATCTGTATTAGTTACTTAACCACCTCTGTGGTCTAGTGGTTCGCCCACTGGATTTGTTAGGGTTGGTTGGTTAAAGGACTTTGTTGAGTCCGCCTGGCTAGCTACCACCATCTTACCTAATTCTGACGCCATAACAACAATTCTCAAATTATTGTGTTCCGACATTTAGAGGTAAGATATCCAGTTCCTCAGACTGTTGGTGATTCCGGGTGAAGTGCGGTTCCAACTTCAGCCATATCAAAGCTGGAAACTCTGGTGAAATGAAGGCCACGCACATCCCCATAGTACAAAAAAAAAAACAGTATTCCGATTACAAATGTTGGACATATTCTTAAAATAATTTCTCTATTATAATACTAAGTTAGCATAAAATTACTCATTGGCCTACGCATGCTAGATTGTAATAGGCCATTATACTAAATGTCTTAAAGATTATGAAAAAAAAATATAAATGTACCAGTCTGTTAGAAATGAGTTGCGTGGTCATGTCCCTCAGCAGATGGCACTCGAGCGGCGGCGGCGGCGGCGGCCTCGGGGCTCTCGGCGCCTCCACACACAGCGCCACCGTGTGCGCGCTGCCACACGCTACCTTCGTCACCCTCTTACCCTGGAATTATCATGTACACTCACTCTTATGAAAACTTTATTTACTTTCAGAATGTTCTATGTTAGTTTCGAGAGTTCTGACTATCACACAGGGTACTTATCTAAGTGTTGTTGTTTCGAGGGTGGGCGCTGACTCCTATTACAACAGGGTATATGCGTTAAGAAGTAGTTCAGGCCCCTGGAATTATCACGTTCACTCACTCTCATGTAATCTTTATTAGCTTTCAGAATGTTCTATGTTAGTTTCGAGAGTTCTGACTATCACACAGGGTACTTATCTGTGTGTTATGTTTCGAGGGTGGGCGCTGACTCCTATCACAACAGGGTACACACGTGAACAAGTAGTTCAGGCCCCTGGAATTATCACGTTCACTCACTCTCATGTAATCTTTATTAGCTTTCAGAATGTTCTATGTTAGTTTCGAGAGTTCTGACTATCACACAGGGTACTTATATGTGTTTTGTTTCGAGGGAGGGCGCTGACTCCTATTACAACAGGGTATATACGTTAACAAGTAGTTCAGGCCCCTGGAATTATCACGTTCACTCACTCTCATGTAATCTTTATTAGCTTTCAGAATGTTCTATGTTAGTTTCGAGAGTTCTGACTATCACACAGGGTACTTATCTGTGTGTTATGTTTCGAGGGTGGGCGCTGACTCCTATCACAACAGGGTACACACGTGAACAAGTAGTTCAGGCCCCTGGAATTATCACGTTCACTCACTCTCATGTAATCTTTATTAGCTTTCAGAATGTTCTATGTTAGTTTCGAGAGTTCTGACTATCACACAGGGTACTTATCTGTGTGTTATGTTTCGAGGGTGGGCGCTGACTCCTATCACAACAGGGTACACACGTGAACAAGTAGTTCAGGCCCCTGGAATTATCACGTTCACTCACTCTCATGTAATCTTTATTAGCTTTCAGAATGTTCTATGTTAGTTTCGAGAGTTCTGACTATCACACAGGGTACTTATCTGTGTGTTATGTTTCGAGGGTGGGCGCTGACTCCTATCACAACAGGGTACACACGTGAACAAGTAGTTCAGGCCCCTGGAATTATCACGTTCACTCACTCTCATGTAATCTTTATTAGCTTTCAGAATGTTCTATGTTAGTTTCGAGAGTTCTGACTCCTATCACACAGGGTACTTATCATGGGGAGCAATATTGTGCTTGGTTTGGTTGGTGTTAGGATTTTGTTTAATTCCGCCATAATTCTGTCGCCATAATGACAATTAAAAAAAAAAAGTTGTGTTCCGGCATTTAAAGGTAAGATAGCCAGTTCCTCTGTTTGTTGAGGATTCCGGGTGAAGTGCGCCTCCATCTTCGGCCTTACTTCAACTTGTAACCAGATGAGATGAAGGCCAAGCGCTTCCTCGTCGTACAATAAAAAAAAAAGTCGTACTCACTTACTTAATTACAGGGCTCTAAGAATGTATATCAGTTATTGTAGTTAAGATAAGATAATTTATTTCGTATTTACAAACGTCTTAGAACAAACAAAAAATTCTCATAGGCTTATGACTAAGTACACATTTCACAGAGAAAACATGGGTACCCAAACTTGGATAAACCTGTGCCATGGTATACCTATACCTTCCGCCGAACTAAGCGTGATTTAACGAATGTTATGTAACATGCAAATAAATATTACGTTATTTATCTGTTGGTAGTTAAGTAATTCTTATCTAATTAATATAAATATATTACCTATTATTTTATTTAAAAATATGACAAATCATCAGAATATATCTATCAAGTATGTAAGTGGACCATGAAGTGTATGTGTAGAAAAAAAAGAGAGAAAAACTAAATTGATTACTATTTATGGTGCTAATTCTTGTTGATTATTGTAATCACGACAATACGATAAGTAATTTCTCAGTATCATCATAAATAAGTTCTAGTAGCCAGGTTTTAAGAGTGAATTTAAATTTAGCACTAGTCATTGGGTAGATGGTTAGTAGGGAATTGAGTTTGTTGTAAATGTATGCCCCAAGAAAATATGAATGTCGTCTTGCAAATGACGTGTTACATTTTGTGCCACAGCATACCTTTTTTAGATCGTCTTTGTGTGGCGTAATGGTCAAGTGCAAAAAATATTTTCTTATGATGGGCAAGAACTAAATTTAAAATAAATAATTTTCGTGTTGAGAGTAGCTTACTTTCATAAAACATCAAAGTTGTAATTAGTGTATATTTTATTGATCTGTTTAATGTGAAAATTATTTGTCAAATTGTTATGTAGTTACGAATTGGCTTAAGCTGTAATGTAACTTTTATTTAATAAATACATTAATTCATTCATACATTCATTCATAAGATATCCCTGTTGCTAATGCCTATTAGCAACAGGTAGTGTTACCTGTAAGGCCATCAAAAGCCTCGGTCGTTGCGCAGCGAGCGTGGTTCCATCCCCCAGTTGACCTTCGTCATTGTCACCCCAAGTATAAACTTCACCGATATCCGTGCACGCTACACAATGCAGACTCCCTGAAATATATTAAATAAATATTACAGGACATTCATTTTTACACAGCGCAATTTAGCCCCAAACTAAGCATAGCTTGTAATATGGGAACTATATCACGGATAAAATACTTATATACTTTTGTAAATACATACGTACTATATGATACAACACCCAAACACAGAACAAACATCTATATTCATCATACAAATGTTTGTGCTGGGTGGGTATCGTACCCACAACCTACAGCGCAGAAGGCAGAGTTACTACCAACTGAGCTATGAGGCTTGTTAATTACGACGGGGAAGCGCTTGGCCTTCATCTCATCTGGTAACAAGTTGAGATAAAGCCGAAGGTGGAGGCGCACTTCACCCGGAATCCTCAACACACTGAGGAACTGGCTATCTTTTCTCTGAATGCCGGAACACAACAATTTTAGAATTGTTGTTATGTCTATAGAATTAGGTAAGATGGTGGTAGCTAGCCAGGCGGACTTAAACAAAGTCCTACCACCAACCAATCCAAGCACAATATATTGTACTCCCCATGGGGATCGAACCCGGGACCTCTGGATCTGAAATCGGTGGGTTGAACCACTAGACCACAGATGCTGTTAAAATGTTATGGTAAGACTAAATATTTCTCTGTTTTCAGGTTAATATAAAAAATAGGTTTTGATATGACCTATTGTCTTATATACGAGCCTTGAAACTGAGAAACACTATCATTATTCAAGTCTCAAATAAGTTTTGTATCTGTTTGATATATAATTCAGTCAATGATAACAATACAGATTTCATTTATTCTAGTGTATTTTTTTTTTGATAATTCGTCTCCGTTAAAATTTTCCAAGTCTGTTTTTGTAGTAGAAAAAATTACATTTTGTACACTTTTTATGACTGAAGCCGGGTCTGCTGCTGCCTGATTTTTTTTCGTAACATTGTTGACCCGAGGTAGCAGGAGACCCGGCTCAACAAGCAGGAAAATGCGTTGTACCTGTAGCGATAGAAACGATGAGTTTTCCCTGCATTCCAGTCACACGCATCGGCCTTCTGACGTGTTCGTAGCTCCCGTGGCCTAGTCTGTGGTAATCGCCCTTACCCCTGAAATTGATATGTCATTGTCAGCTCATGAGCTGACATAAGGGCACAGATAGGTCATGACCTATCTGTGCCCTTATTTTGTACATGAACTTCACATCATCATCAACAGCTCATTAGTGTCCACTGGTAGAAAGAGCCTCCTCCAAAGCTAGAGTTTTGTCATCAATCACCACGCTTGGTTGGCGGATTGGCGCTTGGTGAGATCCCTCATTCGGCTTTTTCGACGGCTATTTCGATGAGTTGTAGGGATCGATTCTTAAGCCGCGATCATCATGGAAAACGGTATTGTGTTAGTCAACTGGTAATCAACTTCAACTTCTTTGTTTTATGGCAATTAGTGATGGGGGTCACTTTTCTGCCAGTGTCTATGTCATGATAGCTTCATATTCAAATTAAGGGGAGTATGTCTAATAATATGGCCGGTACTATAAAATGGGATCACCAAATTGATTTTCTAAAATATGGACAACACAAATAATAAATATATCAATGTTAGTAAGTACCTATATTATATCAAGGGTTAGTATGAAATTTATATACATTTATACACATAAGTACTTTTTAACTGGTAATCAACATCGACTTCGTTTTTGACATTTAAAACCTAGCCTACACTTCAACTGTCACTTTTGTCTTTTTGTCACTTTATTTTTAACAAATTCTGACCGGGTTTTACCACTGGTAATTGACTTGAAGTTCACGGGTAATGGATTTCAGGTTTTGCAATTAGGCTTCTGGTTTTTTTGAAAAACTTCTTTAGAAGTGTTGGGCACAGATGGGAAAACTCTCTATAGATGGCGCTATTGCAAGCACCCGGTAGCTATAACACATTGAGATTCAAGTAATAACAACCTAACTGTTCTGTTTGGCAAAGACCGACAAACTTAAGTCTTTTCAGTACAAAGCAATTCTATCCTATCGAACTAATGTTATTATATTTGAATTTATCGCAAAAGGCGCGAATAGTGGTCTCGTCAGAGCTTACTTATTTGAGCCTTTTGGTATCGAGACCTTCCGAGGGCCGGTGCCTCCCTTGGTACATAGTTAGTTTATTTTAACATATTGTTTGAATAAGTATTTGTTTTAGTAAATTTTGTTTCTGATATTGGGAGTTAACGCCAAAACTAATTTTTTTTTTCTACAACTCTGAGACGGGACAAACAAGTAGTCCACCTGATGTTAAGTGCACTCTTGCCTATAACAACGCCTTCTTCGTCACATCTACAAAGAACACAGCCTACGCGGCACTGCATTGCGCCCGTCAATTTAAGGCGTAAAGTTGTTAAGCCTCGCGTATCCGTAATTTCACCAGCACCCATACCCTTCAAACCGGAACACAGCAATGCTGCTAAATGGATTCAGCTTAAATTCTACTCTGTTCTAGATCAGGAATCAGACGTGCTACTTTTAAATTCTACTCTGTTCTAAACCAGGAATCACACGGGCTACTTTTAAATTCTACTCTGTTCTAGACCAGGAATCACACAGGCTACTTTTAAATTCTACTCTGTTCTAGACCAGGAATCACACGGGCTACTTTTAAATTCTACTCTGTTCTAGACCAGGAATCACACAGGCTACTTTTAAATTCTACTCTGTTCTAGACCAGGAATCACACAGGCTACTTTTAAATTCTACTCTGTTCTAGACCAGGAATCACACGGGCTACTTTTAAATTCTACTCTGTTCTAGACCAGGAATCACACGGGCTACTTTTAAATTCTACTCTGTTCTAGACCAGGAATCACACAGGCTACTTTTAAATTCTACTCTGTTCTAGACCAGGAATCACACGGTCTACTTTTAAATTCTACTCTGTTCTAGACCAGGAATCACACGGGCTACTTTTAAATTGTACTCTGTTCTAGACCAGGAATCACACGGGCTACTTTTAAATTCTACTCTGTTCTAGACCAGGAATCACACAGGCTACTTTTAAATTCTACTCTGTTCTAGACCAGGAATCACACAGGCTACTTTTAAATTCTACTCTGTTCTAGACCAGGAATCACACAGGCTACTTTTAAATTCTACTCTGTTCTAGACCAGGAATCACACAGGCTACTTTTAAATTCTACTCTGTTCTAGACCAGGAATCACACGGGCTACTTTTAAATTCTACTTTTCACAATAGCTTTTTCACAATACAAATACTTACCAAGTATAAACGCTTCCGCATTGACACAACGCCACAGAGAATTGGGAGCCGCACTCGACTTTCACCACGCGGAGACCTTTCAAGCAATCTATCCTCATCGGCAGTTTACATCCTTCGGAACCGCCTCTACCTGATCACCAAATACACAATAAAAAAATACAGTTTTTTTTTATCATACGACGGATGCACTTCGCCTTCAATTCACCTGATTTTCAAGTTATAATAAGCTCGAAGGTTAAGCGCACATCACACGGAATCCTCAACGGTCTCAGCAACTGGCTATCTTACTTCTAAATGCCGGAACCCAACAATATTAGAATTGTTGTTATGGCGACAGAAATAGGTAAGACAGTGGTAGCTAGCCAGGCGGACAAAGTCCTACCAACCAAACCAAGCACAATATTGTCACTAGACCACAGATGCGGTTAAGTTTGTATAGAAAAGCCGCTGCGATCCACCGGGATGAGTGCAACAATTCTCAAACGGAAATTTTTCGGTTCGGTAACGTCACTCTTTGTCGGATTCGACATAGAATCTGATAGATTTCAACGATATTCTCGCACCATTTCTGAAAACATTCTGTGGAAGGTTCAGATACACTAATGTCAAAATTTTCAGATTTCAGATTTTCGGAATAGCGGTCCCGGAATCTCCATGGGATGTTTCCGAATTCGATCCGAATGTTTGAGCGTAGCCAGTAATATTTACCTAGCTTCCCGTAATCGCCGTCTCCCCACGACCACACATTGTCGTCATCGGTGATGCAGAGTGTCTGCGCGTCGCCCGAGCCGCAAGCTACGTCGATCACGCGATACATCTGGAGCGCGTCCACCTGAGAACAACGGTTTTTTTTTACGACACTGGCAAGAATGAGATTTACGATGGAGCGAGCTACCCAGTAGCGTATAAACACTCTTCTTGAAGACATTAAGGTCGGAACACAGCGGAAAAACACGCTGGGAGCTTATTATAACGAGCCTCATAGCTCAGTTGGTAGTAACTCTGCCTTCTGCGCTGTAGGTTGTGGGTTCAATTCCCACCCAGGACAAACATTTGTGTGATGAATATAGATGTTTGTTCTGTGTTTGGGTGTTGTATCATATAGTACGTATGTATTTACAAAAAGTATTTAAGTATTTTATCCGTAATCTAGTTCCCATATTACAAGCTATGCTTAGTTTGGGGCTAGATGGCGCTGTGTAAAATGAATGTCCTGTAATATTTATTTATTTATTTACGTGCTCGTAACGCGAGGCTGCCTCACCTTTACAACACCTTTATGCCTCAAGTTGACGGGCGCAATACGTGTAGGCTATGTTCCTTGTGGATTTGACCTACGCAGTAAGGCATTGTTATAGGCAAGAGTACACTTAACATCAGGTGGGCCACACGCTTGTTCCGTCTCCTAGTTGTATAAAAAAAAATTGATATATAAAAATAATATAAAAGATGAAAAAAGCTAACATATAGAACGTAATTGTATTACTGTTCTATATGTATCTCTGTTTTATTATAATTCTGGGAACCGGATCCAAAGCTAGATGGCGCTGTGAGAAATGATTGTCTTATCCTGTACTCACCAACTTGGGGATTAGTTGGTCTTCAGAATCGCCATGCCCGAGCCTTCCGTATCTGCCTTTGCCCCACGTGTATATGCGGCCGCGTGACGTCAGACACGCCGAATGAGCGCCCCCGCAAGCAATCGCCGCCACTTCCAACCCGGACAGCGATGAAATCAACTTGGGCCGATCGTAGCTCCTGCGAAACGAAAATAGTATATAGTTAATGAACACTTGCTTCAGGGATTTTTTTTTATTGATAATAGTCAAGCGTTCGACCACCAGCTTACATGTAAAACCAGTAAAGAAGTGGCCTAATATAAATAAATAAATATTACAGGACGTTAAATTTCACACAGCGCCATCTAGCCCCAAACTAAGCATAGCTTGTAATATGGTAACTAGATTACGGATAGAATACTTGAATACTTTAGTAAATACATACGTACTATATGATACCACACCCAAACACAGAACAAACATTTATGTTCATCACACAAATGTTTGTCCTGGGTGGGAATCGAACCCACAACCTACAGCGCAGAAGGCAGAGTTACTACCAACTGAGCTATGAGGCTTGTTGAAGATGGAGCACGCTTGCCTAAAAGGAACCTATTTACTCTGGACTTGAAGACTCCAAGATTGTCCTCGTGCGGAAAAACAGACGAAAGCAAGGAATTCCATTCTTTACCACATTTTTTCATATTAATAACAATAAAATAGACAAAATGCGATGGAATCGTGGTTTTTATTATTTATAGCGTGTTTTGAGTGATTTGTGTGAAATGAACCATCTAGAGATCGGGTTTAGTTTTAGCTTAACAAGGTTTCAAGTCATAAATGATAAATGATAATGTTAAATGATTTATTGAATGATTCTATCATGGTACATAAAAAGTTCTTACAGATAGTTTAGGTCTCACATGATTCCACCAGATATTGGTATACAAACATTAGGATAGCATGCACTAATAATATTTATTAATTGGTATACATAAAGAGTACTTAGTTATCTACATTTAAACACAAATTTCATTTATACCTAGCGACCAAAAGTCAACCAACAGAACAGTCCAAAACACACAAAACTACATAAGTTACAAATAACAATGTTTAATGAGTATTTATGTCAATGATTTTAAATTAAAAATGTCAAAACTAAATTAAATTGTCATTTAGAAATTCATTCACTGAATAATATGCTTTTTCGACTAGAAGTTTTGTCAGTAAATTTTTTAAAATATTTATATTTGTGATAGCCCGTATGGACGACGGTATTTTGTTGAAGATAATTGGCGTCATACAGAATACACTCTTACGCAAAAGTCATATAAATAGAATAGTTCGATTATACGATTTTCAAGAAATAGAAGAGATAATAGAGAAATAACACCATACTTTTTCACTAAAGCATACAAAGCGCCCATTTAAGAGCAGTCCACCTACGAACACCTTAAACTTGAAAATAGCTATTTTACATTTTCAACACCCGCTTGTTCGGCAGAGTTTATATAACAGTGTGTACTTACACTCTGTTCCCGTGTCCAAGTTTTCCATCCTCCCCTTCGCCCCAGCTGTAAACGTCTCCTTCAGACGTCAGCGCTAAGCAGTGCTTGCCCCCAGAATTGCACGCAACCTACGTGCATAAAATATAAATCTCATTACAAAACATAGCTTGAAATTTGAAATGTGAAAGTTTAATGGATTTTCTGATTCTCAATCGTACCTTGGTGATAAAGATATGCTGTAGCGAAGACAGTAACGTGGGCTGTGATACGGAATCAATGCCACCGATTCCTAGCCGCCCACCCGCGCCGTACCCTGCAACAATGTAAAATTTTTGGCCATGTGATAACTACATTCATGCATATCAATTTAAAGAAACGGTCACGCATAGTCACCGAGATTTATTCAGAGAATAAAGTTCAAATTGCCTTATAATGCTAATGCTAGTCTTGATTGTTGTGAATTTCACATCGTCAACGTGGTTTTAGTTCTTGCTGAGCGAGAGATGAGCCTGAAGTTGACAAAGGTTTTAATGACACAAAAAGTTCTTAACCCACGACGGGACACGAACCCGAAGCTTTTCCTTAAGCCGGAAACGCTCTAACCAATTGAGCAACGAGGGTTCTGACACATATTCCGAATTTTTATGCCATATTCAACTCTGCTTAATCGCTTATTTATGAAGGAATTAAGGTAAAGATTTACAAATGTTGTGACCAAATGCAATCACTTAAAATACAAAATAACATAAAAAGGTTGAAGTTATTTCGGGTTGAGAGTGGCTAGCGCAAGGCTTTTTAGTTCTTGCCGTGCAAGAGATAAGGTTGAAGTTATCTTACCAGTAGCGTAAACCTTCCCGTCAGGCGTGACGGCGAACAGCGTCTGTTCCCCGCCGACCAGCTGCACCGGGTTGAGAGTGGCTAGCGCAAGGGTTTTTAGTTCTTGCTGAGCAAGAGATAAGGTTGAAGTTATCTTACCAGTAGCGTAAACCTTCCCATCAGGCGTGACAGCGAACAGCGTCTGTTCCCCGCCGACCAGCTGCACCGGGTTGAGCGTGGCCAGCGCAAGGCACGGAGTCGGCGCCCGCACCTTAGCCCCGTCAACGCCTCCTAGTTGACCTCTGTGGTTGTGGCCCCAGCCGAAGACCACGCAACCGCGGGAGCCTCCGCCCCACCACCCTGTCCAGTCTTCTGGGCGCCTGGTACACAAATGAAAGAAAGAAAGAAAGAAAGAAAATTCATTTATTTGAGGCATAGAAATGCATCAAAATGGCGTTCTCAGCAATATGCTGTGTTGTAATATTAATTATAAAACAACGCTGGTCTTCCGTCGAAGCCACTTGAAATAACAAGGATACCCAACTAACTCCGTTTTTCAGCATGTTGTTGTGTTGCTGATTTTTATTATTTAATACTCATTGCTCATTTCTTAAATAATTACTTGATACAAAATATAAAATATTACAACCGGTTAGACCACCAACTAACTTGAAAAACAAGTAAAGATGTGGCCTTAGATGGAGCATGTCTAAAAGGAAAATTAAAGATGAGGAGTGATCAAAACTCTTCCGTCTAGAATGTTCTGAATGTTCAAAAATATGGTTGATCACGTGATCAACCATATTTTTGAAACATAATTGTAAAACTATGTAGGAACTCACTTTTGTACCCAGTGAAGCAATTGCTCATCATGCTGCTTTGAAAACTTCGTGTTGCTCTCCCACGAGTACTGGTTATCGCTTCCGCTGGCCTCCTCATTGTTGTACACGCCCAGGTCCGCCAATCTCTTCCTCACTTCCGCTAGGAACGGCGTTGGCAGCACTTGTCTCTTGAGCAGAGCGTCGGCGGTTCGGATCGTGAGGCAGTAGCGTTTGAACCAAAACCAACGGGCCGAGTCTTGGCCGACGCAAACTTTGGTGTCTACCCGGAGACTGCATGCCAGCCAGGCGAGTTCCTGACAATTTGTAAAGCACTATTGGACAAAAGGTGTCGTGGGACAAGCAACAGAAATGCTTCGTTAATAAAAAAAAAGGGATCATTTATTTATTAGAGTTGTAATATTTACGAGAAAATTGTAAATTGTGATTCAAATATTATATCTTCCGTTACATCGGTACTCGATTAAAAAAACATAAAGATGACAATAACTAACTAAATCGATATTTAAACGTGTAGAACTGAGAGATTATATATATTACTTATTAAAGCCGAAAACAAATATTATAATATTTTTATTATTAATCTTTGAGAACAAAAACAAAGGAAATCTTGCCAGTGCCTACCGAAACGCCTTCAAAAAATGCACTTGGATTGCCTCGCCTTAATCGCGCCACGTACCTTCATGTAATGCGTATGCATGAGATGGGTCCCGGTCCTCAGCGCCGGCTCCTCGTGTTCGTACTGAGCTTGTAGCAGTTTCGATAAATGTTGTAACGCGGGCGGAGTGCCCACACGCTCGCCGCAGCGCACGACGCCGCGCAAACGACGCACGCACCACACTCGCGCACGCCAGGCTGCGGGTAAGGGACTTTATTTTTATTTTATTGTACGACGGGTAAGCACTTGGCCTTCATCTCACCTGGTTACAAGTCGAGATAAGGCCGAAGGTGGAGGCGCATTTCACCCGGAATCCTAACTTACCTCTTAATGCAGGAACACAACAATTTAAGAATTGTTATGACGACAGAATTAGGTAAGATGGTGGTAGCTAGCTAGCTTAAACAAAGTCCTACCACCAACCAAACCAAGCACAATGTATTGTCCTCCCCATGGGGATCGAACCCGGGACCTCTGGATCTGAACTCGGTGGGTTGAAACACTAGACCACAGTGGCGTTTTAAAGACTGCTGTCACTTACTTTACCTTATGACTACAGTATGGTATGAACATGTATAAATTGTAACCACAGAATAATCTATTATAATTATGCATGGCACTACGTGGTTGCAAATACCTCCCAATGTTTTGGGACGAGCGTTTGTTTGAATAAATAATCCACAGAAATATAAAACTTTCAAAAGACTTGTGTCACAAGCATGGCTACGATGATGGGGATCTATCTCAATTTCAAAACACAAAATCGTACTCATTCAAAATCTCAAAATTCAATATTGAATTAATTGCTGCTCGGTGTTTCAAAATATTCCTTTGGTTTGATGCACAAGTGTTATCCGACACGATTTTGCGTTCCATGATATGTGTAAAAGTAATATCATCTTGATTGGTCAGCGATTTGTACGTCTTGTTGCTTAATTGCTATCAATTATGCAAAATATGACCAACATAAATATAATTTAAAAAAAAACAAGCTTCGTTAAGATTACTTACACAATGTAGGCATTTGTGCGCATATCGCCAGCGCCTGCGCCAACCTCGGCGCGAGTTGGTGATCGTTAGATATTGAGGCCAACAGCGGCCCGTCGAGTAACCGCCACGCGAGTTCCACAGACGGACAAGCGAGCACGTAGCGATCAGAACCGTTATCCTAAAGAAAATAAAAAAAAGTTTAAACACTGCATACTATTATAATATATTATTGATGTGCTATCCTATATCTTAGACATTTATTCAATAAAAAGTACAATTAAACTAACTATGTACAAAGGAATCAGTCAGATTACCTAGGGACCGTTACAAACGGCCTATAGGTAACTCAACTGTTCCAGACCAGTACCAGACGGAAGCGTGCCCAAGACACAGGCTGCATTGCCACGCTGAATAGCTATGCTAATTCGCCACGTGTCGCCTCAATCAAAAGCCCCGCAATATTTTTGAAAACCCAAAAGGCTCAAATAGGTAAGCTCTGTCGAGACCACTATATTTGCGCCTTTTGTGATTTATTATTATTCATATATATATTATTCATTCACAAAAAAACATTACAGAACTAACAATAATTAGGACATTATGTAAGTATATAGAGATAAACTTAAGGTAATTATAATTACAGTTTCATTTCAGTGTAATTTCTACCTAAACTAGGAAATTGATTGCCCTGTATGATAGGTAACAGTGCCCACCCTCAAAAGGGATATCCCAAACCAAAATTTGCTAAATAACATCTAGGAATGTGTTTTACTTAGAATATGGTATTTATTATATTATTATATTCCGGGTGAAGTGCGCCTCCACCTTCGGCCTTATCTTAACTTGTTACCAGGTGAGATAAAGGCGAAGCGCTTCCCCGTCGTGCAGTAAAAAAAAATAGTATATGAGTAATTTAAAATCTTAGTGCGTTCCCTTCCTCCTTGCTTACGTAAGATTTGCGGTCAAGAGATCAAGTCTTGTGACCATGCAATGCCATCTGCGCTGACAAATCACTCTGGTAGTCGAGAGAAGCGCCAGTAAAAAGAACAGTATGGCTGATATCAAATAAAGAAAAAAATATTACAGGACATTATTGTTTACACAGCGCCATCTAGACCCAAACTAAGCAAAGCTTGTAAGATGGGAACTAGATTACGGATATAATAAATACTTTTTTTTTGTAAATACATTCATACACAAAACCCAAACACAGAACAAACATCAATATTCATCACACAAATGTAAGCCCTGGGAATCGAACCAACAACCGCAGAAGGCAGAGCTGAGCCAGCTGAGCTGTGAGGCTTGTGAAGTAATCAAATTGTTGCTTATTGTAATAAAACATCGTGTAAATTGAGCACTTACAATGATCGTCTCGGACGGCAGTATCGGGTGTACGGTGAAACGCCACCCCCACCCATTGACAGAACCATCGCTGGTAAACCTCCATCGAATTTCATCACCTGTAAATATATTACAATAAAACAATAGATCTCTATGCAATTACTATGACAATCTGTGTGTATTATTCGTCGCTACAGATTTAACACAGTTGTGTTTTGATAGTGTGGGAGTAAAGGAGTGTGGTTGATAAAGTCACTTTTTATAATGTTTTTTTGTTAAATGTTGTTGCAAAATTATAGCAACAGGAAATGTAGTGTCATTTAAGTCTATGATACTTGAAATGGTTTAGCTTCAGCGATCACAATACTGTAGCATTTACTTTGAAATGAATATATGTTATAGTTCAGGATTGATGCCAGAACGCTTGTGTTTTGAAAACACGATTATATACAAAAAATACGCCTTGACACTTTTTACAGAAAATAAGCACAGTATACAGCAGACGGTCTGTGTTTTAGATTATCAAAATTCATATTTGTTTTACCGTAAAAAAACAAAACGTAGAAATACGCGCATATTTCTGTCATCTGGTAGTCATAAGCGCCGTGGTTGAGCGCACAGCAATGTCACCTTTATTATTACTGTATCTTAGTTCGAAACTAGAGTAAAGTTGCGTTGCTAATCTGAGGTACTTATAGGCCGTTAACAATGATCATAAAAAAATAAAAATAAAAAAAACGACACTTTTTTTTTAAAACTGAACGATGAGGAAGCTCTTGGCCTTCATCTCGCTGGTTACAAGTTGAGATAAGGCCGCAGGTGGAGGCGCACTTCACCCGGAATCCTCAACTAACTGAGGAACTGACTATCGTACCTCTAAATGCCCTAAATATAGATAGAGAGATATGATTAGATGAGTTATGCTTGGAATTTCACTACGTGCTAAAATCCGGAAAATGAACAACAAAGATTCAACGCGAAACGGAGTGTGGGAAGACATTTCGGCGGTGGCGGGGAGTCGATCGATGGAGGCGGCTCAGGCTCGCTATTTGTGGCGACGATTGGGGAAGGCCTATGTTCTATGATAATTAATTTAAATAACCATAAAGCGACATTTCACACAGCAACCAGAAACTAAGCCTTTACTTACAATTGGCAATGATTTCTTGCGCCCAATCAGCTGGCTCCCGACCGGATCTCATAGTTAGGACGCGACCGGATCCATCCATTATTGTAAGCGGGTCGTTTCGCCGCTCCGTCGAGCAACCTTGCTCGAAAACTATTCTGAGAGAAGTCGCGCCGGCGATTTTTACAACGCCTGCGATACAAAAACGCAATGATTGATTTTTAAAAATATATATTAGATATTTTTATTTTAATGGAATTTAAATAAAGATTCATACATAAATAAATAAATACGGAACATTTAATTATACACAGCGCTATCTAGCCCCAACTAGGTAGGTAAAGCTACAAACTTGTAACATGGGAACAAGATACGGATAGAATACATCTATACTTTTGATTTCTCAAGCCAAACCCATCTATGATTTTTCAAGCCAAACCCTACTAATACGTAGCAATGGAATCAAAATTCAAAATGGTTATTTACCGGCTATGTCAGTTTCATCTGCGTACGGATGCGGGCTGTCGACTGTGATTGGCTGCGGTGGGACACGCCCCCCTCCCGCCGCGGCCTCCTCCAACTCACACACGCATACTTCTACCACCATGTCGGCAACTGACGGTTTGCTGGCGCACAAAGCTGAAAACAAATTAAGTTATAACCTACCAGATGTATATAAGAAAAAATATGTTGAATAATGTGTACCATTTCATAAAATTCACAAAATATAAAATGCACCGGATAATAAACCGCATTCTGTTGATGTCAAAATTGTAGAATCCATTTGAGTAGACTTTCTAAAATCTTAATCTTAATTTAAAACTGGTCAAATATTAGTATATGATGGATGATTTTAGCAACATAATGTAATGGGACCACAAGTATTAGTTATAGCTCTTATCCTATTGATGGGACAAAATACTGGGACCTCGAGGAAACCCTCGAGTTCAACAGAGAGCAACACAGGGCCATTAAAATCAGATTATCTGTTAATAAGGTAAGAAATCATCAAATTATAACATTATTTAAATAAAATCCTAGTATAACAATATGTTATTTTGATTCGTAAAACGGATATTTATCGCGTATTTTACCTATATTTTCTTAGGATCACACCTAGTGCACCGTGCTACCACTGGATTCCAAGAGGCAGAGAATCTTCACGATTGAAATTAGGATACATTTTAATTTAAATCCCGTTTTCCAAATGAAAATAATGTGTACTAATCGAATGACTATGTACGAATGTTTAAAAAAGATTGTAACAATATACTCATTGAATGTTTCTCACCCATGAGAACATCAGTAATGATCTTCACGGCACTGTTGGAGTCCGGTATCCTTCCAGCCGCCGCGAGCTTCAGCAGATCGACCAAAGCCCTGGCATCCGACTCTCCGAGCTGCGAGGTAAACTCATCGAGCGCCATCTTGGGAGCTTCTGCCTGTTGGACCGTCATGGTGGCGGCGGCGACCGATACCGCGCTCGATGACATCACGGCCGAGTGTCGGGACGATATCGACCCGCTTAGAGGACTGCTTGTACCGCTCTGCAACAAATATCATCTTAAAGCTTAAGAACATTAAAAAGTTCGCCTCTGTTTTTTTGGACAGGACATTATTTTTTTTACACAGCGCGATCTAGCCCCAAACTAAGCACAGCTTGTAATATGGGAACTAGATTACGGATACACTACTTAAATACTTTTTTTTTTGTAAATACATACTTATATACAATGCAACACCCAAACACAGAACAAACATCTATATTCAACACACAAATGTTTATCCTGGGTGGAAATCGAACCCACAGCCTACATCGCAGAAGGCAGAGTTACTACCAACTGAGCTATGAGGCTTGTTGTCAGTGGTTCGCTCATTGATATCAGATCCAGGGGCCTGACCGCAACGTGTTATAGTATTCTCGTTTTGATTGTTTTGTTACATTAATTTTGTCTCGTTTTTTTACAATGGATAGAGAAAGTCAGTAATATCAAAACAAGAATGTTATGAGGTCTTAGATTACCTATATAAGTAGTACGTAGTATATTATTATTTATCGAAAGAAATTCACTTTGAGTGAAGCTACTAAAGCTAGCCTGTGCTAGGGGTATGCGAGTTGCAAAAAAGGTTACTAATTAAACTTTAAGAAAAACAAAGACAGGGTTATATAACTAAAATAAATTTAATGTAGTCATGTTATGTCTTCAAACTCGGTTGGCAACAAGCTGGTTATCTCACGATGATTTCTTCCTAAGGACATGGTTCGCGAGATTATGAAGTGAATGGAACATATAGTTACCGGTAAAGTGGCTCTATCAGCAGGCGCCTCCCCGCCGCCGGTTCGCGCGTCTCCTTCTGCGTCCGAGTCTTCGGTGTCGATCGTCGCCGGCGCTACGACCACCGCTGAACAAGCCTCGTGGGCCTTCAACGCTTCCACCAGGAGACTGCGGGCCTGGTACAAATTATACTTGGATTATAACTCAATTCGATCGATTAGACAATCTCGCCTTGTGCGCTGGTCGCGATTCCGAAAACGCGGTAGATTTGACGTATCAAAATGATCCAAAAACGATAATTAATTTTGATGTTATGCATTAATATCGGTATATACGGATATCAAAATTTTGTACTCATAATACTCATGTGTTTAGTATTTCATACTTGTTGACGCGTTAAAATTGCACCACATCTATCTATATATTCACATCTCTAGCCCAAGTTCAATACGATTGCAGAAACCAGAATGAGAATCGTGTGCCAAGAAGGTGGAATACATCAGTATCATCTTCTGTTTGATAGTGAGATTTTCATGGTCTGTTGGTTAAATTCAGAAATGACAGCTCAACCAACGCAGAATATCAATGTTACTACGATACCAAAATTCTTTACCTGCGTGATGTGTAAAGCCAGTAGCACCAAAGACAGCGCGTGTTGGACGGCGGCGGGCGGCTCCAAAGACAGGGCCGCGGCTGCGATTGACGGACGCGGCCCTTGAGGCTCCTCTACTGTCGTTTCTTCCGAGTACAGACCTACAAAATGACATTCTATCGTATCACATCACATATTGATACAAGAGCCCCTAAATCCATGACTGCTGGGAAGAGAGGCAACATATGTTGCTCTGCACGAGTGACAGACAGCGCCCTTGCGGCGGAGTGCAAAAACCCCGTTGCTACTCTATGGCACACCTAAACTTAACTCTGTCGGTTCAAATTACCCAAAAGATTGGCTCCGAGGGGATCCTTCAATGCAGGGAAGGGTAGAGACGACAGATGCGGCTCAACGAGCAAAGGACAAATGTCTTTAGGCAGCGCCCACGCGGTGGAGTGCGAGGACCATGCTGCTACTCCATAAAACATTTAAACCCCACTACTGCGGTACCACTTACCCAAACTATTGGCTCCGAGGGGATCCTTGGGTGCAGGGAAGGGTAGAGACGAAAGATATGGCTCAACGAGCAAAGGACAAATGACTTCAGGCAGCGCCCAAGCGGTGGAGTGCGAGGACCATGCTGCTACTCCATAAAACATTTAAACCCCACTACTGCGGTACCACTTATCCAAACTATTGGCTCCGAGGGGATTCTTGGGTGTAGGGAAGGGTAGAGGCGACAGATGTGGCTCGACGAGCAAAGGACATGGCTTCAGGCAGCGCCCACGCGGCGGAGTGCGAGGACCATGCTCATACTCTATGGAACCTTTAAACTCCACTATTGCGGTACAACTTACCCAAACTATTGGCTCCGAGGGGATCCTTGGGTGTAAGGAAGGGTAGAGGCGACAGATGTGGCTCAACGAGCAAAGGAGAAATGGCTTCAGGCAGCGCCCACGCGGCGGAGTGCGAGGACCATGCTGATACTCTATGGAACCTTTAAACTCCACTATTGCGGTACAACTTACCCAAACTATTGGCTCCTAGGGGATCCTTGGGTGTAGGGAAGGGTAGAGGCGACAGATGTGGCTCGACGGGCATAGGAGAGTTGGCAGCAGGCAGAGCCCACGCGGCAGAGTGAGAGGACCCCGCTGCCACTCTATGGACCCCCTCCACTCCTGCCACTATGGCCGGGCGACGGTTCACGTAGACGGTCCCGTTGCCTTGCTGACCGTGGTCGTTGTCGCCCCAAGCCCAAACCTACGGTGCAACAATTGATTTTTATTGCTAGTAACTTTGCCTGGATAGTCTGGCGTGTGACCACCAAATGGCTTGTACCGTGGTACTCTCAGCCTCAGAATATAACCCCTACTGTTCAGACAGGAGACTAACATCTTGGCTGCAATATTCGACTTACCTGATCAAGATAGTGATCAAAAATCTCTAGTTTTTGGAAGAGAACATGGACGATGGGCGAACTACGCCACACAAGCGTGCTCCATCGAAGGCGGCATCATTGCTTAACATCAGGCGAGATAGCAGTAATACGCAAGCCTATCCAACTTTAAAAATGACACTTGGTTTTCTTATTGTCTGATATTTGACCCAAGTTCTCTCTTTTGATATCAAAATTTGATTGTCAGAAGACAATAAAGCGGGCGTATTAAGGCGATTACATAGGTCATATGGTCACATTTGTAGTCTATCCTCTCTTTACAAATGTGAAAAAAATCTATGTTGTGAAGTTTCATCTTCAATTGGATAACGGGAAAAAAATATAGGTGTTATTTTAATATGTAAAAAAATACTTTGCAATGAAACTAAAATGTCTATCTACTTTTAAACGGTTTGATTTCTTACAAACCTGATTTTCCGAGGTGACAGCGATACAATGCAAGGCACCGACCGCGACGTGAATGACGCGAATGCCTCGAAGCGCCTCTACTAACGTCGGCCTACGGACGTGCGAGTCGCATCCGTGGCCTAGACGGAAGTAATCACCTTTGCCCCATGTCCAAACCTGGATACAAATTGGGCATAAATGTTTGATACCACAAAGCCGTTCGGCATTTGCGAAACCGCCTGGGTCCTTATTGTATAAATCAACTAGTAATTAACATCGACTTCATCTTTAACCGACTTCAAAAAATCCTCCTTTTTGAATTATGTTACACGAAGACGCCTAGACCGTTTTTTTTTTTTTTTATAATACAACTTGGAGACGGAACAAGCAAGTAGCCCACCTGATTTTAATTGCACTCTTGCCTATAACAATGCCTTACTGCGTAGGTCAAATCCACAAAGAATATAGCCTACACGGCACTGCATTGCGCCCGTCAACTTGAGGCATAAAGGTGTTAATCCTCGCGTGCCCGTAATTTCACCGGCAACCATACCCTTCAAACCGGAACACAGCAATGCTGCTTGGCGGCTGAAATAGGTATGGTGGTAGTACTTTCCCGGACGATTCCTTTCACAAGGGGCTCCACTACTCTTGAAAACTTGTTTGAAAGGGTACTTCACAGGTGGTCCCATCGTCATCAAGTCAGGATCTGATGATGAGATCCTGGACAAATTTTGTGCATTTTTATTGTGTATTAACTCAAAAGTAAGGAAACAATCGGATCCCTTATAGGATCACGCGTCTGTCTGACTGTCCGTCCGCCTGTCTTCAAAATAATTGGAAAAATACGTCATCCAGATAAACTAAATTCTATCATATTGTTGATTGAAGTCGGTTTTCTTTTTAGTTTTTAAGACGTAATTATTGACATTTGAAACCAAGCCTGGGCTTCACCTGTCACTTTCGTCTGTATGTTTGAACACTGGTTTAAGTTCACTGGTGATGGATTTCAAGTTACGCAATTAGGCTTCCGGTTTAACCAAGAAACCAATAAGTTAAAGTAACTGTGTCTATGTGCGTGAAAGACGCAGTCTATGTGCAAGTAACTGTGTCTATGTGCGTGAAAGACGCAGACATTAAAAACAAAAGATCATTTCGATACTCACTTCGCCGTCTCTGGAAAGTGCTAAACTGAACTGTGCACCGCATTCAACTTGGACTACTCCTAACGTGTTAAGCCGTTCTATGTTCATGGGGACAGCGCACCCGTCTGATCCGCCGCGACCTTACAACAGAAAAACAAAATTATACGATACATAAAAGCGAAATGCAGTAAAAACTGATGCTACCTGCTAAAGACACGCAGCATGCGTCGAACTAGAAACGTTGTTGAAACTTTAAAACACTTCGTTTTCTGTGGGGTAGAAAGGACATCCAAGTTTATAAGTAAAACATGTATTTTCGGCATCTAATATTATGTGCAAGTGATATTGCACTAATACAGCTAGTACATAATAAAGTAGTAGATAAATACGCACCAAGTTTTCCAAAATCGCCATCTCCCCAAGAGAAGACTTTCCCGCAAGCGGTGAGAGCCAGTGTTTGGGCGTCACGTGACCCGCACGCCACTTGCACCACTCTGTAACTTGCAAGAGCTTCCACCTACGGATAAATAAAATCAAATACATAAATAATCGATTAATATGTAATATCATAGAATGTGTTCTCAAAGGCCCCAACGGAAGATTCACAGCTTGCTTTTATGCTGAGTTGGGACCTTCCTGGGATTACCACTCTTATTAGTTTTGATTGATTTATTGTGTGTGCATTTCTAAGTAAAGTGTTGTAAGCTTAGTTTGGCTTTTGGTGACACTTACCATTGTAGGCTGCATCTGCATGGTGCAGTCCCCGTGTCCCAGCCGGCCGTACTCCCCAGAGCCCCACGTGTACAGCTGTCCTCGCGCCGTGATACAAGCGCTGTGAGCCGACCCACAAGCGATGTACACCACGCGTTCACCGGCCAGGCTTTCTATGAGCCGTGGCGATTCTATGGTCGTTTTGTTGCCGTGACCCAGCTTGCCGTCTTCGCCTTCGCCCCAGGAGTAAACCTGACAAGACCGCATATAATTTGGTAAAAACAGTAGCAGTTGTAGTCTACATGAAAGCAGTTATTTTTCAATAGCTAACGCAATTCGAATTTGATTTGTTGACAAATCAATGATGCGATGCAAAAATATAAAATCATATTCTTTATTTATTTAACATTTTGAATTTTAAAACTAAAAAACTGCACAGGACATGAAAGGCAAGAACCGACAGCGGAGGAAAGAGCTGCCGCTAACTAAAATATAGCATTGTTATGCCGATAATAGATGTCGCAAAATTGGAGCGTTTCGCATATTTTCGGCCAATATCATCCTCGGGTTTTATTTACTGTAAACTCCATCTTAACGTGTCCACAACGCCTCCGAACAGCTTATTGGACAGAACCTCCACCAGGTTTTTTTCATAATCACGACTCTTAGCAGGTGGTTTGGAGATCATAATAAAGGTTCTAGTTTTAGTTTTTTTTAATTGTACGACGGGGAAGCGATTGGCCTTCATATCACCTGGTTACAAGTTAAGATAAGGCCGTAGGTGGAGGCGCCCTTCACAAACAATTTAGAATTGTTGTTATGGCGACAGACTAAGGTAAGACGGTGGTTGCTAGCCAGGCGGACCTAAACAAAGTCCGACTACCAACACAACCAAGCACAATATTGTAAATCTCCTGGGGATCGAACCCGGGACCTCTGATATCGGTTGGCGAATCACTATACCACAAAGGCGGTTACACACAGAAAGAAACTGCTGCCCGTCTTCTCACGAGATCTTTTAGTTGATTTTTACGATAACCATAATACCTCAGTTTCTCCATAGCAGTTCAAGGGGGTGATATTAAGTGACTTACTTTTCCATCGGCAGTCAGTGCAATAGCGTGTTTCCCACCCGAATGGACCGCAACTCTTCTTACCAGCACGTGAGATAGGTACGGATTGGCTCGTGGCGTTGAAATGTTGTTACTGTGACCAAGGCCCAATCGACCATTAGTGCCTTCGCCGCACACATAGAGCTGAAATAAACGGTTTATTTTATAACTGCAAGATTGAAAAAAAAACACACAATTCTAAGCCAAATATAAAAAAATCTGAACCTTTCCGTCATGAGATACAATGAAAAGCGTCTTTGAGCCGCCAGCTATATGGACGGGTCGTAACGCGCTGAGTGCGGGCGAAAATACGGGCACTTTCACTTTAGACCCCTTGACGCCGCAAAGCTGGTCTTTATCATTCAAACCCCACACGTAAACCTGCAAGCAAATATACACTTTATTTTAAGAACACAAGACTGGTAATCAACTAACTGCAAAACTGTGCATGTGTTACAGTCACAGTAAGGACTGTACTTGATTCAACTTACCCTGGGATGGTCGTTCGGTAACACAGGGGGATTATTATCAACTGACACAGAGTTATTTGGAGTGTCTTTTTCCATCCAATCTTCAGCTATGAAATTCATACTCTGAAACAAATCCGGCAATTAACCATTGCCCTTATATTTATTTATTTATTCAATAAAAAGTACAATTAAACTAACTATGTACAAAGGAATCAGTCTGATTACCTAAGGACCGTTACAAACGGGCTATAGGTAACTCAAATTGACCTTATTGTGTGCAATATAAGGTTGACATTATAATGTAAATGTTTACCATCAAAACGTCAGAGTAAAGTGGGTTGGGTCGGAATCCGGTGATGTAAAGTCCGTGTACGCGGCAATCTGCGTTCACGCTTCGGTTCTGTTTGATGCCAATTTCTATGCAGGGATAATACTGAAACAAATATGGTTCAGAAATAAATAAAAATAAGTTTAAATCATCACCATCATCTACCCCTAGGCAGTCCTCAGTCGGTTTGTGCCAGCCACCTTGCTCAAGTCATTGCTCCATCATCGTCAAACACGTTTGCCGAGAAAGTCTCCACTCCAGAACGCTTTTACTCTATCGTTTGTCCCATGTCGAATATATTCGGCAGAGAAATATAGCCGGCCATATTTGTCAATCGGCTATGCCATTGACAAATATGACCGGCTACATTTGCAGAACCTCAAATAAGTCAGGTTAAATCAATTTTTCTTTTTTATTACAACCAAGAAGAAAAAAAGTTATAAGAGGTTTCTATATTTACCTGTTTACAGTCAGCCAGTAGTTGTATTTGGGCTAGATGCGTCAACGGTCGTTCCTTGATGGACGGCGCCGGCGCACACGGCACGGCCGCGATAGACGCTAAAGCTGCCTCTTCAAAGCTAGTACCGCCGCGAACGGTTAAAATAGCTGGTCCGTGGATACTGTTGGGAATGCCGAGCCCAAGGCGCCGGATTCTGACACCGCAACGCATTTCTACGCGGATCCAATGCTAGAAGTAAAGACATTGTTGACAAACATTCTGGCTTTGATGTAGATAAATGTAATTGAAAAAAATACAAAAAATTACAATCCTACTTCCACTTATAATTAAATTCTAAAGTCTGTAGTTTCATTGTAATTAAGTAGTATAGATTAACCACTGTAAAATTAACGCGCCTCCACAACCGTTACGCATACATTCAAAGAAGTTGACACGATACACATGAATATGCTTTGTCATTGGTTGTTCAGTGGCTAATGGTGATTAACAATATGTTAATGGCAAAAGCCATCTGACCGTTTGTCCGGTGACTGAAGAACCAATGACATGAATTGAATATATGAATAATGGTCTAGTTTATGTGTTTGGCGTCTTCAAGGGGCGTAATTTTTTATTTCTACGTAATCTCGCGAACACGTAAATTTGATTACCAAGACCTCGAGTGTTTCCGTAATCATTGAAACATCAGTGGGATTGGTCGAAATATCGGAGTACTGATTCAACGGTAATGTTTATAGTGTTCATAGTAATGATAGTTTCAAAAGTTATTCTGTTTAAATCCTCCAAATACAATATATCTATCTACTTCAAGTGATGATATAACAATGAAACGGACCAGGGTTTCTACGAGGCCTTACCTTATTTTGTAAGTTGCCATCACAATCGTTATAACAAGTGGTACCCCAGTGTAGGTAGCTTTCTGCTCTCATTCACCATATCTTCAATTATGCCGACTCACACACTCCTCAGTGTGCAATATGTGCATAAATGAGTCTGTATTCTATTCACGGTATCCCACGTGCTATTCAGTAAGTAAGACAGTAAGAGAATCATTGTATTGACCGAACAAATGTGTTTTTGTGAAAATAATAGTTTTGTATTTGTACCTGTCCAGTCCCACTAGCGCTTTGCCAGTACGTATGAGGCTGACAGTCGATCAGTCGCCGCGCGCCGGCGCCGGGCCGACAGGACGACACTCGGACTGCTCGTATGGAACCCCGCCAGCCGACGGTAGCGCCGCCCGCGCCTTCTCCCCATTCAGCTAAAAACAAACATTTACTTCGCTTCAATAACCGCCTCTGTGGTCTAGTAGTTTGCGCAACGTATCAGACCTAGAGGTCCCGAGGAGCAGCCGAGGTTTGGTTGGTGATAGGACTTGTTTCAACAACAATTCTAAGTTATTGCGTTTCGGCAAGTCTAAATAAGTTTTTTTTTAAATCGTTAGGCTCTTGACTAAGATACTTACACGGGCAAGAATGAGATGGAGCTAGCCTACCCAGAAGATGCCTATCTTTTTGAAGACATTACGAACACAGCCGAAATACAGACGCTGGGAGTTTATTCCAAGTTCTTGCAGCGTACAATAAAAGATTCTATATTCCTTAGTCCGTTGGAGATTTCGGGTAAAGTGCACTTCTACCTTCCGCCTTACCATAACTTACTAACAGCAGGTTGTAAATTCCTGTCCTCATATGTAGAAAAACAGGACAAATCTTCAAGAATTGATATTTTTATAGGGTAAAGCAACATGCTCTGAATACTGATCAAAAGCAATTCGTAGGTAGAATTTAGGAATGCAATAAACTTACACGAATCAGTAACGAGCTCCATCTCGCTGACTTGTCCAGTCCATCCGGGTTGGGTGGGGTAGTCGACGGTCAAGTCTCTTGCATTGCTCGATATTGCTAAAACAAGAGTGTTTACCACACCGTGTTTAAGTACTGTTTATAGGCAACCTTGACAGGAGAACCAGAAAATAAAAATTTTAATATACAGATTGTAGCGCACAAATTAGGCAAAATATCAAACTAATTCATTTAACCAAAAATTTTATAAACAATAAAATACCATAAACTAATAATCAGGTATATTTTACAATGTCAGTAGTATAAATAACATGTAATAAACATGGACCGTTAATAGAACGATACGGATTTAAATCAAGATGCTAGGTAGTGCCCCAAGAGTTAAAAATTATGATGTGTGTTTGTGTACCATTGAAAGTGCCATCGCGGCTGTGGTCGATGCAGCCCCAAGAGTTAAAAATTATGATGTGTGTTTGTTTGCCTTTGACAGTGCCAATGCTGATGTGGTCGATGCAGACGCAAGAGTTAAAAATAATTATGTGTGTTTGTTTAAATTTGACAGTGCCAACGCTGCTGTGGTCGATACAACCGCAAGAGTTAAAAATAATGATGTGTGTTTGTTTACCATTGACAGTGCCATCGCGGCTGTGGTCGATGCAGCCCCAAGAGTTAAAAACTATGATGTGTGTTTGTTTGTCTTTGACAGTGCCAATGCTGATGTGGTCGATGCAGACGCAAGAGTAAAAAATTATGATGTGTGTTTGTTTACCATTGACAGTGCCATCGCGGCTGTGGTCGATGCAGCCCCAAGAGTTAAAAATTATGATGTGTGTTTGTTTGCCTTTGACAAACAGTGCCAATGCTGATGTGGTCGATGCAGACGCAAGAGTTAAAAATAATGATGTGTGTTTGTTTACCTTTGATAGTGCCAACGCTGCTGTGGTCGATGCAACCGCAAGAGTTAAAAACTATGATGTGTGTTTGTTTGCCTTTGACAGTGCCAATGCTGATGTGGTCAATGCAGACGCAAGAGTTAAAAATAATGATGTGTGTTTGTTTACCTTTGACAGTGCCAACGCTGCTGTGGTCGATGCAGCCCCATTTGTACCGCGGCTGAGTGACCGCGGCGCGGACCCTCACTTTGTCGCCGACGCAGAATGGTGGCGCGCCTGATACCACTTCTGCGAACACCGCTCTCACGCCACACACGCGGCCTAAGCCTCTCCATTCGACCTGTGATTTACAAACCATTCAGTGAATATCGAAGCGAAACAAATTTATTCAAACAAATATAATATTTGAAAGAGCTTTTTATACGAACCCTACGTGATGGCAATACGCAAAGTAAGTAATAATATAAGTATATATTGTTTTATATGATATTGGCCTATGTATCTAGGCTGAAAGTGGAAGCGCACTTCACTTTGAATCCTTAACAGGTTGAGGAACTGGCTATATTACCTAGATGCACAAGTAGTATTGTTGTTATGGTGTCGTACTTGGGTAAGATGTTGGTAGAAAGCCAGGGGGACTCGAAACAATCCTAACGTCCAACCAATTCGAAACCGAGGTTTATGGGTCTGATAATGGTAGGCAAACAACTGGACCAAAGATGGGGTAAATAGTAGTGAGTAGTGTAATAGGATATAATAGTAGGATAATAGGATTTACTAACATGCAAGAACACATTCTGCTTGAGATCTCGTTCCACTTTTTGCACCTGTCCGACATCTCCTAATGCAACCTGAAAATATTGTACATCATAATGTCTATATAACTTTGAACACGATAAAAACTTAAGTGATCTTGCAATTCTTGAGTGGCATTAAAAGATGCATTTGTGTGTTCGGGTCGAATCGTGTACACACACACAAGAGAAATAAAAGAGTACCTCTACATTTTACTTACGCTTTCAAAAGATTTACAGCACCGTACAGTCATCCCTGGAGTGATAACATCTGACAAGTACTGAGCGTACTCGTCTTCGGAGGCGAAACAACTGCGCCAACGGTACGGTGTCTGCTTCTTATCTTTTTTAGGCTTCAATTCCACCACTGACTCATTCAATCTTTGTTCTGGTATCTCTAGTAGATGAGCTACCAGCGATTCGACAGTCGGCATACTGTTGTCACCTACAGGAAAATTAATCTTATCACTATTAGTTGAAAGCCTCAATTCTTTGAATTATTGCAAGGAAGTTTCTCTGTTTGCGTAAGGTAAATTAAATGTCACATTGGGATACAGCAGGTTCATTACTACTTACCTATGGTTTGTATAGCTCCGTATACAGCGTTTCGTGAGAATCCCATTTCGATAACCTGCTGCACTTGAGAACAGTTTGTCCATGTGTTTAGGTCTTTACTAGCTAAAAATTAAATACAGTCAGCATAAATAAAAGCTGATAATCATAGATGATTATTAGCTGTTATTATTTATTGTTGCTTGAGAGTTGCGGGCCAATCCTCTGTTCGGGATAAACGCTATCCACGTAACTTATGATCTTTGATTTTCATTGAAAATAGAACACCTAGTTCTCTCAGGACTCAAATATCCTTCAGAATAACAATAATGAATCCAGATCATGACCAGCAACAGGTAATCCAAGATCTAGAAACTTACATAGCGATGTGCTGTTGTTTGTAATTGTTTCAGCCGATACTTGTAGCATGTTACTTTTGTCGATTAGCGGCATTTCTGGAGGCGTTTCATGCTCTTTTTCATCCCCTAAAACCATAATATTTTTAAAAAAGGAGCCAGTGCCTGTGCCTATTAAATAAAGATCAAAGATGTAGTCAAAAATTGCACTTCTAGTTCATAGGGTCAAAGGCAACAAAGTTGATTATGCTATAAGACTCGAATCACGTCATTTTTGTTACAATTTCGACTTTAAGCGATAGACATTAGAGACCATTACCATTGAGATGGGCAGCTAACCGGTGTAACAGCGCGACGGAGGCTGTCGCCAGTTCTCTCAGCGTGTGCGACGCCGCTAGGGGGCTGGGTCGCGTCGCCACGGCCAGTAAACGACGCAGGAGTGTACCTTCCGTACCTAGTTTTGTTGTTACTTTTTCAGTGGTACCTAAAACCAAGCACCGTTAATATCAAATGGGAAAATATATCTGGTAGGTAAAAGCGGATACCATTTAAGGTCTTACTTGAATTATAATCAGGGGGCTGCATAAGAACCTTCCTGAGTCGAGTGCGAGTATTCAGCAACCCTCTGACAGTACACAAAGTTAGCAATTCCATCTGCTGCTTCCTCAGTCCATACACATCTATGTCAGCTGAAAAAAAACACAATCATAAGTTTAAATAGCAAATGAAACAGGATTGAAAAACCAATTAGGGAAGATGTGATCAACATAATTAACCGCTTCTGTGGTCTAGTGGTTCATCCAGATCAGTGACAGTGTCAGATCCAGAGGTTTAGAGTATTGTGCTTGGTCTGGTTGGATTACCCGCTTACCCGCAACCACCATTTCACCTAAGCCTGTTGCCATAAAAACAATTCTCAATTGTTGTTTTCCGATTAAGAGGTAACATAGCCAGTTCCTCAGTCGGTTGAGTATTTTGTGTGAGTGCGCTTCCACCTTCATCGGCTACGTTCCCCGGGCAAAGTAATCGCTAGCTTTGCTGGTTGTTGGCTGATTGATCCCAGCTCTGGTGGAAGGATATGCAATAAGACCTGCTAGGCTAGAGACCACCCTCCTGCAGAAATCCAGCCCCAAGCAGTTCCCTCTGGGTAAACTCTGTCAATTGTAGACCTCAACCTTGCCTGTGTAGGTCAGGAGTACAACTGCTTACCTATTTCATGTAAATAGAAAAAAAAATTAGCTAGAAAATATGTGACGTGGAAAAAATGTAAGGTTCTCCACACCCAATCAGTCTGAAGTCTGGAAGAAATCCATATCGCTCTGAACGATAAGACCGCATTGTACTTATACACTGTGTTACCTCATGTGTGTATTATGCACTATATTTTTTGTGTACAACAATATGTTCATATTTTATTAATTAATTCATCAAGTACCTATGTATTGGTGTATAGTGAATTAATGAATGTCAATGAAAAAAATAAAGTTGACAATTCTTACCGGGTAAATGGTGCGGATGCATAGGCGAGGCTTGCGGCCCAGCGCCTAGCAAAGCGGCGCAAACACGTAAAGCGCTTTCCCCGCCACCTAGCGGGTGGATTAGTCGGTCACTTTCAGCGCTTTGAATGCCGCTTAGTTCACTCTGAAAGAGATCAATAATGTTATTCAAAACGTACTTTTATTGAAACATATCAGAGATAATCACTTTTACAGTAGTACATTTTTAGTAGTTAATACCTTTGTCTGTGTATTGTCATCATAAATCAACGAAATCTTGGCTCTTGGAGTTAGTTGAGTGACAATAGCGTTTTTGGGAGGCGATCCGGCTGTTACTTTTTGACCGAGTCGTATACGCCATTCTACGCCACCCACAACGCCTAAAGCACCAGCTGCAAGTAAAAAGGAACTCTTAAAATCTGGAAATAAAGTGCCTAATTGTTTTGAACGGATCAATTGATAATTAAACAATCCAAAATAGCAATAAATAAAGGTTTACCAATTAGACAGGTATCCAAACTGGGTGGTGCCAGTTTCATAGTTTGCGTCATCTCTTGGCTGACTTGTGGCCACCAATGCCAGTCACTTGTTACCTAGAAATGCACAAATGTTCAGATTTAATTATTATTGAGTATTAAATTAGCTGTTTAGTTTTGTAAATTTAAATATTTATTTATTCACATTTATTTTGTGCACCCTCCTTCCATCAACCGTACTTTTACTTTCTTCTCCATCCTAAGGTTGTCCGGAAGAGATCGCGTTTATCGATAAGAACGCCCATTGTACTGTTAACTTAAGTTTTAAAATTGTTCTATATGTTTTTGGTGTACAGTTAAGAATTTTCATTCATTAATTCATTCAAATTTTATTGCAATCAAAGGTCAACCAAACGTACCATTTGAGCAGCCAATTGCAGTTTTTCCAGCAGTAATGCAGACATAGGTGCATGCCATTGTGTCGTTGAATGCAACTGCCTCACGAGTTGAACCAGTCCAGCGCAACTGGTGCCAGTGTAGCCAGCAGTAGCTGGCGCGCGCCATCTGTTGTCTGAAACGTGGGATCCAATCAATTGTGAGCTGATTTTGAAAGATCTTCGACTGTCTCACTTTTGTCAGAAAAACTTACCGATTTCTTCCTCCTCAGCGTTGATAGCAATCGTGTTGTGATTTATTTTCAACGCGGGGTCATGCGGGTGTGTTTCGAGCCAGAGCCGACCTATTAGTGCTAGGAGTTGCGCGCACACAGTATGCCTCCATTCTATTGACCCTGTGTGTTCGACTAGCACTTTCTGGAGTAGCCAAAGTGACTGGATCTAAGGAAAACATAATAACGATCATTATCATAAAAAATGGTTTATAGATCTACAATTAATAGAAATGTCCGTATTTGTAACTAACGTTGTGATATTATAAACAACTTACTTGCAAATAAATATGATCCTGAGTGATTGGTTTGTCCGTAGTAGAAATAATACTGTAGCAGAGTTCAAACCAAGAATCCGTGCACAAAGCAGTTCGCATCTCTGGGGTTTGTGCACTGGCTGAAATACACAAACATCAAATTATGAGTCACCCAGGTAATGCCTCAATATAGACTGAATACCAGCTTTTTTCCAGAGCGAATTGAATGTGTTAATAAAGAATGAGAAGTCCCAATTAAAAAAAAAAAAAAACAATGAGACAGAGTACGTCAACTTAAATGCACCAATCACAAAATTTTATCACTAAGAATTTTATCTGATCCATGAAGTTATCGACAAGAACTAACCTCTCAACAATGCAAGCGCTGTATGGTAATGCGCCGCAAACGCTGTTGGTGGCGGCGTGGAATGGGTATGAGCTAAAGCCAGTAATCTTCTCTGCAACGCAGCGACATTTCGTCTTGCAACTGTTCCCGTGCCACCCCTTATAGCACTAATGCCAGCGCAAAGCGCTCGTATAGCACCTGTGCACGAGGCGCGGACTTCGCTCACAGGCCACCACTCCGAGTTGTTTTCTACCACTGAAAACACAAAATAAAAAACAATCAATTTCGCTAATCCAACGAAATTCAACTTTATATCTATGCAAGTAAAGTACAAAGCTCACCGCCACTGACTCCATGCACGGTCTCGTCTACGGACGGCGGTGGTGAAGGCGACCGTGCTAGTTTGAGATCATATTTCCCCTCCTTGCCCATTCTATACGAATTCGTGCCTCCGGCGTCCCATGCTACTCTGACCCATCCGTCTTCACCCAGCTCGCCGATCACGCGACCTTCGCCGCCTAAAAGTCCATCCTAGACAAAGATAAGGTTCATTTTTGATCAAAGTCATATGTGCGTACTGTAATTAGTTCTAATTAGGTAATCCATTTCTCGGAAGGTTTATTTCGTTTAGTTTGTAGCATCTTACCTGATCACCCCATTTCCAGTCCCTCCCTCGTACAACTCTAGTGCCGATTTTCATTAGAGACGCTAATTCGGGACCCGATAACGAAGTACCACGAGCTCTAGCCCCTAATCTTTCATCCTCGTAGATCACCAAACATTCAGCTGAAATCACAAAAATTGAACTGTATAATTTAAAGCCACACGTTGCTCATTGTTATTATAAACGGAAACTTACATTTCGCCTTCAAATTGTTGCAAATTAGAGATGAATATTGTGATGTTTCTCCTCCAATTTGTTTGAGTAAGCTTAGACATGAACTTAGTGCTCCTCCGTTTATCAGCTGCTGCAGTTCCGGACCTCTACAGCCTTCCATAAGGAGCGAAAGTAACGCTATAAGAAACCTAAAACATCAATACATCTCGTTGCTTTATTGAGCTTTACATCCAATGAAATAGAGTTGAATTTGGTATGAACTGACCTAGCTCGAGACGGACGATTCAATAACGCGTGCGCGCCGTAGTTGGCGCTCATCTTCAAAGGTAAACTTTGAGTCAGCTCTCCCTCCAAAACTCTCGTCTTTAATTCTATCAGAATATAGTCTATCAACTTAGATCTTTCTAACAGTACCATGTATTTAGTATGCGGTATCACAGATTCGATGCCGACAAGCGGCGTGGTTAGTGGAATGGTGGGTTTTACGGGTACGTAAGGTACCGAGTCCGCCATTGACGCTCCGATTAAGCCGGTCAATGCAGCGTATTTAACGCTATCGGACATTGACTGGGACGAATGTAGAATACTGTTTATCATGCTATATCCAGTCTTTCTTATCTCAGCTCTTTGCATCTGAAAACACAAGGTTTTTTTAACAAGTTGTGAATTATTATAACAGAAAACTATGACCACGTGAATACCTTACCTGACAATACAAAGCGCGTCTTAAAATATCAATATCACAGGGTTGTTCCGTTATCACAAAATCTATAATAGCAACTGTCAGACTTTGCTGTTCCGCAGTCACTTCTTCTAGTAACCAATATAAATCTGAAAAAGAACTCTAGATTTATAGAATGATTGTCCTTATTTAAATACACAATAGTTTGTGAAAGTGATATCATGTAACTGTACCTTTTTCGTCACAAGCAAGCCTAGACACCCAGGCGTTGACGAATTTATTTCTCTCCGAAGTGTCGTCGTCTTTCTCTTCATCGGCCGTTATGAGATCAGTCTTGAAGTCATCAGCAAGCATTCGGACCTGCTTTTCACTCTCCAATGATTCCTTAAGGACTAAAGGCTCCGTCATATCAGTGGGGTCATTCGTAGGGGTCTTATCCCCATCTTCTATTTGCACCGTTCTTTTTTTCACTCGTAGGCGTATCCTTTCAGGGCGTTCTTTTTTTAATTCAACTTTATTGGACGCGTCAACTTGGTTTGATGCGTTTTTCATCTCTTTTTCTATTGGTCTAGGTTTAATTTTCAGTTGTCTGATTCGAATTCTTGTATGGGGGATGATTATGTCTTTTTCATAGTCATCATCTTCGATGTATTGGTCTTGTCCGAATGAAGGTGATGGCCTTGCAGATTGGGATATTCTCAAAGTTTGTGATACTTTAGGCGGCTGTGAGGATACTACAGCAGGCTGAGAGCACTTGGAAGTTTGTGGACCATGTGGTGTAATTATTGGGGGTTGGGAAGAGGCCCTAGATAGTTGCGCGAGTAAAATTTGTTGCGAACCTCTTGGAGTATGTGATAGTATTTGTTGTGGTAGTTTAGAAGGTTGAGATTGATGAACATGCTGAAGAACTTTCGGAGATTGGGATGATAGCATTGATTGAGGCACTTTTGGGTGTTTAAACGGTATCACAGGTTGGGAAGAAGATTTTGCTTGAAGATGTTGGGGTACCGCTTTTAAAGTTTGTGGAAGAACAGCAGACAGGGAAGCCTTCGCTAGTTGTGTATGGACCGGTTTTTGCGGATGTTTGGAAGAGTGTGAGACAACTGCAGTTTGCAAAGCTTTAGGTGGTTGCTGAGGAACTGATGGGGCAACGTTTGAAGGATGTGGTACTAAAGATTGAAAAACTTTAGCAGGCTTTACCGGTACTACGGATTGTGAAAACTTCGAGGGCTGTGGTTCCATAGGCTTAGAAGCTCTTGGCTGTTGCAAGCTAGTTGGTTGCGAATATAATGAAGGATGTATTGTAATATGAGGAGCTTTTGTAGGTTGCTGACTTTTCATAGACTGTGGTACTCTCAAAGATTGCGTCATTTTAGCCGCTTTCAAAGCTTGAGAAACTTTCGAAGATTGTGAAACTCTGAGCGTTTGAGAAACTTTTGAATTGTTCTGAACTTTTAAGTTTTGCGAAGATTGTATCACTTTGGGATGTTGTACACCCATGGGTAGTTGCACTTTAGGATGTTTAATTGCTTTGATAGAACCAGTAGTGAATTGAGGACCCTTAGAAGAACCTTTTGTTTGGTTCTGACCCTTCGGAATTAACACAGTCTTTGATTGAGATCCCTTCTGGTGCGCGTTAATTGGTACGACCACTATATTTGGAAGATCATCCGGAGTTTTGCTACACGCATTAGCGGTCGATTTGAGAATAAGCGCATCCCCTTGCAGCAAACTGCCTGAGACTTTGAAAATGCTTTTACTAAGGCTGTTTTGTCTGTTTCTAAGCTCCTTTGTAGTTTCAGTAGTGAAGAGTCTTCGGAAGCTTGGTGTTTTGAGGGCGCGTGTAACTTTTTGGAATATTCTTTTGGCGGTGGGCGGACGTACGTAAGGAGGCCTTTTATGTAGCGCGTTAACGGCAGGTGAAATTGCTGGCCGCATTTCGTGTAGGAGAAACCTCGCCCGAGCTAAAGGCGCTGCACAAACCTATAATATAAATATCAGTGTGAAAAGAAAAGCAGTGATCAATCAAATGTTGAATTCTAATAGTCTTACTTCTTTATATCCACGTGATAGTTGCTGTCTCGCTCTCATAATAGTCCACTTGCATTGTTGTACCATTTTAACAATTTCCGACATGGCTGGCGAAAGTTTCACTTCTCCTTTATCCTTTTCTATAAAAATCGCAACATAAAACAAATTGTCATGGTTTCATATGTTTTAGGATTTGACCAAAGCTAAAGTTATACAATTTTTCATATGAATAAAATATGAAAAAATATGGTTTCATATGAATGTAATTACCAGCTGTAGCGGTAGCCAACGCATGTTCCTTCAAACCCGTGTGATACAACAGAGCTGCAAGCAGCGCTCGCCTCAGCTCCTCCAAAGGATGCTCCGGTGGAAAGTGAGGGGCGCAGCCCTCGCGACGCTCGCAGGCCCACCACAGGTGTAAAGCTAGCGGGTCCTGTTCGAAAACGTGCCTTATCACATGGACGCAAGAGTCATTATTGATCAACAAAATAAAACTATCTTCAACCTGGAGCTCTCGTGTCAAGTATAAAAAACTGCTGAGTAGATTCAAATCAATGTCTATCAGATAAGACAATCTCCATTTTAGGTAGGAAATAAGTAATTTCTATAATTAATTATTATTATTTCAAGAGTAGTAGAAGCCCCTAGTGAAAGGGCTCGTCCGGAGAATTACTACCTCCATAATTTTTTCAGCCGCCAAGCAGCATTGCTGTGTTTCGGTTTGAAGTGTATGGTTGCCGGTGAAATTACGGGTACGCGAGGCTTAACACCTTTATGCCTCAAGTTGACGGGCGCAATGCAGTGCCGTGTAGGCTATGTTCTTTGTGGATGTGACCTATGCAGTAAGGCTTTGTCATAGGCAAGAGTACGCTTAACACCAGGTGCGCTACTTGCTTGTCTCGTCTCCTAGTAGTATAAAAATATATATATACATATATCAGGGGCGATGAATGGATATGAATAGATAGTTTGCAAGGAGAAGGCCAAATTTTCTTATCCTCTATCCATATCCTCCCGTAGATATAATAAGAGGTTACTGTAACACTCTTTGGTTACAACGGAAGTGACGTTGTGAATGACAAATTCTTTATACACATTACCACACTTATCCACATTAGCGATCTCCAATCTACCTGCCAAGCGTGGTGATTATGGCAAATACCCCCCATAGCCGTTTTGAGAGATGTCCTACAATGGGTCTGTTCGATGATAACTTACGTGTATTTTCGGTTCAGCCAAGGCATGCAACAGCGCATCAGCACGCGCCGTCGATTTGGCCATGTTACGGACTAATTTCGCCGACCTCGCTGAACTGTTTGGCATTGGAATCTCAGTGGCTGGGCTATTGCCGCCGGTCGATGACCCACTGCGAGCTTCGGCTTTTTCTTCTTCAAAGGGGTTGGGCAGTTGAGAAGACTGGAAAGAAACACTCATTAAAACGCTGAAAAAATCACACCAATCATTTCAGCTGCGAAGGATATCTAAAGGTGTAAAGTGTATCCAGAGGTGTTACTTAAAAAACACCCAACCCCCAAGATTGTACTGGTGCGGAAAAACAGACAAGGGCAATACCAAAGATAATATAACGTTGCACAAGCTATACTAAGAATAAGAATCTTAAAACGCATAGGGCGGCTGCAGGGAACGCTGAGATAGCAATACGTTTGGTAAATACCGGCAACACGAAAAAAGTTTTGGTATTTGATCTTCTTAACAATAACATTCGTCAATAACATTAACTTACCAATAGGCCACCTCTTAAAAAAACAGATGAGGCGTGTAGCGCCGCCTCCTTCTCCGCGGTCTGAACAGGCAGCGAGCGAGCTAGGCGGACGCCGCTCTGTGATACGCCGAGTGCGCACTGAAACGCACTCGACGAGAGAATGTGGTAGGCGCGGAGGGACGCTGTGCTTTCCTGATAAAATAGCTCGAATCAGAGAAACCTTTTTTTCAAAATCATCTATAATAATTTACAAACAATATTTATATATACAATTAAGCTAACTATGCATAAAGGAAGCATTCGGATTACCTAAAGAATTCAAAATATATTTATCCTACACGTATATAATTATATCAGTCAGATTACCTAAGAACCGTTACAAACGGCCTACAGGTAACTCAACTGTTCCAGACCAGTAGCAGAAGGAAGCGTTCCCATGACACTGGCTGTATTGCCACGTTGAATAGCTATGCTAATTCGCTGGGATAAATAAAAGCCAGTCCTTGGGTCACGTGTCGCCTCAATAAAAATTGTTACTAAAATATCTAACCTACAAAAGTACCCTGACACAATGACAAAATATAAGACACTGTACAAAAGCATGACATTTTTATTTCTTTCTCGATTGTGCGACCACCTACAAATACTTTTGCGTGGTACATCCTTCGGTGAGTTACCAAAAAGCATAATTTATTTTGTTCACTGAAACTAGTTACGCATTTAAAAGTCGGTATCGTATAAGGAAAATACGCATTCTTTAGAAATAAATTGACAAATAAATAATATCGAAGATGAATTTAAAGATGAATTTAGCTTCTACCGTAACTGGTTCCGAAAATCCGGTTTAGAACTCGGCCGAAGGGGACAAGACGGATATGATAATTGATAATACAGTACATCAAGGAATCTTGAAAAAAGCCAATGACAGTGCATTATAGGGATAACAGGCGTTATATGCTTGTTTGCCACTTAGTATTTAAAAAAACGAAACATAGGTAAGTTGAATGGGCCTTATATCTGGAAGGAAGAGACACACCTAGCGCCAAACATAAGGAATTAAAAGCGAAAAAGAGATACATTTGAGTGATAGAGATTAAGCGCTGGAAGGAAGAGGATACTAAAGTGATAAAATATTGTGTTGTATTTAATCCAATCAGAGTGTGGCCATAGGCAGGAAGAAAATAATGATGCATACGATATTAATAAACCAATAAGGTCAATGATCGAATTTCCTGAAAGTATAAGCGGACAAAGACTGGCCCATAGTTGCGTATAACAAACAGGACGGAAAGTGGCACAGCCTTTACCAAACATAGTAAAAAATCGGCTAGAGAAAATAATGTCGACACTTACATTACAACTATGGCTGTAAATCTGGTCCGCAAACATGCCAACACATTTCTCCGTGATCCTTGACAAGAAGGCGGCATGCGGCGGCACACTCAAAGCGGATGTCGCGTCACTTCCGTTCAGTTTTCGGATCAGCTCGACCGTGCTGGCGTTCTCGCATTCAAAGTTTTTCACATCGTAAACGTAGCCCGATACGATTATCCAAACGCCACCCTCTCTGACTTTGTTTAATATGTCGCACCTGTGAATATGCATAATAGTTATGAACGTGGAAGTTGGAAATTCAGTAAATTTGCTTTAACAATGCGTCAATCAATCAATCAATCGATCATTTATTTAATTGAAATATGTACATGCTTACACAATTCATTGGAGTATAAAGTAAAATAAGACATCATTGTTGTAAATGAATACTGGGGAGAAATGAGATTACAAGCCCAATTTCTTATTATTGAAAGCATTTTTATTCTACAGAAGAGAGCTGTACGGGCAATTTATAAAATGAAAACTCGTGACTCTGAGATTGGTATTCTTACAGTCAGCTCCCAATACAATTATGAAAACCTAATGCACGCTCACAGAAACATTGATGAGTTTAGTAAAAGAAGTGATGTACACAGTGTTAATACTAGAAATAAAAATAAACTTGAGATACCTAAGTTTCGCTTAGGGAAAGTAAATAATTAATTCTTAGGAAACTGTGTGAGATTCTATAATAAGCTAAGGCAAAGCGCCACCAAACTCTGCTCGTAAATTCAAATTGTATATAAAGAATAATTTAATTAAAAGTGCCTACTACAAAATTAGTGATTATATCGACGATAAGAACGCGTGGCCCGATGTTGCTATAGCAACATCGGGCTATAGCAACATCAGTTGACAGCAAAATGGTGATTTCTCAATGTTTGCCCATTAGGTAGATAGGTAATAACAAATGTTTTAAGATTAAGTATTAGGTTTTTGATGCATCTACTTAGAATATAAAAACAAATTATGTATCTAAATGTTGAATGGATCATCAAAAAAATTAACCAGCCCGAGGTTCTTGCCTTTCTCCTTGTGTGCTGGTCGCGATTCCGAACAGGCGGTAAATTTGATGTTTCAAAATGATCCTAAAAAATCTTAATGAATAAATAAATTTTGACTATGACTTTATTTCAAGACAGTAATTAAAAAATTTGCCGTGGCGGTTGCGGTTTAATAATCCCCTCCAACTCAACCCATGGATGTCTCAAAAGCCCGACTAAGGGATTTCACCATAAAAAGGTCAGCCGCCTTCCGTCCTTCTGTGTATTATATACACCTTCACCGCGATCGCCAATCCGACTGTCTTGCGTGGTGATTGTGGCAAAACCTTCCCGCTTTGGAGGAGGCTCTGTCCAGCAATGGACGCTGATGGGCTGTTGATGTGTGTGAATCGAAAAATCCAATTTTTTTATTATTGTATGACGAAAAAACGTTTGGACTTCATCAAGGTTAATGCGCACTTCACCCGGAATCCTGGAACTCGCTATCTTACCTCTAAATTAAATATTACAGGAGGTTACACACAGCGCCATCTAGCCCCAAACTAGATAACGGATAGAATACTCGTATGTTTTTTTGTAAACACACCAATTTAGAATTAGTGTATGGCGACAACTTGGGACAGATGTTGGTAGCTAGCCAGCCGGGCTAAAACACAGTCCTACCACCAATCAAACCGAGCACATTATTCTACCACGAACCAAACCAATCACAATATAGTGTACTCCCCATGGGGATCGAACCCGGGACCTCTGGATCTAAAATCACTGGGTTGAACCACAAGACCACAGAGGCGGTTAAAACTACGACGTAACTAAAGCATTGAATATCCCTACTCCCTTGTGTATCTAGTCCACTAGATCTAGTAGTTCTTTAATTCGAACACTCCCTAGCTAGCAATGTGCTTACTTCCTCAGCAAAGCATTGCTGAGCTGGTTCCGTTTCGTCACCAGGCCAGGCCAGCCCAGCAGATCAGCGTCCAGCTTCGTCGTGGACGGTAGGACCCTCGCCGCGTCGTCACACGCGCGCGATATCTTCACGATGGAGTGATTGCAGTCGGCGAGCACGCTCGGCGAGCGAGCGGAGCACGCACACAGCCACGCGCTCAGCTCGGTTACCACGCGACCTGGGTACAAATACATTATAAATATATATAATATTACAGGACATTCATTTGATACACCATCTAGTCCCAAACTTGTAATATGGGAACTAGATTACGGATAGAATAATAATAATAATAAAGCCTTTTATTTCCTTAACTAAATTATTTTTTCTAAGTAGGTACACAGAATTTTTATCAATAACACATTTTTAGATAAGGCCCCTTTCGAGTATAGGCCTCCTCCAAGTTTTTCCAGGTATCCCTGTCTTGTGCACTTTCTAACCAGTTTGTCCCTGCGGTTCTCGTAATTTCGTCTTCCCAGCGTTCTTTTGGTCGTCCTCTGGCTCTCTTTCCCGTCGGTCCTGCCCATGTCATTCTTTTTGTCCACCTTTTATCTTGTAGGCGTGCGACATGTCCCGCCCATTTCCACTTTTCCACAGATTACGGATAGAATACTAAAATACTTTTTTTTGTAAATACTTACATATCATACAGTACAACACCCAAACACAGAACAAAAATCAATATTCATCACACAAATGTTTGTCCTGGGTGGGAATCGAACCCAAAACCTACAGCGCAGAAGGCAGAGCTACTTCCGACTGAGCTGTGAGGCTTGTCAACACATCACAATACAATTCATAATAATTTATTGTACATAGTTTTATTTATTTATTTTATTTAAAAAAAAAAGTATTTAAGTATTCTATCCGTAATCTAGTTCCCATATAACAAGTTATGCTTAGTTTGGGGCTAGATGGCGCTGTGTAAAATTAATGTCCAGTAATATTTATTATTATTATTTATAGTTGAGTTTTGAGCATGATATTGTGTGGAAGAAAACGGAAGGCATGTTGTCATACTACTGTATAATACTATAAAACTAGTAGGAGGGAAGTCACTCGAAATTACTATGCAGCTCTTATCTATTTATGCTAAATAACATGTAAGTTATTTAAATTATGATCATCATATCACTTTTGAATAAACGAAATGATATTATATTATATTTTCCACTAGGCGATTAGAACATCTTCTCTTCCTTCTTCCTTTTTCTTTAACTATTAAATGTCATCATTAATGTGCAACAGTTCTAAAACAACATATTGACTGCTACCCTGAACAAGGAGAAAACAAATAATATTCCGTAATGAGGTCCAATCAAATTCACAGAAGTTTAAATTTAGATTATTAGGTTTTTTTTCTAGTCTCCTAGTTGTAAAAAAGAATAAACAAGAAGATGAAAAAACACCAAGAGAAAACAAGAAAACGGAACAAGCAAGTAGCCCAGTAGTGTTAAGTACATCTCTTGCCTATAACAATACCTGCTACATAGTTCACATCCACAAAGAATAGCCTCGGCATTGCATTGCGCCCGCCGACTTGAGGCATAAAGGTGTTAATCCTCGCGTGCTCGTAATTTCACCGGCAACCATACCCTTCAAACCGGAACACAGCAATTCTGCTTGGCGGCCGAAATTGATATGGTGTAACAATTCCGGACGAGCCCTTTCACTAGGGCTTCTACTAATCTTCTGTACTTTTTTTTTTGTTTAGTTCTGAAACGTTTCCTTACCAACAATATCAGAAGCCAGCAGATCGCACAAGGCCGCCAGTTGCTTGCTATCGGCTCGTCTCACCGCGCGTTTGAAGACGAGCAGCGTCGAGTGCACATGCTCCGCTAATAGAGACGTGTAATGGTTCAGTAGCACTCTGACACCGCCGCGCGACGCTCTCCCCCCTCTTATCCACATCGCTTCGCAGAATAACAACCTAAAATGAGGGTCATTTCTTTGGCGACATATCAACAATTTTATAATTGTAGTGTTCCGGCATTTAGAGGTAAGATAGCCAGCTCCTCAGTTTGTTGAGGATCCCGGATGAAGTGCGCCTCCACCTTTGGCCTTATCTCAACTTGTAACCAGGTGAGATGAAGGCCAAGCGCTTCCCCGTTGTACAATAAAAAAAAAGAATTTAAAGATACCTCAAAACGTAGAACAAAAAAAAAACACAAATCGTCACGTGTTTCGCCTCTACACATGTCGATTTGACATATTAAAAGGAACTTCGCGTATAAATATTTTTCTTTTCATTTTGAAGCGGGTAGATACTAGGAGCCTAAAATTTTTATCAAATAATTGTTAGCTTTCTGCACTCCATATAGACCTTCAACTTTGCCAAATCTCACACTTCCTTTTAGAGTCCTTTTAAACTAAACGAGGCCGTTGTTCGCTATTTCGGCCAAGACTTGTATATATGAATGCAAGGAACAGAAATTTATTTCAACATTACATCCACTGCAGGTTAACTTTTGGACAACTTGTGATATTGATGCGTTTCGATTTGCTTATTTGCTCACAAAATCTGATAAATAGCAGTATCGGATACAGAAAGGAAGTCGGAAAACTAAACATACCTTTGAAAACGTATTAGCAGTTCACAGCTAGGACTGACCGTGTCGTGTATCTTTGGGTAGTCAGCTTTGCTCTTTCTTCCGTGAGTTATAGCGTGTATTTGCATCCGTGTTTGAGAACTTGTGTTTTTTATCAAATGTTTCACCTGCCAAAAACACATATCAATTCTTAATTTAGTTTACTTATTTAAATTTGGAAAACCAACAGCTATGATAAAAAATCCTTAAAAACTCAAATTTAAATAGTTAGTACCAGGAATTCACAAATAGCTACATTGCAACATTTGAGGATACACAAACTGAACATACAGTAAGCAGCTAGAGAAAACTACCCACATTAATTAAATTAAGCACTAGAAAGTGGGTTATTGACTTTGCTTTTGGAAAACTGGTATGAAATATAGAGTCCACTCTCTTATGAGGATCACCTACTATTAAGGTATATATAGTCTGTTGGTTTGTTATATAATATGCCAAGGCCAACAGAGCAGTTAGACTACTCTCTGATAATCCGCCAAACATCCAGAGCAATTTCAATGCTACATATTTTTCTGGTACATCACTTAATCACTACAGTAAAAAAGGTGGAGAATAGTATAAATAATTCCCTCAGCCAATGTCTAAAAACAAATTTTGTCTGAAAAATGGTTGTCTATAGTTTGATGAGGCACACTCAGTGAAGGGTTAGGTCTGAGACTGGAGGGTTATTATAATAGCGTCCTAAAATAAATAACATGGTTTTTCACTTACTAAATGCATAAGAGGTACCGAGGCTGCTTTTTCTGGTATTGTATTATTCAATTGATACTCTTCTGTACATCCTGAAACCAAACGCATTACGATAAGTCAAATCTTCCAAATTATCCGAATTATTTTTGTGGACACCTTCTTTCATACCACTCTCGGATTCATCATTAGTTTTGTTTTGTGTTCCGCGCTGTCCGGTTATTATGTCAACTTGGTCATAGCTCCTGAAATAGAATAAAGACTTTTAAGTCTATGATATGTGAAATGGCTTAGCTTCAGCGATCATATCATCCACAATACTGTAGCATTTACTTTGAAATTAATATATGTTTATAGTTCCTGAACTATAAACATATATTAATTTCAAGCTGTTTTGAAAATACGATTACAAACATAAAATTTTCTCGGTAGAAAAAAATCCAAAGTTGACTTTAATTTGTACCAAGAATGTTCGCCATCCAAAAAATACGCCCAATCAGGGCTTGAAACATTGTACAGTAAATAAACACAGTATACAGCAGACGGTCTATGTTTTCGATTTTCAAATTTGTTTTACCGTAAAAAAACAAAACGTAGAAATACGCGCATATTTATGTCATCTGGTGGTCATAAGCGCCGTGGTTGAGCGCACAGCAATGTCACCTTTATTATTACACAAAATCTTAGTTCTAAACTAGAATAAAGTTGCGTTGAGTTGCTAATCTGAGGTACACCCACACGTGGTAGGACTTTGTTTAATGCCGCCTGGCTAGCTACCACCATCTTACCTAAGTCTGTTGCCTCGTTGATTCTAAATTGTTGTGTTCTAGCATTTAGATGTAAGATAGCCAACTGACAATCTTACAGATTAATATACTATTTGTTTTGAAAGCATGTGACAACAGAAATCTCAAACTTCGAAAAATTGTTTGTTGTTTACTTACTCGTCCAGTTGCAAGTGATTGTAGCTATTAGCGGCGTGGGTTTGCAACGCTGTTTGAAGCGCGTCTCTCAAACCGCCACCTCCTAACAAAGACCACACGAGGAGTTCTGTCATGAACCTGGCCCCGGTACTGGCTGGTGCTGACCCTGTTGAAAATAAACCGGCGTGAGAGAACACACTTATTGATATTTAAAAAAAAAATACAGGACATCAATTTTAAACAGCGCCATCCATTTCTAAGCAATTAGTCGATAATGTAAGCTTCGCGATACACGCGCTGGCCTAAATACGTCACGAAGACTCCACTTGACCTATGTAAATGGGCTAGATGGCGCTGTGTGATGTCTCGAATTATTTATTTATTTGAATGTACAACTTCACTGATGTCTCATTATTATTTAAATTTCTTCCACATAATAGTCATCTAGATGTAAGCTTTGTTCAGGTTTCTCAAAGCTTCTTGTCTGCTACAATGGCTGACATCAAAGTAAGGCAAGTACCTAATAATTTTATTTTTTTTATTTGGTCAGCAAGACAAATCTGCTCTTAAGTTTTCTGACAGCCTATAACTTATGGCAAAGTACGTCGGGATGTTTTTTTTTTGACCCAGAATCACATTGTTTTTTAATTCACTTTGTTATTGAAAAAATACATTCTGGTCATAATTCATTAACCGTAAAAATTATAAACCTTTATAGTTATATTTTTACTTGTATTAGTTAGTTTAGTTTTACTTGTATTAAGACAAGCGCTTTGAAACATATTAATACTATGCACTACAATATCTTAGTATCAGCTTTCAACATCTAATAGAAATAGAAATTACATAAATACAAACGAGGAAAAATTAACAAAGTAATAAGGATAGGCAGCATAGTGACAAATTAAATAAATAAACAGGCAAGTACAAGAAATATAAACGTAACGACAAAAAAAACACGTATTATACAGCAATAATTTACCTAGCTTAATCTAACTCCCTACGCACCATACCTACCCAACACCCAACAAACCTAAATCATACCTATGCATCCACTGGTTGTTAAATACCAGGCTTCCGGCGCAACAAAACTCTTTTAAACAAATTGACAAGCACAACAACATGTTTATTGTATGGCACCAACTTCAAATTATATAAACTTACCCTAAGAGTTATTTGTAAGTTTTTAGTGGTGAAGTCGGTCCCATTTTTTTTCAAAAATAGTAGAATTAACAGAAACCTAATTTTTTTTATACAACTTGCAGACGGAAGCAAGCATCCCTCCTGATGGTAAGTACTCTTTATGTTAAGTACGCCTATAACAAAGCCTTACTGGGTAGGTCACATCCACAAAGAACACGGCACTGCATTGCGCCCTTCATCTTGAGGCATAAAGGTTCTGGGTAGGCAAACTATCTCATCTTTGTCTCTGAAAGCATAGAGGTTAAGAGCAGGCCCAAACAGGCCGACAACTCACTGATTGCGTGTAGTCATTAACTTACCCTGGGGTAGTAGAGCAATGAGATGATGAGCCCGGATCTGTGGCGTAGGCAAAAGGAGAGGCCAAGCCGCCGCCAACGCCCTCCTGGCCGCAGCCGCCGCCGCTACCCCCGCCCTCCCCTCGACCAAGGCGACTAATGCACTGTGGATGCCGGTGCTCCACGACCGCCCTTCACTCTCATCCTCTAACTCCAACCCACGAGAACATTGCCAGGCGTGTACCTAGTCAAATAAAACATGTGCATTTAAAATTTTACTCGTGCCATCTAGCCGCAAACTAAGCAAAGCTTGTAATATGGGAACTAGTTTACGGAAATAATATATTTTTTGTAAATACATACTTATCACACAATATAAAATATTCATCACACAAATGTATGTCCTGGGTGGGAATCGAAACCACAACCTACAGCTCCGAAGGCGCTAATACCAACTGAGCTAGTTTTTAAAACGTAATCATAATATATTTATGTAACAAGACATAAATATATTATGATTACGTTTTAAAAACTAAAATGAAAACCGACTTAAATTAAGAACATTATATAATTTTGTTTACCTGGATGACGTATTTTTTACAATTATTTTGATGACAGATGGACGGACAGACAGACAGATGCGTGGTCCTATAAGGGGTCCGTTTATTCCTTACTTTTGATGAGATACTTTTGACATCAAAAGTACCCCAAAAATACCCAAATCGTTTCAAGTGTGCCTATAACATTTGAAGAGTTCTCCAGGATCCCATCTTCAGATCCTGACCATGATGAGACCACCTGTGAAGCCTTACAAACCATAAAAAATAATCCAAATCGGTCCAGGCGTCTTCAAATAATCGGGAAATATACATAAAAAAAAACAGACGAATTTAGAACCTCCTCCTTTTTCGAAGTCGGTTGAAAATAGAAGTATAGGTTTTGTAGTATGACCACTTACTTGCAACCGAAGTAGATTCAGACATGCGATAGCGATACACTCGTTCTCTTCTATGGGAGCGGTAGAACATTGTTCCACAACTAGTTTCAGTAGCCTTTCCAGATATCTATAAAATACAACAACCAAATTATGTAGTGTTCAAATAAAATGAAGACCTACACTTTTATGCAAAATGGAGACAACAACAGAACTTTGCACCTGATAGTAAATGCTGCCCCATAACAAAGCATTACTGCATAGGTCATATACACAAAGATAATGACCTAAGCGGCACTGCGTTGGGCCTTTGAAACAAAAAAGTTCAAAACCTTGTGTGCTAGTAATTTTACCGGCAACGATACCCTTCAAACCGAAACACAACACAATGTTGCCACATTATGTTGTGGTGTTTGAAAATAATGTTGGTAGTACATATTTCCCCGGACGAGGCATTTCACAAGGAGCTCTACTACTACTGTACAATAGGAGGTTTCCTGGATGTAGTAAAGAGTTAAAGGTACTTACATAAACGTACTATCCGAGAGATCAATAACAAAAGGCATAGATGAAGGCAGGTCTCTTGGATTTTCCTCACTCCATACAAAAATGTGTGAATACCCACTGGAAATACCTAAAACAAAAGAGGGTCATTAAAATTTGAAGAAAGACTAAGTTACCCGAATCTTGGCTGAGTATAAAAAGAAGTTTTTTATTTATTTTATTTTTATTGTACGCCGGTGAGGTGCTAGGTCTTCATCTCACCCGATTTTCAAGTCATAATATGACTAAAGGTGGAAGCGCACTTCACCCGGAATTCTCAACCAACTGAGGAACTGGCTATCTCACCTGCACAGAATAATAATAATAAAATTATTTATTTTATCACAATAGATTTTGAAAATTAAGGTAGGTTATTGTATATTCCCATAATATTTATGATTCCGTCATTTATATTATAGGAATATACTTAACTTTTTCGTAATTGTTGTTAGGCAGACTTTAATAATGTCCTACCACCAACCACAATATTGTCCCCCTGGGGATCGAACACGGGACCTCTGGATTCGGCAGGCGAACCACTAGACCACAGAAGCTGTTAATGTTAAGTGTAATGGCATTCTTACCATTAGCTTTGAAAGAAGGGCTCAGGACTTGCAACAACTGAGGCACTGATCTGGTTATTTGAGTTCGTTCATGCGTGCCCCACGCGTAAATCGCGCCTTCCGCTGTCAAAGCGATGCCCAGAGACGCCCCCAAGGAGAGATCTATTACTTTTATACCTGCCAAAATAAAAACAACTTTATTACCGTGCTCTTACAATTTACTTTTGGGAATCATATTAGATTGTGACAATGTTTTTGTTTTGTACCTTGTAGTCCTTCAACTGGTTTCGGTATCTTGATACTTTCCGTGGTACCGTGTCCGAGTCGGTAGCCATCGCCTTTGCCCCATGTGTATACTTGACCACTGAAAAAAATATTATTTTAAAACATGCACAGAAAAATGACACACAATGCGTAGCAATTGAGTTGAAACTTACGAGTTAGTAAGCGCTGCGTGCCAATGCTTTCCGGTATAAACTTTAGATATCCTGAGAACTGATAGAGAAGTGATCGTTCTCGGAACACCTGCTTCGCTGTCACCGAATACTTGAACTGCGCCTTCCCAAGTACAGCAGAGGGTTTGGCTTTCTCCCCAACCTATTAAAAGTTACTTATGAAGTCAAACACATTAAAAAGCTGTAAAGTTCCAATGTTGCTCCTCCAAAAAAATATCAGGCCACTTTTTTTATGGATAATTTATGTTTGATGTTTGATCACTATACGGGACCGTTGATGAAAAGATTGACATACCAAGCGCAACGTTAATAACCCGCTCGATGTTGTGTGCGTTGAACGAGACAGGCTGAGGAGTGAGACAGTTCTCAATGGTCCCGTGTCCCAGCCGGCCGTGCAAGCCACGCCCCCAAGTGTAGAGGGCGCCTCTTGCTGTTATTACCGCACTGAAAAACAAATAAACTTTACACTTTCGGTTTATACACCGCGATTTCACCAATTAGTAGACGAGAAAGAAAGTTCACTTTAAACTTCATGATAAATAAATTATAAGTCTCCTAAGATAGGCTAAGGTTTGTTATTTACTAACCTACTTAATTTATGGGATTACATGTATTATGATTTTGACCATCAGCACAACAACACATCACACACGAAACAAAAAATCAGAAGCAGATTATTATACCACACTATTTGGCGCAGCCGGTCGGATTTGTTGATAACTTTTACAACAATTGTAGGGCATGTTCTAGACTAGATCAAGATCCACTAAGTTTGAATACATGTGCTATCTATGACCAGACGCTGTCATAGCTATATTAAGTATGACAAAGACAGATGTACCTGCAAGCTACCCCAGCGGAAACCTTGACGACCTCATGGTGGTGGAGATGGTGTATCGAAGTCGGCGTGTCTCTCGGCGCGGTGTCTCCATGCCCCAACCGCCCGTCATCACCGAGGCCCCAAGACCAAACGCCGCCGCAATACGATGAGCAGAGGAAATGGCGGCCGGCCGGGTGGCACGCTACTTGGGTTATTATCCGGTTCTCGAGACCTAGATGCAGAAAAAGTTTAGTTACAAACCTATTTCAGCACAGCTTTTAGTGTAGTTTAGTACCATAAACTTATAGTAGGATAACAAGGGATTGCCATGAGCCTCGTAAATGATACGATTTACGAGGTCGATTTAACTTTTTCGCGCGCGAAACTGCCGTGAAAAAAATATCGCGATTAAAAAATTATTCATATTAATCAACATTTGAAGATTTTTAAAAACTTTTACTTGTTTCTCACCTGGGACTAGATGTGGTTTCATGGTTTCATAAGGCAGGGTGTAGATAACACCATCTTGAGTCAACAGCAGCGCTAGGTTTTCGGCACAAGCCACATGTTGTATTCTCAGCAATCCTAGGGAAATTGAACCAACGCCCACGGATACAACCTCTTGGGCTGATTCTGTGCACTGTAATTATAAACAAAAACATGAAAATTTATATTTAAAGTTTATACAGACTAATTCACCTACCAAACTTACTTTACTTCGAAAGGCGTGTTCGCGTATTTTGCCTATATTTATCCCGACGTTTCGGCGGGGTTGCACCAGCCAACCATCAACAAAAGCACCAGTGGCTGCGGGCAGACTGGAACTTTGGAGCCACCGTCGAAAAGTACCACACTTACGTTTGGACGAGCCTCTGACCACCGACTAGTAGGTGATGATCATAAGATCCACGCTCTGAGTAGTGCTCAGAGGTAAATTCTCCAAGGCGAAAAAAGTCGTGATTCTATTACTTTATATTTTATTTTGGGGCTAGATGGTGCTGTATGAAATTAATTGCCTGTAATATTTGTTTATTTGGTTTTTAAGTGTTATAATATAATTGTTACTTACGGTGACAAAACCTTTTAATGGAGGAAGTAGCGGAGTTCCAAGCCGATCCAAATGACAAAGCAAGGCTATGCCAGCTTTTCTTACGCTTATATGACCATCACCCGTAGGTATATCCAGTTCCCTAAAAGATGATTTCAATCGAGATTTAGTACACAAACGTCGAATAATTCTTATAGATAGTTCCGCAATGTTAATGTACTCACGATAGATATACGGCTGTTGGATTAGGAACTGTGGCAGGTTCATTATTTATGATGGGAGTGGGCGTAGGCACTTTGGCCATTCTTCGTAAAAATGGCCCTAATTGAGCAGTGCTCTCTACGAAAACCATTCTGTAAAATTTTAATTACATTAATTTTATTACCATACCAGTAAGATGATTAGACAATAGGCGAGTTGTATGCGATTTTTTATCACAGGGATCCCTCACTTGTTATCCGGTTGTATTTTCATCCCAGGAGGTAATGACATTAGAACATCAGCTGCCTTCAAAAGCGCCGGCAACTCGGCTCTTCGCGCACAAAGCTCCACCCATACACAAATTGACGTCCGCCAATCACCGAGAGGAACAGTGCAACCAAGCTCCCTGTCAAAGAAATATACACTCTATTCCATGATGCTAAAAAAAAAAAGTTATAAATTGGGATTTTGTAAGGACAAGGTAATTTTCTAGACGTCATATATAAACAATTGGGGAAAGCGACAATTCAAACATAAAAGTGTTCTTAAATTATTAATAACATACCCAGCAACTACTTGGTTCAGGAATTTAGCAGCACTGTCGACTACTTCGGCCCATATTCGCTGAGATTTCGGTGTATTGGCTGCGCCGGCTCCAACATAAAGCCCTGCGTCTGGTAAAGCTCGCACTGCGTCTAACGCGTCCTGTAGAAGAGCGGAGCAAACGTCGGCGTCTTCTCCGCATCTCCACGCACGGCGGACTAGGGATAAGGCGAGGCGTAGGGCTGCGCGAGCGCCTACTCGGGCTAAGCCAATTGAGCTGTAATTAACAAAACTGATTGTATTTTCATAGCATAAGGACACACAGCACAGGTGCAGTAGTTGTCCGTGTTGAATGCTTGGCCTTCATCTCACATGGTAACAAGTTGAGATAAGGCCGAAGGTAGCGCACTTCACCCGGAATCCTCAATAAACTGAGGAACTGGCTATCTTACCTCTAAATGCCGGAACACAACAATTTTATAATTGTTGTTATGGTGACAGAATTAGGTAAAATGGTGGTAGCTAGCCAGGCGGACTCAAACAAAGTCCAACCACCTACCACTAGAACTGGTTGAACCACTAGACCACAGAGGAGGTAAAACAACTGTGGATGTATTACGTTTTATTAACCACCACCATCTAGTTTAGTGTATTGTTTGGAATGTCGTATTTATTGGGCTGAGGAAAAAATGTAAATGGTGGTTCTATGTAGGTAAATATGTCCATTATATTTCTGGCACACAGTAGTACTTGCATAGATAATGGGTGGGATGTCGTCTGTATATCAGATGACACACCGCACATGCCCAAAACACTACCAAGAATCCCTTTTACACTCAACAAAATGTTAAACTACTATATGACTTAGCTAAGCCCTATAGTAGTTTCAGCATTGGCACTTTAAGTTCCATGCCAACATGAGTGCTTGTGAATGAATTTGTCACCTTGTGTCCTGTATATATGTATATGTTTACTTATATATCTTCACCGCAGAATGCAGGATTTGAAGTAGATAGGGTGTAAACTGTCATATATACACATTATAAAGAAACCTCAAGCTAGGCACTGACAACACATCCATTTGGAGAGCATACAAATGGAAGCTGTCCCAATTATCAAGTCAAGTCCAGTTTTTAGTCTCAACTCAATATTTTATTGACTGATTAATCTTTTCCCGGCGATATGTTTCTATGTATATCGCTCACTTTATCACACATACATCTAGTCGGCAAACACTTGAAAATACATTTGGTGTGGCATGCTGGGTATTCATCTGTTTGAAAATTCAAATGGCAAATGGACCACATTTAATACATTCACAGCTAGTTTTGTAAGGCGGCCACTCCATTAGGAAGGTTGGTTTACAATGAGAAGCTTATAACTGTGTATTGGTACAATTCTTTGGATTTGGACACATCATTGGGCCACTCCATTAGGAAAATTGGTTTACAATGCAAAGCTTATAACTGTGTAATTGTACAATTCATTGGATTTGGACACATCATTGCTTCACAGAACACATTGGGTACTGAGATATAGATGGTCTATGAAACACAAAAGTTTCTATTATTTTTATAAATAATCAAATAATAATGAAATTTTGCATTCATGCAATAATCGGTTAGAAATAAGTAAAATATTTCTAGAACTCGGCCCAAACTACCCAATCATCATCATATGAAGCCTGACTTTGCAAACATTATACATACCACAAATGTTTACTAGTTGCTTTATTAATATTATTTAACTAACCTTTCCATATCATCAGTACTTGGTTCATCTCCATCATCCGGACTATCAATGCTTCTCTCAACAGATTTATTCAAAGAACTAACTACATTGCTCAGTGCTCTGTTACTGATGCCATGGGCTGGTTTCTTTTCAACTTTTACTTTTCTGTCTTTATGGTAGCATTGATCTCTGGGAAATAAATATATATATTTTAGCAATTAAATTTTAATTTTAATAATTAGAAGTCAATCATAAAAGAAAATTGCTGCCCTCCTCCTCCATATAAAATTTTACTATGCGAAATCTTACTCCTTAATGTTCCAATCAAACTCCTCTGTTTCAAAAAGAGGTTGGAAGCATTTTCTTTTGCTCATAATAATATATTAATAATACTTTTCCAAGAAAACTTAACTAGAATTAACACATCATCTTTTATCATGCAATTAACTATAAACCAATGTAAGGTATAATGTAAAAAAAATACCTAATAACAGCAACTAGATGTCTATTGCAGAGTACAATCAAGCGTCGAATTTGTGATATGATCGGACAAGTGACAGCGGTATTGATGGCTCTGACACGCTGTTCCCAGACCAAAGATTCCATTAGACTTTGAAGGCATTCCGGACCTATGGTTAGAGAAAACTACTGTAAAAACTAGTTGCTATAACTGTTGACAAACCAATGAGCTCAAAACACCCCCAAATAATACTTTTTTATTTACAATGGGTCTGCTCTTGAATTCCAGGCTTGCCGGGGCAAGGATGAGAAATAACATTTATTAACTACATAATCTAGTTATATCTAAAACAAATAATAGGGCATAAAAACAAAATTGACCAAGTCTCAAAAAAAATGTTGTTGAAATATTACTATGAGCAAGACAAACCAGGGTTCAATTTCCACTTCAAATCATCTATAACTTGGAGAGATGATGGTGGTGCAATGAGTTTATTTTGTAAAGAGATACGTAGTTCCTCTTCTGCCGATAGAGCCGTGCATGGAGAGCAGGCACATCCTGAATGAGGACCACAAAGGCCATCACAGCATGTGCAAGTCAGAATCTAAAAACAAAATCGTTCAGTAGAAGTTTTATAAAGCTGTCAATAGGATTTTAGACAAGATTAAAATATGACCCACCCTAAGTCCGCAGTAATATTTGCCGCTGTCCCCAAGTTTAGCAGTAATTCCAGCAGCATTCACGAGCCCATTTCCAGCCTCAAAATAGATCTCTCTATCCTGCAAGAGACTGTTGAATAAAGTACATAGGGCTTCCGGACTGTGCAGCGCGTCTTGCAAGTCAGGATTTAACCATTTTGCATCCAAATGATGTTGCGGACGAAATATGAAATCGTCCTGTTCGTCAGGGCCAGACATTTTCGCAACCGGCGCGCCTTGTTCACTTTCATTAGCTCATTTTCTAATAAAAAGAACATAAATATACAAAAACTGTTCACGCTAGATCCATGGATATATTCATGTTGATTGTAACGTAAACCTAAAGTAAATCGAAACCAAATAGTTGTGTGCTGACTGACTGAATGAAACAGATTACGATTGAAAAATCAATCACGTCCAACTCCAACAATCCAAGTTGGTACTTGGTACACACCACACAACACACTACACAATACAACCAACACAACACAACTAGGGTTGCCAACTATGCGGTTAAAAACAGTATTATACTGTTTTTAACGTAATGAATGTTATACTTTTTACTGTGGAACAAAAATAGAGTATACAAAATAATGTTTTCAACGCATCACTGGTGACACACAGACACATAGACCTGTTCAAAAAGTAAACTAGAGAATAGTTTTAGAGAAGAAGTTTTTAATAGAACTGTTAATAACTGGATATTTTTCATTGATAAGGCTGATTTATATCGAGAGAAATGGTTCGATTTCTCTGTAATTGGCTTTCTCTGATCAGCAGTTATATTCTAATATACTGTTTGTTTTCCCTTCCAGACCTCAATATGTACTTTATTTTTAATAAAAAAAGTTGGCAGCCCTACAATCAATAATCTATAGAAGAGTGATACCAGCTATCTCACTTTTTATACCCTGCAATATATCGCTATAAAGCGAATTTATAGGTAAGTAGGTACATACGTAATTTTGTTTTATTGTATTTATAAAATCGTCGTGAAGCTGAATGTCTGCTTGACTGACAGACAATTGACGCACAGCACAGCCCAAACCAAAGATCCTACAGAATTGTCATTTTCAGGTTAGCATTGTTGTATTTTATGGAGATCAAATTTTTTTTTTGTGATAGTTCTGGGAGTAGCAATGATGATAATATTTTAAATATGACTAATCGCAGTGTCATTGATTTCATTAACAAGCTGAAGTCTATAGCTCTCCTGGCCCAGACAACCTAACACCAAGATTCTAGAAAATTATTGACTTGTGCCTTAACGGACTAGAACTTCCTTCTTACTTATTCCACCCAGTGGTAGCGGTCTAGAGTTACGCCAACACAAAAGAGCTCTATAAAATGTTGCAGTTCTGAGTTCCGTCCGATTGTGATTCTGTCTGCGCTGGCTAAGATTTTCAAGATCATTCCTCGTCATTACATTTATTCTCAGACGAGCAAATGTTTATTGATGATGTTTCGTGATTCTGTGGACGAGAGAAGTATGTAGATTTACCCCGGAAAATACACAAACCGGTAAGTATATTATAATAATGAGATATTACCTTGCAAAGCGCAATTGATGAAATTATTTTATTGTACGACAGGGAAGCGCTTGGCTTTCATCTCACCTGGTAACAAGTTAAGATAAGGCCGAAGGTAGAGGCACACTTCACCTGGAATCCTCAACTAACTGAGGCTATCTTACCTCTGAATTCCGGAACACAACAATTTTAGAATTGTTATTAAGGCAACAAAATTAGGTAAGTTGGTGGTAGCTAGCCAGGCAGCCTTCAACAAAGTCCTACCACCAACCAAACCAAGCACAATATATTGTACTCCACATAAAGATCAAGCCCGGGACCTCTGACTGTAATTGTACCCTTAATCATGACAGTCGTACACACCGGTCAAAAATGACATAAAATATTCCATAAAAACTGGCAGAACTTTGAAAATCCGAAAAATCATAATCATTCAACTTCAACCTTATTTTAGTGATAAAATGTCAAAGTCATCATTACGTTCCGTCATAGATTTTTACTAAAACCATATTCCTTGTCTCACGTTGCTTAAATATAATATTATACGTTTCTATTATGTAAGGACTATTAATTAATGGTACTTTACTCATATTACTATAATAGAGCCAATTGAATTCCAATATACAACCTGTAACAGAATAGGTGTACTATGCCGAAACGGGGTTATCCGACCCGACTCGGGGAACAACGTTTGTTTTACGACTTTTTGAATTTTGGTTCAAAGTTTTTGGTAAAACAAGATCAAAGTTCTGATACCAACAGCTGGTTTTTTGAGTTGAGACTACCCTGAAATCAGCTGTTTCTTAACTCGCGACAATGACCTCAGCTTTAGACAGATGAGGCAACAAAGCAGAAGGTCACAATCATAAAGAACGAAAAGCGCTTTCACTAACAGAGGAAAATCGTCGAAAAGCCTGGGCTGCTAATGAGACAATCCATTACTAGAAGGTTTAATTTGTCAAATCAATAAGAATTTCTGTTAGCTAAAGTACAAAATAATCGTTCCTATAATGTATATTCGTCCGTCCAATATCGCATTCATCGTCTTTTTGTAACTGTAGGTGCCTATGTAATTTATCAATGTGTATGTTCTATCTAATAACCTACTTTCACGAGATGACTCCAAGTTCTCACTAAAATTGGTTCATCTGTACTTAATATTCTTTGACACAGAAAATTGCACAAATCGCACCTCCAGTCGTAAACTGGCTCAATACAAAATTCATGTTTTTTGGGAAATGAAGAAAACGTTTTTCGGTCCTCGACAATTTTTAGTTTTAATTTTTATCACACAATAACTTTATTAAATTATGAGTTATTTACAAAATCAAAACTTCAATAGGTTATTTGGTCTAAGGACTACCAATATCAATAAAATTTTCAATAAAAACATTTAAAACTATAGGAGTAAATCAACGCTGAAAAAAAACTTCCAATAAAGAGTCACTATAGTACTAAAAAAACTTTAAAATATTTGACTTTTATACAAAAAGGTCTCTTTAATTCCTAGCAACACATTTGATTGGATGGCTTAATTAGAAATAGGTTCCCTTTAATTCTTAACTTCAAGATTTTTTCGCGGTCTAATATTCAATGATGCAAGAAATTATGAACTAAAATAATCGTATAATATGCGACATAAAACATAAATTGGTATTTCGTTCTTTTATTATCTCTCGATTAAACCTCTTAAATCAACTTACGTAGTATTATTTGCTAACATAACGCACATTGTACTACGGTAATAATTTCGAAACGTTGCTATCTATTTACCAAACAACATAGGCTTTCAATGCCACTTACTGTGCCTATTTCGAACGACAAAAATAAATATTAAATGAAAAAGTAACACAATTATTATTTTCACTAAGTATTTTTGTTTGAATACCGTAAGTGTCACACATTATTAGTCACCGGTTTAACTTGCGTGATGACTTACTTAAAAACTACTAGGATTCGATATAAAATACGTCATCACCAAACATCTTCAAGGAGTACCTACTAATACTACTTAACAAACTATAGATTCATATAAAATCCTTCGTAATCAATTGTTTTTTTTAACAATTCCTCTAAGACTTTTTTTATTCGGTTTTCTTAGATGCTGCATTTGAGCATTCATATTTGGGTGCATTTGAAAAAATACATGATCGGATGTAAGCACACTGTAGGTGAATATCATTTAATTTATCCTATCTGCCTTTTGTATATTATCCGGGCATTTGATCCTGCAATCACACGCTGCTTTAATGATGAGAGCAGGTTCCTTTTTTAGTAATTATGATAAGGACACATAAGATTTCCCGCTGCTGCTCAGTATTTTCATCCTGGTTTGTATCCAATTGCCAAAGTTCCTTTTACATTTTCTGGACTGTTCGAGAATATCTGACGATCAATGACGAGGCTGTGTTGGGAATGACTAGGAGCTTGATGGGGGATATTTAGAACACCACTTTGTGTGTTACTTGGATATGTTATATTCGAGTCACTAAAGTCTATGTAAGTCACTTTCTTCAAAGTGGATTGGTGATACCTGATGGTTTGGACGAACTGCTGAACATGTAGCTGAATTAGTGTGCTTTGACTAGTCTGAACTAGACGAACTTTTAGAACACAATGAAGAAGAACTGAGGAAGAAGTGGATGAACACGGAAATAGTAGAGCTTGATCGGATGGATGCTTCCACTCTTGAGTCAGATGTTTTTGGTTCATGTTCCTTTCTGTATTTTTTCTCTAAAATCCAAAAGTAAGCTAACATAATTTATAAAACTCTTCGATCTTTATACTACTTATTACTTTTATTACTTAATTTTATTGTTTCTCTAAAATAAGAATGTAAAGGTATTAAGTATCTCAGTTGTCTGTGTCAATTGGATTCTCACCTTATTAGGCATGTCTCTCTCTGCCGTATTTTCAATAATAGAGTCATTCAGTAATCTTCACAACAAAAATTTATGATTATAATAATAATCGTAGGTGAAAATAAAATAAGCTTTTGAGTCTTAGGCCAAATTCGCTGCCATGAAGCTGGGTATTCTTGCTAAGGTTCAGCGGTACTTCACACCGGGACTGTTTTTAAGTTTGTACAAAGCTCAGGTCCAATCTTGTATAGGTACTGCAGCCATCTCTGGGATGGCTCAGCCAAGCATCAGTTTGAAGCCCGGATTCGATTGAGCGTCGTGCTGCTATGCTCAAAGGTGACGATTTACTTGTTAAAGCCAATTTTCAGAGCCTTAAACATAGACGACGGGTTGCACAGACAGCCTGTCTGTGATCTATAAATTCCACTTCGGCGAGTGTACGCACGATATCTTTGACCTAATCCCTCCATCCCCTTTCCACCACCAGAGTAGCAGACATACGGCAGGCTACAATCCGTACCTTGTAATTGTTCCATTGTGCCGGACACATCATTTTGCCTCTACCTTTAGCATTAATACTGGTAACTAAGGAATGTAATAATAAATAAGTTCCTTTTAGGCAAGCGTACTCCATCTTAGGTCACATCTTTACTTGTTTTATATGTTAGTTCACTAGCTTACATATAACCTCTATTTTTTTATTATTCTTTTATTGGTGGTAGTCAAGCGTTTGACCACTGTCAAACGCTTGACTACCTATAAATAATATAATAAAAAAATAGTGGTTTTAAACACACCTCACATGTATTTATTTTTCTGGTATAGCTTCGGTGATTGTTGGACTTTTATCTCTTGCGTAATTCTGCGAAATAGTTTAAATTATTTTGGTGTGTGAACTAAACAGGAAGGACTCGGGGCATCAATGTATTATTCGTATATAAATAAGTATACCTATTAGGATACTGGTACAATGACACCACAAGGTGCCTCGGTATTTTGTTTTAAAAAATATTAAATATTAAATTATTACATTGTAGGTACCCCTTTCTCACATGGTCACCATTGAATATGATCGGTTTTTCTCTTCATTGTGTTATTTTTCATTGTGTGATAAAGATAAAACAAATGATATCATTATTTTGTTGCTAAAAAAAATAAAATAAACTGACACATAACGAAGTGTAACATCAGATAGTTTTTTACATGTTTAGTCGGAAATGGACCTAAGCACCATAGGTCCAAAAAGAATTATAAATAGTTAATCAAATACAGACTTAAACTATAAAAAGCCCGTAGTTTCGATAAAATATTCAGTACACAGTATGACCCAACTCGGTTTAAGTCATAAAAATAGCTCAGGTTACAGTTGTAAAGTGACTTAAAACCAATTTCGGTCGCTTTATGATTGCATTTAACAAAGTAAACTTACCCCAAGTTTGGTACTATAGTGACACTTTGGGGCTTATGACACTTTCTCACTATATGCGCAGCGTCTGACTCCAACCACTTGTGACGCAACATTAAATACGTCACTATCGTAATGACGAAAGGCGCCGGAATCGTGATTAAGAAAGGGACACAAGATTGCGTTTCTCCTTTTCTAGCCTTATTAGGGCAGTTTCTGATTTACTAGGTGATAGAGCACGCTTTTTTGAGACGAGCCAGTTTACGACTGGAAGTGCGATATATACTTAGATACCTACCTACCTACATGCATAGTGCGGTAAAGGAATAGGGTCGTCACTATTTATTATCATTAAGAAAAAAAAAGATTTGTATGGGAAACTGAAAATGGGAATTCACTATTATCTCCCCACCACAACAAATACTTTTCCTGGTCCGAAAAGTCCCCCCACTGCTTAGTACACATATTCTGTTACACCGTGTATATTAAAAAAAGCAAAGGACCTAAGACACTCCCTTGAGGAACTCCATATTTCACTCACTCGCGCTCTGTAGAGATGTGGTTCTCTTCGAGTTAAGTCTTTTAATTAATGTTTTTTATTTCAGTCAACTGTTTTCTATTGACTAAGTAAGATGACAATAATTGATGTGATATACCTCTGATAACGTAAGCTTCTAGTTTATTCAGTAATATGTTATGTTGTACGTAGTCAAATGCCTGAGTCATGTCACAGAATACTGAGCACACTTCGTCTAATATCTACATTGAAAGTTACACGATAAAGGGAATCATAAATAGCCATATTTATGGTTCTGTTAGCCCTAAATCCTTTTTGTTCTTGGCACAAAATTAGATTTTTCTCAAAATACTCATTTAATTGTTAATGTCAATATTTTTCAAAAAAAAAATATATTACGGGTATAAAGCGGATTTGCCGATAGATAAAGAATGTATATATTTAAGGCTTCTGGATATACACCACAGCGTATGCATAAATTAAGAATGTGACTGATTGGTCCACATATATTTCCGGCCATGGATTTCAGTATTATAGTTGAGATCTCGTCATATCCGACACTATTAGTATTAATAAGGGACATTGTTATCTTGAATACATCCGAAGGAGGCTTTATGAATATAGAGTTTTCTGATTGATCGTCATAGCGGCAGTATTATTAATTAAATTGTTGATTGGTGTTATTTTATCTAGAAAAAAGTCTTTAAATGCATTTACTATATCACTAGAATTTGTTATTGTTTTATTATCTACAAAGATTTCACTAACTGAGTCTTTGGATAGTCTACCTTTGGTACTATTAAAAACGTTCCAAGACGCCTTGGATTTATTTATTGATGATGCTATACGGTGATTATTTTGTGATTTTTGTGTTAGCTTAATAATTCATTTTTGTAAATTTGTACAATTATGATATTCAATGTTATTCAATTAATTTGGTTTTTTTCTGTATTTCCATAAGCATTTTTTTTTGTTTTTACAGAATAGCTTTATCCCTCGTGATGGCCATCGTACTCGTTTTAAAGATTTAATAGTAATTAACTTCGTTGGGAAACAAAGATCATAATATAATTTAAAAGTATTAATAAACGAATAATACGCACTGCTTGGGTCCGTTTCAGTGTAAACCTCCTCAAATGTAAGATTACTGTCGCGCCGCCGACCCACCCCTACCCTCTTCGCGACGAGGGGGACCATCGCTGTCCCAGAAGTAAGCGGGGGCCGGCGCGATTGGTTTATGTGTATGTTTGATTGTTATGGATTCTTTACCTGAGGATCCGAGTAAGAGCGTTCAATAACTTACTTAGGACTGCTTCCCTTATGATGTGTTTGTAGCTCTTAGTGGTTTGCCGCATTGTTGTTGAGTAGCTCGCCATCTGTAGTTAAAATTAAGATGATGCCAACCATCATTACCTAGTAATCTAGAATGCCTCTGTTATCTTACTTAGTATGAGCTGAAGTGTTACACACATTCACATGGGTCGGTTCAGTTACTTATGTTCAAGACATGTTGGCGACGGAGAACTCCGTGTTCGTCACATAAGTTTATTATACATGATGGCTTCGTGTTCATCAAAAGAGCTTTATTTCTTATAGGGCACTTAATAAGCTGGACTGTGTGATCTGATATTTTAAAGTCAAGAACCTCTGCAGAACACTGGTTTTGTAAAGTTATGCGCAAAATTATCTATGTAGGTACCTCTCGCTAACCTTGTGGGCTGTTTCAGAGCTAGTTTTAGACCAAAGTTCAAAAGTAAAGATTCTAATTCTAAAGTGGTATTAATACTTTTTAATACATCGATATTAAAGTCACCTGCTATAAGTATGCTGTTATTAGATTTTTGTGTAAGTTCTCTTAAAAAAAGAGTTCGCTAACTCAAATCATTCCATAAAAATGACAAGATTACTTTGTTTTGGGATTCTATATAAACATAAAATAGCAATATTGCATTCTGTTAATTCTAACGCACAACACTAAAATTTTCGCATTACCGAGAATTCAGATATTTTCTTCAGTTCCTCCCATTTACTAAAGTTGTTTCGTATCGTATATCCTCATGGTCTTTATATAAATCTATAACTGGAGAGATTAATTATTTGGAAAAAAAGCTGCTTTTGGTGGCTGAGAAAAGAAAAAGCGAGACCATGGTTTTTGAGCCATTCATTCAAAAGTGTTAGAGCTGTGTTAAGATTTGCATTGACCTTCACCATAGAATTTGATATAATATATAGGGCAAGATCATCAGCATATTTGAGTACAGAGCAAAGGGGACTTATAGAAAAGTCAAGATCATGGGTGTATATACAATACAATAAAATACTTAGTATCCCTGAGGAAGGCCATTCCAGATTGTTCGAGCAGGTAAAAAAGTTCCTTGGTATTTGATAAAAAAAATCCTATCCATTAAATTATTACAAATATATCGGGTAATTCTCATAGGAATACTCAGCTGGAGAAGTTTCTTCCTGAAAACCGAGAGAAGGACATTGTTATAGGCTGCAGCTATATCAAGAAAGACTGCAACCAATGACTCTTTATTGCAATATACAACATGGATATCGGACGTAATCAAACTTAAGCTATCCATTGTGCTCATTCCTTTACGGAAACCAAACTGGTTTTTGGATAAAATTCCCTTGCTTTCTACAATTCACTCAAGCCGGAACTTTATCAAGTATTCCATTACTTTGGCCAAGAATGAGGAAAGAGCTAAACTTAGGTCTATATGAGTTCGGATCTGATGACTTTTTACCATGTTTAAGGATTAGAATTATGATTTGCATTTTCCAATCATCAGGTACAATACTGTTTTCAAAAAATAAGTTCATTCATTTTAAATAATAATATTTGATACTATCGAGTGAGTTACATAAAAATTAATACGGTATCTATGGTATATATAAGCTTCCTCATATGACACACCATTTTGAGACACGAATGATTTTATTGATCGTTGTCTTTATAGTTCCAGGCATGATCGACTATTGGCAAAATGGCATCCGTTGCAATGCAGGCAGGATGCCTGCGCTTCTGTTTTGTCACAAGATTCACCAGAGTGTTCCTTGGTGCATTTAAAGCATCGCAGCTTGGAGCGGTATTGAGCCTTTACGTGTCCGAAGCGGCAACAGTTTTGACATTGAATGGTTGGAAGTTGGTAGATTTCTACTGGTAAAGATCTGTGGAAAGAGAAGACTCTTTTTGGTAATACCTGTCCTCTGAAAGTGAGGACAACTGTCTGGGTTGGAATCCATGAGACCTTGTCTTCCTCAAATGATTTATGATTTAATCGCCTGGCTTTGACAACATAACGGCAGCCAGATGGGACTTCTAAACTTTCAGCAAATTCTTCAACCGACATATCTACATGGACGTTTCTTACAAGACCCATACGGGTTATATTGTAGGATGCTTTATATTTGTATTGGGACAGGAGCTCAGTACTATCTAAAAATTTGTTGGCATATTCAGCAGTGCAGAATTCAACTGAAACCCAGTTTCTACCAATAGACTTAATGCCATCTGAACAGATATTTGCAACCAAACTTGATGGGTCTTATGGTGGTGCCTGCAGCTGGGTCAGGCACTTCTCGTGAAACTTGGACTACAAATGGACCTTTTATACGGGTCTAGTACACTTGCGCTAAAGACACATGCGCGAAAGATACTTGCGCGAAAGAACACTTACGCGAAGAAACATTTGAGCGAAAGACGAAATAATCTCTCTCTTTGATATTTCTTATTTTGTGATGCTAGGATAATAGTGCTCTGTGATTCCGTTAAATTCATGGTCCATGGTTAAATTATTATAAAAAGTAGTGTTCTTTTTTACGATGATTCTATTCTGAGTCTGTGGTTGTGATTGTGATCTATGATCACATCACCGACTCACCGTGTGCCGTGCGTGTGTTTATTATAATTGTCATTATTACGAAAACATAGTGTTATTTATTACATGTGTGTCTGTAGCTTGTTCCGATGGATGAGGATCAATATCTAATTGACAACAAACACGGCTACGGTAAATAATACATACTTTCTCATAACATAAATGGGCTTCGGGTCCTGGTAGAAACAACAACAATGTGTTTGATAGTCTTAGTCTGCATGTCGTACAAATGTTATTGACCCGTTGTTTTGTTCTCACGTGTCCTTGTCTACACTTTCAATTTTTAACTGCGCAGCGTAATTATAAAGGAACTTAATGTTTCATCCAATCACCCAATAAATTGTGTTCATACCTAATTAATAGTATATATATAACAAAATTATAGTGTACAGTTTTTCTTTTGCCTTTAGTGGATACTTAAACCGTTACGTATTTTAGGCGACGATTTCTTAGATCAACTGGCCAAGGATTACCAGTGGTCATCTTTGTTGGATGCTGCTGATGCATCTCCGAGTGAAATCCTAGCAGATGCAACACCTCTGCTGATTCCTCCAATATCACCTATACTAAGTGTCAACTCATCTCCTAGTAGCAGCCAGTCAGATTCTGGGAGTGAAGATGATTCTAAAAAGTAAATATTTAGATTTTATTACCAATAAAAACATAGCTCATAGACAAGCCTCATAGCTCAGTTGGTAGTAACTCTGCCTTCTGCGCTGTAGGCTGTGGGTTCGATTCCCACCCAGGACAAACATTTCTGTGATGAATTTAGATGTTTGTTCTGTGTTTGGGTATTGTATCATATAGTATGCATGTATTTACAAACAGTATTTAAGTATTCTATCCGTAATCTTAGTTCCCATATTACAAGCTATGCTTAGTTTGGGGCTAGATGGCGCTGTGTAAAATTGATGTCCAGTAATATTTATTTATTTATTTATTTATTTAATAAAATATATTTAGAACTATTAGACTTTTTTATTTTAAATAGATCCCTTGGTTTTTATAGTTGAAGTCAAATTTAATGTCACCATCAGGGATTGCACATAGCGATATAGCCTATTTACAGACCAACCATTGTTCAAATACAATCTTTGTATTATATCTAATATTTTCCTTTCACATTATTTATTTTTTTAGCAGCAGCAGCAGTGCGTCAGCCAGGGCATCGTCCCAGTCGCCATTTGAATGGATGTGTGGTTTTGATGAACCCTCCATAGACCTCAAGCTGGAAGATGTAGAGTTATTCTTGCAGAAGTCAGGTACTACTAAATGTCTTATTACCCAGTATAACTCAGTTGTTGACTCAGCTTATGAAAAGGATTCCGCCCATTCAATATTATATTGTAAATAAAAGAATGGTCAAACCACTAAAAACTGTAAAATGGTTTTTCCATTTTTGTCTGTTGTGTTTGTATGGAGTTGATGGATAGAGGTGGATCAATATTACTGGTGAGGCCTGTTTTTTATATAAGTAGGGTCTACCCTGGACCTTGGGGCTTGCCTGGGTCTACAATATATATGATAATGAGGTCTACAATGGAACAAGCCTTCCTAGAAAATGCTTTGTTCAGCAGTGTGCTTAAAAAACGGTATCTTTCATGCACTAGTTTCCCTGACAATAGTCCAGCTTTTGAGTTTAATGATGATACCTTTTTAACTTTTCAGTTCCTCCTACAGATATCCATGAAGGGTCAGTAGTAAATAATGTAAGGAAAGGGCCAGTCATGTCTATAGAGAATGGAGTTATTGAAGTAAGTTTTATAATAGCACAAAGTCTAAGTTGAAATGTTTCTATGACTTGTGTGGCATATTCTTGTGTTTTTTCATTTCTATATATATCTGGCTGACCTAACTATTTATAAATAGAAACGGAATTTCAAAAAATGTTAAAGATTAAAGCTATATCTTCTAGATCTTAGTAGTACATACATAGACTCACACCTGTTTTCCAGAAGGGTAGGCAGAGACAACAGCTTTCAATTTAATCAGAGAATATTCAATGAGGTCTTCAACTTTCACACTCAACATAATATGTATATAATTACTTCATCAAACTACTTAATTTCTTTTTTTTTTCTATATAACTTAGAGACAAAACAATCAAGTATCCCACCTGATGTTAAGTGCATCTCTTGCCTATAACAAAGCCTTACTGTGCTGGTCACATGAACAAATAATATGGCCTATGCGGCACTGCATTCCACCCATCAACTTTAGGCATAAAGGTGTTAAGCCTCGCATGCCTGTAATTTCACCGACAACCCTTCAAAGTGGAACACAGCAATGCTGCTTGGCGACTGAAATAGGTATGGTGGTTTGTAGTACTTCCCCAGATGAGCCCTTTCACAAGGGGCTCTACTACTCTTCTATCTATCTTCTCTATGTGTCCAAACTATTTTAGCATTCCTTTCTCAATCTTAGGTTTAAAGAACTTTATTCTCATACGAACACATGGTTCACTTAAAATGAGATACAATGAGAAACAAATCAATCTAGGTTTATACATTTTAACTAACCTCTGGTACCTAAAATTAAATTATTACGAAATATCATTTAACAACTAAATATTATTTATAACAAGATAGTTCATTCAAATTACTAAACATAACAACAGTGAATTATTAATTATATGCTTATATTATGGTGTTACTGGTGGTGTTTGGTGTAACAAAGTATGTGCATGTAGTTTGAGTTTAATTTTAGAGGTTAAATCTTTGTCACTAGATCCTCTTACATATTAGTAATTATTATTATAATTTAATATTATTTTATTGGCAAAAATGGAAAGAATATATACATAATAGAATACAGTTTTACATGTAAATTAAATTTACAATACATTGTTTCAGGGTATTACTAAGTTCAAAACCAAAAACAGTAATGAAATCAAACCTCAGTCACAAACACCCAAAGGTAATTATTATAATTTTTTATCATAAACTAATTTATCCTATCCAAGTCAGAGTTAAAAAAGCATTTGAAGTAGGTCGTTCCAAGAGAAGACAGGCGGTTAGGACCACTGCCAAAAGCGCTCCCAATTGCCTGATTCATTCATTTAATTACTTTAACTCTGGCATTTGGGACCACTCGCAATATGAGTACTAAATCTATGGTTTTAGTACAGTTTGAACAAGATATTTTTGAAATAAAATAAATACCAATGTTGCTATACCAGTTAGCAGCTGAATGGTGATTTCACAATATAAGTAAACTGTCCATTAGTTAATTTAGTAATCAATATTTTTAAGATTGTATTAATTATTTAGGTACTCATAAATGTCTATCTATTGAATGGATCATCAAAAAATTAACTAATTAGTCAAGGTTCCTTGCCTTTCTCCTTCAAACAGGCTGTAGATTTCTTTCAAAATGATCCTAAAAAATCTTACCGCATATAAGTAAATATTATATATTTTGATTTTGAGGGTAATTTTTTGTTATTTACTCTGCGGGAAGACCTAACCCATTAGTAAGAACCATTAATTACCATTTGTAGGTAATCATTTATTACTGGACATGTAACACAGCGCCATCTAGAACCAAATTAGGGTAGGTAATGCAAGCTACTTAAAAATTAAGTAATTAATTAATGTGACTTATTCTAAGCTTTATTTCCAGCTACCAGTTTAATACAGAATTCCTATTACAAAATAGAAAATGAGCAGCCACTAAATATAAATGTCAAAGATGAGAAGTCGGTTTTACAAAACATAAAACTAGTTGTGAATACAAAGGCAATACCTAGCATATTGAAAAGGTCACAGTCTGCAAATCCTTCAAAAATTGTGCCAGACTGTACCAGTGGAATGAAAATAACTCTCGGCCCACTGTCACAAAGCAATGTCACAGATACAAATAAAGTAAGTTTCCACGGCGGCGGTTCTTGAACCTGCATTCATTTATACATTTTTACACGGTTTTTCTTAGTTTATTTTATTATCGATGCTTATACGATAGTTGATGAAGGTACCAACATTTTTTCGGTTCTCTTAGGAAACCATCACCAGGGAGGTAGATGGAATATTTCATTGAATCTGCTTTTCCATGGTACAATCTACTTTCGTACCAAATTTCATAGTAATCTGTTCAGCGATGTACAATTTTAACACCAAGTCAAACAATATAAATAAATAATAAAAAATATATATATATACAGGACATTAATTTTACACAGCGTCATCTAGCCCCAAACTAAGCATAGCTTGTAATATGGGAACTAGATTACGGATAGGATACTTAAATACTTTTTGTAAATACATACGTAGTATCTGATACAACACCTAAACACAGAACAAACATCTATATTCATCACACAAATGTTTGCTCTGGGTGGGAATCGAACCCACAGCCTACAGCGCAGAAGGCAAAGTTACTACCAACATCACACAAATGTTTGCCCTGGGTGGGAATCGAACCCACAGCCTACAGCGCAGAAGGCAAAGTTACTACCAACTGAGCTATGAGGCTTGTTAAAAAGTTTGAAATAGGTGAACCCGATAACATATTGAACTCTGTTATAAGTCATTGCCGTGAACCCCTCCAACGTAGAAGGATTAAGGGACTTTACTAAAAGAAGGGCAGCAGTTACATCTGTATTATCCAACCTTAACTCTCACCAAACCACTGGCTAGCGTAGTGATTGCCCAGCATTGGCAACTCATGGGCGTTTGAAGTGAAGTGAAGAGTCAATAGCATTTCTTCCAACAGATGTCGCCACCTAGAGGCAACATAGTAATAAGTGCAGTTACCAACATCCCATCGCAGCCTATTCCCACCAGCCCCGTGCCCAACGGAGTCATACCCATGTCGGAAATCATCGACGGCATCGACGTATCGAACTGCAGCGAGGCCGAGATACGAGCTATAAAGAAACAACAGCGAATGATTAAGAACCGGTAACAAATTATCTACTAGTGGTTCTGTAAGAACAGTAGACCTCGCGCGCCCTTGTAACTATGCAATAACCGATGCTTTCCTTAGTCTGAGGAGATCGCAACTGGTGTCTACGGATTTGTCTTGCAATGGCGAAGAGGACTGCGTAGTCTGATTAGTAAGCGTATGTATAAATATTCCGGGAAAAAAAATGAAATCCTACAGTAAACTTCTCCTTTTCCCCCTCCACTCACCCTTTTTGATTTATTTTTTTAACAACATCTTGTATAGAATTAAATCCTTAGTGTATCTTTCAAATTTTATTGAAATCTGTTGATAAATAACGCTACAGCAAACTTCCCCCCTCTACCCCTTTTTTTCTGCCAATCAAAAATCGCGATCGATTAAAAAAATGAATAAATCGAGGAATATGTGTGCCAATTTTCTTCAAAATCGGTTGAAAAATGCGACCTGTGGGCGAGAACAAACCGACAGCCGACAGACAGCGTACAAAAGCTTTTTGGCCAATCTCGAAACTGAGACGCTTCGCTCGCTCGGTCAATTATACTTCAATAATTCATCACCATTATCAACCAATAGAGTCCACCGCTGGGGTAGGTCTCTGCTATAGTCCGCCACTGAGCTCAATTTTCGACCTTTCTGTCATCCATGACATTTCTCTCTGAGCCGCTACTGTATGGAGGTCATCGCCCCGTCTAGCCAGAGTGCGTCCTTCACTACGCTTGCCTAACCGTGGTCTCCACTGAATCAAACGTGACCGAGGTACTCGACATAGCTCGAAGAGTAAGCAGGCTGAAGTGGCAGTGTCAGAGCCTCTCTTTCTAGCCTGGAGTGTCCCGTAGCAGCTGCCTCCCTCTCCTTATCTCAAATATTTCTATGATAGGCACTATTCCTTTCGGTAGTATTCCAGCTCATCTCCCAACTCTTCTTTGGCCTTCCATGAAGCTGTTGTCTGATAATAAACGTAATGGTTAAAACAACATAACAATGAGCTCTAATAATATCGTCCCACTAGCAGACAGGTATTTTTTTAATTAGCAATAGCGATTGGGCCATTAATGTCATAATCCAGCACACTCAATTATGGCATAATTATGTATTCAACCTTGTGATGTGTTACTACGCAGAAATACACACATTAACTCTAAAACGAAAAGTCCATTGGCGCACGACCGAGATTTGAACCCATAACAAAAGATCGGTGTCAGATCAACACACTTCATTGTAATACAATGGCGCAGCTATACTTGGATCCTGAAATTCGAATGTTTTCGGTTAACCACGGAACAATGTACACAGTAACGTATTGTTTTCAGTGAATCAGCGTGCCAGTCGCGGCAGAAGAAGAAAGATTACGTGTCGGCTTTAGAACAACAACTATTGGAAGCGCAGCAGGAGATCGCGAGGTTACGGCTTGAAAACAAACTGCTGAGGGACAGGCTCGATAATGGCGGCCGAGGGCGAAAGGTAAATATTAAAATAACATCAGGAAATTGGGAGTGTCTACACGTATGGTTCCAAGACCGAAAAAGACACAGGCGCTGGAATCCACTCTCTGGGCCTCAACATCAGCATACAGCGTTCCCTTTTCCATGAGGTCTCAAGAGCAATATGCAGACAAAAGGGATCGATGACTGCATCATACGAATTCTCTCTGACAGCAAACTGTCATACTGTCTGATAGGAAATCAAAAACTGACTCGATTTTAATTCCCGAATATTTTTCATCACAAAAATCACATAACCTTGGAATGAGTCGCTACCGAGAACAGGGTGACTACAATGGATGAAAGTGTCTGGGAAACGACGCCATCGATGCTGGTATGTAAGTACGCTTGAGTTACAAGCAGACCGCAATCCCGCGAACATTTAGGGTTGCTAAATGCGGCCAAGGGATCCTCGCAAAGATACTTATCTGATCATAGAACTGGTATCGTTGGTTCGCCCACCGGTGTCACATCCAGAGATCCCGGGTTCGATCCCTAGCGGTCCTACCACCAACCAAACCAAGCAATATCGTTGCGCTTGGTTTGGTTACTGGGGACTTTTTTTTTTAAATTGGTGATAGTCAAGCGTTAGACCTTAGCTTACATGTAAAACAAGTAAAGATGTGGCCTAAGATGGAGAGAGATAAAAGGAACCTATTTACTCTGGACTTGAAGACTCCAAAGTTGTAATCGTGCGGAAAAACAGACGAATGCAACTTTGGAAATAATTTTGAAATTATTAAAATAATATGAATTTTGGAAGGGACTTTGTTCAAGTTAGCCTAGACGGTAGTAGCTAGACCACCATCCAACCTAAGTATGTTGCCATAGCAGCAATTCTAAATGTGTTCCGGAATTTTAGAGGTAAGGTAACCAGTTCCTCAGACTGTTGAGGATTGGGTGAAGTGTGCATCCATCCATCTTCGGCCTTATCATAACTTGAAATCAAGTGAGATGAAGGTCAAGCACTTCCCCGTTATACAAAAATAATAATAAAATCGGTCATTTAAGCAACGAACGCAAGTGTCTCCGAGATGCTACTGTCAAGTGTCAAGATCTTTTATTATTGTTGAAAAACCAATAAAAAGCCGGTTCCACTGACTTCCGCTAAACCATAATAATAATACTTTAAGTATCATAGTAGGTATACCTGGTACTTACATGTGTGTACAATAGACGTTGAAATTATACATGTAAATGTGTGCTTATTCAACATACTGTTAACACAGCCTTACATTTACGATACGTAATTTAATAATAGCTCAAATTACAAAATAACCTCGTTAGGTACTCAAGTACCTTGACGTAGCTATTTGGTATCAGAGGGAACCTTTTTGGAAGGGGCATTATCCATCCTTCCAAAACATTACAAATTGAAAAGACTGTCTTCCTGTCTGAAACGATTTCACGGCCAGACGGCTGAACGATGACTCTTAGGAAGGACATAACTACTTTTATCTGCTGGCCTATTATAAAAGTGTTTCAATCAATGTGGCGGCTTTTCTTCAGAATAAACCGATTGAAACCCAAATGTAATAGAGTAATGCCTGCTGTATACACCACGCGGGCGAAGCCAAGAGCGAAATAAAGTTTATATTGATGTGACTTACACTACGCAGGTTATTTCTATTTCTGCACACAAACGTGTTAAACATGTATAAGTATAAGTCTCACAATGTAATGTTATTGTGTTATTAAATTGTTGTGTTGACCTTGCTACATGGAACACGCTCTGTATCTTGTTGTTTGTTTCAGATACCTCGACTCGACACGTCGCTGTTTATACCTAAGAAGAACATTGCGGTTCTTTTCGCGATGGTATTCATGGTGTCCCTCAATTTTAATGTATTAGGGTATGTTCTCGTTTTGTAGCCGGTATTTTAGAAACCTCTGCGTATCTCGCCCTAACGTCAACATTATCTTCTCTTCCATTCACTCTGTCAGCAGTCAACTCAACCTCTTCTGTCACACGTCGTCCTCTCTTACGCAATCTATCCATGTCTTTATCGGCCTTTCTCATTTTTATTTTATGACCAGCTCTTGACCTCGTAACTTGCTCATGTGAGGATGAGGTCAAAATTAAACGACCCAGGTACCTTATATCTTTGTTCTCTTATTAACTTCTTATCTTCTTCTAGCTAGTCCTATAGCCTTCTACATCACACTCAACATTTTCCTTCCCATGTGACTTCTGTCGACGCCTTGTATTAGTATAGATTGTAACCATTTTGGCAAATTTTTCATAGGAACCTTTTTCGAATGTTTAACCGCCTCTGTGGCACTAGACCACTAGGTTCAACCTACCGATTTCAGATCCAAAGGTCTCGGGTTCGATCCCCAGGGGAGCAATATTGTGCTTGGTTTGGTTGGTGGTAGGATTTGGTTTAAGTCCGCCTGGCTAGCTACCACCATCTTACCTAATTCTGAAAAAAAATGTGTTCCGGTACAGAGGTAAGATAGCCAGTTCCTCAGTTTGTTGAGGATTTCGGGTGAAGTGCGCCTCCACCTTCGGCCTTATATCAACTAGTAACCAGGTGAGATGAAGACCAAGTACTTCCACATCGTACAATTAAAATAAAAAAAAGTGAATCTGATATAATATTGGTGCTACAAATTAGATCTCATAAAAGGCCCTTACACCTATCATCACTACAAACGTAGATTATTTATTAATTTTAGCCCATTGTAATATAACAAAATTATCTCGTTTGTTTGCTGAATGAATCATTTTTTTTATTTATATGTTTTTTATTCCAGGTGGAATTCAAAGCCATTTGCGGGGCCTGCCGTTTCGCATACTAATGCAAGGCACTTGCTGTGGACAGAGGAGAATTCTGTCAGCATTGAAACAGGTATAGTCCGACTACAACTAATTCTAATCTCAAAGCCGTGCTCCATCTTAGACCACGTCTTTACTTGTTTTTCAATTGAGCTAGCGGTCAAATGCTTGGCTATCACCAATAAAAACAAATCTCAAGAATATTAAATAAGAATTAAGTAATAGACATGAAAATAATAATTACAAATGTTTTTTTAGCTGATTAAATCAAGTCAGGTCAAAATACAAGTGAACTTTACAAATGTTTGTGTGTGGTTAACAAAAAACTATTGGGAATATCTGAACATGCTCTAAAGAATTTCGAGGTCGATTGTGATGAAAATTAAACTACAACATTCGATTTTAAAAAAAATGCTTAGCAAGTAATCGAACCTGTTTAAAAAAAACACACGCTGTATTATTTCATCATCCGATAGTGTCGATTACAAAATTAAGTTCTGGAAAGTAATATCAACAACAAACTAAAGGAAACCAACAAAAATAAAACTGATCATACTGAAGGACAAAGTAGGTATAGACTGGAAAAAGTATATCCTTTTTTTTTTTATTGTACATCTTGGTCATAACGGCAAAGGTTTTTTAGATGCTTTTAGATATTTTAGATTATTAAGTAATTGTGTATTTTAGCCTATTTTAAGGTAACAAAACACTAGTTTCTCAGTGACAGTTAATAACATAGCTAAGTATGTACCTGCGAGCGAGTACATTTATCAAACAAAACATTCATCATTATTATGATAACGATTAATGACAATATAGATTATACGCTCTCTACCAGGGTTTTGTACCTTGTCTGAGTGTGTATTGGCACCTGATTTAATTACTAAAACTGCCGAAATTGCTAGAAGTAAATATGTAGTGTTATGTAATGATAAAATGTTATGTAACAACTACCTCACCTTACTTACCTAATTCTGTCGCCGCCATAACAACAATTCTAAAATTGTTGTGTTCCGGCATTTCGAGGTAAGATAGCCAGTTCCTCAGTTTGTTGAGGATTTCGAATTAAGAGTGCTTTCATCTTCGGCCTTAACTTGAAATTCAGGTGAGATGAAGGCCAAACACATCCCCGTCGTACAAAAAAAATAATTACATAACATAGCATATAAATATCTCTGTGACTTGCTCTATTACTAAACAGCTGTTCGGGCATGCATGGAAAATTTGTCACGTGGTTACTTTGCTTATCAATATTATTTTTCAGTATTTTGTGCCTATACATAATTAACTGAAAACAGGTAGTGATGAAATCACAAACGCAACGTATGAAAGTGACTGCCAGAACTCGACGCGAGGAATAGACGTCGGGATCAATCAAACGGAGAGTATCCGCATCGCAGGAGAGCTGAAGAGGTGGATCGGCGGTGGGGACAACGTCAACTTCACACACGACGTGCCTCGGAGAAAACAACGGGAGCTCTTGAACGAAGATAAAATTAACAGTAAGTTATGTAACAGTAACCGCCTCTGTGGTCTAGTGGCCCACCGATTTCAGATCCAGGGGTCCCGGGTTCGATCCCCATGGGGAGTACAATATTGTGCTTGGTTTGGTTGGTGGTAGGACTTTGTTGAAGTCCGCCTGGCTAGCTACCACCATCTTACTATCGTCGTAGTATCTATACTACGTCGCTATAACAACAATTCTAAATCGTGTGTTGCGGCATTTAGAGGTAAGATAGCCTCCTCAGACAGCTGAGGATTCCGGGTGAAATGCGCCTCCACCTTCGGCCTTATCATAACTCGAAACCAGTTGAGATGAAGGCCAAGCACTTTTCCGTCGTAATATAAAAAAATACTATGAGTTCGAAAGTGTTTGTGTTTGTTACGTTATCAAGGCTGAACCGATTTGAATGTATTGGTGAGATATAGATTGCATCCTGAAGAACAAGTACACAAGTACTTTCGCGATTTTTATTCACCTTTTAATAAATAACGCGTATTATTGTTTCCTACTAATTAAAGTTAAAAATATCAAAGAACCTATTAATATTTAAACACGGTTTTTTATTAACGTTGTCGATGAAGGAAGGAAATAACCCACATTTTGCTATAAGCAAAACAAACCCATTACTTTTTTTTTATAGAATTTATTGCAAAATCCCCTCTAAAAAGGTAATAAAATTCATATAAAATTTCTAAAACTTCAGTATTAAAAAAGTTCTAGACATTGCTACCGACTGATGCATTGGAATTAAAATAAAACACATCGTTTTCTTGCAGGTGACTTACTACAATCATACCGCCTGTTCAGCAGACTCCATCTAGACGACCTAGTAGAGTTCCCCAGCACGAAGAGCCAACGCAACTCCAGATCGCGTCTGCGACGACGGCGAAAGGACATCGAGTTTCCCAACTCCATAGAGTACGACTCGCTGTACAAGCTGAGGAAACCAGCGGACTTCATCGATGGTGTGCATTTGGGAGAGTGGCGCGCGTTGCTGCAGGCCTTACACCGCCGAGACGACACGTTCTACGTGGTCGGTGTTGGCAAGGGCGAGCATTTGCTGCTGCCAGCTGTTTCGCACAATATCACAAGGCCGCCAAAGATGGCGCTTATATTGCCAGCGAGAACTGGAAATGGTAAGCCTATAATTTTATATTTTATTCTAATGTGTCCAGGTGGAAGTCCACTTTACCCGAATACATACTGAGAAACTGGCTATATTATACCTTTTTTTTTTGTTTTACGGGAAAGTGCTTGGCCTATAACTCACCAGATTTTTTTCAAGTTATACCTCGATCAGTGTGCCTTTCGTATAACCGGTTCGGTTGACAGTGGGCACTAAGAAACAGTGCTTTTCTCAGAGCTACATAGGGATTGTTCATATTTTTTTTCAGTTTGGTAAGCGTACGCTTCTGCCAAAAGTATATAATTGGCAATCATCTGTTTCTTTTCTGTGTGTAAAGTTAAAATGTTTTTATTGTTATTTTGATGTCTCCCGTTGATTAACTCTCAATGTATAGAATACAGAAATTTTGCAGCATCTGCTCAGACATACAGACTAGTTCTGTGGTTCCACCACTGAAAAATTATAAACGAAACCCTTCTGTATCTATGAGTACCTACTGAAATAACCTATTTTGTATTTTCAGATTCAACAATGAACGACCACGTGACGCTAATGCAGATAGATTGCTCCGTCGTGAATACAACAATAGTCCAATTAAAGTCTAACGCGCTACCAGAAAGTTTACGAAAAAAGGCTGACGAAAAAGTACCTACACTCGACAAGTCTAAACCAAAACCTAACCAAAAGAGTATTGGTACAGTCTTAGGTAACTCTAGTCGTCATTCAAACTATTCAGTAAATAGTCGACATAGGAATACTGAAAATGTAGAAATAGGGTCAGGACAGGCAGATGTGTTCGCCAGCTATTTAATATCCAAATACGAGGGCACAAAAGATGACCCCGAGAAAAGGCATAAAAGAAACCACACAGTTAGTCAAAACCAGAACAGTACAAAAAGTCCATGAAAAGTCTACTTTAAGTTGTTGATTATGTGCAATGTAGTAGTAGTGCAAATATATTTAGTTCTGTAGAACAGAACTAAATATATTTAATGGTTTGTTTATGGTTATTTATTTTTATTATTATAATAATTAATTAAATTCTAAATAAGCTAATACACATGTGACTTTAGCCATTCCATAACAAAATACTTTTAAATATGAATATTTGTGGGTAAAAATTTCTACGTAGATAGATTTTATGATATTTTTGAAACATAGATTGATTCACACTAATTATTGTTTTAGGTGTTTAGTTACTCAGCGTTTATTTTTTTTAATTAATTAGGTACCAAAAGTCTTGTGTATTAATATATTTTAGAAAATAAACTAAAAGTTTGGCTCTCAATAAGCTATAATTTATTTTATATTTCCATGATGTATGTAATTGAATCACAAACTTTTTATTGTATATTGCTGTTTTACATAGTAATAAGAGAAGGATCAGAAGAATGGTTTCACGTTTTTGTATCTTCAAGGCCCTTAAGTTTTATTTTACTTGGTTGTATATTAGTATTGTTTCTGTTACAAGGTGATCTATATCTACGAACCTGTTTTTCTTTTGAAAAGTATTAATGTAGATACTAATCTTTATATCACTGATTCTGGTAATTGTGTACCTTTGCCGAATGGCTGTTTTATGATTCTAGATCTAGGTAAAGCAAACATAATATCATAGAAAAGATGATGCCAATAAGGTAGCCATCCAACCTCCGAAGGTGACATGCATGAGTGTAGATTTTAAAATTTTCAATGATAAGGTTATCGAATATATCTCATCATATCTCCAAAATTGGGCAAATACGTAAAACTATTTTTTGAACTAAAAGTAAGGACAGTTGTGATTTTTAAACACTACGCAATACAAGCAATATTATAAAATTATATTCTAAGCGCTGCGCCTAAGTTTAAATTACCTACAATATTTATGATGAATGTTGAAATAAATACCTATATCACAAAGTTAGTAACATTATTTTTTTACGGGTTTTAATACTCGTGAAGTAGGTAGGCCTCATTATAACAACCAGCCCGTGTCCGTCAACTGTTTTACATTTAATTTTGCTTCTGCATCTCACTCTGTTTGCCTGTGACCATTACTACTACTGACTATGTTGCATCTCTGCCTAAGTCATATCGCGGCAATCACACTAACTCTGTTATAAAGCACCCATCTTTCATTTGTCAGATTCGTCTATGTCACTCAGTGATACTACATATCATTCTATTGGTGATTTTAAAATCGGTCATGTAGTTTTTGAGCTTCAATACAAACAAAAATACAAAACTCCTTTTTATAATAATAGATCATTTGAGAGCCTCCTTTTTTTGGGAAGCGGTTAAAACTATTCATAAAAAATAGTAAGATTTTACTATTAGTCCTATACGAAGTATGTAAATAAAAAAAATGTTTTTTTACTATGATGAAAAAATGGTACTGTTATACTCTGACATCACTCCTCTGGGCTACGTTTTATTATTCTCGCTCGACGACGAGCGATCGCGCCAAACCGTGCGTCGTTCGACATCGGACGTTTTCAAACGGCTTACTGCGCAACTATCACTGACAAAATATTATGTTTAGACATGGTTTTAACCTTCTCGTGCACAAGCACAGCAAAACAGAAGGCATAAAAAGTGATATTGAAACCTTTTTCATTATCACTTTTTATGCCTTCTGTTTTGCTATCGCCAGGTCGTTGGAACTGTTTTCTGTTAACATTATCAACGAGTTAATGGCATCATGCGACGCTGAGGACGATGACGGCGAAGAAAAATATATAACCGACCACGATTAAACGCGAAACGGAGTGTGGGAAGCCCTCCACTCAATGGGCCGACGACATTGTGGCGGTCGTGGGGGAGTCGATGGATGGAGGAGGCTCAGATGCGCTATTTGTGGTGTCGATTGTGTATTTGGGCTGAGATGACATAAAATAAAAGCCAACTAATGTAAATTGTTAGTGCATGTGTCAATCGAAGCAAACAGTTAGAGACACAATTTCTCGCCACGAGAGGTGGGGCGTCTAGTGACAATGACAAGTGAGTAAAAGAACGCGAAATGCAATAATGAAAAACGTAATTTTCATTTTTTAATATAATTTCTCATGATTCTGTTTATATGACAAAGTTACAATTATTTCCACCTATTTCTTTGTTCTGATGGGATAGTAGTTTCATAGTGCATAGAATAGATAATTATAAATGATCACAAGCAGGTATTGCAAGGAAGACCTCGACTGTATATAAATTAATAAAAACAGGAGGTATTTATTATGAATACAAGTAAAAAACATAAGAAATAAACCAAAACAATGCTGTTTTATTTTCTTAGCTAAGTACTAAATATTCTAATACATATAACTAGGACTCACTGTAGTTTTACTGGTAGGTATCACAGTTACAAATTTCAGTGATTTCCTAGCTAGACAAAGTCTGTATTTACAAAGATAAGACCTAAAGGCAACATTTGTTGGAAGTTCCGTGCTCTTACCACGAGGCCAGGTAGCCCTCGCCTCAGTAGTTAGGTAGGGGTAGATTGATGCACGGGGCACATAGATAAAATTAATACTTTTTTGAACTTTAAAAAACTTAAACTTTTTTTCTTGTTAATATATGTATAAATAAATATCAGGAGATAAATTTTACAGGGTCATCTAGTCTATTACGGATATAATACTTAACACATTGAATGCGAACTTTATTTTCTCAATATACCTGTGCTAACTCTCCACGCATATGCTGTGTGCGCACACGCGTAGCGCTCGAAAATATATAATAATACTTTTTTGGTGAAATGAAACATATTTTAAGCCATTGAAGCTAAAATTTAGTTATTTTTTTCGGATGTTGATTTACCCGTAAAATTTACTAGATGGTGTTAAGTATTTTATGAAATGGTAAGTAAATATATTCTTAATTTGATAGAAAGTCTGAGTTTAATAATATTTTTCATATTTATAATTTCGGGTATTTTTTTATAAAAATATACGATTTGTAGAACATTCTTGGGACGATAACAAATGTGCTGGGCATAAGCAAAATTAAGAAGGTCATCAATATGTATGAATTCGTCGCTTTTTTGTGGTCTTTCGAATTTGGTCGAATAACCTATTTGCAGGCGTTGTTTCAGTAATTCGTTTATATCTACCTTAATACGAGACGTGTAAAGCTGAAATTTTCAAGATATAATTTTCAATAACCGCTCTAATTCTAAGGTATGAATTCACAATCGTGGGTTGAAAAGGTTTCTTTCATTTTGACGTCAAACTTATGACATTAAAAGTTTTGACCTAAGCTATATAATTCAAAAACGCTTGTATGTACTCCTGAAAAAAAAAGCTAGATTACTTAAAAACGGTATATACTTTTGATAATATTACTATGTCACAAATACGCACAAATGAAGAGCTACTCATGTATATCTTACGGGTGCACATCTAATGGTTTCCGAAAAACACGATCCTGCAAAACGTTCCCCCAGCAGGAAATGAAATATCTCATAAACCATAAGGCCCACTAATTCAATTTTTCACGCACTTTAAGGCACTAATATAAGCTATCTGTCCATATATGTCACTTATGGCTACGGTCATTCGTTTAGAATCTTCCTGCTGGAAGAACGTTGCTCCAGCAGGAAACGTTTATCGCGTTTTATTATAAAGGTAACATGCACTAATTTCATACTTATTGTACTGTATTTGTTGAACTCATTTCATTATAGAAGATACTTTCATGCTGGAGTAATGCACATATGAAAATTAAGTAAATGAATACCTATCTAAAGGTAATAAAAAATAACTTAAAAGTCATTGGTTCTACCAAACGCCGCTGTGATTATAACTTTAATAAAACCTCTAAAATAGGTTTATGATCTATTTTATTTTTCTTCTTATTAGTTAATTTATAATTTATTGGGTCCGTGGGGAGCCGGTGCCCTCCGGGTTTTCAAAAATATTGCGGGGCTTTTGATTGAGGCGACACGTGACCAAGGGCTGGCTCTTATTTAGGCCAGCGAATTAGCATAGCTATTCAGCGTGGCAATGCAGCCAGTGTCTTGGGCACGCTTCCGTCTGGTACTGGTCTGGAACAGTTGAGTTACCTATAGGCCGTTTGTAACGGGCCTTAGGTAATCTGACTGATTCCTATGTACATAGTTAGTTTAATTGTACTTTTTATTGAATAAATGATTAAAAAAAATATACAATAATATTTACATAATATAGGCACATCTCATAGTCAATATTAATGTGCCCCAGGCATGTATCAAAGTACCCCGTGCATGGAGCAGATTGATACGAAGACCGACTTCTAAAAAAACTGTGCTGAAATTTTTCATAATTAAGTTACTTTGATAAACACAGGATGCATTTGAACATTTTTTTATTTTGTCCATTCGTTCCGCGAACGGGTAATCGTGGCGTCGTCGGTCGCGTCTTGGTCGAGTAACGGACGGAACGCACCCTATGTCATCGAGCGACGTTTACGAAGGTAGCCCTTTATTTGCCGATTTTTGACCGCCCGTTTTCGGAAAAATTTTGAACGAAAACATTAAAGTCAAAAGTGTCAAAACCAGCTGATTGATCGTAATCGTATCGTAACCTCAAATAAATAACTTCGTACCTACCTAAACCTAATAAATAAATAATATCGGAATTTAAATGAAATGATACTGAATTGATTATGAAATAACATTGAAAACAACTTTAAAGAAAATACTGGATTTACTACGATGAATTTTATACGGCTACTTCGTCTGCCAGAAAAGCATACTGCTAACGTTTTTAGAATAACCACTGCGAAAACTATTTCTGGACATCCCATAAAATTCACGGAAACCCAAGATAGATGGCGGCTTAGAGATGGTCTAACAAAGGACTGGCAATTAATTTATAAGGCACCTATGGCTGATACTCTCAAACATGTGACTACTTATCTAACATTGTCAACAACAACTATAACACTGGGTAGTTTGTACTATGCTATGTTTGAGTATGATGCAGCAAACTGGGATAAGCCAGTTATCCTTGGTGATGATGTTGTGATTGCCAATAACGGTATAGAATGCCTTGTGTATCTTGGAACATTTATAGCTTTCCACATTGCTGTTAAAGTATTACTAAAAAAATATGTGATTAGGCTTTATAATAATGGTGATGAGTATCAGGCAGTTTTCAGAGGTAATATCCATAATTCTATAAAAAAACATACCTTCCATTTGAAAGAGTTCAAGAAGTTAAATCCCACATTTGTGGTTACATGGGGAGATGCTAGGTACAGCTTAGGCAAAAAACATGGAATTCTGCTTGATAACTACTTCAAGGCACCTGAATATCTGAATCAGTTAATACGCAAGAATAAACCTTATGATGAAAAGTAGAAAAATGTTTTTTTTAAGTACCTCATTATGCAATCATTAATTTTAGTTTGAAATATACATTCTGAATGTTGTATTTATGTTTTCAATACCTAAATCTGTTGATTGTATAACTTAATAATTGATGCCAGTGATGTTGGATGGTGCTGCTCATCCCACACTATGTAAATACAGTGTTTTACGGCACCCATAAGTCCAAGTCCAAATTTCTTTATTCATTACGACTTTTTAGGATAATTTTGAAACATCAAATCTACCACCTGTTCGGAATCGCGTTAACTTGTTGGGTGCTGCACATCCAGCTTTTTACACACCGTGACACCGTGATTGTTTTACAACACCCATCAAGCTAAGTTAGTACAGCTACTGGAAAACAGCAAACAATAACTAAGATTTCATTTAATATCAGACTACAGATATCATTAATAACAAGTTGTAGATCAACATAATTTAATGTAATACCTGATAAAACTACAGTAGACATCTACACTTAAAATATTCCAGATGTATTCCATTTAAGCCTTGAATCTTTCTTTATAGTAGTAGAATCCATTTTCCTTGCATCAGCATCAAACTTGTCAAGTGCTTCTATTTGAGGCTGATGTGGTTCCAACTGTTTAACAACTAAACATTCTCCATTTTCTCTCAAAATTGTGTATTTGATATCTTCCTTACTTGGTTCTCCATGGGGAAATACTATAGGAGTAATCTTGACTAAGTGCTTAACTTTCCAAAGTATGCCATTCATCTCAGGAATATTTTTAACGATTGCTACACGGTTCTGAAAATAAACATAAGCATCAACATTTGCAGATAGTTTCAACTGATAGTGATTTAGTGCTAGGTAGGTATGTGATATTTGAGATGATGATGAAGATGTATTAAGAAGATGAAAGTGCCTGGGTAATTTTATTATGGGTTAATGTTTTGTAATATCTTGTGTCATACCTCTTCATGAATTTTAAGCTCTTTCAAAATATTTTTTTGCCAGTAGGGTTGATGTCTTGTAGATTTTATTCTTTCTACTCTAAATAACTTCGAAGGCGTTACTTCGGGATCCTGTTCACCTGGAAATCTAAAAACAATGATGTTACTACAGGTCATCAACTAGGTACCTACCAAAAAGTTGTATATTTTGAAGATATTACTCACCTTGGATAGTAAACAATGCCTCCAGGGTAACGAATGCCCCCAGGATGTTTGTAACCTTTAGGTCTAAAGAAAGAAAGTAAAGGCTGGAAAACTTTGAGTAATTGTCTATTCATTTTTATAGATTTTCATGGAATTACAATAAGGGTGAAATTAATTGTCAATTCTTTATAAATAGTAATAAATCAATCGAACCGTAGTAAGTCTAGTACACACACATTTTCAATTAATTTCAGTGTTGCCAGTGGCAGATAGTCAAATATAACATGAGACAACTCAAAAAGTAACATTTTCACAAGAAAAGTAACATTACCATAGATTATGTGGAAAACGACACAATACTTTATTATGGCACTTTATTACATAAAACTAAATTAAGTGTGTATGATATGATTGAGTGAGCGCTAGCTCAGTGTACTACATTCATTCATTCCGCTCATGTCTAGTTCATAGACGGTTCAATGGTTCAATCAATAAAACCAAATCAAACATTTAATTTAAAAATTGGCACCGACTTCCAATATAAGCTTGAAAATAATTATTTTTCTAACTTCATAATATTTTAGAAGGCGGTGCGTATCGGTATGCGATGAGATAACCTTACGACAACAATCATGAGTGGTATAACTTGTCAATTTTGCGCACTAGATTCATTCGATCTACATTCATTCATTCCGCATATGTCCGGTTTCATTCGGCTCAGTCAATCCAAATCAAACCTTTTAATTAAAAAATTGTTACTGACTTCCAATATAAGCTTGAAAATTATGATTTTGCTAACTTCATAATATTTTGGAATAACGGTATGCGATGAGTTAACCTTACGACAACAATCGTGTGGTTGGCTTTGCAATTTTGCCCTACCAGATTACCAATGATCGATTCGCTGCTAGTCGCTCGCTCGCCTAAGTAAGCGGGATGGAAGATTAAGAAATACACGCGAGTGAGTGAATAAGCGGTACGACTAAGTGACAGATTTTCACGCGGGCATCGCATCAGTCAGTCCACAAAATAAAGTGCGCCAACATGACGAACAAAAACATTCTTGTATGCGTTCCGTTTCACGATATTTTTTTGCTTGCTGGAAAATGTTTTAAAGTTTTTTTATATACACAAAAATTACATATTGGGTCGTGTAACATGGAGGTAACATGAGAGGGTCAAAAGTAACGTAAAATGTTACAAAAGTAACATTCTGGCAGCGCTGATTAATTTCGTTCGACATATTAACTTCATAAACGTAACCTTTAAAATAACTTTAAATTAAAGCGTCGAGGATGTTTTGAAGACAGACAACATAGGCTTGTTATTGTTATATTGTAGACATGTCCAAAAGTGCAAATCCGTACAAATGCTGCAAGTAGGGAACATAAATAGATAGAGTATTATAATATGCTCTATCGATAATATAAGTGATTGGCACAACTCAAAGATGTAGTTTGCTGGCCGTTCGATTATTTTGTTTGAATCTTAGTGGAATCATCATATTTGGTGGGTTTGTAGAATAGCCACCGACAAATTAAAGAGTGTCATATTATTATGACGGACTGACAGTTACAGACAGTGACAAAGAAAATAAGATGGTAATTGTTTTTGTCGATAGTATGGTAGATGTCGGTAAAACCTGTAGAATAGGCTTAGCGTAAACGATTGTTTTGAGTAATCGAACAAACGGAGTAGGCACATAGCACAGTAGGTATATAGCGCAGTGTCGCGTCATCGTTGTTGCCAAATTTTATTACCATTAAAACATCCCCTGGTTTTCAAGATAACCTGAAGATCATCCTTTGTACCCGAAACGATGATCTACGCAAGATAGTGACGTGAGAGTTTGGCTTCTCATTTAAATCTGATCTATTAATTCTTATTTTTCACTCAATAGGGTTGTCAAGCCAAACATGTCGCAAAGATCCAAGAATTACTCTTGGGATGTCATGCAAGGGGTTTGACTTTGCATATCCCACACCTAAACAGAACATTATTGTCTACCACAATGTGGAAAGAACTTCCTTCAAAACTGTAAGGTTAGGCCATAATCACGCTTGGCAGACACATTGGTGTTCACAGCTAAAGTAAACCACAGCTACTGAAGCAATGGTTTTGAGACGCTGAATGAAGCTGGGCAAAATTTATATAAAGACAAAATGTGTAATAGATATCGTAACCAAAATTAAAATATGCTGCGCAAGTTTGTTCCGTTTTTTACCTAATAACCTACCGTTTAATATCAATATTAATTTCTACTGTAGTAGGTATGGATATTGATAAATATCATTGAAAAGGTGTACATCCCAATTATATTCCGTGATGTTGTAATAATTGACTGTCATAATTTCCAGGTGAGATGAAGGCCATGCATCTCCCAGTCGTACGATAAAAAAAAAAGCAAAAGCAAGCAACTCATCGGTCGTCGCTGCTGAAGTTGATGGCAGAAATAAGAGCCTAAGTCTAAGCCTCTACCGTTTCAAGGAGAAATGGTAGAGGTGTTGAAGACTAGTGATGATGATGATGACCAAGCAGTCGGCTTTTTTTTAGGTATTGTATTCATAGTACAGACCCACCAACATATCTGTGAATTGAAGAGCGTCGCTCTAATCGCTCTGGTGTTGCCATTCTACGAATAATTAACCACAATTTGGGACGTCTGCTATGTTTAGTCTTCACAGACCAACTTACTTACTGACTCATACCTAGGTATCTATTACAAAATTGAGGATCAAAAATGTATATTTATAAAAACTCTGTACTAACGGGTAGTATGAAGCGAGTCAAACAGCGCGTGCGGCTACTGCTAGTTAATAATATGAGACATTGAAGTAAGTATAATAAAACTGTAAAATTTCATTAAATATAATGTGTATATATAAATATTTTTACAATATGTATGATCAACAGACCTTGAAGTACTAGGGCCGACGTCATAATCATGATCAGTAATCGAGGACACGCCAGTTAAGTAATCATCCTCTGAATCACTATCGGTTTCACTATCGCTCAGCACATTTATAATAAATGGTTCATCTTAATATCCACCCTTATCAAGATACTCATTTTGTAATTTGCGGACATATTTTTTTTATTGGGAACAAAGAAATTCGGAACAAAACATATATAGCAAACGATGGTAAAATTTGCGGACATGGTTGCAATACTTTTTCCACTCTACTACCGTGATTTCTTCAAATGCCTGACTGACCAAGCTAGGCATGTCTTGACTTTTATGATCAATATTGATATTAGCAACTTTTCGCTTCATATCAACTCAATAAAACCAGTACTTCGTTTTCTTGATTTTCCAGGCGTTCTTACTTTTGTACCGGTTTCTTCTGCTACCTTTCCTTCTTTGACTATTTTCGAAACCAAACCTTCACTTGCACCTGAAAGACAAAATAAAAAACTAAGGAACTAGGTAAACCAGAAGTGACGATGAAAGCTGAGTCAAGGTATTAAATGCATGTAAGTACAGAAGTTATCTGGCGTGCGATGCGAGCGAACATTTCAGAGTCTACTAGATTCGAGGTACAAGTTTCATGAGCAACATTTAAGGGATACGACTGGTCACACTCACCTGTAGCGACAGAAACTCGTTTGGTTATTTGATTAAATGGAATAATCGGAACTTGTTGGCGAGCTTCCTCTTCAAAAAATGCTTTCACCTTCAGAATAATATTCCGGGCATCACTTTTTATAGCTTTCGGCATGATTGAAAGCGTAAAACATTTATTATCCAAAAGTAAATAGAAAACACTCAAACAGAGAGCAACTGACAATCAATCAAACGACATTTTCATCATGGCGGCTGTAGTTCCATTTTCAGCCACTTCACAGATGAGTTGGTGGCTCTGTACCTATTCATGTATTGTATTCTCTCTTTATCTTTGACACTTTTGATTTTGACAGCCGTAAACGTTTGAATAGTTGTTTTGCTTTGGTTGGTGTTTCTTGTTTTTTCGCGGTTTCCTCGGTTTGATTTACTTAACAATCTGCCATATAAATAGTTCCCAATTAAATTTATCGAGTTAGATTTAGGCTCGAGGTAGGTAATTTTCTATCAGTAACAGTACTTACTGTACAATACATAATACATATTGTAAGAAGGATTCGAATATATAGAATTCGAAATCATCATCAACATCTCGTTGGTAAGTTTTTGAAAATAACGTCCTTTATGAAGAAGGTTCGCTTTGAAAGTACAAATGCTGCCGATGTTTACGTGATGAGTGACTCAGAATGCCACTCTCCCCGTCCATATATGGAGAGAGAGACATGTGCAGGCCTCGAGCTGTGTTACGATATACCGAGAAACCTGCCATACAGCGCCGATCCTGTTCAAAGGTTCGAGTGCAGCAACACTAGTCCATATCCCGCTGTGAATAAAATGCCTATTGGCTTACCAGAACAGCCTATTTGGAAACCTTCAGATGATTTGAACTTGAGCCTTCTTGATGCTTCAAGCCATGAACCCCATCAGCCATTTCAAAAAGCAGTTTTGAAGAACACATTTGAAAATAGGATATGTGGTAATAGTCTCAATAATATGCAACCAAACAGGCCAAAAGTGTTGGCATCAATAGAAAACTCTACTCCACCTAATGTATTGGTTAAAGACAACAGCTTTTTTATAAGACGGGAAAACATACAAGAAAAATACCACATTAATGGCAATCCATTACATAACCAGTTCAACCTGTTATCTATAGGAAAAGAGAATGATCCTTTTGTACAGAAAGCTGAGATTATGAGAAATGGTGCATTCCAGCAAATACCAGCTTACCCACTAAATGCAGAACCAGGGGTGGCAATAAAACCAATCATAAAAACAAATATTCATGCTGAACCAAAGCTCATGGAACTTGCTGAAGACCATTGCCCATGTCACCATTGTGCCAAGACTGTGAAGTACACACCCAGGTGCCCACCACTATTTCAAGAGACATGTAACACTGCTTTGACCGACAAACATAGGCTAACACCATTTCAAATTCCTGGGCACATGCATTGCCAATGCTTTGCACAGCCTAAAACCTGTTCTTGTTGTATAGAACCTAATAGAAACTTCCCCCACCACGACTGCCAGTCTCCAGGTCCTCAAAATGCTGTAGAAAGAAAAACATGGGCAATAGAAAAGTTTGAACAAAAGAAACAGTCAGAATGCATGGAGGTTGAAAAACAAACCAATGTTACTAAAGAGAAGCGAGAACCAACAGTAGCAGATCTGTTTAAAATTATTAAGCTTCAAAATGAGCAGCTTCAAATGCTACAAGAAAAAGTAGATAAATTCATATCGCAACAAAATACACCCACTGTATCCTCTTCAGGACAATCGGATAAGGAACAGCTCAAAATGTCTATCGGTATCATGACCAGCTTTGAAATGGTCCGAACCTCAACCATAATAAACAAGGAGTTAGTCAAACAGACCAAAGAGAATCAAATCCAATGTAATAGATCACAGATCAGCATAAAAGAAGTAGTGTCTGAGCCTGCTATGAACTTTCTAGATGGGATCATGCCTGTGAATAACCCACCAGGGAATATGAAGCCAATGGGAGTAGATAAGACATTGAATGAGCTTAGTTTGTGCAATGTGCAGGTGGACAATGCCACAACTCCAAACTTATCCCCCGAACAGACTTTGTACCTGGATGTCAGGGACTATAGCGAGTAAGTAAATATTATGTTTCTCATCAATCACTTCACTTGTAGTTACTCCAAAACTGGAGAGCTTGCTTCAACTGCAACTTGGCAGACCAGCTGCCAATTGCAGTTTTATTAGCATCTAAAAATCGACATATCTTTTTCAGATCTGATGCAAGTAGCAATGACCAGTCTCGTGTTGGATGGACTTACTACAATAAAGTTATGGTGAGTGCTATAGTACCCATAAGTATTGTGTAGTAGTAATTAAATGAATGTTTAATGTGAATTGGAAATTGTTACATTGCAGCTATAATTAAATGAATGTTTTAATAAGATTGCTGCAAATCAAATTTTATGGAGGGTAACATTCAACGATTTTACCAGAGAATTACCATTAGTAAAATTGTTGAGTTTTATGCATAGTTGAAAATGATGATGTAATTCCCACATTATATGTTGGTTATTAATCCTACTAATATTAATGCAAAAGTTTGTTTTTACTCTATGTTAGATGATAGAACTATCTTAGGCTAGATGGCGCTCTGTGAAATTAATACCCTGTAATATACTGTCCTGTCCTATAATGTGAAAAGAATTCAATGTTATTATTATTATTCTCAGTAGTCAAATGTGTCCCACTTATTCTTATCCCAAGCTTGTTCAATTGAATATTAGCTGAAATTTTGCAGATATTGTTTAAGACCGGGCATAATATACTAATAATAGCCAGAAAAGCTGAGTAAGAGCAGGTGGCAAATTATATTTGTAATATGAACTCCCAGATTCACACTTTTCACTCTTGTAAGTTGTTTGGTTCTGCTTCAAGTTAAATCCAGTTTATACATTACAGACTCACGTGAATGGGATGCTGCAGGACTCTGAGATGCCTTCGTCGGCGAGCGCCATGTTCAGAAACGTGAGGCAACAGTGCGTTGGTGTGCAGATGCAAATTGACAAGTCCAATATCAGTGTCACTAAGAGGTATTCCATTCAATCCATTTTACCGTTCTGCCTGAGGGTTATGTTTTGCGAGAGTATATGTAATGTATGTACCTATTTCTATTTCACTTGCACACTCTGCTGTGTAAGTTACACAGCTTGTTGATTATGAAGTGTGAGGTGTTGTCTATATCATTTTAGAATGGGTGGTAGAAATCTACAATTAAAGGGGGAATTATACAAAAAAATAAATGATTTTTACAATTTAAAAATCGCATCAATTAAAATAAAAAAAAACTGCGCTGTGTGAAATTAATGTCCTGTAATATTTATTACAGGACAATAATTTCACACTAGCGCCATCTAGCCTCAATGAAAGGTCATAACATGCCGATTCTAGATATACCTAGATTATAATACTTTAACGGTATTTTAGCTAAACTGAAGTTTAAAATTTTGTAGTTGGGTGTTAGTTTAATAAACTTTCAATCAGTTTCTCTGCCTTCTGCGCTGTAGGTTGTGGGTTCGATTCCCTCCCAGGACAAACATTTGTATCATGAATATAGATGTTTGTTCTGTGTTTGGGTGTTGTATCATATAGTATGTATGTATTTACAAAAAGTATATCCGTTATCTAGTTCCCAAATTACAAACTATGCTTCGTTTGGGGCTAGATGGCGCTGTTTGAAATTAATGTCCTGTAATATTTATTTACTAGCTCATGCTCGAGACTTCGTCCTCGTAAGGTTTTTTAACATTGGTGCAAGGAGAGATCGATTATATTTATGATTTACGAAATGGGATTTCGAAATCTAGAAAATTTCAAGCTTACAGAGGCTATGCCTAAATTGTCTGACAGTCAAGTGCGGTTCCGTGCTACCTCGAGATCCATGGCTGACGTATACATATAATCATGAGCCGCCTCTATGTAACAACTCCATGTGATCGCCGGTCAAAACACAATCCCCTGATGAGATCTTGGTTAAGTGTGGTGTTTATGGCAAATGTTCAAGTTCAAAAGTGCACCCATATCAAGTGAAAAATAAACATACCTCATTACTGAATCTTAGGTGAGATAAGCGTAATTCAAAGAATTTGAAGAAACAACTAGGATATTTCAAGCCAATTGAATTGGATGTATGGATAGAGAATCCAGCTAAGACGCCTCGCGCGTAGTATATTCTATTTATCGTTTCTTTTATTATGTTGTTTTTCAGCCATAAAACGATGATTATAATAAACTCGGTAAACAAATGTTTCATAATTTATTTTGCTACGTATTTATAGGAACTTTCAAGTCAATCCCGCAATATATTCAATCCAATTAAATAGAGAAAATCGTTAAAATTTATCGGATTCAAAGTAGAATCCGTCAAAAAGTGATGTTGCCGTTCCGAAAACTTTCCGTGTGTTTGACAAGCCTCATAGCTCAGTTGGTAGTAACTCTGCCTTCTGCGCTGTAGGCTGTGGGTTCGATTCCCACCCAGGGCAAACATTTGTGTGATGAATATAGATGTTTGTTCTGCGTTTGGGTGTTGTATTGTATCCGTAATCTAGTTCCCATATTACAAGCTATGCTTAGTTTGGGGCTAGATTGCGCTGTGTAACAAATAATGTCCTGTAATATTTATTGATTTATAAGAATCGCTGCACAGGACCTCTACCCTACAAAACAGATAAACGATATATCGCGACAATTATTGTACAAAACTATCGTTTGAAAACCCAGCAACAAAAACGATACGATGATTACAATTAGACAGATAACAGCTGTCAATTCGAACGAACTTGACGAATATTCGAACGACACCTAGTTTGCTATCGTGTATCGTTTCGATTCGTAAACATATCTACAGATCTAGCTCGTAAGTGTTAATACATTGCTTAAAGAACCTGTGCTCTTGCTACAGAGTGAAATTCGGCGACGATCCCCTCGGCATCCGCCAGCCGCACCTCTACCCGACCGAAACCAGTCTGAAGATGAACCAGCTCGCAGCCAAGTACCTGACCAATCCCCCGGCGCCGGCTGCCAGGCCCGTGCCCAAACCAGCGGCGCCCGTTGACATGTCCTTTGCGACGAGAAACTATATGGAGCGGCATAAGTTGCTGCAAGGTATGCATTGAATGTTATTGCACGGGAAGCTTTGCCTACATCTCACCTGGTTACAAGTTGAGATAAGCCCGAAGGTGGAGGCGCACTTCACCTGGAATCCTCAACAAACTAAGTCGTGCCGGAACACAACATTTTTAGAATTGTGGTTATGGCGACAGAATTAGGTAAGATGGTTACCACCATCTGCTGGACAGGCGGACTTCAACAAAGTCCTACCACCAACCAAACCAAGCATAATATATTGTACTCCCCATCGGGATCGAACCCGGGACCTCTGGATCTGAAATAGGTTGGTTGAACCACTAGACCACAGAGGTGGTTAAATGAATGAATGAACGAATTAATACTTTTAACCGTTCTGTGGTCTAGTGGATATAAACGTGGATAATATAAACGATGAGGTAATATCCATAATTCTATAAAAAAACATACCTTCCATTTGAAAGAGTTCAAGAAGTTAAATCCCACATTTGTGGTTACATGGGGAGATGCTAGGTACAGCTTAGGCAAAAAACATGGAATTCTGCTTGATAACTACTTCAAGGCACCTGAATATCTGAATCAGTTAATACGCAAGAATAAACCTTATGATGAAAAGTAGAAAAATGTTTTTTTTAAGTACCTCATTATGCAATCATTAATTTTAGTTTGAAATATACATTCTGAATGTTGTATTTATGTTTTCAATACCTAAATCTGTTGATTGTATAACTTAATAATTGATGCCAGTGATGTTGGATGGTGCTGCTCATCCCACACTATGTAAATACAGTGTTTTACGGCACCCATAAGTCCAAGTCCAAATTTCTTTATTCATTACGACTTTTTAGGATAATTTTGAAACATCAAATCTACCACCTGTTCGGAATCGCGTTAACTTGTTGGGTGCTGCACATCCAGCTTTTTACACACCGTGACACCGTGATTGTTTTACAACACCCATCAAGCTAAGTTAGTACAGCTACTGGAAAACAGCAAACAATAACTAAGATTTCATTTAATATCAGACTACAGATATCATTAATAACAAGTTGTAGATCAACATAATTTAATGTAATACCTGATAAAACTACAGTAGACATCTACACTTAAAATATTCCAGATGTATTCCATTTAAGCCTTGAATCTTTCTTTATAGTAGTAGAATCCATTTTCCTTGCATCAGCATCAAACTTGTCAAGTGCTTCTATTTGAGGCTGATGTGGTTCCAACTGTTTAACAACTAAACATTCTCCATTTTCTCTCAAAATTGTGTATTTGATATCTTCCTTACTTGGTTCTCCATGGGGAAATACTATAGGAGTAATCTTGACTAAGTGCTTAACTTTCCAAAGTATGCCATTCATCTCAGGAATATTTTTAACGATTGCTACACGGTTCTGAAAATAAACATAAGCATCAACATTTGCAGATAGTTTCAACTGATAGTGATTTAGTGCTAGGTAGGTATGTGATATTTGAGATGATGATGAAGATGTATTAAGAAGATGAAAGTGCCTGGGTAATTTTATTATGGGTTAATGTTTTGTAATATCTTGTGTCATACCTCTTCATGAATTTTAAGCTCTTTCAAAATATTTTTTTGCCAGTAGGGTTGATGTCTTGTAGATTTTATTCTTTCTACTCTAAATAACTTCGAAGGCGTTACTTCGGGATCCTGTTCACCTGGAAATCTAAAAACAATGATGTTACTACAGGTCATCAACTAGGTACCTACCAAAAAGTTGTATATTTTGAAGATATTACTCACCTTGGATAGTAAACAATGCCTCCAGGGTAACGAATGCCCCCAGGATGTTTGTAACCTTTAGGTCTAAAGAAAGAAAGTAAAGGCTGGAAAACTTTGAGTAATTGTCTATTCATTTTTATAGATTTTCATGGAATTACAATAAGGGTGAAATTAATTGTCAATTCTTTATAAATAGTAATAAATCAATCGAACCGTAGTAAGTCTAGTACACACACATTTTCAATTAATTTCAGTGTTGCCAGTGGCAGATAGTCAAATATAACATGAGACAACTCAAAAAGTAACATTTTCACAAGAAAAGTAACATTACCATAGATTATGTGGAAAACGACACAATACTTTATTATGGCACTTTATTACATAAAACTAAATTAAGTGTGTATGATATGATTGAGTGAGCGCTAGCTCAGTGTACTACATTCATTCATTCCGCTCATGTCTAGTTCATAGACGGTTCAATGGTTCAATCAATAAAACCAAATCAAACATTTAATTTAAAAATTGGCACCGACTTCCAATATAAGCTTGAAAATAATTATTTTTCTAACTTCATAATATTTTAGAAGGCGGTGCGTATCGGTATGCGATGAGATAACCTTACGACAACAATCATGAGTGGTATAACTTGTCAATTTTGCGCACTAGATTCATTCGATCTACATTCATTCATTCCGCATATGTCCGGTTTCATTCGGCTCAGTCAATCCAAATCAAACCTTTTAATTAAAAAATTGTTACTGACTTCCAATATAAGCTTGAAAATTATGATTTTGCTAACTTCATAATATTTTGGAATAACGGTATGCGATGAGTTAACCTTACGACAACAATCGTGTGGTTGGCTTTGCAATTTTGCCCTACCAGATTACCAATGATCGATTCGCTGCTAGTCGCTCGCTCGCCTAAGTAAGCGGGATGGAAGATTAAGAAATACACGCGAGTGAGTGAATAAGCGGTACGACTAAGTGACAGATTTTCACGCGGGCATCGCATCAGTCAGTCCACAAAATAAAGTGCGCCAACATGACGAACAAAAACATTCTTGTATGCGTTCCGTTTCACGATATTTTTTTGCTTGCTGGAAAATGTTTTAAAGTTTTTTTATATACACAAAAATTACATATTGGGTCGTGTAACATGGAGGTAACATGAGAGGGTCAAAAGTAACGTAAAATGTTACAAAAGTAACATTCTGGCAGCGCTGATTAATTTCGTTCGACATATTAACTTCATAAACGTAACCTTTAAAATAACTTTAAATTAAAGCGTCGAGGATGTTTTGAAGACAGACAACATAGGCTTGTTATTGTTATATTGTAGACATGTCCAAAAGTGCAAATCCGTACAAATGCTGCAAGTAGGGAACATAAATAGATAGAGTATTATAATATGCTCTATCGATAATATAAGTGATTGGCACAACTCAAAGATGTAGTTTGCTGGCCGTTCGATTATTTTGTTTGAATCTTAGTGGAATCATCATATTTGGTGGGTTTGTAGAATAGCCACCGACAAATTAAAGAGTGTCATATTATTATGACGGACTGACAGTTACAGACAGTGACAAAGAAAATAAGATGGTAATTGTTTTTGTCGATAGTATGGTAGATGTCGGTAAAACCTGTAGAATAGGCTTAGCGTAAACGATTGTTTTGAGTAATCGAACAAACGGAGTAGGCACATAGCACAGTAGGTATATAGCGCAGTGTCGCGTCATCGTTGTTGCCAAATTTTATTACCATTAAAACATCCCCTGGTTTTCAAGATAACCTGAAGATCATCCTTTGTACCCGAAACGATGATCTACGCAAGATAGTGACGTGAGAGTTTGGCTTCTCATTTAAATCTGATCTATTAATTCTTATTTTTCACTCAATAGGGTTGTCAAGCCAAACATGTCGCAAAGATCCAAGAATTACTCTTGGGATGTCATGCAAGGGGTTTGACTTTGCATATCCCACACCTAAACAGAACATTATTGTCTACCACAATGTGGAAAGAACTTCCTTCAAAACTGTAAGGTTAGGCCATAATCACGCTTGGCAGACACATTGGTGTTCACAGCTAAAGTAAACCACAGCTACTGAAGCAATGGTTTTGAGACGCTGAATGAAGCTGGGCAAAATTTATATAAAGACAAAATGTGTAATAGATATCGTAACCAAAATTAAAATATGCTGCGCAAGTTTGTTCCGTTTTTTACCTAATAACCTACCGTTTAATATCAATATTAATTTCTACTGTAGTAGGTATGGATATTGATAAATATCATTGAAAAGGTGTACATCCCAATTATATTCCGTGATGTTGTAATAATTGACTGTCATAATTTCCAGGTGAGATGAAGGCCATGCATCTCCCAGTCGTACGATAAAAAAAAAAGCAAAAGCAAGCAACTCATCGGTCGTCGCTGCTGAAGTTGATGGCAGAAATAAGAGCCTAAGTCTAAGCCTCTACCGTTTCAAGGAGAAATGGTAGAGGTGTTGAAGACTAGTGATGATGATGATGACCAAGCAGTCGGCTTTTTTTTAGGTATTGTATTCATAGTACAGACCCACCAACATATCTGTGAATTGAAGAGCGTCGCTCTAATCGCTCTGGTGTTGCCATTCTACGAATAATTAACCACAATTTGGGACGTCTGCTATGTTTAGTCTTCACAGACCAACTTACTTACTGACTCATACCTAGGTATCTATTACAAAATTGAGGATCAAAAATGTATATTTATAAAAACTCTGTACTAACGGGTAGTATGAAGCGAGTCAAACAGCGCGTGCGGCTACTGCTAGTTAATAATATGAGACATTGAAGTAAGTATAATAAAACTGTAAAATTTCATTAAATATAATGTGTATATATAAATATTTTTACAATATGTATGATCAACAGACCTTGAAGTACTAGGGCCGACGTCATAATCATGATCAGTAATCGAGGACACGCCAGTTAAGTAATCATCCTCTGAATCACTATCGGTTTCACTATCGCTCAGCACATTTATAATAAATGGTTCATCTTAATATCCACCCTTATCAAGATACTCATTTTGTAATTTGCGGACATATTTTTTTTATTGGGAACAAAGAAATTCGGAACAAAACATATATAGCAAACGATGGTAAAATTTGCGGACATGGTTGCAATACTTTTTCCACTCTACTACCGTGATTTCTTCAAATGCCTGACTGACCAAGCTAGGCATGTCTTGACTTTTATGATCAATATTGATATTAGCAACTTTTCGCTTCATATCAACTCAATAAAACCAGTACTTCGTTTTCTTGATTTTCCAGGCGTTCTTACTTTTGTACCGGTTTCTTCTGCTACCTTTCCTTCTTTGACTATTTTCGAAACCAAACCTTCACTTGCACCTGAAAGACAAAATAAAAAACTAAGGAACTAGGTAAACCAGAAGTGACGATGAAAGCTGAGTCAAGGTATTAAATGCATGTAAGTACAGAAGTTATCTGGCGTGCGATGCGAGCGAACATTTCAGAGTCTACTAGATTCGAGGTACAAGTTTCATGAGCAACATTTAAGGGATACGACTGGTCACACTCACCTGTAGCGACAGAAACTCGTTTGGTTATTTGATTAAATGGAATAATCGGAACTTGTTGGCGAGCTTCCTCTTCAAAAAATGCTTTCACCTTCAGAATAATATTCCGGGCATCACTTTTTATAGCTTTCGGCATGATTGAAAGCGTAAAACATTTATTATCCAAAAGTAAATAGAAAACACTCAAACAGAGAGCAACTGACAATCAATCAAACGACATTTTCATCATGGCGGCTGTAGTTCCATTTTCAGCCACTTCACAGATGAGTTGGTGGCTCTGTACCTATTCATGTATTGTATTCTCTCTTTATCTTTGACACTTTTGATTTTGACAGCCGTAAACGTTTGAATAGTTGTTTTGCTTTGGTTGGTGTTTCTTGTTTTTTCGCGGTTTCCTCGGTTTGATTTACTTAACAATCTGCCATATAAATAGTTCCCAATTAAATTTATCGAGTTAGATTTAGGCTCGAGGTAGGTAATTTTCTATCAGTAACAGTACTTACTGTACAATACATAATACATATTGTAAGAAGGATTCGAATATATAGAATTCGAAATCATCATCAACATCTCGTTGGTAAGTTTTTGAAAATAACGTCCTTTATGAAGAAGGTTCGCTTTGAAAGTACAAATGCTGCCGATGTTTACGTGATGAGTGACTCAGAATGCCACTCTCCCCGTCCATATATGGAGAGAGAGACATGTGCAGGCCTCGAGCTGTGTTACGATATACCGAGAAACCTGCCATACAGCGCCGATCCTGTTCAAAGGTTCGAGTGCAGCAACACTAGTCCATATCCCGCTGTGAATAAAATGCCTATTGGCTTACCAGAACAGCCTATTTGGAAACCTTCAGATGATTTGAACTTGAGCCTTCTTGATGCTTCAAGCCATGAACCCCATCAGCCATTTCAAAAAGCAGTTTTGAAGAACACATTTGAAAATAGGATATGTGGTAATAGTCTCAATAATATGCAACCAAACAGGCCAAAAGTGTTGGCATCAATAGAAAACTCTACTCCACCTAATGTATTGGTTAAAGACAACAGCTTTTTTATAAGACGGGAAAACATACAAGAAAAATACCACATTAATGGCAATCCATTACATAACCAGTTCAACCTGTTATCTATAGGAAAAGAGAATGATCCTTTTGTACAGAAAGCTGAGATTATGAGAAATGGTGCATTCCAGCAAATACCAGCTTACCCACTAAATGCAGAACCAGGGGTGGCAATAAAACCAATCATAAAAACAAATATTCATGCTGAACCAAAGCTCATGGAACTTGCTGAAGACCATTGCCCATGTCACCATTGTGCCAAGACTGTGAAGTACACACCCAGGTGCCCACCACTATTTCAAGAGACATGTAACACTGCTTTGACCGACAAACATAGGCTAACACCATTTCAAATTCCTGGGCACATGCATTGCCAATGCTTTGCACAGCCTAAAACCTGTTCTTGTTGTATAGAACCTAATAGAAACTTCCCCCACCACGACTGCCAGTCTCCAGGTCCTCAAAATGCTGTAGAAAGAAAAACATGGGCAATAGAAAAGTTTGAACAAAAGAAACAGTCAGAATGCATGGAGGTTGAAAAACAAACCAATGTTACTAAAGAGAAGCGAGAACCAACAGTAGCAGATCTGTTTAAAATTATTAAGCTTCAAAATGAGCAGCTTCAAATGCTACAAGAAAAAGTAGATAAATTCATATCGCAACAAAATACACCCACTGTATCCTCTTCAGGACAATCGGATAAGGAACAGCTCAAAATGTCTATCGGTATCATGACCAGCTTTGAAATGGTCCGAACCTCAACCATAATAAACAAGGAGTTAGTCAAACAGACCAAAGAGAATCAAATCCAATGTAATAGATCACAGATCAGCATAAAAGAAGTAGTGTCTGAGCCTGCTATGAACTTTCTAGATGGGATCATGCCTGTGAATAACCCACCAGGGAATATGAAGCCAATGGGAGTAGATAAGACATTGAATGAGCTTAGTTTGTGCAATGTGCAGGTGGACAATGCCACAACTCCAAACTTATCCCCCGAACAGACTTTGTACCTGGATGTCAGGGACTATAGCGAGTAAGTAAATATTATGTTTCTCATCAATCACTTCACTTGTAGTTACTCCAAAACTGGAGAGCTTGCTTCAACTGCAACTTGGCAGACCAGCTGCCAATTGCAGTTTTATTAGCATCTAAAAATCGACATATCTTTTTCAGATCTGATGCAAGTAGCAATGACCAGTCTCGTGTTGGATGGACTTACTACAATAAAGTTATGGTGAGTGCTATAGTACCCATAAGTATTGTGTAGTAGTAATTAAATGAATGTTTAATGTGAATTGGAAATTGTTACATTGCAGCTATAATTAAATGAATGTTTTAATAAGATTGCTGCAAATCAAATTTTATGGAGGGTAACATTCAACGATTTTACCAGAGAATTACCATTAGTAAAATTGTTGAGTTTTATGCATAGTTGAAAATGATGATGTAATTCCCACATTATATGTTGGTTATTAATCCTACTAATATTAATGCAAAAGTTTGTTTTTACTCTATGTTAGATGATAGAACTATCTTAGGCTAGATGGCGCTCTGTGAAATTAATACCCTGTAATATACTGTCCTGTCCTATAATGTGAAAAGAATTCAATGTTATTATTATTATTCTCAGTAGTCAAATGTGTCCCACTTATTCTTATCCCAAGCTTGTTCAATTGAATATTAGCTGAAATTTTGCAGATATTGTTTAAGACCGGGCATAATATACTAATAATAGCCAGAAAAGCTGAGTAAGAGCAGGTGGCAAATTATATTTGTAATATGAACTCCCAGATTCACACTTTTCACTCTTGTAAGTTGTTTGGTTCTGCTTCAAGTTAAATCCAGTTTATACATTACAGACTCACGTGAATGGGATGCTGCAGGACTCTGAGATGCCTTCGTCGGCGAGCGCCATGTTCAGAAACGTGAGGCAACAGTGCGTTGGTGTGCAGATGCAAATTGACAAGTCCAATATCAGTGTCACTAAGAGGTATTCCATTCAATCCATTTTACCGTTCTGCCTGAGGGTTATGTTTTGCGAGAGTATATGTAATGTATGTACCTATTTCTATTTCACTTGCACACTCTGCTGTGTAAGTTACACAGCTTGTTGATTATGAAGTGTGAGGTGTTGTCTATATCATTTTAGAATGGGTGGTAGAAATCTACAATTAAAGGGGGAATTATACAAAAAAATAAATGATTTTTACAATTTAAAAATCGCATCAATTAAAATAAAAAAAAACTGCGCTGTGTGAAATTAATGTCCTGTAATATTTATTACAGGACAATAATTTCACACTAGCGCCATCTAGCCTCAATGAAAGGTCATAACATGCCGATTCTAGATATACCTAGATTATAATACTTTAACGGTATTTTAGCTAAACTGAAGTTTAAAATTTTGTAGTTGGGTGTTAGTTTAATAAACTTTCAATCAGTTTCTCTGCCTTCTGCGCTGTAGGTTGTGGGTTCGATTCCCTCCCAGGACAAACATTTGTATCATGAATATAGATGTTTGTTCTGTGTTTGGGTGTTGTATCATATAGTATGTATGTATTTACAAAAAGTATATCCGTTATCTAGTTCCCAAATTACAAACTATGCTTCGTTTGGGGCTAGATGGCGCTGTTTGAAATTAATGTCCTGTAATATTTATTTACTAGCTCATGCTCGAGACTTCGTCCTCGTAAGGTTTTTTAACATTGGTGCAAGGAGAGATCGATTATATTTATGATTTACGAAATGGGATTTCGAAATCTAGAAAATTTCAAGCTTACAGAGGCTATGCCTAAATTGTCTGACAGTCAAGTGCGGTTCCGTGCTACCTCGAGATCCATGGCTGACGTATACATATAATCATGAGCCGCCTCTATGTAACAACTCCATGTGATCGCCGGTCAAAACACAATCCCCTGATGAGATCTTGGTTAAGTGTGGTGTTTATGGCAAATGTTCAAGTTCAAAAGTGCACCCATATCAAGTGAAAAATAAACATACCTCATTACTGAATCTTAGGTGAGATAAGCGTAATTCAAAGAATTTGAAGAAACAACTAGGATATTTCAAGCCAATTGAATTGGATGTATGGATAGAGAATCCAGCTAAGACGCCTCGCGCGTAGTATATTCTATTTATCGTTTCTTTTATTATGTTGTTTTTCAGCCATAAAACGATGATTATAATAAACTCGGTAAACAAATGTTTCATAATTTATTTTGCTACGTATTTATAGGAACTTTCAAGTCAATCCCGCAATATATTCAATCCAATTAAATAGAGAAAATCGTTAAAATTTATCGGATTCAAAGTAGAATCCGTCAAAAAGTGATGTTGCCGTTCCGAAAACTTTCCGTGTGTTTGACAAGCCTCATAGCTCAGTTGGTAGTAACTCTGCCTTCTGCGCTGTAGGCTGTGGGTTCGATTCCCACCCAGGGCAAACATTTGTGTGATGAATATAGATGTTTGTTCTGCGTTTGGGTGTTGTATTGTATCCGTAATCTAGTTCCCATATTACAAGCTATGCTTAGTTTGGGGCTAGATTGCGCTGTGTAACAAATAATGTCCTGTAATATTTATTGATTTATAAGAATCGCTGCACAGGACCTCTACCCTACAAAACAGATAAACGATATATCGCGACAATTATTGTACAAAACTATCGTTTGAAAACCCAGCAACAAAAACGATACGATGATTACAATTAGACAGATAACAGCTGTCAATTCGAACGAACTTGACGAATATTCGAACGACACCTAGTTTGCTATCGTGTATCGTTTCGATTCGTAAACATATCTACAGATCTAGCTCGTAAGTGTTAATACATTGCTTAAAGAACCTGTGCTCTTGCTACAGAGTGAAATTCGGCGACGATCCCCTCGGCATCCGCCAGCCGCACCTCTACCCGACCGAAACCAGTCTGAAGATGAACCAGCTCGCAGCCAAGTACCTGACCAATCCCCCGGCGCCGGCTGCCAGGCCCGTGCCCAAACCAGCGGCGCCCGTTGACATGTCCTTTGCGACGAGAAACTATATGGAGCGGCATAAGTTGCTGCAAGGTATGCATTGAATGTTATTGCACGGGAAGCTTTGCCTACATCTCACCTGGTTACAAGTTGAGATAAGCCCGAAGGTGGAGGCGCACTTCACCTGGAATCCTCAACAAACTAAGTCGTGCCGGAACACAACATTTTTAGAATTGTGGTTATGGCGACAGAATTAGGTAAGATGGTTACCACCATCTGCTGGACAGGCGGACTTCAACAAAGTCCTACCACCAACCAAACCAAGCATAATATATTGTACTCCCCATCGGGATCGAACCCGGGACCTCTGGATCTGAAATAGGTTGGTTGAACCACTAGACCACAGAGGTGGTTAAATGAATGAATGAACGAATTAATACTTTTAACCGTTCTGTGGTCTAGTGGATCTAGACTGATCCAGATGTCCCGCTTGATCCACATAATTACAAAAGTACAAAATTGTGCTTGGTTTGGTTGGTGGTAGGACTTCCACCTGGCTAGATACCACCATCTCAACTAATTCTAAACTAATTCTGTCGCCATAACAATTCTTACATTGTTGTGTTCCGGCATTTAAAGGTAAGATAGACAGTTCCTCAGTTTGTTGAGGATTCCGGGTGAAGTTTGCTTTCACCTTCAGCCATATCATAACTTGAAAATCAGGTGAGATGAAGACGAGATAGCAGTCAAACGCAAGGCCCATGTAAAATGCCGTGCGTTTATCACACTGACGACTATTGCAAACGCACCACGCCAACCATTTAGCGAGGCGTCCGTCTTAAAAATGGACTTCGTTTTTAACATTCACGGTTAGATTTTGGTAGGCGGCCGCCTACCAAAATCTAACTATATTGTAATATATATTATGTTGTAACATGTATAATATGTTATGTTGTACTATGTTGTAATATATACATAATAAAAATTATATATTTATATATATAATTTTTATTATATATATATTTTTTATTATATATATATTTTGGAAAGTTAGACGTCTTTTCAGTGCCCACCTTTACATGTATGTTATTTATTTGCAGGTAACCCGTCAGTGAAATCTCCTCAGAACGAGATTCCACGTTTTTTAGACATCACCGCGCTGAAACAACAGCCGAAATTCTTATAAAATGTAAGTCTTATTGTTTTAATTTGTAATTTTAGATTTACGTAATTATTTGTAGGTCTATGACGTATTTTGTATTTTACATTAAAGTTATTGTTAACTTTTTACCCAATTGTTTCAATTGCAACCACCATACATAATGTAGTACCTAAACGATGATAGATAACATTTATAACTGACAATTCATCATTTAAGAAATTCAGACCTCAAGCCTACAATTACAATTACATTACAAGTAATCCAAGGATTATTATTTGTTTTGCCTATTGGGGTCAAAATTTTAATTAAAAATGCATAATCAAAAGCTAAACCGACTACAAATCTCGACCTCGAAATTTGCTTAGTCAAGCATGAGGTCTTCAATGTAGCGAGCGAGTCTAGCCATAAGTATATTTACTTTTCTTGAAGATAGCGGAAAAACAGACGCTAAAAGCTGATTTCGAAGTTTTTGAGCATAAGTACTTAGTCCCGCCAACTGCAAACTGCCCACTAAGTAGTTAGGTAATCATAAATATGTTTAAGATTTAAATTAAATCAATTATAATGTACGTCCTTTAATAGCGTTAAAAAGGTACGCGATGAAGACCCGTTTTTGTATGTTAATATATGTATAATAATCGCGATAATTTAAAAAACGCGATCATCAAGTCCCGAGTTTATTTACTTTTTTTTATTTTTTTTATTGTACAGCGGGGAAGCGCTTAGTTTTCATCTCACCTGGTAACAATTTAAGATAAGGCCGAAGGTAGAGGCGCACTTCACCCGGAATCCTCAACAAACTGAGACTGACTATCTTACCTCTAAATGCCGAAACACAACAATTTTAGAATTGTGGTTATGGCGACAGAATTAGGTAAGATGGTGGTTGCTAGCCAGGCGGACCCAAACAAAGTCCTACCACCAACCAAACCAAGCACAATATATTGACCCCATGGGGATCCAACCCGGGACCTTTGGATCTGAAATCGGTGGGTTGAACCACTAGACCACCGAGGCGGTTAATTAAATACTTTCTCCTCTTTCTCGTTCTCTTCCAACTCTTCCCTGTCAGCCTGTCACCCGTCAACTCTGCATGCACCTCTCACATACATATCGTCACTCACACAATCCATCCATCTTTTCATCAGTCCACCCCTACTTCTCTACGTCCGTCCACATTCACATAACATTCTATTGGTTTGACTTGTTCTAAATAAACAATTGAAATACAAAATATAAGGAAATGAGTGTTCGTACGGAAAACTATTTTCCACTATGTTTTAGAGGTCGAAATAATTATATTGTAACGTGAAAAAAAAGAAAAAAAACTTTATTTCAGGCACATGATCAAGATCCATAAGTTCTTGATGAATCTTGAAGAAGCAAAAGTAAAAAATATTGCTATTTCCTTCGAATCGGTCTAAAGATTTCTTTAAGTAGTGGTCTCTCTTTATAAAACTCATATTTATTACTCAATATTGAAAACGATGTCGAGTTTGCCGAAACTGCAGATAATATTTATTGAATGAAATTCATTGCAACAGTATTCGCAGCCCCAGGTTCACATTAAAACACATATTTCAAACAGACATTTATTTAAACTTCAAATAAAATAACACTCTGTTTTTATCAAGTATTACATAGACATAATGTTCTTGGAACAGTGACTTTTTATGCAAACAACACTTCTACTTAATATTTTTTTCTCATTTGATGAAACTATTTTTTTCAGACACTACAATAATATTAGATCGTTTTGGTAGGCTTTACTTATCACACACGTTGAACTTAAATGATGCCAGGCTTATTCGCAAAAAATAATTCTCTCTTTCAGTAAATATATTATCTTGTATCATTTTGAATATATATACAGGTTTGTACTGTATTTTCTTCAAAAACGAGGTATTTGGACTCACCCACATAAACTTGTACATCCATAACTTTTTGGTGTCCGCGTTTATTATATAATTGTGTATCAAATTTTTGTTTACATAATATATATCCCGCGTTTATACAATACATATATACTATATATTTATTTCGACATGTAAATGTATGTACCAAATGCCTACGTATCATACAATTACAATATGTATACATTTATATTATATGAGTATTTTTTCTAAAATATGTTATCTAAAGACAAAAGCGATAGTGCAACTGAAATGAAAAATTACAGAATAAACTATTTAAAACATTGCATTCTATCTATAAGGAAAATAATATAAAATATACTTATTTTAAGCAAGATTACATTGTTTCTTCGTAAAGATATATTTATTCAAACATTTTTGTGTGGTTCACACTCCATAGAACTCACTCAATAGATGTTCGAAATATACTAAGAACTTACTAATAAACATCTAAAATTGATTCTCTATAAATCAATCCTACAAATAATTTCTACTTTTAAGCAATATTTTAATTTCCACTAAAATACAATACAAGTTTTTCGCCATTTGTTTTACGAGTAGTGGAAAGATTGAAGTTTAACACTTGCGCCGCTATAATACTTACCCATGACTATACTTAAGGCTATCAGTTTGGTTCTTTCCTTTGGTTTAAAGAGTTTAACCACAACATATGAACAACTTATAGCTATCAATTTCATTTGGATAAGGTATTTAATATACCAGCAGTGTACAATTCTGTTAAACAGTCAATTATACTAAAAATGATAGCATTTATTTACAATGAAGATAAAACTTGTATTAACACTTAAATAATAATTCAATTCTCTTGCATCGCAAAGTATTAGTACATTTAATTACTAGAAAGATATTCGTGTTGATCTTCACTTCTTTACCGGCTTCCCGTACACATTGGTGATTGGTAAAATTATGATTAAAACAACTACATTTATGCATAACTATATTACATCACTTTTTGTCTTATAAGTCGCACATAGTCATGTGACTAGAATATTTACTTATAAATATTACACAGAATTCTACTGCGACGAAATTTATGAGTCGCGTACTGAAATTGTGACTTTGTTAATGTTACAAAAGTCATAATCACGTCGAAGTATCATACAATCATAACTTGTTCCATTAAACATATTGATTATAGAGAAGGTTAGATTACATTTTACGAGATTCAGTTAATTATCTTCTAATTTGGATTAAATATAGAGCGTAAAGTTTATATAGACACGTTTCTAATTCAAATTCTTCAACCAAGTATAGATGAACTTACCATTCTAAAAATGAACGCTCCTGCATAGAGGTTTCGCTCCCATATAAAGAAGGTGTATAGACGCAATACACATAAATATGCTTTGTCATTGGTTGTTCAGTCACGTGACTAACAATCATTGACAAAGACTAAACATCCGATGACAAAGCATATTCTTGTAAATGAAAATTCATTTTTAGAATGGCACATCTCTACTGGGATCAAAATACCTAAACTTGGTCGAAGTTAGGTAATTCCCTGATAATATAACTAACATTTTTTAAACCACAATAATTTGACAATTCTAACAACATTTTTACAACAGTCAATCTACAGTACACGTGATGTTACATCTAATCAAAATTTCCTTTAACAATTTTGAGCATAATTTTGTGCACATCTAGGTATTTATTACATCTAACAATTTAACATGTACGAAACAAGCATTACTTAGTATATTGAATAATTAGCATGTTATCTAATGTTTAAAAAGAAAATGTTATCAATTTGATTAGATTCTTTCTACTGGCAATTAATTTATTTTTAATAATCGGTATCATTATTTAACTGGTGAATAACGATAGGGAAAATATCGGTAAGTAGTATTATTGTTGGTATCCGTTCTATACATACATTTTGCAACATTATTCAAATTCATATGGCTAATAATTACATATAGTTATAGCGATTCTCTATAATAACATCAATAAATGTATTTTCGATCTTCGATTCCAAAAAGGTAATTTTATATTTATGTTGCTTAGTAACTCTGCAACAATTCTGTAAAACTTTAAAATTGTGCTCAAACATTCGATTTATTTTAAAATCGTTTTGTAGACATCTCGTAGGTGGTAAGAGACGATTAAAAGGCATTGCGTGTGAAAGGAGCATTGCAGTGGATTTTGCAATCGTGTTTCAGCTGACATTGAATGAAGGCAGCTCCAAGGCTTCTGTAGGTTTCGTTGTAGCCTTGTGGCCGGTATTAGATGATTAATACAGCGTCTATTTATTTGTCAGTAATCGTGGCAATAACACTATACAGGGATGTGAGCGAGGAAATTTGGCGATACACACGTCACCTGATACAAAGACGTTATTGCATATAGACTTATCAAAAATGTAATACTTGGATCGTTAGCTGAATTTGTGTTGCCTTTATTTTAAGGGCTCTTTCAAGGGAAACCTTAGTGGTTGAGCTGTCTAGCCAACTGAGACTACCAAAATTGCACCCTGCAACCCTTGCCGTTAACGATTGTCCGAAATAGTTTATTTATGATGCGTGAAGGAATATCTTTCAGGTTATAATAGCTGCCTTTGATTATCAAGTCCTTTCGCTGAAAGATGACGGGCTGGGCAGCCTTACAAAGTTTCATCTTCGCCCCCTCCTCTCGACTTGCTGTCTAGTCTCAGTTCCGCCAATCGCTGCCTCATGCTATTGGGCCTGGAAAACCAGTGGTCGGAAAAACGACTATTACTAATCGAATTTGCATCTATTTGCGATTAGTCTGTACTGTAGTGCCATAAGAATCGATCAACTCTGCATACTGTGTTTTAGGTCCCAAATACTTGGCCATGTGTAGTTGACATGAAGATCTATGATGCTTAGAACGCTACTTGCATAGGTACGCTTAGACCAGAATAAGGGCCATCAATAGTAGATATTGCTTTTAAGCGTGTATGAGGTAAGAGTTTTCTCTCGTCGCACTTGCATCGCTTATTTTTCTATAGTATGCAAATACCCTCATTGGCTTGTTAATTTACTAGTGCCAACTTGGGATAGTGGTGAATATATTTCTATTGGTCTCTATCTTTAAAATATATATGTAATATTTTGCTGTTCAAATGAATTTGAAGAGTAGGTTTCGTATACATTGTGAATTCGCGTTACATAAATTCAAATATATGGGTATGGGTGGTGGAATAGATAGTTACCTATCAGGGAAGTAAGAGCTGACGACCTGGTCGGCGGAGACGGATTGCCTCTGGTAGGTGCCAGCGCTGAGGTTGCTCTGAGGGATCCTGTAGATCCGCACGCAACGACCGCTGTTTTCTGGGAGGACTGAAACATTAAGATTTTTAACATCTGTGTGACGTTCTGTTCTCTGGAAGGACTGAAACACTAGGATTTTTAACATCTGTGTGACGTTCTGTTCTGTTCTGGACTGAAACATTAAGATTTTTTTCACATCTGTATGGCGACTATGGCGTTATGACACATAACATTCCTGTTAGATGGCACGGCATGTTTTTCAGCGGAAATCTTAGTGTCATTGGAAAATGAAGTTCAGAATTAGTTAAAGATAAATAATATGCCTACACTTTTGTTCACAATGTAAAACAAACTATCTTAAAAAGTCTGGTGCTTCGTAATGGACTTTGACCGACTCCTTAGCCCAATTTGTTTTTGTCACTAACCTTGAGGGGACGAAGGTGGCGACACCGGCGCCATCCGCTGCAGAGGCGGCCTCATGTTCTCCTGGTCTGATGAAATAGAACTGCTTCTGCTGGATGCTGAATTGTTTTCAGAAGTTGTGCGGTTGTTTGGGCCGTTCTCTCCCCTAATGCAACAAGGGCTTGTCATAGACACACACAGTAGTCTGATGTTTTAAACAAAATTAAAGAATAAAGGCAGTGTTAACAGTCCTGTAATGTTCCCTTATAGTGTCTGCCACTAGCTAAGTTACAGAATATTGAAGTAAAACTCCACCAATACAGAATATTAGAAACTCTAGAAAGAGTCCTGAGTAACTGTTTGCAATATTAGTGTACCTATACCTACACTGCCCAAAATAATTCATAATTTACGTGTCACAAATATTTTATTGTTGATAGAACCAGAACCAGAATAGTTAAAACTTTGTCACAGTATTCGAAAAAAGAAGAGTTTCAATTCGTTTCGAATCACTTCAGATTAAAAATCTTACTTGTTTTCATTGTTCTCATCCTCATCCACGGAGTACGGCCCCTGCTTGCTCATCTGCCGCATCAGCTCGTAGTCGTGCAGACTGAGGCACGGGTCCGCCTCCCGGCCCAAGGGGATGTACTCAGGGGCGCACGCCACGTAGAATATATCCTAAACACATCATAGTATTTATACTCAAATTATTGATGAAAGAAAGCTGTGCTTGTTTTTTTCTCAGCGATAACTTTTTGGATTGTGTTTTTTTTGGTTGGACATAGCACTGGCTTGGTTCTTATGCTCTACAACAGCTTTGCGCGATCCTCATGTTCTGTCAGGTATCAGGACACTTGCGCGAAAGACATTTGCGCGAAAGACACTTGCGCGAAGGACATTTGCGCGAAGTTCTGTCATAATATTTATTACCATGCTTTTGAGCACCTCGTTAACATTGAGATATAAAGCAGCTGCATTTACAATGCCCACATATAGAAACCCAAATCAAAACCCAAATAGAAGCTAAAATACCAATGTTTCATGTACCCAAGTTATAAGAGCTTTTACAAGCACCGAAAAATATCTCTGCTTTTAAGACCTATTTTACACAGGAAAACCTTATAAACTGTGTCTTGATATGACTACGATGAACATAGGTAGGTATATTATTTCCACTATGATAGGGGCTTGATCGATAACTTTGGCAAAGGTTAATGACATGCAAACACGTTAATACTCCTTCCATTTTTTTAAGTTTCATGTAAATTCTGTACCTTAACAAATGGTTGATGACAAATAGGTATATCCACCCTTGGGTGGCCTCATGCTAGAATTGGTTCTTGAGTGATGAATGACTACCTACTTCAATTGTTTAAATTCTACTTACTTTCCGGCCACATAGCAGCTTCAGTCCTGGTATACACGCAGCGTGCACTAGTGACCCATTTGCCACTAAACGTATTTCTAATAGGTCTTCCGCAAAAGCCATTATATACGGAAATGCGCAAACTGAAACAAAAATATCATTGTGAATTTATTGACTACTTACAATTAAACCACATGGAAACAAAGCACAGACAATATTGTTTTTTAGTGATAGCACTAAAAAACACATTACGTTAGCGTAATTTTTTTTTTTAAACTTTTTTTTCAATAAAATACCTAATACGAATTTATACCTTATTAGAATTTTAAATACGGATTCATCTGTGGCCATTTTAGGCCTACAGGTTACCGATGTAGAGAGGACATACATTTTACACAGCGCCATCTAGTCACAAACTAAGCAAACTAACTATATTACGGAAATAATGCTTACATACTTTTTTTAAAAATACATACTTATCTTTCAATCAACACCTAAACACAGAACAAACATTGATATTCAACACACAATTTTTTGTCCTGGGTGGGAATCGAACACAAAACCTGCAGCGCAGAAGGCTACTACCAATACCAACTGAGCTGTGGGGTTTGTTTATGGAGGCGTGTATATTATGAATGCTTGTAAGAGAGTTTTAATACAGCCAAACAATTTGGCCCTAAGATATTCCCCGAGGGATAAAACTATCGATGAAATTTAATGGGGAAAACAAGGACATAACTTCCCTGAAAATGTTCTTGTTTATCAGTATCCAACGTCTAAACATAGTCGTTAAATTGAATCTGTTAAGTTATAAATGCCTGTGAAATGTAATTGTAATAAAAATGTAGAGGAAAAAAATATAATTCTGTAGTTTAGTATGCACAAGAGTACAGACGTAGACTGCGGTAAGCATTCGATTTTAACCTACATCTTCCACCTTTAACCGCCTCTGTGGTCTAGACGATCAGATACAGAGGTCCCGGGTTCGATCCCCATGGGGAGTACAATATATTGTGTTTGGTTGGTGGTAGGACTTTGTTTAAGTCCGCCTGGCTAGCTACCACCATCTTACCTAATTCTGTCGCCATAATAACAATTCTAAAATTGTTGTGTTCCGGCATTTAGAGGTAAGATAGCCAGTTCCTCAGTTTGTTGAGAATTCCGAGTGAAGTGCGCCTCCACCTTCGGCCTTATCTCAACTAGTATCCAGGTGAGATGAAGGCCAAGAGCTTCCCCGTCGTGCACTGAGAAAAAAATGTTACTTACAAGTAACTTTCGTACGCTTATGTACCAATGATCTCGATACCTACTAATGTATTACGTGAATTGCTTACGTGATTTAGTAGCAACTTACTTAGTAATGAAGATTCATACAGATTCATTTATATGAAACATCCATCTTGATAATGTAACTTTACAAAATACAGTAGAAAGATCGTTCATATTTGATAATGGTGAACCAACATGAAAGTATGTAGCCTCCCCAAATAACTCGTACGTAATTATGTAGCGACATTATACGCATTTCCGCGTTAACTACGGTCAACTGTAGATTCATCAAAGTTACGTATGACTATAAGTGATAACGCCTCTAGCAAAGCACAACTGGTGAAACATACCTACTGATAGGATGTAGTAGATTAGCCCGTAACTTTCATTTGTCAGAATAATGAAGCTCACGGTAATGCAGTAATAAAACCTACCAGTCCATGCATCTACTTGTTGTAATGTAAGAATTTAGGCTATTAAGGTAGGTACTTACAAACCTACTACTTAATACATACTTAGTAGGTACCTACCAAAATAACCAGCGAAGGTTGTACTCCACAAACCAGTACCTACAATATAAACCTATCCAATAGGATTCCACTATTATTCAAACAAAATAACCGAACAGCCAACTGCGCTGTTTCCTAAAATGCAGTATCCAATTATTGGGTTTAATTATACTATGTAGAACGATGTACCTATACCTGATGTACATATGCAGCTGCAGAATCCATATTCGCCTTAATCATCCTATGTAGAACTATGTACTATACTTATGCGGCTGGATTATCCACATTCGGTTTAATTATCCTGGGTAGAACTATGTACCGAACGTATGCGGCTGCATAATTTATATGCGGTTTAATTATCCTATGTGGGACGATGAACCGTACGTTTACAGCTGCATTACGGTTAAATTATTCTATATAGTAGGTACTGTAACGTATACGGCTGCATTATCCATATTCGGTTTAATTACTCTGTGCGGGACAATTTAACATACGTATGTGGTTACATTATCCGTATTCACCTTGATCATCCTGTGTAGAACTATGTACCGTACGTATGCGGCTGCATTATCCACATTCAGTTTAATTATCTTGTGTGGGACTATGTACCGTACGTATGCGGCTGCATTATCCTTAGTCGGTTAAATTATCCTGTGCGGGACATTATACGTATGCGGCTGGATTATCCACATTCGGTTTAATTATCCTGGGTAGAACTATGTACCGTACGTATGCGGCTGCAGAATCTATATTCGGTTTAATTATCCCATGCAGCACTATGTAACGTTCGTATGTGGTTACATTATCCGTATTCACCTCAATCAACCTGTGTAAAACTATGTACCGTACGTATGCGGCTGCATTATCCACATTCAGTTCAATTATCTTGTGTGGGACTATGTACCGTACGTATGCGGCTGCATTATCCTTTGTCAGTTTGAGTGTAATGTGTATGAATATGTACCGTACGTATGCGGCTGCATTTTCCATAGTCGGTTTAATTATCCAGTGTGGGTCATTATACCGTACGTATGCGGCTGCATTATCCTTTGTCGGTTTGAGTGTAATGTGTATGAATATGTACCGTACATATGCGGCTGCATTTTCCACAGTCGGTTTAATTGTCCTGTGAAGGGCTATGTACCGTACGTTTGCGGCTACCTAAACCATATTCGGGTTGATGACCCTGTTAGGAACTACGTACAGCACGCTTGCAACTGCTTGTCACAGAACCGGATAACTATCCCGGTTTGGGCCTGCGTAATGTACCTACGTATTCGGCTGTATTATAGCCGCACTATAACATTACATACCAACAAACGCTAAACAAGTAGCGTAGGTGTATTATGTAATTTATTAAGCGCATGTGTAGTGCGCAGGAACACATGATGTGACGGTGATTAGGTAGCCAAATACTTATTGTAGTTTTAAGGCAACCACTTCTTATTTATTTTTAAAACAAGTAGAATTAGAAATCTTCGAAATCTTGAAAAACAAACCTCAAACAAATATAATTAAGTTAGGTAGGTATCTACCTATATATTCATATTACTAATAAATTTAAAGATAGGTAGGCACGCAGGTTGGAAGCTACTTTTTTGTCGTTTGTGTTAGGTACTATACCTAAGTAGGTTATGTAATTTAACTTTTGTAATTGCTATTGACTTAAATTGATGAATTTTATAAGACGTAGGTACCGTAGGTAGTAAATTACGTAGGTAGGTATTTAATAACGTAGTAGGTAATTAAAGTATTTATTAATCTATATAACCTTCATAAGTAGGTAAGTACCTACCTAAAGTAGATGGTTGAGGTACCCTTGATATATTGGATATGTACCTAGGAAATTATAACCATACTAACCTACCCACCTACTATATTAGAAATAAGTAGGTAGGTAACGAATGTCTCTTGAGTTAGGTAAAGGTACATTACTCCCAATAAGTATATTATTTAAGCATTATAGTGAGTTAGCTAGTTTCAGTTTAGGTACTACCTACTGCCATAATTTTGTAGGTACGCATTTTATGACTGTCGCAACAGTTCGTCAAAACTTATTGCGACTTTTATAGGTACCTACCTATCTACTTATTGTCTGAGGTAGGTACATATTGTTTTCGTCATATTCTTCTAGGTTAGGAAGTGTAAATGTTGCTAGTAAGTAGGTACCTAACTTTTAAGAGTAGTAGAAGCCCTTTGTGAAAGGTCTCGTCCGGAGAATTACTACCATCATACCTATTTCGGCCGCCAAGCAGCATTGCTGTGTTCGGGTATGGTTGCCGGTCAAATTATGGAAACGCGAGGCTTAACACCTAGGCTATTTTCTTTGTGGATGTGACATACGCACGCAGTAAGGCATTGTTATAGGCAAGAGACGCACTAATACCAGGTGGGCTACTTGCTTGTCCCAGCTCCTAATCGTATAAAAAAAAATGGTTCTGACTAAGGCATAGCCTGTGTTCTTGCCTGAACTAATTTTGCCACTAAGTTATAATAATAGGTAGTATGTAGGTAAGTGGTTTGTTTAAAGAATGCATGCATCAAACGTTTATTTTATATTTATGTTACGTCATGATTTGGTACCTAAGTCTGGAAGAGATCGTTCCTAGCGATAAGGCCTTAATCTTAAAGTACCTACTGGGTAGGTACTTGTAATCAATTATAATTATGTGTATTATATTGTAGGTATTGTATTATTTTATTTTGCAAAAAGTGTTCTTGGTGGGAAAAAGAGTCTATCTAGACTTATACAAACTAGTTTTTTTTTTATTAAAGTTGTGTCAAACTGGTGTAACGAAATGTGACGGTGATTAGGTATGGACCCGTTTTTTACTGCCTTTTTTATTGATCGACGAGGAAGAACTTGGCCTTCATCTCACCTGGTGTCAAGTTATGATAAGGCCGATGGTGGAAGCGCACTTCACCCAGAATCTTCAACTAACAGTCTCGAGGAACTGGCTGTCTTAACCCTAAATGCCGGAACACAACAATTTAGAATCGTTGTTATGACGAGAGACTCAGGTAATATAGTGGTAGCTATCTAAGCAAAGCCCAAATTTGTATCCCACTAGGGATCCAGCCCGGAGCCTCTGGGTCTGATACCGTTGGACGAAAAACCAGACCATAGACGTTGCCTGAACATTTTATAAAAATCTACTAATGCATTTATTTTTCTCCTCAAATAAAGCATTATTTAATAAGTTATTATTTTTTTTATAATTTGGTACAACTTTTCGAAACCATGACCTACACAAAATTAAATAGGTAGTTAAGTAATACTTTTATTATGTAGTTAGGTAGCTAACCCATAGGTGCCAAAACAAAGAGTATAACCGTATGCCTAGGTCAAAATGTTGATCACATCCGAGAAGTTCCGGGTGTTTCACTAGTGTAGGTAATATATAATAAAAAAAATTGAACGGCTATCGAATACATATAGACAGATTTTTAAATAAACGGGCGGCGCGGCGGTAGGTCCCTAGGACGGACGCATTAAAAAACTAATTCGGCGGAATTTGAAAATTCCTGTTGGCAATGGCAACTCTATTTCTCCACCATTATTCTTTCGCGCGTCTCGCGCTGCGCTCGCGCAATTTTTGCAGTATTGTAGGTTATGTACTGTATTGGATTGGATCTCTTTAGCTTGTGGTTGTGATGTGATGTGACTTTCTTACTTACTAACTTTCTTTGAATTTACTTCTATTTGGATGGTCTACGCTGTGCAAGTTTTAATAGAAATAGCAAATCCGTGCCGGTATACCTACGGATAACGCGTCGTTTGTTTTCGCTGTTGTTTCGGATCGAGCTGTAGGTACCTAGATTGGTATTTGCTAGTTGCTGCACCTCATCATAGAGGCGGTGCACGAAGTACTCAGAGAGATTGGGTGCCACAATCTAATAGGATTGTTTGAAGGTGAGTTTGAAGGTACTACTCAGGTACTTATCCTGGTACCTACCTACCTACAAAAAGTGTGATGTTTTGTGTGTCAAAACATCAAACTACAGGTTTATGTAAGTACTTTTATATTATTATGGTATGTACCTATAGTTTCCTGCTTTTGCTGTCATTAAACTTTTTCTCATTTGTCCATGATTATCTGAACCATGCGGAATGTAATTTGTAGTATGTAAAAACACTATTTTTATGGATAGGTCTCAATAACCGTTGATACATAATTATGATGCCCTTGATCAAAGTGAGACAATGAGTTGATATGATGGTGTGAACATCAATTGTTTTTAATTTTCAGAGCAGAATATTGATAATCTGGAGACTGTTTTCCTACTCCAAGATACAGAGCTAAAAGAGCTTATACCTAAAATAGGCACCCATCTGAAATTTAAATAAGCTGTTGAAAACTTAAGGCACAATAACATAAATGTGAGTTTATTTAAATTGTTTGTTAGTGCCACATCCACCTAAGTAGTTTTCTCAATATAAACTCTCAAATGACCAATCTGCCAAGTACCTAGTTATTTACATAACATGTATTGTTAGTTTCACCTATTAAAAATTATGTAAATATTAGAATCATACACAAATAATCACATCACAATGTATTGTGTGTTACTCACAATAAAAACTCATAAAAAAATATTTTTTCAGTATATTGAGACCTATGTAGTGTCTAGTCCATCACCATCCTGAGACACAGACACATCAAGTGTGACTACGCTTACACCACCTCCATTGTTGGCAGAGCCTGTACAGCCATCAACAAATGCCCAAACAAATGAAAACAATGTAAGTTTTTTTATGCTGATTTTTTATGTGAGATCACATGTAAAAAAAATATTATACTTCGAGACTGAACAAGGAAGCAGCCCATCTGATGTTACATGTAGCTCCTGCCTATAACAACCAAGTGACTGTTATTGCACTGGCAATCATACCTTTCAAACTTAAAGCAACAATGCTGCTTGGCGGTCAAAATAGTTATGGTGGTAGTACTTCCCCGGAAGAGACCTTTCACAAGGAACTCAACTAAGTACATACACATTATATAATTAGGAAAAGACTGGGTTATCAATTGTAATAGCAGACAATTTTATTAGTATACTTGGACTTACAATTCAACATATTTTCTGAAGTGCAAAGGTGCTTTTTATGATGATGGCTTTCAGACAGCCTGAAAACTGTCATTGGGGTTGGTTTCTTGGCTTGCTCATACAAACTTATAGTATTTACTTGATTATAATCTTACATAGATGTAAGAACCATTGTGTACTTTTATGACCTTACTTTAGAGAATGTTCGTCTTTGTTTCAGGTTTTCAAATTTTAAATGTAAGGTTATTATTTTTTTTATTTTATTAGTATTCTTAACTCATCATCATCATCGCTGGCAATCTAAGGGTATCCTCCTCTGTTTTGGGTAAAGTTTTGTTCTTAGGAAACATCTTGTGAATTTGAATGAAAATAAAAACTGCAAAACTGCAACAGAATCTTAAAACAAACTAATACTTACCCACAGTTGGGTGGTTTTTTATAAAAAAAAAATGGACCTGTGATTCACAGATCCAAAAAAATGCTGTTATATTCATTTCAAAATTCACCAAATGTTTCCCAGGATCAAAAATAACTATAAAAGGAAGGGTTACACTAAGTATGCTATTATCTTACCACACCTGTATAAAATAATTATTTAAGTACTTTTTTTTTTTTCAGGCTAGTTTAGATGGTCGGGCAATAATACGCGATGGGCAAATCAAAAGAGGCTTATTGATAGAAGGATCAAGAAGGAAACTCAGTCAGTTTACTGGAGCAAATTCCTGCAAAGACAATTACTACAGAAGAATTCTACCGCCTAGCTACTGATATATGAGAGTTATTCAGCAAGGAGAGTGTAGTAGTGTACTACTCGGCATATATTTCATCTATTAGTGGTTTGTCTAATGGTTTATATGTAGTCATTAGCAATTAATACTGTCATTTGTTTAATTTACGATTTTATACATTTAGATTTAGGTTTTAGATATTTATATTGTTTAATTTGAGTTTTTTAATAAATAAGTCAATGATAATGTTATGTTTTACTGTTACAACTGCAGTCTTGATAATATTATTCTAGGTAGGGTATTGTAGGTACATTGTAACATAGCTGGTTTATATTCCGCGACAGAATAGTTAACGTAATAGTGCTGGCCCACTGCAGCTTGAGGTGTCATCATTTTTGAACTGATGTTACCCTAATGCTCAGATACCTGAAACCTATCTCCCAACATCGAATCGTCTTAGAATGAACATGGATAAGACAAAAATCATGTAGGTACCTACTGAACCTCTAAGAAATCAACCCCTATAGTATTGTTCATCTAGACAATGTTACTGTGAATTAGTAAAAACTGATTCCAAGTAACTAATTTCTATTGTACCCATGCTTGTTTTAAGATAATATAATGTTGGGAGACGGTATTAAGGTATCTGAACATTTCAGTAGGTATCATTCGTTTGTAAATAAGATGAAGCAAGCTGTAATGTATCAGCACTATTACGTATCTTATAAAAGACTATGACATACGTATAACACACCAGTAAGTACGTATGACGTATCAAGCTATAATGGAGCAGCACCATTACCGTACGAGGTAAATACCAATACATACGTATGGCACACCAGTAAGTACGTATGTCGCATAAAGCTATAATGGAGCAGCACCATTAACGTACGAGGTAAATACCAATACATACGTATAACACACCAGTAAGTACGTATGACGTATCAAGCTATAATGGAGCAGCACCATTACCGTACGAGGTAAATACCAATACATACGTATGACACACCAGTAAGTACGTATGTCGCATCAAGCTATAATGGAGCAGCACCATTACCGTACGAGGTAAATACCAATACATACGTATGGCACACCAGTAAGTACGTATGTCGCATCAAGCTATAATGGAGCAGCACCATTACCGTACGAGGTAAATACCAATACATACGTATAACACACCAGTAAGTACGTATGACGTATCAAGCTATAATGGAGCAGCACCATTACCGTACGAGGTAAATACCAATACATACGTATAACACACCAGTAAGTACGTATGACGTATCAAGCTATAATGGAGCAGCACCATTACCGTACGAGGTAAATACTAATACATACGTATGGCACACCAGTAAGTACGTATGTCGCATCAAGCTATAATGGAGCAGCACCATTACCGTACGAGGTAAATACCAATACATACGTATAACACACCAGTAAGTACGTATGACGTATCAAGCTATAATGGAGCAGCACCATTACCGTACGAGGTAAATACCAATACATACGTATGGCACACCAGTAAGTACGTATGTCGCATCAAGCTATAATGGAGCAGCACCATTACCGTACGAGGTAAATACCAATACATACGTATAACACACCAGTAAGTACGTATGACGTATCAAGCTATAATGGAGCAGCACCATTACCGTACGAGGTAAATACTAATACATACGTATGGCACACCAGTAAGTACGTATGTCGCATCAAGCTATAATGGAGCAGCACCATTACCGTACGAGGTAAATACCAATACATACGTATAACACACCAGTAAGTACGTATGACGTATCAAGCTATAATGGAGCAGCACCATTACCGTACGAGGTAAATACCAATACATACGTATGGCACACTAGTAAGAACGCATGTCGCATCATGCTTTATTATTCTAGCATGTATGATATACCAGTAGTACAAGGTTGACCTTAAGTACCGGTTACTTACGAGAATGTAGCAAAATATAGGTACCACTCGTTTACGTATGGCACTACATGACAGTTGTCAGGAAACAGGCTACGTAATGCTAGTTCATTACGCAGCATGGAGGCGGTTACATGCCTACGAGTGGTATGTTTTTGTCCAAATATATGTAAGGGGGCTCATGAATTACGTAGCATTTTTTTCTCAGTGTGCAATAAAAAAAAAACCTTCAACTTAACATAACTTGACACCTAATGAGATGGATGGCTGTGATGGGAAAGCGCTTGCTTCCCCGTCATACAATAAAAATATAGGTGGGATTGCACGATTACTAGATAGCTTTCTTTTGTAGTGTTGGTGCGCACTAAGAATATATTAGAAGAAATGACCACGGGATGACGGGAACGATGTCTCGGGTGTTGCACTAGTATTTATTCATTGAGTTTACTTGAAAGCAAACGCCAATTTACGTAACTTTTTTGACCGCCTATGTGGTTTAGTGGTTCTCCCACCGGTGTCAGATTCAGAGGTCCAGGGTTCGATCCCCAAGGGGAGTACAACATTGTGCTTGTTTTGTTTGGTGGTAGGGCTTGTCCGCCTGGCTAGCTACCACCATCTTACCTAAGTCTGTCGCATATCAATAATTCCAAATTGTTGTGTTCCGGCATTCAGAGGTACGAGCTTCCACCTTCGGCCTTATCATAACTTGAAAGAATCAGGTGAGATGAAGGCCAAGCGTCTCCCTGTCGTATAATAAAAAAAAGAGCTAAAATGCAGCCATGCAAGATCCAAGATGCCTCGTTGAGGAAATGCTCACCCACAGCGGCTGGCACTGTCGTCCAATGAAAGTCGTACTCGCCATCGCTCTCCAATCCTTTACTTGTAAGTCTTTCGAAGTGGCACGTGTCTGAAAGAAATACCCGAATAAACAAAGCGAAGTTTGATTGCTTGTTAAATGTTTACTGCGCAGTGTGCTTGAGCTGAGCTAAGACTACTCAAGCTAAACTCAGAGCCAATCAGCAAAATACATAAAAGTCAACAAAAGAGCTTACTCAGTACGTGCTCTGCACATAGCAATAGCAACTTTTTTGAAAGCTTACTACTTATTCGTGTCAACGAGTCTCACAGCTCAGTTGGTAGGAGCTCTGCCTTCTGCGCTCTAGGTTGCGAGTTTGATTCTCACAAAGGACAAACATAACGCAAGTATCATAATCAAAGTATGTAAATTACTTGCTTAATCAAAGAGTGGAGTAAGCTTAGGTAACTAGAAAGTTTTTTGCAAAATTAAGATTTCGTTTTCGTAAAATTAGAAGTTGGCAGATTTTTAATAGGTTTTCACCTATGATGTTGCCGTTTTGTAGTACTGGTCATTTTGAATAAAAACTATTTCTCTATTGTCTATGAATTCTAATTTCAAATAAATTTTATTTTTAAAACATGATATTCTATAAGTTTCAAAATCAGTCTATTGTTTACTGATTAGCTTTATGTTTTCATCCCATTTGGGTCTTTGTCGTCATCATGGATACGTTAAAAATTCGAGTAATTATGGAATATGAATACTGACGGGGTAGCAACGCGGCACAAACGGCACGCAACATTAACGACGTATACCGAGAGAACACTACAAACGAACGCACAACCCGTTATTGGTTTACCCACTTTCGTGCTGCAAATTTAATATAAACCGGCAATTTCATAGTTAAAGACCTAATATATGAGCTAGCAATGTGAGTACCATATTATATCAAGACTCACGGTTATAACATAAAACTATTTGGCCATCTCGCTCGTCGCCAATACGTAGCGCGTTAACAAGGGCTCCTCGACGCACTCCGCTGTCCTCTGAGTTTTCTGCTCTCTTCACGACCTGGTAAAAGAAGTCGTATCTCAGCTTCACGGAAATCATAAGGATTAAGCCTTCACACTCACATGGTCTTAGTCACACTCACATGGTCTTAGATCATCAGAAAACTTGTTAAAATTTTCCCCATAACCATTATTTCTATGGTAACTCTGTGTTCAAGCGGTCCGTCTTAGGAACGACTTGCCCACTGAAATAAGACTGGCTCCGTCAGTGTTATCTTATGAATTCAGGAAAAATCACTACCTTGCTTCTATTTAAATCTGACCCTGTCCAACTACATTATATTGATGTATATAATTTTAATTTGCTGTTGTTGTATTAGTCTATAGTTTGTATTATTTATTTATGTAACTAGTAAGTATTTGTTGTGATTTTGTTTACTATTCTTCATATTCCTGTTCACTACTTCTGTTATATTTTACTGTTTAAATTTCTTATAAGGTTGCCTGGAAGAAATTAGCTTATCGCTTTTAGCGATAAGGTCGCCCATTTTTCTTAGAAATTATTGTCACTAAATGCTTGTGTTGTTCTATAGTCATATTTCTGTGTAAAATAAAGTGTTCATTCATTCCTTCATAATAAATCCCACCAGTCAAGCGACTATTTTTTATTTTCACCCTTCGAATTGGAATATTAATCGAATGTTGATAAATCGTTTAATATTGTTTGTAAAAGGACTCACCTGTCCATTGCTAGACTCAAGAACCTCCCAGTGATGCTTGTACCCGACCACCATAATTCCAACCTCACCATCCATCAACTTTATTAAAATCGGTGTTTCGCTGAGTTGAATGTCCTGTAACAAAAACCTCTGTTCGTTACCCTCCACACAAGAATCGTTTGTTGTCGACGAACAAGAGCGATTGTGTTTTAATTAAGACGTACCTTGATATGTGTGTACTCGAATCCCATCTCATTATCAGTCTTTGATTCTTCAAGCATTAGCATCACGCGCCTCCCGATCGCTACAGCTAAAATTGTTTTGCCTCCTTCTCCTAGAGAAAAAATATTCAAGCTAAAACCATTAAATTCGTTTTTTTACATAAAAAGATAGCAAGTAAATGACGAAAAAGAGGGGTGCTATAAATATGTATGTATATAGTAGTGTGTGTCTGTTTGAGGTAATATATAGGTCCTGAACGGATAAACCGATTTTTACTACATTATATAGAATTGTGAGTTTAACCGCATCTGTGGTCTAGTGGTTCAACCCACCGAATTCAGATCCAGGACGGAGGACAGAGACAAAGGTCCCGGGTTCGATCCCCAGGGGGAGTACAAAATTGTGCTCGGTTTGGTTGTTGGTTTTGGCTAGCTACCACCATCTTAACTAATTCTGTCGCCATAATAACAATTCTAAAAATGTTGTGTTGCGGCATTTAGAGGTAAGGTAGCTAGTTCCTCAGTTAGTTGAGGATTCCGGGTGAAGTGCGCTTCTACCATCGGCCTTATAGTAGACCCCATTAGTTTTGTTTTATTGTACGACGGGGAAGCGCTTGGCCTTTATCTCACCAGGTTACAAGTTATGATACATTCGAAGTTGACAGAGCACTTCACCCGGAATCCCCAACAGACTGAGGAACTGGCTATCCAACCTCTAAATACCATAACACAACAATTCAGAACTTATGTGTTAGGGCATTTAAAACTTGTTGAAATGTTAAAACCACTTTATTTAAACACCCATATATCAAGTCTATAATCGATATTTTCTAGTATTTCCATCCTTCACCTATTTCGAATTCAAGACTTTTGTGAACTGATAAAAAGTAGGTAATAGCGTAAGTCTCTTTTTGTAACTCACAAATTGGTATTCTTTCAGTACCTTCATACCTTTCACTGCCCACTGCCAACTTTTATTCTGCCTTGATGCTAGGTAAATACGTAGAGCGAGCTATTAACGAGTCTAGTCTAGGAGTTTTGAAAAAATCTACCGACTAGACATACACGAGATCTAAATTTGTCTTGCCACGATCTTAGAGTGCCCTTGTGCTTTTATAGCTTTGGAACGGAACGGAAAATAATCTGAGTTGGTCGGACGTGTAAATACTGGTACGTGACTTGCCTCTCATGGTTCAAAGAAACAAGCTTCTTAGCTATTTACAGCTACGAGTAGATAAGACGTTCAGAATAATGTACTGCAAAATACCTTGCAGATCAATATGGAGGTGAAGGAGTACCTATGTATAAACTGTGAGCTAAAATATAAAAATCTGTCACAAAAACCTGTGGGTATAATATATTGCTAAGAATTACTTATAATAATGATAATAATAATAATAATTTATATCGCTCAATAACTACCTACATTTAAATAAAATGTGATTAAAACTAAGATTAATATTAAATTAGAATTCAGATTAAAAACTTTCCAACTTTACTTTACTTTTTACTTTTACTTTACTTTACAAGGCATTGTAAAATCGGGCGTAGGTATTAAAAGAAAATTACAATGTTGTGATTGCAAGTCTTAGTGACAATATCTTAGTTCCAATTATTAAGAACCCCTCGCGACCCTCATAAATGTATCTATGTAGCCCTCATATATGCGGTTGCGGGTAGTCGATGGATGGACTCTGCTTTTTTTCAGTGTTGAAACGATGGTGTTACACATACGCCAGTTGAGTGAGCTGTCATGGTAGTCAAACTGGCGCCAGCGTAGTTCACTTACCGTTTTCCAACAAGTCGAAGTATTGCGCAGTCTTGGTCCTCGGCAGTCTCGCGTTCTTGCAATCTTGCAGAGGCCTCATCGCCCAGGCCCCCGCACAAAGCTCTTGTATCGGCAGAGCGTACAGGCCAGCCCCGCCGGCGCCTCCGGTGGTCGACCCTCCTCCGACGGTGACCCGAGGGCCGACGCGGAAGAAACCCGCTCGCTCGCCGACCCTGGCTGCGCGCACGCAGCCTTCCCATCGGAGCACAACGCGGGTGGTGCCGCTTTCTAGAACAGATTTGGATCGAGGTGTTACGTGCATATGATTTATATTTGGTTGGTGGTAGGACTTTGTTTAAGTCCGCCTGGCTAGCTACCGCTATTCTTACCTGATTCTGTCGCCATAGCAACTATTCTAAAATTGTTGTGTTCCGGCATTTAGAAGTAAGATAGCCAGTTCCTCAGTTTGTTGAGGATTCCGGGTTAAGTGCACCTCCACCTTCGGCCTTATCTTAATTTTTAACAAGGTGAGATGAAGGGCAAGCGCTTCCGAGGCGTACAATACAAATATATATATATATATATATAGAGCAGTAGAGCGTCTTCGCTTGGTTTCACCTTTGACGAAGTATTTGGATACAGCTTCTTCGAAAGTGGTCGTTGATGGTTTCGTGGCACAGTTTAAAAAAAAACTTTTGCGAGCTTTATCAGTTTTTAAAATAAATAATTTTGAATTTTCAGTTTCAAAAAGACTAAATTACTCGATATGTTGCAATTGCACAGCTTTATTTTGCACACTCCTTTTTTTGGTCCTCTCCACCCAGATGACCGATCGCACCTCCCCAAGCTCAGAAACTGTCAGCTTTGTATTTGTCGGTGGACAATGACATGCTTAATAGGTACGTACAATAATGAACACTTTGCCCCGACATGCTTGGCAAAAATTTAATGCAAACAAAACTTAGCCGAATTAGATTGAGTGAAATATGAGAACTTATTCCTGATTGCTTCAGTTTCGTCTTTTAGCTTCTCGCTACATTTTGACCATGCAGAGCTATCAATAATTTAATTAAAGTAATATTTCAAACTTTTGAATTGTTACCGTCTGCCCCTACGAACGACCCCACGTCGGGGCAGACGGTAACACTTATGGCTATCTGCCCCCACGTATGAACAGAAACAAATGTAAGGAAAATCTTACCTTCTAATATATACGTATTGGAAGTGGTGGACAGTAGAAGCCGTCCTTCAGTCATTTGTTCGGCGCAGACCGGCGTGGCCGGCAGCGGCGCCGAGCGCCACACCCGGCCTTCCCATGGAGCGCGACGGGAACCGCCACAACCTAATATACACCCTACATTTGTATTAAATGTCTCTTGTTTTTTCAGCCAGTATTACGTTTACGTTGCCTGAATCCCTTGATCCCATTTAACCCAGGAATCTTTCTTTATTGTGTTGCCCTGCATAATTTGCTGAATTCTAAAGAGTATTATTGTAACATTGCTAGGCTCACCTTTACTGGGCTGTGCGATTTTAGCTTGTCTCTTTACTGACACTTAAATCTACAAGTATATGCCTCTCCTGTTAAGAAAAAATCTGAATTTAGTAATACTAAATTAGTATATCTTAATCACTTGTCCACGAATTCATAACCCATAATCTTCCACTCGTAATGATCATTGAACTACAAATTTATTCTAATTTATCTTTCGCCTGTTGGGGCTTTCCCATGCAAGGTTCTGACACCTTTTGGTCGAAACAACCAAGGACAAGATTACCATCTCCTGAAATATTTTTCCTAGAATTAGTTTCGCCTGTTCCTGGGGCTGCCGCTGGGGCTAACTTAAGAGTGTCACTTACCCATAGACACCAAGCTGGTGGGAGCATCGCCTCGCAGTACCGCGTCTAGTTTGAGCGCTTGCCCCACGTGCAGGAAGCGCTCCGTGCGGACTGCGCCAGCGCCGCCTGCGCCTGCGCCCCCTGACCACACGTCGGAAAGCGCTCGTCGGGACAGCATCGGCTATCGATGAGTAATATATGCTAAAGACTGGCTAGGGCATTATTTATCTATAGACTACACGAGTTTTTTTTGTATCCACTTAAATGATCCACGCTCTGAGTAAATGTTACTTTTACTTTACTTTAATGAGCACGTATTTTAGCTAAAATACACTGCGAAAGGAACGGATTGATCCAGAATTTTTTAGACGCGTGCGTCATGTTTTATGTAAAGGTACAGGTTCTTGGCCGACTGCAGGCAGCAGCAGCAGGCGACAGCGACAAGTGACAATACTGTCCTATGTATAGTCTTATATTATGTATTTAATTTGTATGAAGCTATGATCCTATTTGTAACTAAATCATCGCAAGTATTTAAACTATGTCTTAAACAAGCACATAAGCTATATTGGTGACCTACGTGAATCCTGTTAAAAAAGGTGGTGCCCACATAAGAAAATCCCGTTACTAGAATTAAAATGGTTTGTTATACCTTTACAAGAAAGACATTTATTAATTCTCGAAGTATTCACCCTGGCGTTTCGTACACTTTTTCATACGCTCGATTGCCATTTCCGGAAGCAGGAGGCCAGGTTATCGGAATGCTTGTCATTTGCGTGCTTGTTATACGCGTGCGCGTCTTCTGCGTGCGTAAAATTCAAACACTTGATTTTCGGGAGTAAGAAGTCGCATGGTGGCAGGTCTGGACTATATGGAGGATTAGTTATAACCTCGACACTCTTCGTACACAGAAGGCGTTTGTTTTCTTCGTTGTGTTAGGAATCGCGTGGTCGTGATGAAGATTGATTTTGGGCTTCTTACGAGATTTTTTTCCAGAACACTTGAGACAAACGGTCGACCCTTCCTAATTAACAGTTTTTGTTCTTTAAGAGGAACAGTGTCCACGTGACCAGACTTGGATGAGAAACAGATTGTAATTTATTATTTCAGTGTAATTTCCTTTTGTTGAGTAAACGAGGTGCGTAAGTATAATGTGTAACCACTAATTATAGGCAAAATTCGTATATATGGTGTGAGCGAACAGAACTGTTCATGATTTCGATAGGTTGTTTTACATTGATCTATTTTGTACCAGCATCCCAAGGGCGAGGCCGTGCCTATCCATTTACTTTGCTAGTAAATGGATAGGCACGTACCTAACCTACTTAGGTACTGCCTGTACCTAAGTAGTTAACATTTTTGGAAATTAATTTGTATCAAACCTTTTAGTAACCAGTTTTGTTTCAAAAAACAAATCAGGTTACTTTTATCTTTTGCTTCTTTTCGTTTGTGTAGCATTTGCTAAAGTCGACACTAAGATGTTGTGTTCACATTTTTATCTTTACCTAGGTAGGTGTTATTATTGAAAACCTATAATTGGCTGACTGTCCCTATATACGTTTTTTAAGGATTTTTTATAAGCTGTTGATTCTCTAAAGTAAATAAATAAACAAGATTTCTGAATGTTCTATGTTCCCGTGGATGACGGCGACGAGTCCCAGGCGTTTCCTTCGTTCACCAATAAGTACCGAACTAGCTTCTAGAAAACCTTAATAAGTAGATATAAGTAGGTTTGACGGCCAGTTTGCTTGGAAACGTTAAGCTCAATAATGGGACTCAGATAACCTGTAACGGAGTCTTTCAGTGGCACATTTGATATAGAACACTGCCAACAGAGCTTTTTGGGATGAGCTATTTAAATGAATGTGCCCCTAACGTATACCCGTTACCCATTTTGTCTTTCCATTAGGCCATTTTCTTACGAAAGCTGATACACAGAAACTGGGAAACAGAGCAGGAAAATGCGATACAGTTAAATTTAATGGTCAATAAGATAACATTGCCACAACAACCTAATCTAATATTATATGTCACAAGTGAGCGCGTGGGACTTCATTCCCGAAATACTGTGGGAATTTTCTGAAATCCTTTCTTAATAAGCTTGCTTTACAAAAATAACATATAGACATCATCATAATTGCCTTAACAAGTTTTATGCAAGGTCAAGACCCTAGTTCATATGAAAAATAAAAGAATCTGCCATGAAACTGTGAAAACTGTATTTATTTGTAATTTTTTCAAACATTTGTATCAGAAAATCTAGAAACGGTCGAATCTTATGTGTATCTTGGGCATGTTTTATCTTTTGGAAAAGAGCTACAGGCCAAAGATATATCAAGCAGAATACAGTTAGGTTGGGTTCGATGGTTGATGTTTTAAAATCTCCCACAACACATACCATTCCACAGTGTCTAAAAACCCGCCTCTACAACAAATAAGTGCAACCATATATGACCTACGGTGCCGAGACATGGCCACTCACAAAAGAGACGGTCCACAAGATCAGGGTCGCTCAGAGAGCCGTGGAGCGAGCCATGCTCAGGCATCACGCTTCTCGACCGAGTCCCCAATACAGAAATTCGCAAGCACACTAAGGTGCAGGACAAAAGTAAGCGAATATTGGGGCTCAAATAGGGCAGGGCATGTGGTCAGGTGGAGTGATGGCAGGTGGATCGAGTTTCACTGAATGGTGGCCTAGAGAAGGCAAAAGAAATGTCGTTTATGGGTTACACTGGCGCAGGACCGAGAAGGTTGGCACAAGCGAAGAGAAGCCGATGCCAAATTTAACTTTCAATATACCTATATAAGTGTGATACCGCAAAGAAAATGGCGATCTGTTTTAACAAGCAAGGTATTGCGAAACAATATTCGCATCAACGTATTTCAAGAGCCAACAAAACATTTCGCGTCTCATATCGTGCACGTCGCGTGTCGTGCTTCCGCAAATTCAAAATGAAGGAAGTTTCAAACTATCCGAAGTAGCAACGCAGTAGCTATCGGCATGTATTAGTAACTCATAGCTTCCTACATGCAACTAAAACTTGACTATCTGCGAGGCAATATCACGGGTAGCGTTGACAGTAATAAAGGTCTTTGCACACTGACGGTGTAGCGATGCGACTCGGATGAGATTGTAAGTTTACGTTGCGTGTGATGAATGATTGAAATGGAGGTAGTCATTTGATCAATCGACGGATCAACAAATATGGTAATTAGCTTCTGCTCGCTGCTCCACACCCTTACAAAGTAGTCTATGTGTTATTCAAGTCTACTCCATCATTATACGCAAAGTTTAAGCATAATTTGTTCAGTAGATTTTGAACAAACTTTGGCATTTATAATATTAAGTGGCAAGTGGGTTTATTTTGGTAAATTCTAAACATGTATGTGGGAAAAAGACTAAATATAGGAAACAGTAGACATGGGAATCTGTAGACACGGGAATCTGTGGTATTGAGAACCTGTAGACAAGGGAATCTGAAATATAAGAATTCTGTAGTATTGGGATTCTCTAGTCTAGACGACTTCGAATTAAAAAACGTGCATATTTCACGTAACGTAAATACGTCTTTATTTGTTAGAAATTAGTCAGCTCTTAATCTCCAACCTTGCTTATGTAGTCAACTAACTACCAGCATGGATCACCATAAGCTAGAATTGTAAGGAGTTCACAATTGGCGTACTATACAACGGGTTTAGTAGTACGCAGTGTACCAATTTCGAGAAATGTTCGCACGTGAGTAACAACTTTGTCAGTAATCATTATGATCTCTGATCATATTCGGAAGAATACTGAAAACTGCTGAACCCGGACCGGCAATCGCCGAGTGTGCCTGGAACTTAAATAGCTCTCCTAATTCGAATTATCCCAGAATCCTACTAACAAGTTCGAGTAATGCTTTGAACTCACCACTTTGTGATCGGAACAGTGCTCCGCATATATGTCCCGTATCAGGGTATCCAGGGTCCTTTGTCGTTTGAGCGCGAACGTCGGCGTTTGAAACGCTGCTTTCTCCCCGTTCATCAGTTTCACCTGCAAATATAAAAGCTTTATTTTTTGTGTTCATTTTCGTTGGACCAATTGAGTTTTTGTTACCGACAGAACCAATCTGTGTGCAAATTATTTTTCACACAAAGCTTCACAGTTTGAAATTAATTGAACACAATATATTCGGTCAATACCTACTGTACCCTATCTTAGGTCAATAAGGATATATAATAATAAAGGAGGTAATAAAAATACTTACGTATGAAAAAAAAGATTACAGCAATAATAAAAAATATCTGATTTATGTCAAATGTTATTCACAACAATGACCTGCCTAAGTGCTACAAATTATGCTTAACCTAGAAGACATAAATCTCACTTATTGCAAACAGAATGGTGTAAGATGTTAATGAGATTTTTTTTTACTACGGGTAGATCCTATGCCTTCATCTCATCTAATTATGATAAGACGCACTTCATCCGGAATCCTCAACTGTTTGAGGAACTGGCAATTTACCTCTAAATGCCACAACATATTCAATAATAGTTGTTAATAATAGTGTAAGATGGCTACCACGCCAGGTGGCTAGCCAGGCGGATTCAAACAAAGTCATTCCACCAACCAAACCAAACACAATATTCCCTCTGGATCTGACACCGGAAAGCAAACCACTAGACTACAGAGGCGGTAAAACTTGCATAACCGTGACCTTCATCATACCAAAGACACTATCGCTTGAACTTTTCAAGCTTGCATGAGTCTCGCGACCTCGTTGAAGTGGCGTGGCATTACCAGCAGGAACTCCCTGAAGAGCTGCGGGTCGTTGAAGACAGGCGGACACGGAAGTGAGGGTCCGAAGGGAGGAACCGTGTCGTCGCTGTACACACTCAGTCGGTAACCTTCGCCCTCCACCTCAGAGACTACCGCGAATATATCTGAACCATTATTCAAGGATATCACATCTGAACGACCAACTCGAAGACTAACAAAGTCTGAATATAACCTATTTATGCATAAAATATTAGAACTTTACCCTCATGTAAGAAAGAGAGGGACTTTTAAACGCTTGATACGGTTTTTGTTAAATTGTAGCTTCAAGATACAATTAACTGGCATTACAGTTCGGATTGGTATGTCTACTGTACTATAGGTTATTGATTCGATTCCCACCCAGGACAAATATTTATTGTGAAATGAATTTATTTATATGTAAGTTAGGGTAGTCTGTCTGGGTATTGATGTTGTGTTGCATAATCCCTATGTATTTACAAAAAAAAACAATATATTTACGTATTCTATACAGTATAAAATTACAGGACTTTCAGTTTTGTTCGGTCTAGATATTCCAAGTCCAGCTCTATTTATATCGCTCTATTAATTTGCAAAAGACACCCTACAAGTAGGTAGGTAGGTACGTATTTCAGACTGGTTAGTGGGTAAATCGGTCTCATAAATCCTTTTCAAAGGCACCCGGAATGAAAACACGAAATAGCTTTTGAATTCCATCTGTTTCTGAATTCCAAACAGGATCTGACCTACTTTAAAAATCTGTTGAACAACAAGCATGTTTTCGTTGGTTGTACGAATACAATAACAACTTCAGACGATCTTATGCAATGTAAGTGATAAAATTAATAATACTCATAATGATAGGCATTTAAAAATTTGTACGTAGATTGCCCATATCAAATAAGCAATGGCATGTTTAGGGTTTTTAAGAATTTACAAAAATATATGGTACCAACTTTATTATTATATAAAACACCAACGGTCCAGCGGAATACTTTTAAAGAGATCTTGAGAACTGTCACCAGGTAGCAGGTCAGATCTAACGTTTCCTAACGTTTTTTTAAATTGTTATTTCCTACCTATATCAAACTTGGTGTTAATATAGTGCTTGAGGCAAATAAATGATAAAATCTGGCCTAGCGTGAATTGAAACCGCGAGCACCTAAGACTTTAAAAAAACATTTTTTGCTACAGAAACAGTTTGGTACTGCTAAGAGTAAGATAGTGAAATAACAGGTACCTACCTAATTAATTTCTTGTTATTTGTTTATTTTTATGATTGTTCCATTCTATCTCTCCTTGCACCTATTTAAAATGGTTTTTAAACGCGGACGAAGTCGCGGGTAAAAGCTAGTAATATAATAAAAGGATACGCGTGAAGTGACTCTTGACACATTGTGGATTGAAGGTATTGTGGACTGAGTCCTCGGTAAACACAATGTTCACGATGTCATTCCCGATGTGGCGCTTCCTCTCCAACTGTTGAACAGTGTACATAGTTATTCAATAAAGCCAAATAAATTCACAGTGAGCACAAATACCGAGGAAGCAATTCAGAAATTCTCAGTAATTCTAGTTTAAGATTCAGTAAAGGCGTCAGGACAAAAGGTTAAGTGCGGGGTTTATCGATACCCCATTCTGAGCTGAAGTGAAGTGACGAACGACATTCGATAAAAATACGGCTTTCAACTTATGCTCAACGCCAGTGAATATGTTAACTTTAGACATTTCTAGTTCACAAGCAGTAATGTAACAGTATAATACGTTTGATGAGGTTTAATAAGTACAAACCTGTTGCTTATTGTCCTTGGAAAACGGCAGCATTGTCGAGACGTGAAACATTATTTCGTGACCTTGGTGCATCGTGTAAATGGAATGGCTGCCCGTCATGTCACCTACAATGCGAATGCAATTTAGATCGGCGACGATATAAGTATTCGGAATTGTTTTTAAAATTACGTTTTACTTGAACCTGGAAAAAATACGGCTCAAGCATTACCTTTAACGTCGAGTCCGCCTCTGAAGCGGTTCCATCCACGTAATCGAATTTTGTCTCCCAGAAGTGAAATAAAACGGTCCCATTTCTCGTCACCCTTTTCTAAAAAATGAAGATGTTTAAAAGCCATATAAAATGCGTAATGGATATTGTTGGGTATTGGGCTTACCATTTGAGAGCATTTCATCGTCTGTCTTCTGGCAGGGTTTCATAAGCATAACTCCAATTTTGAAGTTTACCGAGCCTTCCTGCTCTTCAAGAAGGAGGACGTCTTTTTGTAACTCGGCGCACGTAATCTAAACGACGGAATCATCATATGAACGGATATGAAATTGGATGGATATTACATTAGCTTTGGGTATTCTAAATGCGTTACGTAAATTCAAGGTTACTAGTTCATCGCCTTTAAATTCAGGAGGCAGCATCCGCCTCCTGAATTTAGTCTTTCAGAGTCACTTTCCCGTCGAGGCATTTACATGTACTTTAAAACATACTTAGTTAAATCGTTAGAAATCAAGCTGTTATTAAAAGATCCAAACTGAAACATCAAGACAACTATGTTTATAAAAGTTAGTTTGTATAAGTTAATATATTTAGTAAAATATCACCTCTCTCGGCATCTTATCGACGCGTTCTATTGAAGAAAATTGTGCCAATATCTGTTTGACTGTAGGCCTAGTCGGCGTTTGACCCCCGCCGCCCGCCCAGGCGCTGGGTGGCAAATATATTTTGTGAGCGCCCTGAAACATTCCACAAAATACAAAATTGTCGACACTGAATATTATTTTATCATAATTAGCACATGACTGAACTTAATATTTCAGAGAGCTTGTGCACGCTACAGAACACAAGCTTTATGTTTCGCAAAGGTTCGAAACGAAATTTACGGAAATTTATTTTCGTATATGTCTACTCAAATTTTTCAGTTAACGACGACACCTAGTAATAGGACAAAGAAATATGCACACAACTCAAATGAGATCCTTATTTGAGTTGTGGGATATGCATAATTATCTTCGTTAAAATGTATTATATAGCAGCTATTAATTTTATTAGGATTCTGAATTTAAAATATGTGTGTGTACCTACCGACCTTCGAAAAAAATGAATCATTTGAGGCTATTTTCATTGAATTATTTGTAGCTTTACCATTTTGTTAAAGAGTATCGCCCGTAGAAGACCAGCTGCACCTTCTTGCACCACACTCAGCAAATAAGGTTCTCTAGAGCCATCCACTCCTATGTAATTCTGATGCACTGTAACAATACATTTTCTTTAAAAGTTTTATAGCACTTATTATTCTCACGTCTCGAGTAAATTTTTCCTTAATACTATTTGTACTGTCTTAAAAGCGAGAATTTCTCCCTGATTTCTTGGGCACTTGGTACCTATACATTCGGCAGACATATCGTTTAATTTAACTTAGTCAATATTTACAAATTTATAACAAGCCTCATAGCTCAGTTGGTAGTAACTCTGCCTTCTGCGCTGTAGGTTGTGGGTTCGATTCCCACCCAGGACAAACATTTGTGTGATGAATATAGATGTTTGTTCTGTGTTTGGGTGTGTATTGTATGATAAGTATGTATTTACAAATTAAAAAAAAAAAAAGTGTATTTAAGTATTATATCCGTAATCTAGTTCCCATATTACAAGCTATGCTTAGTTTGGGGCTATATGGCGCTGTGTGAAATTAATGTCCTGTAATATTTATTTATTTAATATTTATTTATTTATTTATTTACAACAGATACTACTCCTAATACTACTAGGTACAGGTACTACCCAGTAGTACTATAATAAAGTCATACACCGTAACCGTAAATCCCGGAAAAGTTATGCTTGATTTAACCAGCTATAATTTCTGGGAATTCTATCAAGAAAACAAACTTTGTCCGACTAAACAATTTGTGTGAGCGGTATACCTTTCGCACGCCTCCACCAAGAGGTACCTAAGTATACAATATAACTGTGAGACAGCCACAAAACGCGCGCTTCAGAAAACACTCATGAAACCCTCACTATCTTTTTTTTTTTTTTTTTTTTTTTTTTTTTTTTTTTTTTTTTTTTTTTTTTTTTTTTTTTTTTTTTTTTTTTATGTACAGTAGTTAAGGAAATATATATAATTTTAGATCATTAGATTAGGTAATATAAGCAAGAGTAACAAACATCTCTGTGACCTCATAATACAGGCTTTTTGTCCTAGTATGAGGAACAGAAATACCTAGGGTACAACTCTGCCACTATCACTAGTTTATATACCTATATAATATAACTTAATAATGTAGAAGGACCCATGGCAGTCTTTGTGACCTTACAAACTTACAATACAGGCTTTAGTCCTAGTGTAGGGGACAAGAACTTCTTTACGATTTTACTATAGAATATGTAAATATGTATCAGCTGTACCATTCTTTGTATAAATACATTTTATCTTTATCTTTATCTGTAAACCTCGTAGCTACCTAGCTACACAGATGTGTTCGCGGTTTTTTGTGCCTCATAAAAACCAAAAGTTTTTTGCTTGCGCTTCGTGTATTGTGCTTACTCAAGAACGTATAGGCGAGATATTCATAATGTTATTTTTGCTTCACTGAACGCGACACCTTTCTTATTTATATTTGTGATCTCTTGGGTTTGATTTATAAGGTTGTTGTAAGAAGAAAAACGATACAAATATCAGCAAGTTTATAGCCTTACGTACTCAACGGTGCTTTGCGTTCCTTTATAAAATTCGTTAGTTTCATAGCCCATCCTATTACGTAATCAAGATCCTGTTGTTTTCCGATAGTCCAAACAAACAGGCATGATTTAATCTAAGTAGTTATCACATCCACTTACTTCGAATTATGCTTTTCTTAAGCCATAATTTTGCTTAGCCCTGTTATTTACTGTGGGGAAACTTTATTTGTTCTAGAACTCTACTTATTCACTATATTGAAAAAATATTTTATATATAAATAAAATGCAAAAGTAAAAAAAATATATAAATAGATACTAATCGCTTGGAAGCGATTTTTTTTAATAGAATCGAAATGACACCTGGGAATTTAACTTCTATTATTGTTTAGTTTTTGGAAAAACAATGAAATAAATGATAGGTACTTTGCCCTGGTTACTCGTGTAATTAGATCCTTGAAGAACATTAAAATAATTTAAGAAAGTTTAGAACTAAAAATAAACATTCTTTAGAAGACTATTAGTGTACCTAATGATGCAAGTCAATTCCAGTTGAACTAAATAATTTTATTCTGTAAGAATTTTTCGTTGCGTTTGGATATGTCAAATCTACTGCTTACTGCGAAAGGCAAAAATTTCGGGTTAACTCGGTTAGATCATAAAAATCGTAATTCCGAAATTGGGAAGGTCCCGTTTCTCTAATCTTGCTTAAATTGCTAGCGATTTTATCAGAGTTTTATTTAAATTAAGCTGTCGTTCAACAAAAGTTTATTTTAGACTCAAAAATTTCAAAATGATTTTGCACAGAGAGAAAGAATCTCGATTTTGATCTCCACATTAGCAAATATAAATTGTTGCAGCCTACAATAATTTCGTGTTTAGTTGTGGTTGTAGTCTACTATGCTTGCCCACCGGTCCAGACCCAGAGATTCCCTCCGGATTCGATACCCCCTCGGGATTGAACCTGGGATCTCTCGCTTTGGTTGGTGGTAGGGATTGTTTTAAATCAACTCAATTCTCATTTCTTTTTGTGTGTCTTTTTGAGAACGAATTTATTGAAAATATATTTGCCTAAATTAACATTTTGTCATGCATGAAAATTGTATGGAGTTATGTTGTCTTGTCATGGTCTTGTTTGAGGTACCTACGCCAAACAAAAGGAAGACACCATTACGTGGGTTGGTTAACCTCATTTTGTCTGATAGAATCTAGATAGGCGCTGGATTGCGGTGACTTTTGTAAGGAGGCTTATACGCTTACTCTGACGAATTCATGGATGTTGTTAGTTTGTGGGTGTCGTATAAATTACGTAGTGGAAAGTTTGGTACGCCTACGAAGGAAACTTGATTGCTGATCTTTACTGACTATGCTGAGTTTTTATGGTTAAAATCCAGATCGCATAGCTTTAACAGATTCAGAATTACCTACTTGTGTTCTTGTTATTATCAACTACCAATTTTGTAATTCTAACCTAGCCTGTGGGAATAAGATTTAAATAAAAAGCCTCTTTCTAAGTCTCTGAGTAACGCTACTTGAGAAATACATATCGTACTGTCACTTTATTTTTACATGTCAAAAAGAACGAAGGTTTAATGTCAAGATATTGTGGAATAAGCTCTAAGTAATGTATCTATAGGTAATAGATAAGGTCGGCACAGCAGGAGAGCATTGCTCATCTAGCTGTCCGGGACGCTTTTAGGTCAATAACAAACAAATATGTCACGAATTATCTACGTTAAATAACCCAGTGAACAATGTACCCAGCTGTCAGACACAGCCTGGGACAAACAATTGAGTTACGTAGTTTTATGCCTGAAGAACTGCCTTGGCTCTACCTATTGAAGCTTATTTTATTTTATTGATCAAAACCAGGATCCTCTTTCAATATTGTTTTGTTTCGTCTATAGAAAAGTAAAATCATTTTTTTACACTCAGAAGAAGTTATATTCGCAAGTCTGTTGCCTTGCTGACTTTGTGTTACCCTTAAAGTACCAATTAGGTTTTTTACAACGTCTTTGGTATAAATAAATGATTGAAGCTTTACCTTTATTGAACGATTGAATGTTTATTGGGTTTGAATGAGTGAGTGACTGTGAAAGTGACATAAAACGATTTATTATAGCCGTGAAGAATTCCCACAAAATCTCTATCGCAGGATTCTGTAAGTTTAGTTGTTTCTGTTTTTTTTTTGTAATCGCCTCTGTGGCCTAGTGGTTCACCCACCTGTATCAGGTCCAAATCCCAGGGGGGTACAAATTCGTACTTTGTTGGATTGGTAGTAGGATTTTGTCCACCTTGCTTGCTACCACCATCGCCTGTCGCCAAAATAACGATTCCTAATTGTTGTGTTCCAGCATTTAGAGGTAAGATAGCCAGTTTCTCAGTCTGCTGAGGATTCCGGGTGAAGTGCTCATCCACCTTCCTTGCCTTACCTTGTAACCAGGTGAGATGTAGGCATACCGCTTCTACGTCGTACAAAATAGAAGTCAATATACTCATCAGATATCAGTAATCATTATACTCGTATGACAAGTATCAAAGTACAAAATATGATAAGGAGTAGGTACCCAGTGTAGTAGTTGACGTGAATGATCGCCAGCATCAGATAACGAGATCGTTTTATTGAAACTAGTCGCTAGCTCGATCACTGTCCGGACGGGAACTGCAGCTGATAAATCAGTCAAGCGCCCGAATCCAAGCATCGTTTCGAGTTACAAGCCGAACTTGCATTGACTGCGCCCTGACGTAACTGAATTAGTGGACTTGTGCAGAATACTGTAGCGTTACTATTTTATTATCTGTGACTGTAGTAATATGTATTGTCAATTTAATTAAAAAGCTAACTTATGAGGTCAGTTCTGCAGATAGTTGTCACAAGGGTTGGATTTTTTTTTTCTTTTATATCTGTTTTATTGAAATAATTCAAGCCAGGATGAAACAAGATGCTTTTCACGTTACACGCGTACATTATTTGGAAATATGTATAGTAAAGCGAATGGTCTATTACTACGTTCAATCGCGAAGACGGAAGGAGGGAAGGGAGGCTTTTGCCCTGCAGTGGGACAGTAATGGACAACTGACAATCAGGATTACCACGGTAAACCAGAGCTTTCGCGTTCGGATTGGGGCCTAAGATCACAGAATAGGTAGTATATAGATATAATAGGGGTAATTTATAACAAAACATTCTAAGGCAGATATTGATAGACTTCAGCGTGACATGTATCTATAATAGGTAATATTTAATATTTTGTTTTATCGTTTGCTATCTATTATATATTGTTATATTTTAGTAAATAAGTTAAGTTCAAATAAGATTCTTCAGACAATAGTAATTGTTAATTAATTAATTTTAACAGAATCATTTTTGCGCTACCTAACTTTTACGTTTACTACCTCAGATTAGCAGCTCGACACAACATTACTCTAATTTCGAACTAACAAGTGGTTATAATAAAGGTGACATTGCTGTGCGCTCGGCCACGGCGCTTAAGACCACATCAGAATACGCGCGAATTTTTACGTTTCATTTTTCTTATGGTAAAACAAAATATTAATTTTGAAAATCTAAAATGTAGAGCGTCTACTATATATACTACTATTTAATTTCCTGAAGTAGGATATTAATATCAATGCTTCAGTATTGTGCAAGATATGATCGATGAAGCTAAGCCATTTAAGGTATCATCGACTCTTAATGCGCATGAAGGGGAGATGCATTCGTGCGACCTAAGTTTTGGGAAGTCACATAAACCAGCGTCCATTGAACCGAATAAGACGATCCGGAATCCGATTGCCACCTTAATCGCTTGTGCGTGATAAAATCAGCCAGAACGTGACATCTCTGTTACTTCGCTAGCATTACTCGTGGGTTTGCTTAGATGTCGTATCCAATACCTGCGGGGTATTGGACTTTTAACTTTAAACAAAATCTTGGTATGTTGCTTTCCGAGAGGTGGGTTAATATTACAGTGAAGATCAATAGATACATCGAATACATTATTGCCCATGTCCCATGACATTGAGTCCCATATCTTAGAAAGTGATATCTTTATCGCCGATTTCGTATTGTAGTTTTAAGAATTTAATAAAAAAATATTTCGCATCGCCATGTGACATTCTCTCGGTCATATCTCTGAAGTGCATTGGTATTTTTAGAATACCTTGCGTGTTTGCTTGATACGGAACCCAATAAAAACCTTGAGATCATCCTGTGCTCAATAAAAGAGCTGGCGTGCTTTATTCTAGGCCAGACCTTATCTAGTCATGAGTTGACTAGTTAAGAGTACGTAGAAAAGTAGTAAACTATTGTCGGAAGTCAGGGACGGACATAATCTCAATTCATGTTTCCATGATTACTTATCTCGGTAAATCTCTTTCACTCCCACTGCTAGAGAGATGGCATGCTTAATGGAGTCACACAGGGTAAGCATTGTCGAGACTTGAGAGCCTTGATCGTGTGATTTATTCCGTTTCCTTTACAGTCTGTAATCCAGAGCACTCCGAAATAATCCAACTTAGAGCCGTTTCCATTTTACAAAACTAGTTAGCCTATGTAAATTCCGGCTTAAACTTGAATAATACCTATTGGCAAAGTTGAGCTGCTGTCGTGGAAGATCGTTTGCAGATCATCTGCTCGGGATAAAGACATTACAGAGCTTGCGAAGTTTTGTCCCTTAGTTACATAATGTAGTTTCACACCGACGTGCATGTACAATAAGTTTGTTGTAAACTGTGCACCTGCACACACTAAGTAGCGTTCAGACGATAGCGATTTTCATGTTCATACATGACATGCATACACAAAAACGTATGTGGCTAAGAGAGCGTTTGGAGTCATCATAGCGACGGTGATTCTCAAAGATTTATACCAGACAGTGAATTGGTATATTTTGAACAACTATGATTCAGTTGATTCAACTGTGGATTCATACAGACTACTCTGACTTTTGTTGGTATCAAGGCGTTCACAACAATAACTAAACAGAAATACAATACTTTTTAAAACACGAGTTTTACTCACGTATATGATTAAGTTGATGTAGGCACCAACGGTAAAACCCGTGTTTTAAAATGTATAGTACCACTCACGCAAGTTTTGAAGGAAATACAATATTTTTTTAGCATTAAATTCCACATTTACTTGCATACAGAGGTGCAAATACCTATTACTTTATTAGGCAGCAGAGTACCAAAGTACTTATCACCATGTTGCGATCACATGCCAACCTCTTGTACGAAGGGGAAGCGCTTGGCCTTCATCTCACCTGGTTACAAGTTGAGATAGGCCGAAGGTGGAGGCGCACTTCACCCGGAATCCTCATCAAACAGAGGAACTGGCTATCTTACCTCTAAATGCCGGAACACAACAATTTTTAGAATTGTTGTTATCGCGACAGAATTAGGTAAGATGGTGGTAGCTAGCCAGGCGGACCCAAACAAAGTCCTACCACCAATCAAACCAAGCACACTATATTGTACTCCCTATAGGGATTGAACCCGGGACCTCTGAAAATATGTTCATCATTTGATTGACTTCTCATTTTAGTAAAGAGCCCTAGCTCGTCGATTAGTGATCAATATTTTCCTCAGTATAAAAACTCATTTTCCCTGTCGCTATATTAAAAGGAAATTGAAGTTTTTTTGATATTTCTTTCATCCGCATCGCAGTGATTCGACGATGAACTTACGACGCAACCGGATATTAAGATTATCAACTTATTTTTCTTTGAATCAGCCCGAATACACATACACTAGACATTTAACTGCTTATATGGCAATTACAAAGCAACTTTCTTTACTTTTCGACGGGAAGCGCTTGACCTTCATCTAACCTGGTTTGAAGTTATGATTAGGCCAAAGAAGAAGCAAGAAGTGGAAGCGCTCTCCAGATTGAGGAACTTCTCTACACTTACCTCTCAATGCTGGAATATAATAATCGGTTGTTGTTGCGACAGACTTAGGCAAGATGTTGGTAGCTAGCTAGGTGGACTCAAGCTAAGTCCGACTTAAAAAAAAATGTGTTATTTAAAAATAAAGTTTAGGTTATTACACCGTGGCTGTCACGGCAAAGAATATTGAAGCCTCTATCCCCAACGTGGATGACGTTTGAGGGGTTGGGGCTACTGGTACCAGGAGATGGGCAGCATTATCTACCCTGGTAGGTACCATCTTAACATTAACAATGCTAGCACCAAACCGCCTACCAAGCGTGGTGGTAAGTATAATGTAATGTTTTAACCGCCTCTGTGGTCTAGTGGTTCAACCCACCGATTTCAGATCCAGAGGTCCCGGGTTCGATCCCCATGGGGAGTACAATATATTGTGCTTTGTTTGGTTGGTGGTAGGATTTTGTTTAAGTCCGCCTGGCTAGCAACCACCATCTTACCTAATTCTGTCGCCATAATAACAATTCTTAAAAATATTGTTGTGTTCCGGCATTCGTTGAATTTTCACAGAATATACCAAGTGGATACATATTCGTATAATTTACATCAAGTTTCAGAGTTTTAAACCAGAATGAACTGATTATTTTTGTACAAGATGGATATAATACTCGTAATATGCATTTTACTTTTTTGTTAAATTATTTGTAACCATGTGTTCTGTGTTTGTACGATAATTTTTAGTTTGAACGATATTTAGGTAATCCCTCCAATAAATCCGCCTGGCTTGCTACCACCATATATTTAATTCTGTCGCCATAACAACAATTCAAAAACTTGTTGTGTTCCGGCATTTAGAGGTAAAAATAGCCAGTTCCTCACTTTGTTGAGGATTCCGGGTGAAATGCGCCTCCATCTTCGGTCTTATCTCAACTTGTTACCAGGTGACATGAAGGCCAAGCGCTTCCTCGTCGTACAAAAAAAAAATGCAAACCAATACTACTCTTTAGGGTCCAAGTACTGCAGTGGACATTTTTGGCAGTAGTGAATCCATTAAGAAAATAATATATCTTAACTTTTAATGCCGAAAGTCAAAATCAAATGAGTTTGTTCATATTTTTTTATCATTTTAAAACGTCAAATCTATCGCCTGTTCGGAATTGCGACCAGCTCACAAGGAAGAAGAAAAAAAACCTCGGGCTAGTTGTTATTTTGATGATCTATTCAATATTAAGGTATACAGAACTCTTTACACCTTCAATAAAACTAAATTTACAAGAGTAACTAGACCGGATACTACGGTTTATCCTGAATTGATGCGTAATGGGTCAAATAAAATAGAGAAGTTTAAAAAATAAAAGAAGTGATACTCACTTTTACCGAGAAAGTATTTGAAGTACCATCTCGTTTGAAATTCGGGGTTCTCGAGCACAGGTGCGCTTGGGGGACCGAATAGCTGAAACAAACATACATGTAAGTTCATACAAATAAGTTTTTATTCACAAAAAATAAACTAAACATGTGCATAGGAAGTAGTCGTCTTCTTTGTTTTTTTTTATTTGATGACGGGTAAGCGCTTGGCTCTGGTTACAAGTTGAGATAAGGCCGAAGCTGGAGGCGCACTTCACCCGGAATCCTCAACAAACTGAAGAACTGGCTATTTTTACCTCTAAATGCCGGAACACAACAAGTTTTTGAATTGTTGTTATGGTGACAGAATTAAATATATGGTGGTAGCAAGCCAGGCGGATTTATTGGAGGGATTACCTAAATATCGTTCAAACTAAAAATTATCGTAAAAACACAGAACACATGGTTACAAATAATTTAACAAAAAAGTAAAATGCATATTACGAGTAATAATCAGTTCATTCTGGTTTAAAACTCTGAAACTTGATGTAAATTATACGAATATGTATCCACTTGGTATATTCTGTGAAAATTCGAATTTGCAATTTTCGAGTTTGCTGTATAAATACTTTTAGAGTCAGAATGCTGTCAAAGTGTTAAACGTTTTTACACAAGGGTTAGGCGTTATTCAGGCAGGAAAAGACGAATAAGACCTAACAGTGAGAACGTATAACCCTACATGTTCTTTCTGTTAGGTTCCGACCCGGACAGAATCTATGAAAAAATGCAGCACAATTAGGGTATTTTTAATTTTGGTATCTCCAACCCGCCTGCCAAGGGCAGAGGTTGTGACCTCTTACAGGAGAATGATGCTGTTGATAATGATGATAATATCTCTTCATCTTAGTACGATGAGTTCAAGCAAATAACAAAGGAAAACCCCATAAAAGTGCTAGGATAAATGTTCTTAGGTCTGAAGGGCGCTACATTTACCTTTAGTAATGTATGACAAAGGCACCGCAATTTCAGAACAAAGAACGCAATCTTCAAAAGGACCTCAAAGCAATAAGCATTAAAGAAAACTTCAAAAATAATTTGTAAATCACAAAAGCTTGCGGAAGCTAAAGAAATAATAAATTCCTTCTATTGTCCTGTGTTACGTCTCAAGGTTAAGGTCTACTAAGTATATTAGGGTTACAAAAGCCATTTGACATTGTGTTGTTGGAAGGCATCTTAGACCGAAACCGCGTGGTTATAAAAATATCGTTTATTCCGTTTTAATGATTGATTTAAGTATTTCGCTACGACAGAGGAATATTTATTCACTGTTTCATAACTGATTACCAAAATGGATTTTAAGGTCGCTTTGGTAGTTGAGTTTTGTAATCAGCTACAAAAGAGGCGTACTGTAATTTTCGTAATTAATTACTAAACAAAATCCTCGTTTCCGTTTTTGTAATTATTGATATCAATCGTTTTACATTAAAAGTAAGTTTGGTCCTTTTCGGTAGTTGAGTTTGTTCTATTATGTTTTCTGTGGTTGAGTTTCGTTTATAGGCTTCTACTTGCGACTTCGTCCGTTTGGCACCCGGATGACAGTAGAAGTAACATGTAATTCCTGGTCTATAAGAGTATCTGTGTTTAAAATATTTGGCTTGAACGAATTAAAACATCCAAACTAACTTTATGATATATATTTTTTTTTACATTATAATAAAGTACATTTATTCAATAAAAAGTACAATTAAACTAACTATGTACAAAGGAATCAGTCAGATTACCTAAGGACCGTTACAAACGGCCTATAGGTAACTCAACTGTTCCAGACCAGTACCAGACGGAAGCGTGCCCAAGACACTGGCTGCATTGCCACGCTGAATAGCTATGCTAATTCGCTGGCCTAAATAAGAGCCAGCCCTTGGGTCACGTGTCGCCTCAATCAAAAGCCCCGCAATATTTTTGGAAACCCGGAGGGCGCCGGCTCCCCACGGACCCAAGGTCTCCACCCCAAAAGGCTCAAATAGGTAAGCTCTGTCGAGACCACTATATTTGCGCCTTTTGTGATCCTCGGCCGAATCAGCCGCCGCACCAGCCCTAACTTTATGATTGAAAAATATCTTGTACAAAAAAGAGGTAACGTGACATTATAGTATGTATGGTGGATACTTTTTTAGTTTCTCAAATTGTCATAACTTGGAAAAATTCAATAAGTAATAATAAAATGTTAAGTAAAATGAAATCCGCTACGTCTATTCTCGAGTCTCTATTTAGTTTAATAATAGTTATAGAATGCTAGGCTCTGTCCCGTTTGGTCAAAACGAACGTACTGAATTTTGTCACCACGCTTTAGTAGATACCAGGTTTTAGTAGCTGTGGGTCTGTCCAGTCTTTATTAGTAAATGCTTGGTGTATTTCGTTTGAGACGATTTGTGGGACAATATATAAGAAAAAAATGTGCTTCGTAGACACAATACTGTTGGTCTAAATAGAATAGAATAGTAAAGCAACTGTAGTTCCTTTCAATGTCCGCTAACCAAATGTATGGAAATAAACGCCCTATACGAAAACGAAAATAGTTTCAGTTAGATGTCAGAAACTCATACTAAGTCCTCGGGATAAGGATAATATCGATGATGATGATGATGATGGTGATGGTTATGATGATGATGGTAAGCGGTAACCGTCGCCTATAGACGTTTACAACACCTTGCATTACTTGCGCGTTGTCGACCTGTAGCTACTAAAGATAACCATTTCACAATATTTAAAGCACAAGTTCTTAATAAATAAATAAATAATAAATAAATATTACAGGACATGAATTTTACACAGCGCCATCCAGCCCCAAACTAAGCAACTAGTTTGTAATATGGGAACTAGATTACGGATAGAATAGGTACTTAAATACTTTTTGTAAATACATATGTACTATATGATACAACACCCAAACACAGAACAAACATCTATATTCATCACACAAATGTTTGCTCTGGGTGGGAATCGAACCCACAGCCTACAGCGCAGAAAGTAGAGTTACTACCAACTGAGCTTTGAGGCTTATTAAATAACTATTGAAGGACATTAATTTTACACAGCGCGATCTAACCCCAATCTACGTAAGGCTTATAATATGGAAACTAGATTACGGATAGAATATAAGTAACTATTCTATCCGCAATCTATACATTTTGATACTTTTTCTACTTGGTTATGGTGTGGTGTTTTGGTGTACAATGAAAGTCTCCTATAATTTCTCAGGACTTTTCCATTCTATCTCTACCAGATACAGCTTGTAATTTCGTATAAATAATATGTATAATAACCATGTTTACCATGCTTAGGCACCATGTTTTGCAATATACGAAAACAGATTTATTACCGAGGGGTTGACATCCTAATGTGTGAAATGGGATTTCTGCGGTTGGCTCCAGGCTCTTTGTGGAGGTCCTGTATTCCATTACTCGCAGAAAGGGAGCGAAATTTAGGTAAAAAGATATATGAAGGCTTCACATTCTCATTCTCATTCACATTCTTAACACTGTTCATAATAGTAAGCTAACACTATTTGTGTCTAGTACAGCAACATTTTCAGGATGCTGTTGCTGCCTCGCTTTTGCAGCGCGTCGGGTATGTTTCTGGAAGCGCGCACGGCTTTTACGCGGAGGCTCATTTGCAAAAAAGTAGCTTCCTTACTCCAACGTACGCGAACCAGTAGCACAAGCCTCACAGCTTAGTTGGTCGTAGCTCTGCTCTCTGCGCTGTAGGTTGTGGGTTCGATTTCCACCCAGGACAAACATTTGGGTGATGAATATTGCTTTTTGTTCTGTGTGTGGGGTTGTATAGTATGATATGTATTATTTATACCCACAAAAAGTGTATATGTATTATATCCGTAATCTAGTTACGATGTTACAAGCTTTGCTACAAAAAAATGTGTATACGTGTTATATCCGTAATCTAGTTCCCATATTAAAAGCTTTGCTTAGTTTGGGACTAGATGGCGCTGTGTGAAATTAATGTCCTGTAATATTTTTGGTTTGCGTCCGGACTGCCCCATCCAAAGTAAATTCCTGTTCTCTACGAATAATGGTTAATGGATTTCATGCCTAAAAAAAACAGCAATAGGTAAGCTCTGTCGAGTCAATATTTGCGCCTTTTGTGATGCTCGACCAAATCTGCCGCCGCAGTCCCAGGCAGATGAGGCGCCAGGGTGTCGACTCAGGTAGCGTCCCAGAGGCCTACCCATTTCCCTAGGGGCAAGAGTCATACGGTCGGGCCGCATACCATCATCACGTAACAGACCATTCGGTTCAAGAACGGCTTGAACATTGAAACTGGTAAAAGCTCGACGGATAATGTGATTAAGACTTGTGTGGTGCGAAATCCTGCCCGCAGACCTAGTACATGAAAGTCCGTGTATACAAAGTTGATCTACAGCCGCACCGCACCGGTACTGGTGAGAGGCGCAGCATCTTGCATCTAACCGAAGACAAGTGGATAAGGAAAGTATCAGGATCCATAAGAGTACCGGTATTGTAAGATGGATGTGCTTGCAGCCAAAGATCTGATTCCCATTTTAAAACAGCTAAGAGACGAGCACGATCTGTGGAGGTTGAGCACGTATGTAACAGATAGTTACGTGATGTACGCGATGACGTATGTAATATGTACGGATGTAAGTAATCTAAATAAACAATTTAATAATAATACCTATTCTCAAACGCAGCACCAGTCATAAGGATATCATAACAAATGACCGTCATTCCCTAAACTTCCAACATAAATAACCAGGAATCATTTGAGTTGGGTGGCCGAAGTCAAAAGTCCAGTAAAACACACTTGTGTCGTTAAACAACTACAGCAGTTACTCATCCGCAGGAGTGATTAGTCAGGTTACAGTCATTCTGGTCTTAGCGTAAACATACGACTTGTAATATTACAAAATATTGTGGCAAGTGAGTGTATAACATTCATATCGTCAATAAAAAAAAGAAAATAATATAGGGTTGCTCGCTTTTACAAAACTTTTTAATTATAAATTAACTTGTATTATTATTTCTATGTGTGTGTGTGTGTGTGTGTAATCTATTACATAAAACCGATTTACCACTGACGTGATAGGTAGGTAGGTAGAGCTAGGTTTATTGTGATATGTAGGTGCTCACTATGAACGGATTTTAGGTTAGGGTTAATTCCTCCCCTAAGGGGGTGAAATGGGGTTCGTATGCAAAATCTTTATTAATGATCCGATTGAGTTGAAATGTAGTACGTGTATTTGTAATTACTTTGAAATGCTAATTATAAAAAAAAAACTTGGAGATTCTTCCTCTAACAGGGTGAAACGGGGTAATACTTTTCATATGAATGAATCTTTTTATTTGATCCGATCGAGTTGAAATTTTGTTTGCTTGTGTTTATTATAAATAGAAGCTTACTCATAAAAGATGTGTCACAAAGTGTTACTATTAAAAAAAAAGTGAAATGGGGCAAAACATGCATCTAAAATCTTTATAATTCGATTTAGTTCAAATGTTTTATGTACTTACTACATATTTGTGTTTCAAAGACTATTGAGATACTTATCATATATTTTTTATTATATCTCTCAAAGGTTGAAATGGGGAATAAGTCTTGAAATTTTCTTGAAAGTTCAAAATATTCAGTTTCATTCGATTGAGTTGAAATTGTGCAAAAAAGTCTTTGAAATTCTTCCTCTGACATGGGGCAAACCTTTTAGTGCGCAGATATCTATCTTTTCACTTGATACAATCCCGTTGAAATTGAGTATTTGTTTTTATTATAATTTAAATGCCTATTTAAAAAAATATATATCAGAAATTATAAATATCAAAGGGTTAAATGGGGCAAAACTCTATGCATCAAGTAAATCATTTGATCAAGTAAATACTAATGAGCATAGATATATTTTATTTTTATTTTTATTGCATTTGATGTAGGTAATTTATTTGTAGCTTTGAAATGAATTGAATATTTAGTCCTAGAGACAAGCATCATACCGATTTCCTCGCAATATAGCCGTCGTTGTAAATTTTCATGTATTCTTCTCTTTCTCGATTCAAACGTTTCAAAACATTAAAACCTTCCTCGACCAAGTACTAAGCAACCTCCACTGCTCCATGGGGCATAACGGCCAGAAAAGGAGGTGGGCCATAATTTCCTGTATGGAAGCTCCACACTAGCAATGTGCGCTCGAGGATTTTATTATGCCCCACCTGGCAATATTTGTACTGCAGTGGCTAACTTGAGTCCGTAGGCGGTTCTGTTATTACCAAGCCAGCCATTGCAGATCATGTCCAGGACTGGTGGCCAACTGGGATGGCCTGACGACTGTCTGTTTCCTACTTCCTCTTTTGAATGCAGCAGGTAATTGTATGGTGGATTTCAGGAGAGGATATACTAAGGGATACAGCATTCTGAGTGGAGTCTGTTTTAGACACATTGTTATACGGGCTATTGTTATGGGGTAACTCAGTGGAGTATTCGAGTTCTCAACAATGCTTGGTTCTTAGATAGGTAGTTGCAAACCTCTTTTAAAAAAAAACAACATATTACCGTTTGCATGTATGTATATAAAATAAATCTGTATTTTTGTGAAAACACATCCATCCCATTTTAAAAGACGGAGTGAAATTATGACCCGACAGAAGAGAGCCAAATTTATCAACCTATTATATCAACCTCCTCGCCATAAAGATGTATATAAAAAAATGTTTAGAATATGTGTATATTGATATATAATAAATTACCGGAGAAGCTTTAGGTGTTAAATGGGAATATTTTTAAGAGTAAAGTTAATGATTGGTCAATGTATAATGGTTTTTATAATTTAATTGAATGTTTTGATTATTATGAATGAAAAAATATTAATATTTGCACGCCTGCATGCCGTTTGACTACTGACCTACTGACTTTTAGCACTTAGATCTGCTACTGTAATATTTTATGTATTCTAGCAAATAAATGATTGATTATGATTATGCGAATTTCAATGATACTTACCAACTACACCAACCAAATAAGCACCAGGTTCCCTTTATTCTACATACATAATATATTTTTATACCTAATAGTATAATTACCTATATTAATAGGATCTGGACAGAGATTTCAGATTCCCTGTATTATAGCCAGGTAGCACAGCCATTCCGTTCTTGTTATTTAGTGAAGCACGGCTATTTTCAGCAAGTAATGTATAAATTAAAAAGATAACTACAGAAATAAAAACAAAATCTAGGTAGTAGATAATATAATAATAAGGTATTTGCAATTAAATACACGTAATAAGTAATGATTATGCTGTATAGGGGCAGTTAGTTGCTAATAGGGCTCTAAATGGCTGTAGTCATTTTCTAAATATTAGGTCCTTACATATGAAATTGGCGTTTTGTCGTACTGGCCACTTTGATCTTAAATATCTCCTCTTTGGTTAGGAATTCCAAATTCAAATTTAAACAGCTATTTACTCATGCATTTGTGTTTCGAAAACCGTAATTCATTTGTTTTTTTCTCTTTTGCTTTTTTTTTCTGCGTCACTCATTTCACAAAATGGAAAACTTAAAATATCGCATTATTTACGAGTACGAGTTCCACCGTGGCACCAGTGCTGCAGAAACGGCTCGAAGGATTAATGATGTGTATGGTGGTGGTGTCGCAAAAGAAAACACGGTGCGTTTTTGGTTTCAACGCTTTCGTTCTGGAAATTTCGACCTGCAGAACAAGCCCCGTGGACGGCCGGAGACCAAGGTCGATAATGATGAATTGAAGGCTATTGTGGAAGCAGATCCATCGCAAACCACATCACAGTTAGCTGCAGGCTGCGGTGTTAGTGACAAAACCGTTTTAATCCACTTGAAGCAAATTGGGAAGGTGAAAAAGCTTGAAAGGTGGGTACCTCATGAATTGAGTTAAGCAAACCGACAAACGCGCGTCGACTGCTGCGTTACATTACTCAACCGGCACAATAATGAAGGAATTTTAAATCGGATCATTACATGTGATGAAAAGTGGATCCTGTACGATAATTGAAACGCTCATCGCAATGGCTGAACCCTGGTGAACCAGCAAAATCTTGCCCCAAGCGAAAATTGACTCAAAAAAAGTTACTTGTAAGCGTTTGGTGGACTAGTGCCGGTGTCGTACACTATGGCTTTCTTAAATCTGGTCAGACGATTGCGGCTGATGTCTATTGTCAGCAACTGCAAACCATGTCGGAAAAGCTCGCTGTTAAACAACCGAGACTTTTCAATCGCTCTACGCCACTGCTGCTTCAAGACAACGCTAGGCCACACACGGCCCAACAGACGACTACCAAATTAGAGGAGCTTCAATTGGAATGTCTAAGACATCCACCGTACTCTCCGGACCTTGCTCCAACAGATTACCATTTTTTTCGAAATTTGGATAACTTCTTGCAAGGAAAAAAATTCAATTCCGATGAGGCAGTCCAAACCGCTTTCAAAGATTTCATTGATTCCCGTCCGAATGGTTTTTTTAGTAAAGGGATCAATTAACTACCTATAAGATGGCAAAAGTGTATAGATAGCAATGGTACATACTTTGATTAATAAAATATATTTTAATATGAAAAAATTGCCTTTATGTTCCTCCCATACAAAACGCCAATTTCATATGTAAGGACCTAATACTTTTGAATGTTGTGCTAGTAACTTGCACGCTTCTCAAGCCGTAATCATAGTGATAACTATTCGTTGAGATACAATGTATTGTATGCTGACAAATGTGGTGGTATGTATCAGTCAGGACAAAGCAGGTATACCCTTCGGCCTAATGTGGGTCGGGTTGGAACCTTTTGTAATTCGAGACAAAAATCACATTTTTTGTATTGGCAGCCACAAAGATTTTATTTTATAAAAATATTTTCTGTGATCTCGTGATTCGACCACCGGTTTGAGAACCTGAGGTTCCGGGTTCGATATTCAAGGGAGTACAAATTTGTGCTCGGTTCGGTTGGTGATAGGACTTGTCTCAAGTCCGCCTGGCTGGCTAGCACCACCTTAGTCTGTTCTGTACCCATAACAACAATTCGAATTTGTTGTGTGCCGTCATATAGAGGTAAGATAGCCAGTTCCTCAGAGTTTTGGATTCCGAGTGAAGTGCGCTTGCACCTAGACCTATCATAACTTGACACCAGGTGAGATGAAAGGCGCTGCCCCAAATAAAAGGTAATTGTTTGTTGTTATAGCGGCAATAGAAATACACACTTTGAAAATTTCAACTATCGACCTATTTATTACAGTTCATGAGATACAACCCGCTGACAGATAGGTAGCGGAGGCTTGGTATTAGGGTCCCGTTGGCACCCTTTGGGTAAAGGAAGCCTAAAAATGACATAAACTAGACAAAAAAAATTAAGACTTCGGCAAAATCACCGGGACAAAACAGGATGTACCTACCCGAATTCGGCTTGAATGGTTGTCAGTTTACTGTCAATCATTAATATCCCGGTGTCGTAAAGCGAAGTTCAACGCCGCCATTCACTTTGAATGTTGATACAATGTTTCTTTTCTATATTCAATTCAACGCATTTGCCATTATAAAATGAACCATTTTATTCCATTAAAAAGTGATGTGTAAGAAGTGAGTGTGATATAAAAATCTGCCTACGCCGTAGCCAAAGTGCTACGATGCTACGACGTAGCAGCGTGTTACGACATTTCGAAGCAAGTTGAATAAAACATTAAATTTAACATATTTTATTAATTCTAACAGCAGACTTATTAGAAATACAGTTCAGTATCCTGCCGATCAATCAACTGGCAGCTGCAATGGCGGATATTGTAAATTTAATTAGTCCTGTGTTGCTTTGAAGGAAAACGAAGACAAACATTTCTTTGACTTTTTCTCGACTACAATGAATAAGTTAGCCAGTCACTCAGCCTGCTAAGACGATAGTTTTTATTAATCTTGACTGGTGATTGAGATTGATAGGTGTTCTATCTTGCCGAGAGGTTTTTTTTATACAAAATTAATATAAAGGATACGAAAGATTACGCTCCTCTGGAAGATAACATAACCGAAGATAGCCTGTTGTTCTCTATCTATCTATCAGATATAATTAACTCCGACTTTTATTTGTTTACCAAAATTTTTATTTACATTAATAATTTCATGTTTACATATAAAAAACAACTCTAGCATTATTGATTCGAAAGTTTGTTTAAATGTTTGTTACTCATTCTCGCCAAAAATATTGAACGTCTTGAGCTGAAATTTAGCATAGAAATGTTCAAAACCAAAAATAGCCTTCATATAAGGCCAAGTGCTTCCCCGTCGCTCAACATAAAACCGAAGATAGATGCGCACTTCACCTGGAATCCTCAACTGTCTGAGGAACTGGCTATCTTACCTCTAAATGCCGGAACACAATAATTTTAGAATTGTTGTTATTGCTAGAGGATTAGGTAAGATGGGGGTAGCTAGCCAGGCGGACTTTGTGAAAGTCCGCCTGGCTAGCTACTAAGCAGCATTGCTGTGTTCCGGTTTGATGGGTATAGTTGCCGGTGAATTTACGGGCACGCGAGGCTTAACACTTTAATGCCTTTAGTTGACTAGTGCAATGCTGTGCCGTGGGACATGTTCTTTGTGGACGTGACCTACGCAGTAAGGCTATGGATGCACTTAACATCTTTTTCCGTCTCTAAGTTGTATAAAAATAACCTGCATATCAATATGCACTTTTGAAATTAAATTCAAAAGTATATCTTGTGCTTATTGGTTAAGCACTGAACGGTATACTCGTAGTGTATGCCATGGGAAAGAAAATGGGCTACTTTTGATGTTTACTCTGATTTGATCCAGGTAGGTCACGCGGGCGAAGCCGCGGGTTAGAGCTAGTTTACAATATTAAACATGACTCACCTCATCTTTCTCCCCCAGTGAGTTTCCGTTCTCGAGGCGGTACCGGCGTGCCACTGCGTCCACCGCTCCGCCGGGCTCGCTCGCTGACAGCTAGAACAACAGAAATCAATATTTAAGTTTTTACAGCCTTATATTGTAAAGATATAGAAGATTTAGAGTCAAGAAGGATAAGAAGCTCTCAAGGTGTCTAAAGGAGAGGTAAACTGGCTCACTGAATACGTGCTCATACCACCTTAGCCGGTGGTATACACGTAATGAAACCATGTGGTTCATGTGGCACTACCGAATACTGTTAAAGCTAGAGGAAGACCTCAAGCTCCTAGGTTGGTCCATTGTAACCCGCGAGTCGAGCACATTAATATCTACTACCAGACAGAGCCACCTCAGTACACTGGATTTGGGTTTGGTAATTGCAGAAAATACGTTAGCTAACAGGAGTAGGCTGCTGCGCTTGTTCTGGTGAGATTCTTTTGACTATCATGACATCCACGGGCTAGGTTGTAGAGGTCGATATAAGTCGCGACCGCCCTGTCATTTTAGTTTTTGGTATTTTGCACAGCAAGTTGCTATTACCATTCATTGAAACCCATGGGGCAACTCTTGTACATATTAAATGTAACCTATATATGATAGCCGACATATCCTTTCGTTTTGACAGCAAAATATTTGCCTTTTTTATCGGAGAGATGACAGCCGAGCGAGACCAATTGCGTATAAAGAGTGCTAAATCCGGTATCGCAACTGGTTGCGAACTTTGGTTGCAATGGCGCCAGGAGCGGATCTGAACTAAGCTATTATGTTCGGGATTAAATTACACTATTTACATATATTGTCTCTTAAAATATATGATTTGAATGAGATTCGATGAGCAGAAACTATTTGCCATAATGGTTTAAGTTTCCGAAATGTTTAACCACGGTTAAAGTCATGCTGACTCGACCAAAGCCACCCTTCAGTTAGTGACCTCGTGTTGCTCTAGTTACAACAAGTCAAGCAAAGATACATGCGTGTGTCAGTATGCTAATCAGCGCTCTATAATGTATGTAAATGAAGCCTTAAATGTGTGATAAGTCAAGGCAGTGCTATGTGATGGTATTAAATAGTAACTGAAACTGCCACCTACGACCTTTATAAGTCAAGCCATGTAATATACCCGATAGGATTTGCCATTTTCCAAATTTTAGGAACTACTTAATTTCTCAAATTCTTGCTTTACCCCTTTAAAAGATGAATTATCAAAAATAACAAATGACATTTCTTTATTGTAAGTCGAACAATGATTTCCATATTCTTGATTAAAAAATTCTATGCGTTTAATTATGAACAGAAACCTGGCTAGTGACTACCCTCACGAAGTCCGGCGCCAAGCGATTTGCCGTGTTCTGACAGAGCACGCCAGTGCCTGCTGGGATAGCTCGCACCATCGTAAACCTCATCCTTGATCTGGCATAGACTTAATGTCAAGAGCCAATCAAGAGCATCACTTAGAAAATAATTACGTTTTAAAAACTAGTCGGTTAAAAAGAAAACCGACTTCAATGAAGCATATGTACGACGAGTATGTACTTGGCCTATCTCACCTGGTTACACAAGTTGAGATAAGGCCGAAGGTGGATGCGCACTTCACCTGGAATCCTCAACAAACTGAGGAACTGGCATCTTACCTCTATATGCCGGAACACAACAATTCACTGGATGACGTATTTTTTCCAATTATTTTGATGACAGATGGACGGACAGACAGACATACGAGTGATCTTATATTGGGTCTGTTTTTTCCTTACTTGTGAGACCCAAATCGCTTCAAATGTGCCTATAAGATGTTCCCTCGATTTTTCCAGGATCCCATCATTAGATACTGACCTGATGTCAATGGGACCACCTGTGAAGTATAAGTGTAAGTACCTTTCAAACAAAAAAATGAGTTTCCAAATCGGTCTGGGCGCTTTCGAGTAATCTGGGAACATACATTAAAAAATCAAGATTCCGACGAATTGAGAACCTCCTACTTTTTTTGGAAGTCGGTTAAAAAATAACACACTAAGAAGTCTTAAAACAAAAAGGATCTCTTTGGATGTACCAATAAAGAAAATGGGTTTACAAATAGAGGAAACTAAGTAAATATTCTAAGTAGTTACTTAAGCTACTTAAGAGTGAAATACAATACAGTTACAGCTTTGAATGCAGGAGTGCAGAAGTGAATTCGGACATTTTCTGCATTATTTCTAGAGCTGCTACTTTCGATAATGTAATTTGTCTAGACTAGAATAACGACAAGCTTACACCAAGGTTCAAAAGCAATCTTACACTTTAGTTAAGTGAAAGATTTGCAATCTTCCTATTGAATGACTATTGAATGTTCGCGATATTTCATTCAGGTATGAACTTCTTAACTCGTTGGGTGCTGTGAAACACTCACAGGGTGTTCTTCATAGTTAAATATTACACAGGACATTAATTTTACACAGCGCCATCTAGCCCCAAATTAAGCATACCTTGTATTATGGGAACCAAATTCCGGATAGAATGCTTGAATACTTTTGTAAATACATGTACTATATGAAACAACACCCAAATACAGAACAAACATCTATATTCATCACACAAATGTTTGTCCTGGGTTGGAATCGAACTCACAGCCTACAGCGCAGAAGGCAGAGCTACTACCAACTGAGCTATGAGTCTTGATAGCTTGGGGCTCAGCACCCATTGGTTGGGTACTGTTAAACACTCACGGGGTGTTCTTCATAGGTATTTTAGCAGCCAACGAGTTGAAATATCATAGTCACCTCCTGCTGTCACTGACTAGTGAGGCTTATCTTATGCCTCTCCGCTGGTTTAACTACACTCACACTTAAATTTTATATATTTAGATGTAAGTATACTCAGATGATATCTACCTGTGTCGTGATGAGGGTCTTTATTCGGTTAATAGGCAATTTTGACGAAAAACGAGGCCAGATATAACTCTCAATCATGCACCCCATAAACCCTCGATGTAACGACAATCTGGAGGCTAAGTACTCTGTGTCAAGAATTAATATCGACGTCGGCTATCGTAAAATATAATAAAGCTTTATAATACCATATAATACTCATAAGGGTAGAGCCCGATAAAATACTCCGTTTATAATATGAGTGCCCAACATTGTTGTAGATTCTTTATTAGAAATCTAATTACCGCAATTTTTTGTACTGCCTCTCTGGTCTAGTGTTTCGCCTTACCGGTGTCCGATCCAGAAGTCCCGATCCGAGATCCAATCCGAGGTTGGTGGTAGGACTTTGTTTAAGTCCGCCTGACTAGTTACCGCCATCTTGCCTAAATCTGTCGCCATAACAACAATTATTAAATGTTCCGGCATTAGAGGTAAGATAGTCAGTTCCTCAGTTTGCTGAGGATTCCGGGTGAAGTACGCGTTTCCACCTTCGGCCTTATCATACTTTGAAAAAATCAGGTGAGATGAAGGCCAAGCAAATCCCATCGTATAATTTAAATAAAAAGCCTGTTACGTGTCATATTTTTTTCAACAGATCATCGCTAGATTTCAATCATTGTGTTAGAAGCCGGCATAGATAGAAACATAGATTTTATTCACTTTTCAATGTAACAAACATTTATCAATAACACTAAACAGCCTTTGACTACAATTCGGGACTGATCAGGGCACCGATTCTACTAAACCTATTGCTGCACTATGACAATGGTATCGCCGCAGAATGGCTTCTATAGGTGCCTTTTGGTATTCTAATCATATTAAGTAGTCTCTAATATCTATCATCATATACGTTACGACCCCGGTAAACTAGCTACCGGAGATCAGGGCGTCAGTAATGAGAATCGTATATGTGATTTTACTGATCTTCAGTAAGTAAATTAAAGAAAAAGTAACAGACCCACGCGTTTATCTGATTTCTAGACCTACAGTTTTACCTGTTTTCCTTCAGTTTTTGGAAACTTATAGGTGTAGTTAGTTAAAAACACTAGATTTTCTGTGTTCCGATATCCCCATTTTTATTTGTTCATTTTTTTACACCATAGTTACAAACCATAGTTTTTCAAAATAAGGCGTTGTTTAACGTTTTGGTTTTACCATCGGTTATTCGTCACTCCCGCGTGACCACAATATCTACACAAGTTAACATTTATCACACAAGCCTCACAGCTCAGTTGGTAGTAGCTCTGCCTTCTGAGCTGTAGGTTGTGGGTTCGAGTTTGGGGCTAGACGGCGCTGTGTGAAATTATTGTCCGGTAATATTTATTTATTTATTTATTTATTTATCAAGTCTTCTAAGCTCTCTACAGCGTAAAGCGTGACAATTTATTAGATAAACATAGATACAAACAAATTATCGAAAAACAGAAGCCTCCTTCTGAAGTAGTCGAGCAATAATATGTTATCGTAAGGAGATTACGTAATGAAAAGTTCCATAATAAGCTTTCTTTGTTGATTTCTGTGAAAAGATTTTTCTGCGTTTTATTTGAAGTACTAAGCAAGCGCTAAGCCGTACTTCTTTACGACTGGAAATATTTTGTTAGCAATAAATAGCAGTTGAAATAAGACCCTTATAAATTGCTTATAAATCTGCGTACAACGTGCGTGCACCACTACAAACTGGGATGTTTGAAAAAGGCCCCGAAGTTCCGTAAATTTTCGCTCTTGTAAGAATACAAATTATATTTACTTTGATTAAAAAAACCTTAACATAATCTGATGGCAACGATACTGACCGTAAATAGCATTAAACTGTGTCGCGCGTAAATAGCATTAAACTTTACTTTTACCTGCACCAAGAGGTGCAGGTAAAAGTAAAGTTTAAATGTTAGGAACGTGTGAAAGTTAATAAACATATAAGTAGTTCATATCAGTAAAGATATGTGAAATTAATGAGTAGGTGAATGATTGATGCGTAACAAGTAAATGACACTCCTGATGACACCAGACTCTTAAGAGACTGGTAAAAATTCTGTGTATATATTGAATGGTGAGTAGAGTGTTCGTATCGGAACTCGAAACTTTTGTACTGATTGTATATTATATATTGCTGTTGTATATTTGAAAAAATAAAATCATGAATTGCAATAAACCATCCTACCGCTAACCTATATTTAGGATGATCTCCTGTGTTTGGGATACCTCACTTTATTAAGCAGCAGAGCTCCTTTATTAAGGTGTTGCGGGATCAGCCATAGTTATTGCACGATAATCCCGACTGAGGGGAGGGTATTGCGGGTAGCCGACTCGCAATCAAGCAGCAGAGAGTACATTCAACCGATTTTAACCACTCTGATAATATATGGCTAGATACGGTGGCGTCGGGGTGTGTACAATCTTGATAAATCAGTCGGTAGGTACCAACATATCTATTTTAGACGAGAGTAGCCCACAGTCTGACTGACTCAACGCATAGCTTAAGCCAGCGGGACGTTGTCATTTTCAGGATAACTTCCATTTGTATTGTGGAAGCGCAAAATGAAAGCATTTCAGAAATTGGGCGTTACAATAGTATAATATATAATATAATATTTTACTTTCTACTACTTTCAATAAGTGATTTTGTGCCAACAATCTGAAGCTGAACATTTATAAATCGCATGATATCTTAAAACGGTCACAAAAAGACGGTTCACAAAAAGATACGTTATACATAATCAATAGTGCCAAGTTTGAAAGTGAAACAATTAGTGTAAAATGCTAGTCAATAGTAATCAAAATGAAAATCAGAATTGAAAGCGCTTGAAAACTTAATTAATTCAGGTTGCAATGCCATAAGGAGCTTGAGGAAGGAAGTAAGTCTTGAGCAGCTCAAAACTATATTAAAGGCTTTGGTGGATTCAACATTTCGATATAGAGTACTGGGAACACGGCTACATGTACATGTACATGTAGAGGTACAATACAAATAGAGGTATTGTTTTTTTTATTACGGTAAAGCGCTTGGCCTTCTTCTCAAGTTAAGATAAGACCGAAGGTGGAGGCGCACTTTACTTGGAATCCTCAACACCCAAACCCAAACAAAGTCCTACCACCAACCAAACCAAGCACAATATATTGTACTCCCCATGGGGATCGAACCGGGTACCTCTGGATCTGAAATCGGTGGGATGAGCCACTAGACCACAGAGGCGGTTGTAACATATATTATGAGAATAGGTCATAAGTGCTACCTACAATTTATTTACCTCCTTTGTTCTGTACGTTTCGCGCCCTTTTACTTTGAAATGGGGTAACTGACATTAACGAGTACAGCGGACATTTTGCCGACAGCTTTTGCGTGGAAAGTAATTTCTTGGATAATTTGATAAAATTTAAGTTCGTTTTGAATTAACCTAGATTACTTTATTAGAAAAATGGCCATAACTTGCGGCTTCGTTTGCAGGGTGCTCGGGTAAAAAGGCCAAGAGTAAATAAATTAGGTGTCCTCTAGATAAGACAACCGTGCGTCGTTTATCGTCGGCTAGATTGTCACGTGGCATCGAATGAGATTGATATCATATGATCTACTACTTTTTTTTTCTTTATTGATGATAGCCAAGCGTTTGACCTCCAACTCACTTGAAGAACAAGTAAAGAGTGTGGCCTAAGATGAAGCACCCTTATAAAATAAAGATGTACTTAGTACTAATAAATAGGTCAATGTTACTACTTCATTTTTTTTCACGCAATGACATCAGACAAAACCAGAGTCTTCTAAATAGGTGTGCCTTATGAGTCTTTGTTCACGAGGCACTATGTTTGTGTGCAGCAGGGTGTGGGGTGGAAAGGTGCTATCGTCGATATATATTAAGGGTGAAAAATGTCTGCTATGCTTTCGACAAGCCGGCAAGTCGTTTTTCAGCGAACCTTTTTTTTACTAGATAGCCTTATTCGGCTCTCGGCTAGTCACTACAAGGATGTTCTACTACTCGGTGATTCTTGATATCTGAGAGCAGTTGTATAAGATCGGAGGTCAGTGATTCGGTAAGCAGTTCGAACTCCATAAAATATACAAAAATGATATTTGCGAAGCAGCTTGTTTGGCCAACACATATACATATATGTACAATACGCTTTTTGTTTTGCTGTCTGACGACGTAGGTCTTGGCCATCATCTCATCTGGTTTTAAGTTATGATAAGGCCGAAGGTGGGAGCGCATTTCACCCGGACTCCTCAACTGTCTAAGGCTATCTTACCTCTAAATGTCGGAACACAACCATTTTTAGGATTGTTGTTATGTAGCTAGGTGGACTTAAACAAAGTTCACTAACTAAGCTAGTTAGTGTGCTTGGTTTGGTCTTACTACTTACGCCTAAACTATGCACACTATTGTACTCCCCCTGTAGATCGAACCCGGGACCTCTGGATTTGACATCGGTAGGCGAATCACTAGACCACAGAGGCGGTTAAAAAACGAACAACTTCCAAATACAGAAGGCACAGGTATAGAATCGATCAAAGAGAAAAAGGCTATTTGCACCACACCTAAATAATCACCTCTGTTGAAGTTTCAACGGTTCTCACGGGAATTCACCTTAAAAATATTGGCCTGGTAGAAATATCTTAAGCTCTCCGGAAATTTCGGGAAATTGTGTAATGAAATGAATGTCAACTTCGATTTGACCCCAGTGCTCCAGTTTATAAGCTCCTACAAATCCTACTGCGGCCATACTTGGCCTGGCCTGGGCTTGCTGCCAGTCTAGTCACGCCGACAGGTCCGATGAAATTATTACGCTATTACTGGTACAAATATGCACTAATTGACCATTAGCATGCTATTTGCTGCAGACTTGATCCCTGGCAATGCAAATTTATAATCCGTAGCTAGCGTACAAGTATGGGGCACAAAAACAATTACTTACCTACATTAATTAATTCCATGTTTTTCATAAAACGAAAATATATTCACACTCACGCTTTTTTGTGCTTAACTTATTACTATTAACTTATGACACCGGTTTGGGTTCATTATCTGTTATGGTGTTGTAGGTAATTGTTTTGAAATAAATACATAATTAAATTATTTTTATATAAAAGAAGCGGATATTTATCGCGTATTTTACCTACATCAACTCAAAGTTCAACTCGTTGAACTAATTGTTTTTTTTTCCAATTATTTCAACGGGAAGACAAGATATATTTTTCGTATCAAAAGAATGTGTTTAAACGTAAAAGTTCAAAAAGACCATTCCTAACTTAGTATCTTTTTAAATATACGTTTTTAATAAAGCGATGTCGTTGTGTGAAGTTAATGTGCTGTAATATTTATTTATTTTATTTAAATTGGAACAATGAATGAATGAATGAACGCTCTATTGTCCACAGAAATTACATCGAAACATTACCAACTATGTTACACAATGTATGAGCACAATGGGTGGCCTTATCGCTAAGTGATTACTTCTAAGGTCAGTTAACAGTACGCCGTGATTCGTTGGCGTTGGTGGCGGGAGAGCGCACACGCCAAACGATCACGGCTTAGGTGGACCTTAGGTGGACCTGTACAGGTCCTACCACCAGTGTTGTGATCATTCATACGTCATTTATATGTCTTTAATGAAAATATGTTAGTCTCTAAGGTATTTATTATTATGGGCCCTAAGTTAAGTGACTTTTTTTAACCGACTTCAAAAAAGGAGGAGGTTCTCAATTCGGTTGTGTTGTATGTTTTTTTTTGTTTGTTACTTGATCATGTGAACATGATTCCCATGGCGGTGCCATACAATAAACATGTTGTTGTGCTTGGCAATTCGGCACCAACTTCAAATTATATGAACTTACCATTAGAGTTATTTGTAAGTTTTTGGTGGTGAAGTCGGTTCCATTTATTTCCAAAAAGAGTTTATTGTTGCCTGAAATCATTATATTATTATTATTTTAACAAGCCTCATAGCTCAGTTAGTAGTAACTCTGCCTTCTGCGCTGTAGGTTGTGGGTTCGATTCCCACCCAGGACAAACATTTGTCTGATGAATTTACATGTTTGTTCTGTGTTTGGGTGTTGTTTTTATGATAAGTATGTAATTACAAAAAAAAGTATGTTAGTATCCTATCCGTAATCTAGTTCCCATATTACAAGCTATGCTTAGTTTTGGGCTAGTTGGCGCTGTGTGAAATTAATGTCTTTCAATATTTATATTTATTTATTTATATACTTAATATATATTAAACGTACCCGCTAGCAAAGGCCAGCGAGCGCTATCGCTATCACTACCACTGGGTTAGGTGGGATCTATCTCCTAGTGGTAGACCACTGATAGTGATACAGCGTAGGCCATATTCTCCAGTTCACAATTTATGTGGTCTGTGTAATGAGCACCAAATGCTCCGGGGTATCTGAAGGTCATGCACAATCCGCACCAAAAGCAATTCTTTTTGGTGCGGGGTCAAATCAATCCAAATAAAATAAAATCGAAATTATGTTTAACTAAATCGACCGAAATAGATCGTTGATCTCCAGCTTAATATTCGTTGTTGCAACGAAACCGTAAGCGTAAACCTTAGTAAACGGTATTATTTTTAATAATTTGCTGCCATAGTAAAACAAGCCATTATGAAAATTTCACCTCTAACAGTTTATAAGTCGTGGCCTTATTATAAAGGTTGGACAGCCAAACAAACAGCTTAGACTTAGTTAGGTATGAACTGACTAAAGTAGGGTTATTGACATTGAGACCTGAGAGAGTACTGAAACCAGAACCGATTTATACTTTTGACATGTTGGTGTACTAGCTCTGCCTTCTGCGCTGTAGGCTGTGGGTTCGATTCCTACCCACGACAAACATTTGTTTGATGATTATAGATGTTTGTTCTGTGTTTTGGTGTTGCATAATTCATAATTCAACATCAGTACAAAGCATTTAAAAAAAAAAGTATTTAGGTACTCTATCCGTAATCAAGTTCCCATATTACAAGCTATGCTTAGTTTGGGGCTAATAGCTGGCGTGTAAAATGAATGTCCTGTAATATTTATTAAGTGTTCCATCGTAAAGTATTTTTTTTATTGTACGACAGGGAAGAACTTTGCCTTCATATCACCTGGTTTCAATTAAAAATAAGGTCGAAAATGTAAATGCACTTTACCCGGTATCCTCAACAGACTGAGGAACTGGCTATCTTACCTCTCACCGGAACACAATAATTTAGAAATGTTTTTTTTAATTTTCGTATGTTTTGGTATTTACCAAAGCTTTTTTTTATTCTGTCGACATAGTCTAAAATTGTTGTGTTCCAGCATTTCCGGGTGAAGTGCGCCTCCACCTTCGGCCTTATCTTAACTTGTAACCAGGTGAGATGAAGGCGAAGCGCTTCTGTCGTACAATAAAAAAAAAAGTACTAAACGGGTCTAGTTTACCGCCTCTGTGGTCTAGTGGTTCAAGCCTCTGATTTCAGATCCAGAGATCCCGGGTTCGATCCCCATGGGGAGTACAATATATTGTGCTTGGTTTGGTTGGTGGTAGGACTTTGTTTAAGTCCGCCTGGCTAGCTACCAACATCTTACCTAATTATTTCGCCATAATAACAATTCTAAAATTGTTGTGTTTCGGCATTCAGAGGTAAGATAGCCAGTTCCTCAGTTTGTTGAGGATTTCGGGTGAAGTGCACGTACACCTCCGCCTTATCTCAACTTGTTATCAGGTGAGATGAAGGCCAAGTGCTTACCCGTCGTACAAAAAAAATAAAAATAGTATCGATGACGCCAGTCTCCCCCATATAATTGATACTTTTAGTGGGTGGGTGGTCCTATTGACCAATAGAACGTATAAACAAACTTCCAAATGTAGAGCAACACGGCAACACCTCGTTAAGTGGCCGTTCATTATTCACGTGCAGGCACACGCGTTAAACAATGCACCATTGTTGTCATTGTTCACGACAAAGGGTATGTACATAGCCTTTCTATCTACTTAGTTACATACACTATCCGCTGAATGATTCAGCTGACGCAGTTGGGCGGGAATTTGACCAGATAATGCGTTATCATCAACATTTTCAGCCCATGTCCACTGATGAACATAGGCCTCCCCCAATCGAAGCCACAAGAACTCTCTCTCTCTCAAAATTTTGCTGGGAAAAAACTCTTGAAGGGTTAAGCTCGCCTCTGTACATATATTTTCCTATGACATGTTCAAATCATTTTTATGTGTAAAATAAAAAAATACAAGAATAAACGCGTTGGTCTTGTTCCAAGAATTGGATGCCTGATATTTTTTGCGTGCGTTTTACAAGATGTCCAATTATGTGACTACTGAAATCATAATTATCAAAATGTAATTTTGACGAATCACTGAAAGCGAGCTCCATTAGTTGCCTCCTGATGTCATAGAAGGTAACTAAGGGAGCTCGCTTTCAGAGCTTCTAGAGCATAGCAGCATTATTTTGCTATTTTTTATCTATGCTAAACCTGCGCTACAATTGGAGATTGTAGCGAAGGTCCCACCTCTTTTAATGCAGCTACTTCAAGAATTCCATTACCATGTTCTAAGGGGGTGCATGTCGAAAGACAAAAGCTTTTATAAGCCACTGGAAAGTTAAATCTTAAATTTGTCAGTTTTTCCGAACAAAATAACGTTAAAATGTCACGAAATATTACAGTCACGAATATCATTACCTAGTCATCAGTGTAATATGTATCACGACGTCACTCAATCGTGTATGAGCCCTATTACAAATCTGACAAGCACGAACCGTACAAATGCCTCATACGGTGACGTGGATACGTGCTTCTTACATAAGCAGATATTTTAATTTGAATGAACGAAATATCCCATAATACATTACAATCTTGGAGTATTCTAGATATCTCTCTTGGTCGACAAACGCTTGGCTATCATAAATAAAATAAAAAGCATTTCTTACTCGCACTAAGAAAGGATTTGAAATATAACGAGAACGAATTCCCAGACATCATTATTATCATCAACCTTCCGCAGTCCAATGCTGGTCGTAGGTCTCTCCCAAGGTGCGCCACTGAGCCCGATCTTTGGCCTCCTCATCCACTCTCTGCCCGCCCCTATACGGAGGTCGTTGCTCCATCTAGCCAGAGGACGTCGTTGAAATTAGTTAAACAAAACGTATTACTTGTCATCACTTAGATATAATGTCACTGTCATCACTCTTAGGTGACAGCTGTCATCGGTATATCATTATCTTTCTCCCATGACCGATCTATGTTCAGAACTGTTTTGTGATACACGCTCTGCAAATAAATCTACATCTTCTCCCGCTGCTCTGTTTTTCCTTTCAAACCCCTCAGACGTCCTACACTAGACACGCTTGCCTAGACGTGGTTTCTCCTCTGAAGGAAACCCTCCTTCACCGGTTGTCGGTCTTTCGACAGATATGGCCAGCCCACTACCACTTCAGCCTGCTTACTCTTTTGTGCTAGGTTTATAATGCTTCCTGAAATTAAGCAATACTTGCAGGATATATGTATTTTTATTTTATTTTCTAGTAGTTACCTAAAATGTGGAAGCAATTAAGAATAGCGAAAACCACCGCTACCACACTTTCGCTCTAAAGGATTCAAAGCAGACATTGCTTGGCAGTTTATAGAAATCCTGGCACCACTAACTTGCGCTCGGTTGAGCTGTTATTTGAACGGGGAAAATAAAATTATCTGTTTTCTATTAAAAGTTCAACAGAAAAGTAGTTTTGCCGTGTTGTATGTTGGAGTGATAACAAGAAGCAGACAGTTTATTGAAAACGTTGTGGATTTTCGCAAAATTACATCTGTCAAAAATAGACAACGGCTAAGATGGAGCATTTAGCCGATAATTAAAATCTGTCATCTGGAAAATTGTTCACCAACAGATTACCTACTGTTCCCTGGAGATGCGTCCGAAAAATGCCATTTTAGGGTTCCGTGCCCAAAGGGTGCCAACGGAATGGGTTCGTCGTCCGTCTAGACAGACTATACTACAGTATAGTAGAGCCATGTATTACGTATCACGAGATACATCTCATAATACGTAATACATGGTAGACACGTGAATTTTTCACATAGTGTGTTGTATTGTCGCTATAGGAACAAATAATATAAATATATATACATAATTCATATAATAGATGGTGCTGTGTAAAATTAATGTCCTGTAATATTTATTTATGATAAAATATATGTAGCCCTCAGACAAAAAAAAACTATTTTATTTGCCTTAATATGTGGGTCGAAACAGTGAATCCTCGGTGTGCGTATTGTTTAAAAAAAAACATGTTGTACGACGGAGAAGGTGCTTGGCCTTCATCTCACCTGATTTTACGAGTTATGATTAGGCCGAACGTGGAAGCGCACTGCACCCGGAATTCCCAACAGTGTGAGGAACTGGCTATCTTACCTCTAAACGGCGGAACACAACAATTTAAGAATTGATATTATGGTGACATAATTAGGTAAGATGGTGGTAGCTAGCCAGTCGGACTGATACTTTACTACTGGTACTTAAAGCCCTACCTCCAACCTAACCAAGCTGTACTGCTCCTGGGGATCGAACCCGGGACCTCTAATCTATATTGAGATGCTATATATACCTTTCATTTTTTTTTACGAGGAGAAATCTGTTTGCAGACACCCTGACGCACCGAGCTACCATAACATATCCTTCAATAACCCAACAGCGCTGTGTCAATATTGCAATTAGTTCCAATTAATAGATTCTGAATAGTAGGTCGGATTTCTATAGCACACTATAGTATACCAATGATTGATTACTCACGTCTCTACCAGATTTATAGCTTCGCAGTTTGCATGTCTCGTTACGTTTATTGACGTATATTAAGTCAGCCGTTACATTAGGAACATTCCAATTTTGATAGGAATTTATACATACAAGGTTATTTTAAATAATTGTGCCTTGATTTACTTCATTACGAAAAAACTACATGCTTGGTTTTTGAAGGGAAAACTACTTTAGGCTCTATTTTATTTTAAAGATGTGAAAAAATCACTTTTGACACATTTGACTATAAACACACTGAGAAAACATCAAGTACCAACAATCTCAGCTGTTCTCTTCGGCAAAGATCGACAAACTTCAAGTTTTCACTTCTGTCGGCACTCCCGGAGTGCCACTGACACAATACGTTTACAGACATACATTTATGAAAATCAAATGCACGCTCACAGAAACATTGATGAGTTTAGTAAAAGAAGTGATGTACACAGTGTTAATACTAGAAATAAAAATTTGATATACCTAGCTATCCCTTAGGAAAGTAAATAATTCATTCTTAGGAAACTGTGTTTCTATAAAAAGCTTCCTCAAAGCGCCACCAAACTCTCTGCTCGTAAATTCAAATTGTATGTAAATAATAATTTAATTAAAAGTGCCTACTACAAAATTAGTGATTATATCGACGAAAAGGCCGCGTGGCCCGATGTTACTTTACCAGTTGACAGCAAAATGGTGATTTGTCAATGTTAACAAACTGCCCATTAGATATATATATATAAATATAAATAGATAGGTAATAACAAATGTTTTAAGATTAAATATTTAGGTTTGTGATGTATCTACTTAGAATATAATAAAAAAATGTGTTTTTAATTAACCAGCCCGAGGTTCTTGACTTTCTCCTTGTGTGTTGGTCGCGATTCCGAACAGGTGGTAGATTTGACGTTTCAAAATGATCCTAAAAAATCTTAATGAATAAATACATTTTGACTTTGACTTTGACTGACACTGTTTATTTTAAATGGGTCAGCTCTGGACCTCACAACTTATTTAGGCAAGGATGGAGCAAGCTCACCCAGAAGGTGGCTAACTTTTTTCTTGAAGATATTTAGGTCGTAAAACAACGGAAAAATAAAGCATCTAGCGAATCTCTACATTAAAAAATGCTTCACGAAAACATGTAACAGAAGTTTCCATCGATATACCGATCGTTTGAGGGACATTGCCCACAGAATATAATGAATATTGTTTTCTCCTTTAATCTTTGTTGTATATTTATTGTATTGTATTTACTAAGGTCTCACAAACTAAGCTCTGGAAATAACTTGAATCGTGGCTACCACCATGATTTTAATGACTTTAAGTAAAGATAAATCGGTTTTTTATTGGGTCAAGCGTTTCACCGCCAGCTAACATGTAAAACAAGTAAATATGTGGCCTAAGATGAAGCACGCTTGCCTAAAAGGAACCTATTTACCTATGATAAAGGTAGAGTCGAAAGATGTGTGCGGCACAATGGAACATTTTCTAGGTACGGGTTGTAGCCAGCCGTACGTCTGCTAGTCCGGATTGCGATAGTATAAATCGTATTTATTACAATGTAGTTTGTTACTTCCTATCAGGGCTCTGAGGCCTAAAAGTTTTGTTACATGTTTGGTTTCTGAAATAGAAAAAAAAACCTTTGCAGGACAGCGATAGACACCACAACGCGATCGGTACCGTGTTGCGGAATCCTGTCGCTTGCCATTCCAACAGAGGGAGAACTAGTGCTCCATTATTGTCAGCTTTGTAGTTGTCTCATATACTCGTATATGTCACCGAAAGATTGTAAACACCGTGCGTACGTAATATGCCTCTGTCACCGTCAGATTGTAAACACTATCCATATAATCTAACGCCGACATATAAAAAAGAGACGTTTGACAGCGATCATCGCGAGATTTTCGCCTGTCGCAATCGCAAACCTGTTGTGAAACTCGTTATAAGTCTACAGGACGTAATATATCTGCCAGATTTGCGATCGAGTCTGTCGCTCCTGCATAGGCCTTACGAATTTGCTGTACGAACACTGCACATCCTATGTGGATGCAATAGGCCAATGATTATGATGATTTGCGCTAGTACCTAAACTCAGCTTACCTGTTCCACGGAGCCATACTGCCGTCGTGAGAACACCCCTCGCCTTGATATCAGCTCACTAGCAGACGAGCTGAAACAAAAACATACAAATTTTCAGCGTTTTTATTTTTGTTACTTTTTTCAGACTTTTCTTAGTACTTTCATTTAAAAGCTTTTTATGTATCTCCTAGTGAAGGAACTGGTACTATCCTCTGCCTGCTTATGGTAAGGTACCTTATTAATATGAAACGAAATCGTACATCACACTTTATGATCAATTTTTCAAAATCAAACTTTTGGCAACCCCACGTAGAAGGTTTGGCGTGAAAACACAGTCAAAATCTTTACTCTACAGTTCAAATAGATTAGTAGTGGCAGCGTCGGCATTCAGATCAAATCTCACGCCAGCCACTTATCCGTTATTACGCTTGTCTCAACTTGACTGAATATAAACTGGTAATATCGCAGGAAAAGGATATAGCAATTGAGATGGTTAATTCCCATTATATAACGCAAGAATTTCGCTAAAAAGATGCTTCACCCATAAAATTTGAGTTGTCTATGACTTCATACTTTTGAATTCCGGAAGTTTAAAAAATGAGCAAAGGTGAAACAAAAATTTAAATACAACTAAAACGAATACACGTTTGATATTGAAATCAAGCAAAGCTTTCACATGTGGCAATATAATATGTATCGTACTCGATACATACTTGTCAACGATTGAAATACAGCTAAAACTAATACATGTCAGATATTGAAAATCAATCGTAAACATCAGTGGATACGCGAGTCATCAAGTCGGTGCCTGATTCAATCACCTGTCAGACTGATACGTGACGGCTCCGAAACGTGACTGGAGCACACAACGACCCCGGGGCCGTACTACGAAAGTCGAACGTCGTCGAAACAAAACATTTTTGTATTGAGAAAAATGTGCAATCTATTCAAAGACCTACGAATGAAACTATTATAGAATTACGATTTTTCAAACTCGATTGCCATATCGCTTTATAAGGTTGAGAAAATAAAAGTTTTTGCTGACGACTTTTTCTTAGTATCGCACTAGCACATAAGACGGATTATATTATGAAAAGCTTATTTTTTTCAGATAAAAGTCTTTATCAAAATACTTATATAAATATCGCAAAAAAGGTACACCTCCGGCTACATTGAGGAAAATCGAGCCGATTGCTAAAATCAACGTTTCATTACGTTTGTTCTTATTTTGACTTAGAGTTCTCGTTAAGGTTGTTTCCCAGCGATATGTACGGGAGGTAAGGTTTTTGGTACATTGCAGCTTTAAAACATATCGTGGATTCAAAAATTTGAAATTCGCTGGCTTACAGGCTACATGTAAGTAATAACAGTAATATTTGTAATGTAATATTTTCGTATTGGTTCCCTAAATAAGCAAATATTTCTCGTACGTAAAGAATCAGTTAGCTAAGGAACCAATATATGTAAAAAAACACTGAATGAAAAAAAGCATTGTTCACATAAAGTCTTGTAATAAATTATAAAATTCGTAGTGGCGATTTTCACAATTTTAACCTTCGATGTGTAATGATGCTAAAATTAATGAAAATCCCGTTCATGCGTATGCCCATTCATATCTTAGAGGAACCTCCTCTGATCAAATTTGTGTTAGCTTCCTCATTTGGGAAACCATTTACAGTAAATAGATGAAACCGTGGCGTGGGTTTTGGGTCCGGAAGACTTTGTTTTTCCATCGAATTAAAACAGCTTATTATCAAAATAGGGGAAACATATGCGTGATGAATATACACGTATGTGCTGTGTTTGGGTGTTGTATTGTTTGACAAGTATGTTCTAATAAAAAAACATACAAGTTTTCTATCCGTAGCCTAGGCCCCATATTACAAGCTTTGCTTAGTTTGTGACTTGAATGCGCTATGTGAAATTTTATCACCCGTAATATTTATAAGTTTACCGTTACAGGGTCAGTGTCATATAGAAACTAGCGTTTTGAATCTCTATTGTTTCTGTATGAATAAAGTAGCAAACAAGATGTAGGGGTGCTATGTAAGTGTTTTTTTTATTTAATTTTTAGTCAGCGTATTGTTATCACATACTTATATTACGAGCCTTTGGTGAATAGATGACGATACAACATTGTAAAATCTCCGAATTAACAAGAACATTGTGTGAAATACCTGGAACTTTACCGTCATCCAGTAGTCATTTTTAGAAATCCTATCTTAGTGTTCATCTACAGAAAAGAAACTAAAAATATCTTGGACTTGAAATTGGTTTGGGCTGTCCGTTGTTTGTCAGTGAGACAGTCAGCTATACGACAATAATATTATATCTATTGATAAGAAAATCTTTTTAACGTGACAAGAAGGCACTAGTAGTAAAACAAAGAAAGCAACTATACCTACATAAATAACTTTTGTAGCTGAATATCCATATGCATTTTGTTGTTAATCAGTTTTCTGATTGCCTTCATTCACTAGTTTCTGTTGCTCTTTTTTCGTCAAACCCTCGTCAAAAATTTCCTCTGTGACCCTTATAGGTCTCAGCGATGAATTCCAAATTCAAGATTTTCTACATTATACATTTTCAAATTGCTTTGTAATCCTTATTCTTATTTGTATACATTATTAATATAATATCATTTTCTGAATTTTCCAAATGAATTAATTACGCGAATATACTCATGAAATAAATAAATCGAAAATATTTAGTTGCCATCTATGTTTACAAACAGGGGCTACTGTAAGTAGGAATAGTGTTAGTCTAAGCTGCGGGCGTCCGATTGTATCAGTTTCTTCTAAAAGATAAATAAGACTATACAATGGCAAGAAAGACTATTCAGAGAAAAACTGTAATCCTGTACCTAATATAAAAATAAGGTACGTTCCAATGTAATTTTATGTATGAGAGGGTTAAGTGGGCAAGTTTTGTGATGGTGTGCATGCAATGTGTAAAAAAGGAGTGTAGGACTAGAAAGTCAATAAAGATAACCGACTAAATTGCCAGAAGGCTTTCCGGTTCGTCATAATCTTCTCTTTTACCCCGTATAATTTATTTATTTTTTATTATTGGGAAAACCAACAGCTTCTTACAAAGATTAACAATCGCTAAGGTTCTCCTAGTACAATGAGTAAAATCATGAGTATTTACTCACACTGCGAAACATAAAAACGAATAGTGTCTAGAAAAGGTAGTTTTTAATGTAGGAACGCGGGTAGGTACAATCTTAAAGTCTTCAAGTCCAGAGTAAATAGGTTCCTTTTAGACAAGCGTGCTCCATCAGACCACGTCTTTACTTATTTTTCAAGAGAACCGGTGCTCAAACGCTTGACCACAAACCAATAAAAAAAATATTGTGCTACGATTCTTCCAAGTTTTCTCATACCACAATGAGACAAAGTTAGCTGCTATTTCCCTAATAAAAAAAAAGTGCTTTTATCCAGGTTCCTACTTCGGTTCATCTGCTTCGTGAGAATTCCAATAATTTGAAGTGCCAGGTCTCTCCCCTGCCTTTAAGGCGGGGGAGGAGTGTTGCCATTGAAATATTGCTTACTTCGCGCAAGGCAAGAGCCACTTGACCGACACCACCTCTAGGCACCCCTCTTGATGCTAAACTTTGCGAGTTTCTGAAGGATAATAAGTAAAAGCCGGCCAAGTACAGACACGCACACTGGGGGCTCTGACCCAAATTTAATAAAAAAAAAAACACGTTTCTTGTACTTGCCCTTTTAAAAGTTGTTCGGCAATCTGTGAAACTTTAAACTGTCTAATAATAACAAGCCTCACAGCTAAGTTGGTAGTAGTTCTGCTTTCTACGCGGTAGGTTGTAGGTTCGATTTGTGTGATGAATGTATAGATGGGTGTGGTGATGAATATATTATATTTACAAAAAAAAAGTATTTCAGTAGGTATTATTTCTGTTAATAGATATATAAGAGATAATATAAAAGATAGATAGATAAAAAGTAGTTTCCATATTACAAGCTTAGTCTAGTAATAGATGGCGCTGTGTGAAATTAATGTCTTGTAATATTTATTTATTTATAAGAATCGTGAAGACAGACTGAAGGACAGATGGACAGCGGAGGCTCAGTAATAGGATCCTGTTAGCACCCTTTGGGTACAACTCTAAAAATTTTATCTTAAAATCCGCTTGCCCTAATAAGGGTTCTTCTGTAATGTAACGCAATACAAATCCTTATCCGATTTACCTGCATTTTTACTATACACCTTGGAGACGGAACAACCAAGCCCACTCTTGCCTAAAACAAAATCTTACTTTACAATGGCTTTGTTATAAGCGAAATTTGTGGAATTTATCAGAATATGATCTAAGCGGCTCTGCAGTGCGCCCGTCAACTTGAGGCATAAAGGGTTTGGACATCTGTAATTTCTTTTGAATCGAACATGCCAATTCAAAATGAGCGACAAACTAAGTTTGTACTAGAAAGTGCAAATTAGCCGTACTCGTGGGCCTTCTTAGTGCCATTTGCACGTTTGTAATTGATGAAGGCATCATCGATGCGACACCGATGTGTATGAAATTATATATAGCTATATCTAGAGAAAATCCACCTGAACGTGGGCTTTTGGTGAGGATCCCTTGACAATTGAGTGTAGGTCATTCAGCAATATGATAGGCTTTGGAGACGTTTGCTTACATCGTGCAACATCGTGCTGCTTTCATATTCAATCTACTTTTTGCCTTTAAGGCATGGATATCCGATATAAATCTTGAAGAATACCTACCTATTGTTATCCATTTATGTTATTACGTTACCCTGAATCCAATATTCTGAGGATAGAGGGGAGGAGAATCAATAAAAACAGATTTAGTCTCCAGTTTCATGTTTTCATATTTTCTGCAAGCAAGTTGTGATGAGACTCGTACATACAGGCAACATGCATACGACGACTGTGAGGATAAATGTACATATACAAAGATATATGTTTCCATCTTTATAATATCTAAGGCTAAGGTTAATTGGCTAAGTGTAAGAGCAGTAAACAGTTCCCAACAGTAATCAAGTTAGCGGCACAAGAAGAACGGTGGAATATGAGGCTAGTTGTGGATAATGATGATGCTAAATACTGCAAGAAATAACTTTTTAGCTGTACTCCCAAGCACTCTAGTGGTAGATCCATTAGAGATAATTTTGTTTGTTTCGTTTCATTAATTTTCTGAACGCGTCGTTGGCAAAAGGTGAATGCTCATTCTCCACCTGCTTCCTACGTGATGTAATTCTAAATGTCATTCTCATAAAAGCTCAATGCTTGTCAAGGGATGAAGGTTCGCGACCGATCTTGATGCATCTACTAAAATTAAAGCCCAAAGGGAAATTAGAAACAGTTGTTTTCATAGAGAAAGGGGATTGTTTGTCCAAAATTCGTAACGGGTAACTTTATCACATTTTATGATAGTATAATTTCACATAAAATATTTAGTGTAACCATATCGTTATTTAGGGTTATTCCCGCTCGTCCCCACGCTTCGTCCCCACATTTATTTTCCCGCTGGTCCCCATGTAAGAATATGTAGCACCATTTTTTGTGGCCATGACAACATCACCTGATACAGCGTCTGGGAAAACTCCCCAGTCAATGGACCGACGATGTCGTGGTCGTGGTGTGTCGATGGATGAATGCGGCTCAGAATTGCTATTTCTGGGGTCGATTAGGGGAGGCCTACGAGTTTGTTCCTTCAATTGCCTCAAAATTAATAGGTTGTCGAAAGACGTTCTCAACAAAGTTTAAATAATTCTAGCAAACAAAATCACGGACCGGGGCTCCGCTGTGCCCGTTCTCAGTCTCTGATAAAATATTAATTACTAAGCGAAGCGAACTTCATCAAAAGATGGCTCAAGATATGAATTTAATTGAAGTTCATTTATTAAAATAATGTTCGGAAACTTTTTGTTGCGTAAACTTTATACTTGAATCTTTTTCGGAGTAAAAAGCGAACTAAAGTCGAGATTGCCAAGTGTTAGGTATTTGGGCAATTCTATCTATGTTTTTTATTGAATTATAATAAAATATATAGGTATTTAGAAAAAAGCAATTAGAGGAATCACTATTATTGAGACTGAAGAATGAGTTCTACACAATGGAGATGGATTTACCAGAAAGTGCTTTGACCATCAGCGGTGGGCTAAATATGCTGAAATGATAGTGATAAATTAGACTAGGGTTACAACTCGGGGTCAGCTAGTTATAAATAATAGATAATACCTAGGTACGACGTGGATATGCAAAATTGTGCGGTAATATACAGTCTAATTTGTACTTAAACAGCTAAGCTTTGGAAAAAAAGAATGGAAAAAATGTTCTGTTTAGCTAGGCATGTTTTTATTTATTCTATACCTAAATGGTTCAACCACTTTGTATTATGGCTTGAGGAAACTACATATTGGATGCCAAATAATATTGTTGATATAAAACAAGAAATCAATAACTTTGCATGGCTATATTTTTACTTACTTCTTCAGCAGAAGTGGTATGTGTTTAATCCCTAATTAAATAACATTATTTTTTATGTGCATAATAAATACATTTTATTAAATAAATGCTTACCTGCACAATGAACATACGAACGATAAGAACGAAAATATATGTATCACTTCCAAAACTTGCGTGAGTAACAAAAAGTGGAAACAGATTCATCGATGGACTTGTTTAATGGATTACAGTGAAATAGAGCACATTTTAAAACACGGGCTTTACTCACGTATTTTAACCACCTCTGTGGTCTAGTGGTTCAACCCACCGATTTCAGATCAAGAGGTCCCGAGTTCGATCCCCATGGGGAGTACAATATGTTGTGCTAGGTTTGGTTGGTGGTAGGATCATCAAAAAAATTAACCGGCCCGAGGTTCTTGCCTTTCTCCTTGTGTGCTGGTCGCGATTCCGAACAGGCGGTAAATTTGACGATTCAAAATGATCCTAAAAAATCTTAATGAATAAAGAAATTTTGACTTTGACTTTGACTTTAGGACTTTATTTAAGTCCGCCTGGCTAGCTACCACCACCTTACGTAATTTTGACGCAATAATAACAATTCTTACAAAAAAAAAATGTTGTGTTCTGGCATTTAGAGGATATCCAGTTCCCCAGTTTTTTTAGGATTTCCTGGTGAAGTGCGCCTCCCCTTCGGCCTTATCTCAACTTGTACCCAGGTGAGATGAAGGCCAAGTGCTTACCAGTAGAACGATAAAAAAAACGTATATAGGAATCATAAGTAGAAACAGATCCATCGATGGATTTGTTTAATGGAATAGAGCACATTTTAAAACACGGGTTTTACTCACGTATACATTTACGCGTCTCACACATGTTTCACAAGTGAGATACGGAAAACAGAAAGAGAGAAAAAAGTAGTTAAAGTTTATGCCGTATGTTCAACGATTGAACAATATAGAATACAATATATTGTAAGCCATGGTCCATTTGTCCCTAGGAGTCAAACGCTAACCGCTTGTGACGCAATCTTAATGGAGAAATGCAATTTGCTGACCGCTTCACATACGCTTGGTATGCATGAAGTCAACTTAGCATACTACATAGACTATAAATAAATATATCACAGGACATCTATACCTATACAAACCTTGCTTACTATGAAACTGTTTTAGGATATATTTCATGAGTAAGTCTAGCCTATCTATTAAAACTAAAGGCAAAGGAGCAGTCGAAATTCGACCGTTAAAAATTTATCCGAAAAGCCATAACTTTCTCCATATCTCCGTTCACAATCCTCCGTGCGTGCATATATTTGTTTTAGTTCCACCTGGCCAGCTACCACCATCATACATAAGTCAATCGCCATATAAAAAATCTAAATTGTTGTGCTCCTGCATTTAACAAGCCCATAGCTAAACTGGTAGTCTGCCTTCTGCGCTGTAGGCTGTGGGTTCAATTCCCACCCAGAATAAACATTCGTGTGATGAATATAGGTGTTTATTCTGTGTTGTATCAAATAGTACGTGTGTATTATTAAAAAAAGTATATAAGTATTCTATCCGTAATCCAGAGCCCATATACAATTAAATAAATTACTATTCTAAGTTTGGGGCTAGATGGCGTTGTGTGAAATGAATGAATGTGATGAATGTTTGCTCTGTGTTTGGGTGTTGTATCATTTAGTACGTATGTATTTACAAAAGTATTTTCCTACAGGGTGTCCTAGTGTGGGAGCTAGTGTTCAATATATTTTTCTTTTTGTTTGAATTTACTTTATTTACATACTAAGATAATGATAGATTTTCATGCACTAGCACGCATGTTTGTTTAAATGTGAAATAGAATGTAATATTAATAATTGCTGGCTACAAAATAACAAAATTATTATTTAAGTATTCTATCCGATATCTAGTTCCCATATTACAAGCTATGCTTAGTTTTGGACTAGATGGCGCTGTGTAATTAATGTCCTGTAATAAAAATATATATGTCCTGTAATATGTTTATATTTATTTAAAGGTAATATAGTCAGTTCCTAAGACTGTTGAGGATCAGGGTGACGTGCATTTCCACCTTCGACCTTATCATAACTTGAAAAATCAGGTGAGATGAAGGTCAGGTATCTCCCCGTCGTACTATAAAAAAAAACCATTTTCGTTCTTATCGCACATATGCATTGTGCAGGTAAGCATTTGTTTAATAAAATGTATTTATGATGCACATAAAATATATATATATAGACATGTCTTAACTTAACACCTCACAATATAAACATACGAGTTAAATTGAAGTCGTTTGCGCTGCACACATTCTTTCTGGAAGCTCCGAAATTGAACGGCCGAGGACGCTACAAGATCCCATGATTGCATGCCACTCAATCGTGTCTAGCTGTCTCAGCGCCCGACAGCTACGATACCTACATGTTACCAATTCTAGAAATTAACAAGCACATCTATTTTATGTATTGTGTGTTCTTTACCGTTCAATCGAGTTCAAATCTTAAAATTAATGTTATTTGGTGATCATTATATTAGTCATGGTGCCACCACATCTCTCCGTTATATTGTTTGTTCTTTACCGTTCAATCGAGTTCAAATCGTAAAATTAATGTTATTTGGTGATCATTATATTGTCATGGTGTATGCTAGAGCCTAAGCTTGCCTGGGGATCGTGGGCAAGGATTAGGTATAAGATCTAGTGAACTTCCCAGGAGTAGCCTATTAAGGGCTGTAATGCTAAATGACACGCGACGGAACACAATATGCATATGTATATACACATAAATTTAGAAATTACCATTCATGTAATACCCATTATGTTCTGTGTTTGGATGTTGTATCATATAGTACGTATGTATTTACAAAAAGTATTTTAGTATTCTATCCGTAATCTAAGTTCCCATATTACAAGCTATGATTAGTTTGGGGCTAGATGGCGCTCTGTAAAATTGATGCCCTGTAATATTTATTATTTATTTAGATAATAAAAAAAAATATGGTATTCTGCACCCCTTTATTTGTTTAATTCTCACATAAAATCTCACATATGCAAAAATCGATCCAGCAGTGTAGGATGCAGAGCCTGAAAATGAAATAGACATGCATATAGCATATATAACATATATGCAAATAACAAGCCTCATAGCTCAGTTGGTAGTAACTCTGCCTTCTGCGATGTAGGTTGTGGGTTCGATTCCCACCCAGGACAAACATTTGTGTGATGAATATAGATGTTTGTTCTGTGTTTGGCTGTTGTATCAAATAGTACGTATGTATTATTAAAAAAAGTATGTCAGTATTATATCCGTAATCGAGTTCCCATATTACAAGCTATCTAAGTTTGGGGCTATATGGCGCTGTGTAAAATGAATGTCCTGTAATGATAATAAAAATACATACTAGTAATTAAATATATATTACAGGACGTAAATGAAAATAAATGAATAATAAAGAAAGCTATTATCATACTCTCAAAATATATACCTCCTTCTGACGCAGTCGGGTAACAAGTATTTGTTCTAGTGTGGATCTAGTATTTACTAGATCATTATACTTGCAGTTATGACTACTGTGTATCTGTGTATCGTGGTGGTGGTGGTGGGTGACTGTGGCCAAACCTTACTAATTCAGACAAAGTTACACTGAGTGCGGTGCACAACAACAACGATGGGTTGTTAAGTTGGACAACAACGATGGGTTGTTGAGTTGTTGTGAGAAGTGCGCAGGTTTCGTCCCGGCATGACATCCCAAATATAATTCTTGGATCTTATCTTTGGGTTATGGCATTTGTGGCTATTGAGTGGAGAAACAATAAATTAGACAAGTTTTAATCAAAACCAGCCGCACCAGTGCATTTTCACTTGCATAGAACACAGGACACCGTAAATACATGTTTTTATATACTTTGATCTCTACTGCCTTCCCCAAACACAAACGACGTGTTTTTTCATTTTTTATGTAGTTCACCGATTACCCTAGGATATGGAAAATTCAATGAGCAATTTGTTTCAGTGGGTATAATTTCCAGGTGGTCGCATTTAAATTTGGTGAAGATCTGATGATCTCCAGGCCTAGAGATCAACACTTCTCAATCGATAACAGCAAATCATTAATATCTCTACCAATTATTGCTATTATTATTGGATGCTGCGATTGCACAATAGACTTACTTGTTAATTAACAAACGATAAAAGTATGCTTTCAATACACCTTATAAGTAAGGTGTATTGAAAGCATACTTTTATCGTAGTATATTTTGTATTTTTTGAGTATTAGTAGTATTTTTTGAGGTAAGCCTCAAAAAGCGATCGAGGCTCTCTTTTGTTGCTAACTTATTACTAGTGGTTCTGTAAGAACAGTAGACCTCGCGAGCCCTTATATTATAACCATGCAATAACCGATGCTTTCCTCTTTCACTTTTCCTTTTAGACTTTTGAGCGAATAGAGGTATACGTTTTAGTGTTTTTTTATTGTACGACGGGGAAGCGCTTGGCCTTCATCTCACCTGGTAACAAGTTGAGATAAGGCCAAAGGTGGAGGCGCACTTCACCCGGAATCTTCAACATACTGAGGAACTGACTATCTTCCTCTGAATGCCGGAACGCAACATTTTTTTAAGAATTGTTATTATGGCGACAGCGTTAGGTAAGATGGTGGTAGCTAGCCAGGCGGATTTAAACAAAATCCTACCACCAACCAAACCAAGCACAATATATTGTACTCCCCCAGGGGAGCAAATTCAGATATCTGCCATCATTTTAATTGAAGGTACAACTGGACCGTCTCGTAATAAGGGTCATTTAGCTGCGAACCCGAATGCTGTTATCTGGGATAGGTATTTTAATAATGGCATACGTACAGTCGGACGCAGATTTAACAATCGAAAATATTATTATAGTCATATTGTAAAAGGAAAATAATTAAATTGCTTGCTGCCTACTCATCTCAGGGAGTTTGTTAATATATAGAGGTCTACCGTGAAGGATCCTTTGGATTTAATTAAATAATAAGATATACTGATATGATATAATATATACTGATGTTTACTTTTACACAAAAATGTTCAAAATTCAAATGTTCAGATGACACTGTCATACAACATACTACAACGTATATCTGCCCCTAAGAGTTTATGATTCGAACTTGTCGAAGCAGGTTTCATATTATAACAAGACTTAATATATAGGGATAAAAATCTGAGTACTCACATCAAATCATAAAGACATTTATTTACAACTCTCTACAAAAATAATCATATATATGACGATCTTAGACCATCCTGGATCTAACCTAGAGCCAGATAAACCTGAGGTCAAGAGCTTACCCATCATTTAAAAATCAAGTTTAGTAAGATCTCGAGGTATCCCTTAGTTACCTGTCACGACATCGGACGGAGTTCAATAACTCCGGGCCGAACAAACATACAAGTCGAATTGATAACCTTTTGTTTTGGAAGTCATTTAAAAACTGCTGCCATTGGCGGCAATCAACAAATGTATTCCGCATCGCCAGCACTGGGCAGCAATGGCAACCAGGAATAGACGCCACACTATGCCGTACGCTGACGGAAGCGTCGGTTAACAAAGAAAACGCTCTGACGTTTTTGCAATGGAAATTGTAATGCTGACAGTCCTGACTACTTATTGCCGTAATCTGGTATAATGAACCTTCAGGGATTTCGGACCACCCGTATGGCTGGAGTCCAGCGCTGATCGGTAACGAGCGTTCGTAACCGGGATCTACCAATTATTATTCTGATACCTTTGCCTTTGTGCCGTTGTAAATACAAACAATTTTGAACAAACAAAACACGGAACAAACCACGGAGCATTTTATCTGTGAACTCAGACCAAGGAAAAAAGGTAGCACTGGTAATATGGAACTGTAACCATTTTTCGTAAGATGTGTGAGTCAGTCAGTTTTGCCGGTTTATAAAAAAAATGTGGGGTGTGGTAAATCGACTAGGTATAAAATTGAAAACAATTTCTTATTAGTGTGAAATAATTTTCAGACACCAAACAAAGTAACAAATACACTTTTATAATCATAATAAAGTAAAGAACATTTGAAGGTTTGAGGGCCGTTCCTCAGTCATTTTAAACATCACTTTCTTAAAGGCTATAGGATTATTACCTAATCATATTCATTATTTCTTTTTTGGAGACAGTATTTTTTAATTTATTGTTAGGTAGGTTTGCAAGTTAATAAAATAGAACAAGGTTATGTGAACAAAAATATTTTATTGAGGTCTTCTATCCTACATTCTACCTTTCCTAAAAAAACCTTTATGCATTTATCTTTTTAGACAAACATGCCTCATATCAGGCCTCAGGCCTCAACGGAAGACCAGCGCAGGCCTCACACCCTGCATTAATGCTGAGTTGGGACCTTTTTGGGATTACCCACCTTTCATTGTACCTACCTATTTTGTGTTTTAATATTTCCAAAATAAAACTGAGCTCAATTGGTAGTAACACTGCTTTCAGCCCTGTAGGTTGTGGGTTCGATTCCCACACAGGAAAAACATTTGTGTGATGAATATATATTTGTTCGAGGATGGAGGATTAGGTACATGACATTTGTGAAGATTTCTCTAAATGGCTGGAATATGAAATATAAAAACAAAGTCGGTCCAAAAATATTTTTCAAAAACATAAATTATCATCGAGTGAGTTGCAGGCCAAACGCTTTCCACTGTCGCTATATATATTTAAAAAAAAAAGAAGTAGGTATCTAGCTATTAGTACGCGTACCTATGTGAAAATTCGTATTTCATGAAGTAGGTAGGTAATAAAGGAGCTAGATTACGGATAGAATGCATATACCTAAGTATGTATACTTCGCCTTTTGTAAATACATATTTATCACACAAATATTTGTCCTAGGTGGGAATGGAACCCAGGACGGACCACGAAAGCAGGACTACTGAGCTGTAAGGCCAGTTAATAATTAACCTCGCTGTAGGTATACATGTACTTACCTTTTTAGGATATCCAGTCACCTATGTATGTGTGTGTCGACAAGTTTAAGATGCGTTCAGTTTGGGTTATTCGACGAAACCCTAGCTTTTATAGGTAGGTACACATCGCTGTCGACGAAGTGGTCCGAACAAACTACGCTGGACGCGGATGGCTGCCATTCTGGTTCAGTTCGGCTCAGTCTAATAACTATTAATAGCCAGAAAAAAATGGTATATGCAGAAACAGAAAGAACTCTCAAAATGTTCAAATCCCAAAATGAATAATTTTCCAGAATGTTGTTTTTTTTGTTTGGCAAAATGTTGAATCACATTACAATATCTATACAAGGCAGTTCTACTTTCTCTGGTTTCGCTCTGAGGCGACTATGCTAGTGATAAATACGTGTGTAAATCATAAGATTCATTGAACTCACACCCCGAATTCGATCGCCTAGTCATCATCCATGAAACCCGTTCTCACTCCTAATTGTATCAATTTCTAAACTTTATACGTTTGACTTCAAGCTTGTCTTGCAAACTTGAGAACCAGTATATATGTTTGTCAAGCGTTTGACTAGCTCTCTTGGTGGCATGTGAAGATGTGGCAAAGTGAAGTTCGTCAACATCGATTTTCTTGGAGCTTTGCGAAATTAATTTCGGAATGAAACCTCAAGATTGTTCTACTTGTGTTTAAAGGTAGAGGCGAATGATTTCGGCATGATTATCTATCAGAATCTGTTAGTCCATTGGCTGCAAGAGAAGGAAAGGTCATGGATATCTTGCAGAAAAGCGTTCAGTCTTTAAAAATCTAATTTACCTGCAATATCAAATAGTATTTTACAAAACCCCGAAACTCATCAATCAGTTAGTTTGTGCTGGATATTGTATAGCAACTTGGCCATACAGCTCCGGATCTCTCACCTCCGGAGATTCCGATCCAGAGGTTGTGGGTTGTCCGGTCGTGCACCAACGGGCTTTTCGGTTTTTAGTTATGTGCGTATTTGACACATTCACATGCTCTCTCGGGGAATCGTGAAGAAATCGGCATGTCTGACCAAAAGTTCGATTGACTGGCTAAGTATTTGCTAAGCGGCGATGGTTGACCTGTCATGTATTGAATACTAGCTACTTGCAAACCGTGGGTATGTGACGAACGTAAGTTGGGACGTGCCCCTGACTACCCATAGAAGGTAATCCTCATAAAATCCACGCTCTAAGTAGTGATCAGAGGTGAATCCTAGATGGGGAAAAATCGTGAGACTATAACTTTTTATGAATACTAATTTGATTATATAGCAAGATTCCGATAAAGGCCCTGCAAAGGAGTCAGTTCTATCGAAAAACGAACTAAAACAAATGAACGACTGCCGGCTGAAAGAGCGAAAGTAAGTATACCTCTATACAATTTTGCATTACATTTTGCAGTCGCCGCTCTCAAAATAAAATCTTATGATAAACTCGCATTTGGAGCTAAGTGGCTAAGCCAACCACATAATATGCTAATTTACAATCTCTATACCCAGCCACAGTGGAGTGGCTTTAAGTTTAACCTACTTTAATCGCTTTATCGGTTCGCCCATTGGGTAATATTACCTTATTTGTGTGATAATATAGTGTGACCATTTCAAATAAGTGTCAGTGCTTGGATTAACAGAAATTTTATATCCAAGTAAATGCAGTATAATATAACAGCATTAAGAATAAACAAAAACCTTAGAATGGTCGAAGATTTTCCTTAGAAACTAAGAAGAAAGTTTAAAATAGCTAACGAACATGATCTGCCTACAAGATCAAAACAGATCAGTTTCTGTTTTTGGAGTACTCATCATTTAATTATTTGCTATTTGTATTGTATCTCCTAATATTTGCTGACATCCTGTTTTTAGAAGGGCTATTCATCTGCCGTAGAATCATGCTGCGTATTTCAATATTTCAGTATTTATTTATTTCATAAACAATCATTACCATAGTGTTTGAAAAATATAGGTACCTAATGTATATATAATAATTATTACAAATGTTAAGATGACACAAAGTAACACAATTATTTATAATATATACGTTTATCACGTTATGTGTGATAGTAAATCAGTTAGATTTGTCATAAAGAAATTATCACTGAATAATTAGTAGAAACACTACTAGATCACATTAAAACTGCCCACTGTTCTTAACCTCTTCTCATCATATACAAATACATACTTATTTACTAATACGACATTATATGTTCTAATATTCAATAATAGGAACAATTATAATAAGTAATTCAATAAACCTGAACTTTGATACTCTGTCATAATTATAGTAGAAACCAGAGAGCTTGAATATTTTAAACTCTTTAAAGTTTTGGTACACCCCAAAGCCAACAACTGTTAAATATGAAACAGAGAATGAAATTGCGAATTTTTGATATCGCCAGTACCGCAACGAGTTTTAAATTATTAAAGCCATAGGTAATAAAAGCGACTCGAACGCGGCTGGGGAACAAAGTTGTTTTGTGATAAGTATGTGCTACGACAGCGTAAAGGTTTCTGTACACTGAAGTAGGATTATACACAAGCTTGACCTCGCATTGTGAAGTTTACAAGGCACATAAAGTAAATAGAATTGGGACGATCAATTCCTTCAAATAAGCAAACACGACACGCAGGTATAATGTAGCAATTATAGGAAAATTATAAAACGCTAAAAATATCCAGTAACTACTTATGTATGACTAAAAAAATCCTTGATTTCATTTCATAGCAAAGCTTTCGGTGCTTTGCTGAGACAGTAGCAGCACGTTGGTGATAGAAGTGTTCCACTAAACATCGCCCATTGCTAGTGGGCTGTTTAGATTAAAACCTCCCGCTGCAGTAGACCGTAGCCTTTGACCGTGTGACAAACAAACTTGTTATGTGATCACATCCGTTAGTTAGACCAACATGGGGACTGGAAACTAGCGGACAACATCGATAAGTGTAGTAGTTGTTTAAATTGTTTCTAATCTAATTTGACGGCACTCTCTGGGGGGCAATTGTGGTAAAAGGCAGCGAGGTCAACGCGCCGGTGCAGCTCAACTCCAAATATTTGCTCACTTGACACATTCCGGTCCGTACAGTGCCAGAGAATGTGAAGTGAAAATACCCATTGTTATACCTTATAAATCAAATGAGGTTTAGAAATTACACGAAAACAAAAGGTTAGTATCGTTTTGATTGAAGATCAATGATTTGTTGGCGTCTTATATTACACTTGGTAGTCTTTTAGCAGTGCCCAGCCGTGGTCACGAGTAGCATTAGATAACTTTATTAACATGTCAATCCTGTTGTTAATATCAAAAGGTACGCCGCGATATAAATGTATTAAAATGATATGACAAGGTTTTAAGCTGTTAGTTTTTTTACGGGGAAGCGTTTGGCCTCCATCTCTATAAGTATTTTATATTTTCGGCTTTTTTGAAATCTTATCGCATTTCGGGTTCATGTTGGTATATGTTGTAAAAGATCGATTACGTTGATTATGACATTTGTTCTGACCCTGTAAATCGGTAATCCTACACTATGTAAATCCTAATCTGAGTCTGAATCGTACTCTGCCGTAGTTCTTTATCCCATGGGAAGATAAGATCCATCCACAGCTCACTTGTTTACCTTTCACAAAACCTTCGCTCCGATTTCGGCCAGGGGCTTACGTCATAGAATCTCTTTCATGTTTTGCCAAATGACATGAAAGGGAACCAGATTGATACATCCCATGTCCCCAGGGTGTGGAATTTCCATATCATTCTGTGCATAATATCATTCTCGTTAATCGAATAAAAACCGTTACGCTGTGTATACTTGAGTATGACTCTTGAGTTGGAATCTTATAATGTAATAAAATATGATGTTAAATAATAATAATTAATAAATATTACAGGACATTAATTTCTCACAAACGCTAACACACAAAATGTAATTCAATAATTTAATACATGTAGGTAATATGCTTCAGCTTGTGAACAGAGTTGCTGAATCATATCGTACTTACATGTGGTTGATAGATAGATGGATACGAATATTTAAAAAAAACTTCGATCGCTAGTGTTTTCACGTGTTGTATGACCAGCGATCATACAATAGAAAGAAAGATAGAAATACATTTATTTCATAACTTCTGCATTTTACATGTCATCTGATAGTAGTAACTGTACGGTGGTACCAAAATAACAAACCTCATAGCTCAGTTGGTAGTAAATCTGCCTTCTGAGCTGTAGACTGTGGGTTCGATTCCCACCCAGCACAAACACTTGTGTGATGAATATTTGTTCTGTGTTTGGGTGTTGTATCATATAGTACGTATATGTATTCACAAAAATAAATACATTTTGGTATTCTATCCGTAATCTAGTTCCCATATTACAAAGTATGTTACGTTTGGGGCTTAGGCTGATGGCGATGTGTGAATTTAATGTCCTGTATTTTTTTATAAGTATAGAAAAAAAACTTACCTCGACTGGAACGACTTGACAACAAAAATTATAAGGAAGATGCAAAATTTAAGTTGTTAAGGCAGCTTTACAAAACCTAAGACAAAAACCAGCTGTAATCTACTTTTGAAATTTATGAGTAACTATATTTTCAACACTTTTTTTTTTCTCAAGTTATATCTTCACCTTCAGCGATACCAACCTTTTTGAGGACGTCCCGATTTTTAAATATCCTACCTACACGAACAGAAAATACTGACAGCAAAAGAGGATTTAATAGCTTCGCTTACGCTTATTCTGAACGTACAACTTTTACTAAATTCATAAAGTTGAATTTAAAAAATTTCAAGTTTGAAAGTTTGGGCACATAGTCATTTTGCATTATTCCGACTTCAAAAAAGGAGGAGGTTCTCAATTCTTCGGAATCTTGTTTTTTTTCGTCGTCATCAGGTCAGGATCTGATGGGATCCTTAAGAAATCGAGGGAACTCTTCAAATATTATAGGCACACTTGAAGCGATTTGGTTATTTTTAGGGCGTATTAACTCAAAAGAAAGGAAAAATATTAGTTATACTTATAGGATCCCCCTTATAGGATCACGCGTGTGTCTGTCTGTCCGTCCATCTATCACAGCCAATGTACTTCGAAACTACAGGACCGATTGAGTTTTTTTAGTATACATTTGAAAGTCGGTAATCAACGGTGTACCGTAAATTAAAAATAGGTAGTTCTTTACCTATAGATTGCAGGAAAACCTTTAAGAAGTCTTTGTAGTAGGTGATGTATTTAAAGTAACATAGATTTTTTTAATTTTTGTGTATAAACTTCATGTACGGAAGCCTTAAGACGCGATATATTTGAAAGATGTACTTTTAAAATGGCCCCATAGAAATTTCAGCAAAATCGACTCAGTAGTTTGGTTTTTAATTCAAAATAATTGGAAAAAATACGTCATTCCAGGTAAACTAAATTGTATGATATTCTTCATTAAAAACGTTTATTTTTAATTTTTAAAACGTAATTGTAATTAGTACGCAAAGTTGTCAACGATCGCTGTTTCTTTATGAGACAGCTTAGCCGCGTAATTGAAAAACTTTCCATTCCAGTTTACTTAATGAGACATTGTGATGAGTTTGCCCGGTAACCCTCTTACATTCTTGATGAGTTAACATTGAGGCAAGATCTGTTGCCCATTTAAGTAAGTACACTCACATAAAACTGTGTTTACGATATCAGATACAGATATCAGGCTGCTAAGGTAATCAGGTACCTACCTGAAATTATCCTTCTTTACTATAATAATAACACAAGTAGTTTTTCGGGAACATGTTTTATTGAGTGTTGTTTTAGTTTATCGACATTCAATTACTAATAGGTACATACATATATTCAGCTAGCAAATCTTCAATGTTCATTATGGGTTGAGTGTGAATTCCACCCAGCAACGATTACTTATTACGATTCACTAAAGTTTCGTGAAATACTAGTAGTAGTTGGAGAAAGTGGTATCCAATTAAACGGTTGCGAGATAGATAGAGATCCAGGATTTAGATTCATGGTCTATGATCTCTCAAAGTTTTTGTGCGACGGTTAAGCGCTTGGCCTTCATCACACCTGGTTACATATTAAGATAAGGCCGAAGTTGGAAGCGCAATTCACCCGGAATCCTCATCAAACTGAGGAACTGGCTATCTTAACCTCTAAATGCCGGGACACAACAATTTTAGAATGGTTGTTATGGCGACAGAATTAGGTAAGATGGTGGTAGCTAGCCATACGGACTTAAACTAAGTCCTACCACCAACCAAATCAAGCACAGTATTGTACTCTCCCTGGGGATTGAACCGATATCAGATCCATCGGTGGGTTGAAGCACTTTTGAAGCACCAAAGATCACAGGCGGTTAAAATTGCCTTGATTTGAAAATACTACAGTTTCTCTGTTATGGTACCATACTTTCTAATGTCTTTATTGATTTATTTTTTATTTTTTTAATCTTAAGAATAAAGTGAACCTTGTGAACGTTTGAGCTTTGAATACTGAATCCATCAAGTAAACTTTTTCTTTGTTAAATAAATATTGATGTAACTAAAACCTTTGTAGGTCAAGTCGATGACCTTACCGAGTCGCTTTCCCTTATCCGTTCCATCAATCTTTTCATTCCACCCTGATAGGCGCACTAAGGACCCAAAGCTACCCTCTAATTAACCCGTGCTACAACCCCTGCTACTAAACCTTGTCTATGGAAACAGTAATGTGATAAAATAATGGATTAAACCGACTAAAATATTATCAAAATACATTTCAACCTCTTTGTTTACCGTTATTAAAAATATTCCGACAAGAGGTAAGACAGCCAGTTTGTTGGGGATTCCGTGTGAAATGCGCTTCCACCTTCGGCCGTATCATTACTTGAAAATCAGGTTACATGATGCACTATAAGCAATAAAAAAACATAAAAATTACCTAGAAGTATTCACCAAGTGATTTTGTTTGAAAGAACTTTACCCAGCATTAACAAAATGTATTCTATGAATTCCGCAACCACTTATATAAAAATGTTTTCATACTATTTCAACTTTGTCGATTGAGGTTAACAGTTTTCAGTTCTCGACCCTCAAAGTACCTACATAAATCTGAGCTCAAAAAGGAGAAAAACGAAGTATCACGTAACGTGCCTGAAAGCCAATTAAAACTTCGCAATCCGCATAAAAACCATTTCACTTACTTACGCCTCTCAACTTCGTGACAGTGGCACCAACACGAATTTGATAGAAGCCTATCGAAAGCTATTAATCGCTAACGAGACAAGACGAGCTGAAGATATTATGTTACTCCGTATAATTGGAATATTAATATCAATCCCCCATTCATAATAAGATACAGCTTATTAAGATTCATCAGGATATACAAGAATAAAATGGTATATTTGCCCGTTGCTTAGGAAGTGAAATATCTTTTGAAATATATTTGTTGCTTATTATGTGACAGGATGACTCAGGGTATCTGTCTACATATCATAGGGCTACAGACTCAATCGAGAGCATGGCAAGTTATCGTCACTGTTCAAGAGATCTTTGACTTCTTCCTAGAACATCAGAAGACTCTAAGACAACGAAGCACATCTGGTAGAGATTTCTGTTATATAAAAGCGAAAAGCGCTTCCACCATTTATGTACAAATTGTATAATTTGTGTTTTAGATGGGATTTAATAGGCATTTTCCGGGGAAGCTCGGGCCTTCGTAAAGCTCTCCTTTCCCACAAAAGCATTACGTTCAAGAGCTAACTAACCGTTCTTTAAAGAGAGAGAGCTAACGATAGCACTTCCGCTATTCAATTTGTGCTTGTGCTAGCTCCCATACACTAAATTGCGTGACAAGAAACACTCTGTTTCTGAATTCAGGGACAAGAATACGTCCACTTTGACTTTGGTAATATGTCTTTGATGGTATCAGAAAGCTTTTCGTCATTTAGAACCTGTGTAGAACTTATTTAAATGAGCGGTGTCTCTGCTGGGTGCTTTATAATACTAATGGTTTTATTTATCGTACGATTTGGCCTTCATCTCACCTGATTTTCAAGTTATGATAAGGCCGAAGGTGGATGCGCATATCACCCGGAAGCCTCAACAAACTAAGGAACTGGCTATCTTACCTCTAAATGCCGGGACATAACAGTTTAAGAATTTTTGTTATGGCGACAATATGGTGTATAATTCTGGCAATTTCTAACAGACTTTAGGGTATTGTTTTGAGAGTATTTCGTAGTCACCTAAATAATAGCTTTCTCTAATATTCCTACGTAGTTCTTGTAACCCAAACCTGTTGGTGGCTGGCTTAGGTTGGGTTATTAAAAAACATGGGGGATGATGCACAGAATGGGGTGAATTTTGCCCCGAGGGTCTACTAAGAATTAGAAGACTCTGTAGGTAGCAAAGTATTTAATTTTGTTTAAATTTTTTTGTGTTTATAGGGTTCCGTAACCAAAGGGTGCCAAGTATACCTAATAATCTTATTATTATGTCAGCGGACTTTTGAAACTAAATAATATGTACACTTTGGAGAAGAGATATAAAAATGTATAAACACTCGAAACTTACCTAGTCTTGAGGTAGTTTTTTTTAATTGTATTATTTTATTTATTTATTTTTTATGCAACTAGACGGAACAAGCAAGTAGCCCACCTGATGTTAAGCGCACTCTTGCCTAAAACAATGCCTTGCTGCGTAGGTTACATCCACAAAGAACATAGCTTACACGGCACTGCATTGCGCCCGTAAACTGGAGGCATTAAGGTATTTAGCCTCGCGTGCCCGTAATTTCACCGGCAACCATACCCTTCTTCAAATCGAAACACAGCAATGCTGCTTGGGGGTAGATATGGTGTTAGTACTTCCCCGGACGAGCCCATATGTATCATAGGGGGCTTACTACTCTTAAAATGTATGTTTTATTGTATGCAATAAAAATCTCGACTAATTTGAATGAAGAAATAATCATTAGGCCTTTGCGAGCTGTGAGTAAGTCTCTATATCTACTTATTATGTTGTACCTATTGTTTCCTGTTCAGTTCAGACTTTTTATTTTTCTTTATAAGTATCTCTTGATGAAAATATTTAAATAAAAAATTGATAGGTAATTTTTAATTAATAGATAAAAATATAAATGGACCTTGAAAATATTCGTAAACAATATTGTGGTTTTGAAGAACGGAACTTTACGAAAGCATTGTCAGGTTATTTTACGAAACTGAAATACTTAACTACTGAAAGTTGTTGTTAGTTACCTTTAGTAGACCGTCGTTTGGTAACCGACGACCGCGAATAAACGTAGGTACCTTTTTTTTAAATTGTACGACGGGAAGCTCTTGGCCATCATCTCACCTGGTAACAAGTTGAGATAGGGCCGAAAGTGGAGACGCACTTCGCCCGGATTCCTCAATAAACTGAAGAACTGGCTATCTTACCTCTAAATGCCGGAACACAACTTTTTAAGAATTGTTATTATGACGACAGAATTAGGTAAGCTGGTGGTAGCTAGAAAGACGAACTTAAATAAAATCCTACTACTAACCAAACCAAGCACAATATTGCTCCCCCTTGGGGATCGAACCCGGGCCCTCTGGATCTGAAATCGGTGGAATGAACCACTAGACCACAGAGGCGGTTAACCTATTTCAGTATGCCTACCACAGGATCACTGGTCGTCTTTTTTGTCTTTGCTAGCAACTGTAGTTTGCATAAACCTGTGTTAGCCACTCTGATCTCAAGACAGTAAGTTTAACAAGCCTCATAGCTCAGTTGGTAGTAATTCTGCCTTCTGCGCTGTAGGTTGTGGGTTCGATTCCCACCCAGGACAAACATTTTGTGTGATGAATATAGATGTTTGTTCTGTGTTGTATTGTATGATAAGTATGATGATGAAGATGTATTTACAAAGAAATATAAGTATTGAAGTATTTTATACGTAATCTAGTTCCCATATTACAAGTTTTGTGTAGTTTGGGGCTAGAAGGCGCTGTGTGCAATTAATGTCCTTTAATTTAATTAATAAGTAGGTGTTGCGGGTAATTGAGTATATTTGGTATTTTAACAGCGATGATACTAAAACTCCCGAAGTATGGTAACCTTTTCGTACGCTAGACTATGCGATCAGAAAACTATGGATTCTAACCTCTCGAAAGGTAAAAGACCTAACAAACGCAATCAGTCTGTCAAACCAATTTCACCACCAATTCACCTTCAAATAAATTAGACAAGAACCTTGTATCCATTGACGATATTGCAAAAGATTTAATAAAATCCAGGTAAGGCCTATTTTATTTACCAATTTAATTTAACTGGCAATATCGTTCGAGACTGTCAGAAATGAATGTCATTATTGCTGGGTGTAGCATTATTGGAAAGAGAAGTCTTTGTGTGTTTAATAGGGCTTTGCGAGGTATAACCATGCGGAATTAATATGGAGAGTAAAGATTGTTACACACCTCATTACTTTAAATAGAAATAAAAAATAAACAGTTCGTCGTACACGTAACACATTATGAAGGCAAACATGTTCTAAAAATAAAACATTAAAACATTATACCTAATTTGCAGTACCTGCGATTTCAGATTAAATTATATACAGTTTCGAATTTAATAAAGAAGTTTTTATAATTGCTGAGAGCCAAATGTTTGATTTGATAAAAAACCGTCACCGGCCCACCGGCGGATGTGAAACATTTTATTATGAGAGTTTATAATCAATAAACTAATCAAGACAAGGGGCTTTTGATTCAGGCGACACTTGATCCAAGGGCTGGCTTATGTAGGCCAGCGAATTAGCATAGCTATTCAGCGTAGCAATGCAGCCAGTGTCTTGGGCACGCTTTGGCCGTTTGTCCTTAGGTAATCTGTCTTCCTTTGAATATCATTGCTATTTGCTATTTGCCCAAGTATGTGTTTCTATGACCGTATGGCACGTTCAATCAGTGACACCTCAATGACACGCAGACAGGGAGTGTTTATGTTGTCGAAACAGAAAACGGAATGGTTTTACAGTCAGTAATAACAAAAGTTGCAAACGTGTTCCAGAAATAGAGCGCCACTCGCTTGATTTTATTATCAAACGTAGTAAACATCAATTCATCATCAACAGTCCATCAATATCCACTCTTTTAAAAACAGCTGGAGTATTTTGTCATAAACACGATGCTTGGTAGACGAATTAGTGATTGCAGTAATATACAGAAGCAGGCTGTTGCATTTCCTCTGGAAAATATTCTATCAGTCACCTTTGACGAAGTTTACAAGATGTTTTGGAGGTGTCAATTCTAAAGCCATAAACATCAAAGTAAGTAGGCTAGGTACTTAGCGTAGTAGATTTTATTAGAGTAGTTTACACCTCGTTAGTAAGGATATAGTACGCATGATTCTGTCTGGTGTGCGATAATGTGCAAAGAGACATTATAGGTACCCGGGTTTTTCCGACCGAAATGTAGAAAATGAAGTATTTGATATATAATAATAATTATATATTTGAAACTACCTACACTGAGACAGTTATAATAGAGTTTATTAAAATGTTTTAGTTTGTAAATTGTGTTTGTGTTTGGTATCCCACTTGTTTAGGCTGGCAGGACAAACTATCTAGGCAAGCGGTAAAATAAAGATTAACTAAAATTTATTTCAATATATAAATCGTGTCGTCGTGTGTCACCTCAGTTTTTTTTTGTTATACGACGGGGAAGCGCTTGGTCTTCTTCTCATCTGGTTATGATGAGGCCGAAGGTGGAAGCGCATTCACCCGGAATCCTCAACAGTCGGAGGATCTGACAATCTTACCTGTATAAGCCGAAACAAAATTAATAATTGGTCTTATGGCAGCAGATTTAGGCAAGATGATAGTAGCTAGCCAGGCAGACTTAAACAAAGTCCTACCACCAACCTAAGATGTAAAAACGAGGAAGATGTCGAATTTTGTACAATAGAACTGACAGTTAATTTCGCACATGCAGGTGTCCGACCTCTCTCTCTGCAAGATGCCAAATAATAAATAAAAACATGTGTAAACCTGGAAAATTGCCCGTAAATTCTGCGTCTGAAAAAGGAGGCACTATTTCACACAGTGCGTACCTTTATCATAACGTGCGTGACAAAATGTCGTCAAGAAGCGTATATACAATGCTCTGAAACGTCCAATTACACGCAGCCTGGTTGCTATAGTAGTGTGCAGGGTATCTTTAGTGCGAAGGTAGAAGTAGATTCCAGGTAGGTCTTTAGAATCAATATAATGAAGTTGATTTATCATTTTAGTAAGCGATACAATTGCTGGGGCAATGAAAATGAAGAAGCCAAGCATCACAGCTCAGTTGGTAGTAGCTCTGCCTTCTGCGCTGTAGATCGTGGGTTCGATTCCAACCCAGAACAAATATTAGTGTGATGAATATTGATGGTTATTCTGTGTTTCGGTGTTGTATTGTATGAAATGTATGTATTTACAAAAAAACGGTATTTAAGTCTTTAATCCCTAATCTAGTAATCCCATATTACAAGCTATGCTTAGTTTGTGTTTAGATGGGGCTGTGTGAAATGAATGGACCCGTAATTGATTTAATATTTGTTTTGGAAGAAAACGCTGAGCATCTAGCAGCTTATCTGAACGAAGAGCAGTAAAGACCTACTGATTCTTTGTCCGCTTTACTTTACTACCTTAGAAGCTTTTTTTCAAGCGCTCCTTGTCATTACTTTTAATTTTTCTCACAATAATTGTACGTGATCTCGCAACAATCAGGTCAATTATACGAATTTATGCACACGATGTCTTTGTTCTGAATCCCGGAAGGACATCGTTACGGTACTCGGGCAAAGATCGCGTAATTGCGCCGTCCTGCCAACCCAATGGAAATACTGACTCGTATTTTGAAACTAAAGAAAGTTTTATTTAAAATTCGTTTTTAAAAGAAAAGTTGAAAAGGAATGTTTTAATCCAGTAAGTTCAATTGAAACTACTAACTACTACTACTACAAGTGGTAACCATAATGTGCCAACGCGGTTAGTACTAGGTATTATTCATTTCAAGAACACAGTCATAGCGGCCTTAACAAACAAATCCAGACTGCACAATGCAGATATCATTTTTAGACATAACAGTACATATTGACACGATGTCTTTGTCCCCCAAGACATCGGTCGAGTGGCGATTCCGCGTAGCCTGCACTACTAGCGCCCCGTGCGTCACTGGCGGTGAACTAGGTCGATGTTATTTGTCATTTTGGCAGCGAATGGCGTCAAATTGCCGCCGCCGCCGCCGCTGGGGCAGATACCCGCAAACGATCACACCTTTTATTGGTAAACATTGCGATATGGGACAATGTTATTTGATCCTCAAGGATCGAATTAATGTATTGTAAGTGTGTTTATAAAAAAAGAAATATGGATCTCCGCAAAATAACGCCTGAATCAATTAGCTAATTGAACCCATTTTTTAATTATTATTTTTTATTGACTTCTTTAAATATTATAGGATTAGGTTTTTTTTATTATTTGACACTACACGGCACTACACGGAAAACGCGGCCGCCGCAAGATCGACACGGGGACTGTCACTTATTTGCGTAGCTCAAAGCAGATAAAAAAGTGATTGATTTGATTAACTTTAAGTCTAAAAGATGCCTTACGATATTAGCGTTACACTTATTTTAACCGCCTCTGGGGTTAATAGTTCGCCCATTTGTATCAGACTCAGAGGTCCAGGTTTTGATCACCAGGGGAGTGCAACTTTGTGCTTGCTTTGGTTTGTGGGGTAGGATTTGTTTAACACTTTAACGCCTGGCTAGCTACCACTATCTTACCTAAATCTGTCGATATATCAAAAAATCTAAATTGTTCTATTGTTCTTTATGAAAGAAACTATATTTGAAATTGTACATTTATAACATGATTAAAAAATGCGACAGCATGCAATATGTTTTACTATGCTAGCCGTTAGTCTGGTGCAACACGTCACAATAGTATGTCGGTGACGCTCCTACATTCGCATGTCGGTGGCGCGAACTCATAACTCGCAATGCGGCGATAGAACTTTACTTTAGAGTTTTCACTTCAAAAAATGCTGGTTTTTTCGCTGCCGGAAAATTGGATTAGCCGTACTGTAACAGTGCACAACAATACTAGCTGCCTGTTTGACATATTTTATATGTGAAATCCGTCGCTCCAGCCCTGAATGGTCAAATCTACGCAAACAAAATTACTGATTTGCGCAATACGCAGATTCGCTTTCATCATCAATTCTAAATTAAATGTATATCTGATACGGATATCGATATCACTCAAGTGGGGGAGTTAGTGAAGAGTAGATTAATTAGATTGGTATTTATTTATATCAATGACCGGTGAATGGCACTTGAATTTGGTAGGGTATACCTACCCTAATCAATTTGCTTGCTTTGGAAATTCCTACAGAGTAACGGCGTTCCCGTAGTTCCCTCTGTAGGTTCTAGGTGTTTAACTGGTTCGAAAATATTTAATTTTAATTTTATTTAAAAAAATATTTAAAAATAAAAACAGTACAAAAGAATGGCTGCAAAAAAACGAATAAAAACAAAAATATGAAACCAGAAAACGAAATTTTAAATTTTATTTTTTCTCGATCGTTCGTTGTTACCACCAATAACGATCCTGAGCCGCCTATATACATCGACTTGGTTGTGTATGGTCTGCCAAAGACTACGATAAAGTATTTTTTTAACCTATGAACCAGTGGTTGTATTTTTTAAATTTTGCGACGCGGATACTTATCTCACCTGTGCCCTTATTCTGTATGACCAATCGTGTCTTGACGCGCCCGCATTACAATATCTGCATGGAATTATCGTATTGACATATCGTAACGCGGTCGCGTAAAGACACGTTTGGTCATACAGAATAAGAGTGCTGGTGTCATGTTACGATAAGGCCGAAGATGTAAGGGCACTTCACCCGGAACCCTCAATACTGGAGGAACCTACCTCTAAATGCCTAGAGTATATAGAAAAATGTAGGAAACTTAACTCGTTGGGTGCTGATGCCCTATAGGTGTCTATTAAGAACATCAGGGGTATTGCAGCACCCAATGATCTAAAGTCCAATAAAGAGTTCAGAGATCCACCGGCTTCAAGGAGCCGCGATGACGCAGTACTGTGTTTTTTTTTATTAAAGCCGTTGAAGCGTTTCATGAATATGATACGCTTCAACGGCTATAGCTGAGAGATATGACACAAAAATTCGGAATCTACGTCGGTACTCCCGTAGCTCAGTCGGTTAGAGCGTTTTCGGCTTTAGGAAAAGACGCGGGTTCGAGTCCCGTCCCCACGACGGGTGTGAATTTTTGTGTCATAATAACATTTGTACATTTTAAGAATTGTTGTTATGGCGACAGAATTAGGTAAGATGGTAATAGCTAGTCAGGTGGATTTAAATAAAGTCCTGCCACCAAACAAACCAAGCACAATATTGTACTCCCACTGCAGATCGAACCCGGGATCTCTTGATCTGAAATCGGTGGGTTGAACCACAAGACCACAGAGGCGGTTAGTTAATGCCCATGAATGTTTTAATTCAACCAGAAAGGATTTCTAAAGTTACTTCAAGCAAACCTACGCAAAATCAAAAATACTCATTAGCATCAGGGATACCAAAAGGTGACTGGTTAATAATCATAGAAGTTATATTTATAGGTGTGTAGCCTTCACTAAATATACGCAGAAGTTTTGAATAATGTCTAGTGGTTCGTCCACCGGTATCAGATTCAGAGGTCCCGGGTTCGATCTCCAGGTGGACAATATTGTGCTCGGTTTGGTTGGTGGTAGGAAATCGTTTAAGTCCGGCTGGCTAGCTACCACCATCTTACCTAAGTCTGTCGTCATAACAACAATTCTTCAGTCTGTTGAGGATTCTGGGTGATGTGCGCTTCCACCTCCGGGAGCATTACTAGAAACAAGGTGAGATGAAGTTTAACTATAAACATAGTAAAAAAAAAATGTAGGTATAAATAAAAAAAATATATGGGTGTTTAGATTCTGCGTAACCTAGTTCCCTTATTAGAATTTAACTAAATAAGATCCAAATATGTTGCAATACTGTGGTCGCACTAAGTATAATAATAATTGATGGAAATCCGTTGTCTCTGCCTATCCCTTTGGGAAACAGGCGTGAGTCTATGTATGTATGTAAGTTATCAGAAATTAACCTAATTATCAATGTGAAATTTAATGCATGAATCTGATTGCGAATCTATAAAAAAATGCAAGCTTTGCATATAATTGTTGCATATATTTTAGGGCTTGAAGGTATAGTGTAAAGAAAACTGAAACCGGAGTGGACGGTCAAGTTTTTGTAAAATAATTCGCACGTACTAAGTATACTAATACATTATACTAGATATTATACCGCCAATATATAATATGCTATATCGGCTTACCGTATTGTTCTTATGTTAAATGTCCATACAAGGTTTCTGTGTTATGGGTCCGTGTCGGATTTCGTGTCATGCCGTGAATTCACCCTCCCCGAGACAGAAGGGGTTAACAGGGTCGGAACACAAATGCTCGTTTTATTGCAGCTGTGAACTGGTTCCACTAATTAGATTGACCTAGTAAACAAAAAAAAAGCTTTTCATAATTTAAGCGTTCAGTCACTGTGAGGCAGGGTGAAGTGTTTTAGGCAACGTTGCGTTTTGATAAACTAACTACCGTTTAAAACCTTATGAAAAAAAACTGCTCTTAATTGGCACCGTATAGATGAACCAGCCTACGAGTATAAATGATTGCCCCTCTATAGCGGTGACATTCCCTTGCAAAGAAGGTGTAGACGCAATACACATAAATATGCTTTGTTATTGAATGCTCAGTGACCAATGGTGTCTAACAACCAATGACAAAGACCACCTGGTGCTCATTTTTAGGCTTGTACATCTATAGTTACCTACTTACCCGTAAAAGCAAACGTGAAATTTTAATCCAAATACATTTATCTTTATTTTTAGAACCACATTTCGTTTTTCAAAAATAAACTAAGACATTTTATTGTGAACCAATTACCTCTGACATAATAGTAGCAATGGGCCACAGTTGGGGCTAAGTGTCGTAAACACGGGCCCCGGGAGTGATATCAATCAGGGTTCGGTGGCCCGAAGCGACAGCCTTCGGGTCGGACGTACCCGCTTCCAAAGTTTCGAGCCCATTTTATTTGTGCCTACCCTCTCTAATGCATTGTATTCATTGGCGTTTAGTAAGGGGTCACCTCTGGGCTCAAATTGTAACCTTCAATTTCAGTAGATTTTTTGCGATTTTTTTATTAAATTTTACGGGGAAGCTTTTGGCCTTATTGTAAAGTTAAAAGATTTACTTAAAATCAGTTGAGTTGTTGCTATGATTAACCATTATTATTAAATCAAAATGTTTACTGATGTGCTCTGTTATTGTACAGTAAGAGGTTGCAGTCAAAAGGATCCGATATAGAATTAAATCAACCTACCTACACACACGTCCATTTAGTTCTTAATGTATTATGTATCTGCCTACTATCTCTACACACTCCATAAAGTTTTATGTGTCTCCAACAGTATTTTCGTTTGTAGATTGTGTTGTGTGCATTTTTTTTTTGTAAATTCATGTTTTATAAGGCTGTCTATCGACTAAGTTAAGTATAGAAACAGATAGAAAAGTTAATTTTATGAGATTTCATAAAAAAATATTAAAATCGAATCAATAAAACTAACACTGCATTTAGAAACTAGAACTATAAGTTAAAGATTTTCTTGAACTACAGCTACAGCTAAAGAGAACCGCATTATGTTGTTGAAAGCTAAAATTCAGCTTTTTATAGTAAAGCTTTGTTAAATCCCTTCGTTGTTACATAGCGACGACATGCCTGCGGCTTTATCGCGTTTTTAATTCCACAGAAAGTGCTCGAATAATGTATCTGAATAACTGAATTGTGGCTGGAATTCCCTACATCGTGTGGCATGTAAATATATGCGATGGAGATAATTCGTGAAACACACTTCAATAAAACTGGTAACATATCCATCATAGTATTGTCTGATGTCGTATGTTACTATACCTTTTTTGTTGAATAACGGGGAAGAGCATCATCTCATCTGGTTTCAAGTTATGATAAGGCCGAAGGTAGAAGCGCACTTCACCCGGAATCTTCAACATACTGAAGAACTGGCTATCTTACCTTAATTACCGGAGCATTATGTTCTAAGGCAAAAGTATTCATAACCAAAAAAAAATAAATTGGTAGGTACTAGAAAAAACATAACTAGACATAAAAACTATATAACAGATATTTACATAATTATCAACGAATTTAGTTTTTTTTTGTTATTATGGCGACATACTTAGGTAAGATGGTGGTAGCTAGCCAGCATAACAGCATAATTTTAAAGCATAATTAGGCTTTAAAAGATTGATTGAATGAATGAATGGCGAATGCCCATCGGTAATCTTTTAAAGCCTGAGCATAGTCCAACTTATAACAAAAGACCGCGCTAATAATATAAAGCGCACCCTAAAACGTGTTCTATCACCACAGTTACTGATCTGCCTTCAGTTATTTTGTTACTTACCTATTACGCTACAAAGTTGTATGCAGTTATGGTACGGCCCGGCATAAACACCGACAATGTACCTATGAGCTGGCGTTTATAGGTGCTTATTGCAAACTTCCGTCATTAATTTCATGTGAGCAGTTCTATGGTCCTATATCTTAAATCGAGGAACTTTCAGCAGAACAGTTATTAAGTGAGATATACTCGGCATGCAGACGCATTATGCGACATTGTGGTTTACGTTTCAGTGGGACTGTGAAAAGGAAGCTGTTGACCACCAGTTCACTTGTAAAACCAGTGAAGATGTGGCCTAAGATGACACTTATTCACTCTGGACTTCAAGACTCCAATATTGTACTGGTGCAGAAAAACAGACGAGGGCAAGGAATTCCATTCATTACTTAAAATCTTCGCATAGGCGATAAAGTGAACCAGATTTTGAGAGGGCGAGATGTTGCCTAACTGGATAGCTATGCCATATTTTGTAAGAGATGTGGGTTACTTTATAGTTACTTTATGATCAACTTACACATACAATAGTTATATAAGGATACCAGAATTTTTTGCTTATAATATTTTAGTTTGTGTATATTTCCAGTTGAACGACAAATCCGTGCAACAAACGGAGTATTATCAGCAACCGAACCACGTCCTCGAATAATTGCAAGATAGACCTTATGCCATCGTAAAAAGGAATATTTCACAGGATTTTTCCTGTAACTTTACTTGTCCTGGGATTAACTGCTTTAACCCTTTGCAATAACGGTGTGTTTATTCTAGGATCTGTCGAACCGAAGATTACGCCGGATTTGTGATGAATACACATTTCCGCCGCATTTAACACGAGTCAAAGCCCTCTCGTTTGTTATGTTTTGTTCTCACCGATACCCTACCTGTGTAGATAAATCAAGTATATCGAAAGTTCTTACGGGTATTTTATTCTATAGAAATAAAAAAAAACCCGGTATTTTATTCTATTACAGATGAATTACCTATTGTCCTTTGTAATGGTCTGAATGTTGTAAATAATTGTAGGTACATGATGTTAAATAAATGTTATTAACCATTTATATATATTTAAAATCGGCATTTTATTTCTATCCTTTTAGTTTTTCATGATTTAAAAAAGTAAACCTAGCCTACAAACAAGTATAACTACTAAGTAAAGTGTCTAAATGATATTTGCTCAGCCTATACCTACACTCTATTTTACACAATCTACTGTCCTAATAGGGAGGTGATAAGAAAAATACAGAAACAGGATTAAGCCTAATAGCCTTAATCTATTTTTAGAGTATTGCACCTTTCGGCTCTCATGTATTTGGATATTTTCTGAATAAGTATTTGCCATTACTTTTTAATCGCATTTATAGTCACCCCGTGACCAACTGACCTGTATACCTTTTTTTTGTTTTTGCGACAGAATTAGTTACGATGGAGGTAGCTAGGAAAGTTTAATCAACGTCTTTGCACCAACCAAACCAAGCACAATATTGTACTCCCGCGCTTAAAATATGTTTTAGAAAGTATTTTAAAATAGCTTAATTATCCTTTGAAAATATCATCTTAGTAGGTACTTTTACGTTGGCTTGTACCTAACAACAGCTTACAAGATAAGTTCCAACGACCTCATAAAAAGTTTTACAGATAATAAATAGCTGATAACGTTCCGAGCCCAACTCCTCTATTGGTTCAAGGAGTAAACTACTGAGGAAAATGTTTCTATTATAGACTAGGTAAATCCTGCGACTTCACTTGTATCATTAGTATATAATTTAGCTAAGCAATGTGTGTGAAGTCATGTGGTTGATTCCAGTCCAATTCTTAAAGGACACGGGGATACTTTTCCACCTCAGCCTTTCACCCGTATCTGTGTAACTCAGCTGGATACTCTCAGGTATGCTAATTACACAGCCCGATCTTCCTCCAGCACACCCTGTATGATTTTATTTCGTCGATGTTAAGGCTTGGCCACTAGCTCCGCGACCTCTCGATTCTTGCTCACACTCAATGATCTATCTTCACGACGGACTGGCCCAAAATCTTCCGCAGCATATCCTTATTCTAGTATAATGAAACCGAGTCCAAGCGGTCGTGACCGTGGTCTGTCCCTATAATGGCCGACAGTCAAGCAACCGACGCTCGCCCACAATCACTATTTATCAATTTTTAGCGCTATTTTAGACGTTTAATCTTTTACACGATTGGCGCAGGAACGTAGTATTTTAAACGGAAGCATACGGTCTCAGTTTTGGGCGAATGACCAGTCCAAGTATAGTTTTCATGTTATGATAAGGCCGAAGGTGGAGTCGCACTTCACCTGGAATCCTCGACAGACTGAGAAACTGGCTATCTTACCTCTAAATACCGAAACACCACAATCAGAATTGTTATTACCGCGTCAAAATTTTGTAAGATAGTAGAATAGTTTGCCAGGTGGTCTCAAAACTAGCTATGCTAACCATGCATAGCAACTAATTTTGTATCCCTCTAGGATCGAACCTGGTACCTCTAGATTTGAAACCAGAGAACTAGTAGACCACAGAGGCGGTTAATTCAAGGTTTCGGTCAAGTGACCCATTTCAAATAAAACATAAAATGAAAGTAAGCCGCTAAGGGTGCAAGGGTGGTATTTGTATTGGTGCCACGGCAAGCCGGGTATCTCGTAATTACTAATAGCAACAACATTTGGATTTAGAATCCTAAATATTGAGCATGAGAATTTTCACAGAACTAGCATATAGTTCCCAAATAGTTATCATGCTAAGCGCTTATTTCACGATCTCTGAGTAGCGTTACCTGACAGATAAAAATATAGGGGAATATGGGGGCATTACGAACACCTAAGAAAAACTACAAATAAAACCAAGACAAAGGGTGGTAGGTGAGTTTTTATTATTAAAGATCAAGTACTCAACACCAAGGAATCATACTAAGTAATTCGCACGCGTTCGGGATTCCCCCGCGTTCGTGTTTACCCCCTCTTCCTTACCCTTCATTCTTTGTAACATGTTAATAAAGCAGGAAGTGAGAGTATGATTTTAAACTTTCTTTGCAACATGTATATAAAACAGAATTTTTTGATTGTCAAGTAGCGATTCTCAGACATCGTGAAACGGGACCTAAGTCAAATAAAGTCAGACAGTCATGCGTCCTTTTTTACTTATTTAGTTATGTAATAAGGAAGTTCGGCGCTGGTTGCATCTCATTTCGCGCCGTCTGCGGAGTGACCCAATTTTTAGCACGAAGTAGGACACCATTGTGAAAGGAAAGTCATGCGCATTTTTAGCCGCTCGATATTGTCCGAAGATTACCCTAATTACCAGCACCCGAATTCTCTTAAACAAAACGACTGCGGTTCAGTGAAGCTGAACTGGGTTTGAGTTGAATTCAATAACGCTTTATTATACCCAAAAGACATGAAAAATACAAACATTAGATTACACAGTATATACGTTCAATAGGCGGCCTTAACGCTAAATATGGCAATCTTAGTTGGAGAAATAGACAGTAAAAACGTTTTAGATAGTAGCGCACATACTAGGGAAAATAATATACCTATTATAAGTGTTAAATCTAACTAAAAATAACAAATAATTACATTACATCAATTATAAAACCATAAACTCAAACATACAACAACAATTAAATAATCATTATCCAGTAATATTTTACAATACAGTATATTATAGTACTATTATCATGAGCCAGAAATATACTCATAACTAAATAGACGCAAGGTTTTGAGTTTTCTTTTGAGAAGTAAGTATTTTAATGACCTAATAGGTACTAAAGGGATGTAAAGAATGAATAAATTAAAACCTGTAGCACAGATAATAAAATACCAAAGGATTTTTATGCTTTTTTATCCTCTAGGATAAAAATAAGAAGATAATAAGAAGATGAATATTCTGCTAGCCAATACGAAGTTGTTGGTGTTTAGTTAGTAGTGGTTTAAGAAGCCACTAGACTAAAGCCCGAAAAGGAGAAACATGGTCATTCTTTCTCGAACCATAAACAAACCTGATACGAAGTGGTTTAGGAAAATTAGTTATTATTTTTGGCCAAATCAAATAGTTACACAATAACTGCTATTGTTTTCAAGCATACCTACTACCCCATAATTTACTTTAATTAAGTTCATAATTTGTAAAGAGAATCGCTTCTTTGTAAAGCGTACGTAGAGAGGAAATCAACATTTAATTTAAGGATGTTGCCAGCGGAATTCTCAACTCTGTTTGAACAGCAACGCTGTAATTATTCCTGAATTACTGCGCGGTTGAATGAACGCCGTAATGCTATCTTAGTCTAGTCTAGTCTATGGTTATTCTACTCTTTGTTGTACTGTACTGTTGAGAAAATAGTAGTCTGTAGTGCAGAGAATGTTCTCACTTCATATACACCAATCACACCATAGACAAGACCGACACTAATAGGTAGGTATACCTAATAATAATTTATAGTCATACTTAGTCATATCATATAGTAGTATTATGAAAAGGTAATAGTTTAGTAGTAGTTTTTTAGTTATAGTTTTATCCTTGGTTGACATGACATGACTTGCATGCATGTGCATGCACTATCAAAAGCCGCGCGCCGCCGCCGGCGCGTTTGACTCAGCCACTCCTCCTACGGTCGTGCTTGAAAACCAGCGTTGCTTCGGGTTTATCCCCGAAGGAATATTATGCTGAGGCAGCGACCTTTTTGGCTCACTCAATATGTACCTACTTGCCTTGTTCTTTTATTTTTCCTTTGTTTTCTTCCTTGCTATGCTAGCAAGGTCGAATTGTGCTTTGTACCTATACCTTCTAAGTTGTGTTTTCTTGTGTGAGCCAAATAAATGGATTTTCTTTCTTTCTTTCAATCTTAATGATTATATCATGAGTAATAATATTAAGAATAAAGTCATAATATGGTCAGTAGCATTCGTCTGATTGCACCAATGCTGCGATCAGCAACCCGTCTACAAAGCATGGTTTAACAAAATGGTTGGAAGGTATCGGTTAGGGTAGGTGTGATTCTTTCTCCTAGTGGTCTACCCCGGATAACGGAATCGCTGGCTTTTGGGAGCGGTAATAGCTGAATGATCACCATCTGGTGGTAGGATCTGTAAAGGTCCATCTGGCTAGTGACCTCACTCCTGGCGAAGTCCAGCGCTAAAAAGTTTGCCATTTTCCGACGGTCTTTTGGAGAAGATCGGCCCTTCGTAGACTATCCTTGTTCTGGCCTAGGCGGCATTTTTCATAGGAAATTACTGAGCACTGCATACAAAGTTGGGGTTATGAGACTTATTTGGATATACAAAGATGTTCCATCATGAGAAATACAAATGGCAGTGATTGATAGCTACTGGATCAGGCCGCTATTACTCTTAGAAAGAGTTGGTATGTCCAGTTGGAAGAGTCACTTACATGGCACTGCTGGCGCGGCGATGCAGAAGCTGTAGCAAGCTGCCATCCCCGACGGAGGAGCATAGGCTGCGCGAACGCGCTCGCTGCTCGCGTTCGGTGCGTTGCGTGCGCTCGCCGCGCTCCCGCCAGCGAGCCATCAGCGACTCCAAACACAGCATCGCGCCACCATCGCACACCATTCGACCGCACGCAACGCAACGCACCCGAACCTATCCTACTGATTACCATCTGTATACTGTGCCGCTGGACGCAACACACATCAACAATACGCTGTAATTCACTCTGCAGTAGATCTAATTTCGCCAAGACGTGACTGCAACTCAATGCATTAGACGGTGGTTTAGAACCCGCGCTAAAAGCACTACCGTATACGAAGTCTGTGTCCTGAATTTTTAACAGTGTAGTTGCTAGTCGCAAATTTGCTGCCAAGTTTTACGGGTATAAAGGATGGACGTAGAAAACTTTACGATACGATTTATGATTACTTTGGTTAAATAATCACGCAATATTCGTGCACTCTCAAATTAAATCACGGTTGTCATGCTAGTGTCGGCGTCTCGCTTACAAGAAACAATCGCATTAGTAAACGGGGCAAAGCAACTCGTTACATCACGCGATTTCAAGCTGTCGTGTTGCACATGTATAATTTTAAACAATGTTGGTCGACGATGTAATTTCACGGTTTAAAATGTTTTATAAAAGTATTCCAGAATAGTTTCGAAAGATTAATTTATTTAAAAAGTTTCCCGCGGCTCGCGATCCGCGCAACGTGGCTGACGTGATGTGACTACGGCGAGGTTGTGTAGCGACTGAGGTCTACGAGCGCTACGCTGCGTAGACGAGTGCTACGCCGTAGCTGATCGTAGAGCGTGACCTCTTACTCATTGCTAACCCTTTAAATTATTGCACAGTGACTTCACACACATTTTCCTACAAATGTTTGCTTAATTTGTTCACGCCCGCATTGTTACTGCGCTTGAACTGCTTGAATCTGTGATATGTTTTAATCATTGTTCAGAATAACTCAATCCAATCCTCTTTTCTATCTAAGCATAGGAACACAAATATAATTTTACTCAGATATATCAATACAAGCCTCATAGCTTATATATAAATATAGAGGTTATAGTATGTTATACATAGTTGGTAGTAACTCTGCGTTCTGCGCTGAAGTCTGTGGGTTCGATTCCCACCCAGGACAAACATTTGTGTGATGCGCAGATGTTTGTTCTGTGTTTTGGTAATAATAATATATTACGTACCTATGTATTTACAAAAAAAGTTAAGTATTCTATCCGCAATCTAGTTCCTATATTACATGCTATGCTTAGTTTGAGTTAGATGGCGCTGTGTGAAATTAATGTCCTGCCTGTAATAAACTATTCAGTATATTAGCACGCTAATTTACATTCTCATGTTTTCCGTAGCAAATCAATAGTACATTAATCAAACTCACACCAGACCAACAGCCCAACACTACCTTCTAGACCAGAAGGCTATTTGATTATCAATTTTAATACCTACTCGTGATTAAAAAGGCCCCGGAGAACCGCTGTTTTTCGTTCTCCCATACAAACGTAGTTTGTTGTTTATTTTGAAATGGTTGGTCTGATCGAAATGAAAATTTGTAGATATACTCGGCTAGGCATAATCTCGTTTCGCAGAGCATACTTTTTCTAAGAAAACAATGAAAATCATTTGAAAAATAGATATCCCAACTCTTTTATTTTTGTTTCTTATTCAATTATTTTCAACTGGAAAATGTATTCTAAACCGGGCATGGCTTGGAAATGCACAAAGAACTACATTCGTATGGGTCAGTGGTACTACTGGGTCTTATTTAACAAGCCTCATAGCTCAGTTGGTAGTAACTCTTCCTTCTGCGCTGTAGGCTGTGGGTTCGATTCCCACCCAGGAAAAACATTTGTGTGATGAATATAGATGTTTGTTCTGTGTTTGGGTGTTGTATCATATAGTAAGTATGTATTTAAAAAAGTATTTAAGTATTCTATCTGTAATCTAGTTCCCATATTATAAGCTATGCTTAGTTTGGGGCTATATGGCGCTGTGTAAAAATTAATGTCCCATAATATTAGGTCCTTACATATGAAATTGGCGTTTTGTCGTACTGGCCACTTTGATCTTAAATATCTCCTCTTTGGTTAGGAATTCCAAATTCAAATTTAAACAGCTATTTACTCATGCATTTGTGTTTCGAAAACCGTAATTCATTTGTTTTTTTCTCTTTTGCTTTTTTTTTCTGCGTCACTCATTTCACAAAATGGAAAACTTAAAATATCGCATTATTTACGAGTACGAGTTCCACCGTGGCACCAGTGCTGCAGAAACGACTCGAAGGATTAATTATGTGTATGGTGGTGGTGTCGCAAAAGAAAACACGGTGCGTTTTTGGTTTCAACGCTTTCGTTCTGGAAATTTCGACCTGCAGAACAAGCCCCGTGGACGGCCGGAGACCAAGGTCGATAATGATGAATTGAAGGCTATTGTGGAAGCAGATCCATCGCAAACCACATCACAGTTAGCTGCAGGCTGCGGTGTTAGTGACAAAACCGTTTTAATCCACTTGAAGCAAATTGGGAAGGTGAAAAAGCTTGAAAGGTGGGTACCTCATGAATTGAGTGAAGCAAACCGACAAACGCGCGTCGACTGCTGCGTTACATTACTCAACCGGCACAATAATGAAGGAATTTTAAATCGGATCATTACATGTGATGAAAAGTGGATCCTGTACGATAATCGTAAACGCTCATCGCAATGGCTGAACCCTGGTGAACCAGCAAAATCTTGCCCCAAGCGAAAATTGACTCAAAAAAAGTTACTTGTAAGCGTTTGGTGGACTAGTGCCGGTGTCGTACACTATAGTTTTCTTAAATCTGGTCAGACGATTACGGCTGATGTCTATTGTCAGCAACTGCAAACCATGATGGAAAAGCTCGCTGTTAAACAACCGAGACTTTTCAATCGCTCTACGCCACTGCTGCTTCAAGACAACGCTAGACCACACACGGCCCAACAGACGACTACCAAATTAGAGGAGCTTCAATTGGAATGTCTAAGACATCCACCGTACTCTCCGGACCTTGCTCCAACAGATTGCCATTTTTTTCGAAATTTGGATAACTTCTTGCAAGGAAAAAAATTCAATTCCGATGAGGCAGTCCAAACCGCTTTCAAAGATTTCATTGATTCCCGTCCGAATGGTTTTTTTAGTAAAGGGATCAATGAACTACCTATAAGATGGCAAAAGTGTATAGATAGCAATGGTACATACTTTGATTAATAAAATATATTTTATTATGAAAAAATTGCCTTTATGTTCCTCCCATACAAAACACCAATTTCATATGTAAGGACCTAATATTTTATTTAATTTAATATTTATTTATATTTATATTAACCTGATTCTTACCCAATAAAAAGCTTGCCATTTTGTTAAGCGACTTCACAAAAAGAAAAAGGTTCTCAATTTGATGTATTTTTTTGTAAACGTATGTAACGCGATATCTTCTCCAATTATTAGCTTTTCGTATTGAAAAGGGTGTATCTCAAGGTTTCATCTTAATTTGGTGAAGATCTGACAGACTTTTCCGACCTGGGCACAAAACCATTTCATTGGAACAGCAAATTATCATAAAAACATAGGTGGGTAAGGCCGTAGATTTGGCCACTTTGTAACATAGAGTATCACAGGCACTTATATGTTACGTAACGTAGAAGTAAAGCGAAAGTAACATATAGATTTTGTAAGGTACATAAAGTACTACTTTTTTATCCAATTAAAAAAAATGTCTATATTAATATTATAAATTTAATGATAAACGATAGTTGAGAGATGAGATAAGAAAGTGAATTCGGTGATAGGATATATTTCTTTTAAACTATATCCAATCAGAAAGAAATTCAGCTGTCAGTTGAATTTCTTCAATACACAATTAACCCACTACAATCTGGCCATTTATCTAATGAATGCAGAAGGTCAAGATAAATAATAATAAACAAATCAATAAAACTTATCTTTTAAAAAATATATATTTATATTAAAGAAGAAAGTCTCAACAAAATCTTTCAAAACGTCCTTTTCAAACACTTGTTTTTAAAAATCACAATCATAATTCATGTTGTCTAGGGATATTCAACATTTTGTTGATTTTTACAAAAACTGAAAATAATTTCTTGACAAATCTAGGTATGGCAAGAATCTTTATTTTGTGCTGTTTATTAATAATAATAAAAACAACAGTTTTATTTATTTTTTTAATAAACATTAGTAGGAACAAAATCTCGAAAAATCAGAAAATTTACAAGGTTCGGTAAATTGTGCTAAAACTATTTTTACGTGGCCATGACTTTATAAAATCACCTTTTTACAATTTAATAATCGGTGTTGCCTCCCCTGACGTTGATAACACATCTGCACCGGTTATTCATACTCAAAATTAGGGTGTCAAAGTCATGGGGTATGCGATCCCATGTTTTTTTTAAATGGCAAAAAAGTTGGTCTTCTGTGGTCAAATTTGATGGCAAATTGCTGAAAGCCCTTCGCTGTAATATGTCCCAAGCGTGTTCAATTGGGTTTGAGTCGGGTGACTGTGCAGGCCAGTCCAAAACCGCGACATCATGTTCCTGAAGGGCAGCTGACACCAAACGCGCCGTGTGTGGAGGGGCATTATCATGCATGAGCTGAAGTTCCTGGCCAATTTGAACTCTGTGAGGGATGATCACAGGTTCTATGACCTCGTTCCGGTATTTTAGTGCAGTCATGCTGCCTCTTATCCAAATGAGCTCGGTTCGCGCGCCAACACGAATTCCCGCCCAAACCATGATTGTCCCACCTCGGTACGAATCGACCTCTTGTGGCTGCTGGAGGCGACTTTCTCTGCCTGGAACTCTCCAAACAAGTGTTCTTCGTGAATCGGGGCGGAATCCAAACCGAGACTCATCAGTAAAGAGAACCATTGTCCATTGGCCATTGTTCCATAACAAATGTTCTTGAGCCCAAAGAAGTCGCCTTCCGCGATTGCCACGTCGTAGAGCTGGCACACGAAGCGGCCTACGAGAATGAAGATCGACTTCATGTAGCCTTCTTCTGACGGTTTGGTCGCTGACTGACAGCTGATGGTCTGACTGAAGCCTTTGCACTAGCTGCTTTGCTATGAGATTAGGTTCCCTCCCGGCGGAATTTTGGAGAAAACGATCTTGTCTAGGGGTGGTTACTCGTTTTTTTCCAGTGTGGCGCTCTCTTACATCCCCAGTAATACGATAACGTGACCACAATCGAGAAATTACGTTTTGATTGGTGTTTAGGGTATTGGCAACCACGCGTTGGATAGCACCGGCTTGTAACATGCCTATCGCTCTTATCATTTCTTCTCTGCTTAAATGTCGACGTTCCATGACATTACGAATATCACAAGATCCGTTAAAATTAAAAATTACTTAGATAGCACTAATTGATAATTAAATAAAAGTTAATTTATCTAAGGCAAAATTAACGTTGTTTAATTTAAATCGGAGTCCCCATTCTATCTTTTGTTTATTGCGTTCTATTTTTATTTTTTTCTAAATTTTGAAAAGGGAATAAAAGAGGTTTAATTCCAGATATAAACTTTTTCTAAAAAGCAAATAGTTTGTAGGCAAATCATTTCGAAATGGAATATCCCTAGACCATGTTGATATATGTATATGTTTTTTAAAAGATAAGTTTTATTGATTTGTTTATTATTATTGTTGAATTTCTTTTGTGATTTAAAAAAAAAATATCCTATCACTGAATTATTTTTCTTATCTCATCTCTCAATTATCGTTTATCATTAAATTTATTATATTAATATATCATTAAATATAGGCTAGGTACCTACTTTTAATCCGGGTACTTACCACGCGGATGAAGAGCCGAGGGCAAAAGCTATTAAAATAATTTTAACAGTTGACTTACCTGAAGATATTGTTGAAAAGTTGAAAGTTTTGGTTGGTGGTAGGACTTTGGTTAACTCTGCCTGGCTAGCTAGACCACCATCTTACCTAATTCCGTCCCTATAATAACAATTTCAAAATTGTTGTGTACCGGTGTTTAGAGGTAAGGTAGCCACCCCAGTTTGTTGAGGATTCCGGATGAAGTGCGACTCCATCTTAGGGCGTATCTTAACTTGCAACCAGCCTCAGGGACATAATTAGGTAAGATGGTGGTCTAGCTAGCCAGCCTCATTTTTAGAGCATTTTGTCTCTCGATGATGGATAAACACAGAGGACAAAAAAAATATTTCCGCCCCGTGCTGAGGGGGCAGGTGAGATGAAGGCCAAGCGATTCCCCGTCATACAATACAAAAAAAAGTTGATGAAACCTGACTGAAAATATTAAAACTTCATGGTTTAACGAAAAAAACGGTCTTATTATTTCAACGGGATAAAACTCCATAGACTTACTAGATTTTAAATCCGCATGCTTATTTAATACTCATACTCAAGTAGTAAAAGGTTTAAACCGTTTTTTTTTGTGTTTTGTGATACCTACTCTCGAATAACATAGCCCTCCGTCTGAATAAAATACAGGGCGCGGCTTACACGTTAACCACAGCTTACGCTATCAAAGCAAGCTACAAGCTACCCATGCAGTTGCATAGTTACTTACCTACTTTCTCATATGCAAAGTCTGGGTACTAAATGTAGGTATGATTTATTATCTTCCTTGTCACTGGCATATTTTGCAGATTAATAACTGATGATTAGCTAAGATAAGCGACATCTAGTTCTTGTCTTTAAAAGTATTTTATCGCATACTGCGCCATCTTGTGATCAAGTTTCGAGCTTTGTTGTAAAGCTAGCAAGCTCTAGCCCATGGACGCTCTGATCAAACAACGTAGTTTGAGTCGAATGATATAGATGGCAGCCGACTCAAGCTTTCTCTAATTATTGCATGTCAAAGTAAAAATCTTATGACAGTGACAACATAAAATGAATATGAATCATCTTTGGGTGTGTCAGGCAGGTCAGTGAGTCAGTGCCAGCTGTCAGTCAGTCAGTCATTCATTCATGTCATTCTCATTCATAATCATAATCTTTTGTATGTTTTTGTTTTGATTTGTTTGTGGTTTGGTTTCCTTTTCATCGTTCTTCGGTGTAAATAAAAAGTAAGAAAGAGGTAATAACTATTGTGTAAAGGCTCCTAACAGTATAAGTGTTTGAGTAAATAGCGAGACAAATGTCTACTATTGAAAAAAGCTAGTAAAATCGACTCACCGGCTGGACCATCCTTCAAGCGAAGAACTCCGGTTCTCAGGTTTGCATTTCTTGTTTTGAACACTGTTTATTTTGTTTTTTAGCTTCACACTCAGTTTCTTAGGACTACTTGATAGTTTTTTAACGGCTGTTGCATTCATGTTAGTATTTTTTCATTTTCAGCAATCATGGAGGATGATCCATTTGGAAATCTGGATGTTTTGGATATGGAATCAGTGGATGAGTTTTCCTTCGAGACCGACCACCTAGCTCTCCGAGGTAACAAAGACTATTGTAATATACTCAAATATATCGTAAAATTGGATGCACAAAAAGTAAAAGCTTTGAAAGACATTGAGGAATTAGCCGATGCAAAGAGAAACGCATTAGAGGACCCTTTGACCTTTATTGAAAACCTCAAGTCTGGCAATGTAAGTTTTCCACCAAGGCAAATAATAGATGAACTCCCAGACATTGACTGGACCAGTTACGGGATTGATGCATCAGTAGAAAACGAAATGAAAGATATAAAACTTAGTAAAGAGGAATTAGACTTTATGAATGTTAGAGGCAAAAAGTTTTCCGACAACAAACCAGAAACATTCAACCAACTTTGGTCATGTGATGAGCAAAAGAGATTAGAGGAATTACTGTTAGTTTATCCTGAAGAACCAGTTGAAATGAAGCGGTATAAGAAAATAGCCCATGCCCTAGGTACTAGGACCCCTGTTCAAGTAATGAGTAGGATTCAAAAGTACTTTGTAAAGTTGGCAAAAGCTGGTATGCCTATACCTGGCAGAGCTCCGAAGGGTGCTACTTGGGTGAAGCCTAAATCAATATTCTACAAAAAAACTACATTCTTTCCTCAACTTCAGGTTCCAGTTACTATGGATGATCCTTATGAAGTTGGTGAGGCTCATGAGCTGCCTGAAACAAAAAGTAACAGTAAGCTGATTTTAGAGTTGTTGAAATCGGCTAAAGAGCATCGCTTGATGGATGAAACAGCTCCTGTGTATCAGAGTAAGACCATGTGTGTTGGGTGTCAGAAGACAGGCTTTCTCGGTGCTAGGTGGACTGATAATGCTGGCACTGATTACTGCACAGATTGTGTTGTGAAATTGCTACCAGTAGAGAGATTGATGCCTGTGCGGCAACCAATGTAATTGTGATATATTTTATTTCTGCAGCAAAGCCATGTCTTCATTTGATCAAATTATTCATGTTCCTTTTAAAATCCTGATTTATGTATCTAAAATATAAACTTTGCGGGTAGGTCCCATTATTCCATGGAACATGACGTCATAGGATAAAATTTGATATTTTGTTCTTATTTTGTACTATAGAACATGTAATACTTTTATTTCTCAAATTGTTCTATAGGACAAGGTAAATGAGGCCTCTTAAGATTATATTTCTTGTGAACTGGTGGTACTAGAATACTCTGAGATTGAGAATCCTCTACATAATCTGGAGAGTCCTCCCCACGTTTCCGATTTATTTTATTCATATTTTATTTTTATTTATTATTATTTATTCAGGTATGACAGAATAATTGTCATTATCAGTGTCATTTAGGCAGGCAGATTCATGGAAGATTTTGGGAAAATCTGATTTACATTTTGTTCTATGGCATGTAAATCGGGTGAAAAGCTAGTATGTAGTTCTATGGAAAAAATTGTGAAGAAAATGTCTCATTTTGTTTGATGATGTCATGTTCCATATAACAAATGGGACCTACTCAACTTTGCCACTATTTTCAACCATACTAAATCGTAAAATTTCTTGATTTATGTTCATTTTAATTAGTTTTAAGTAAATCACTCAGTTTACATAAGTGTTTTTAGCTTTAAATATAAATTATTTAAGTTATCAGTATACTTTTTTCATGAAATAAAGGTGTTTTTTAAACTTTTTAGGAATCTTTATAAGACAAATATTAGAAAATCACATTCACAACTGGTACTATTCAAAATATACAAAATATATCAATTTGCTATCAAAAAAAATATTGTTCTAGTAATTCACAAATCACTCAACAATGCTATTTAAAAAACAATATCTCTAAAATAATATTTATAAGCTCTGAAACTAGTTTATTGGCTAAAGTTTCAGCCGGTGTGGATGGCGGGGTGCTCGCGACTGATGCGGGGCCACTCAGCTGGAACACTGAACACGGCTTACCCCAACATACCTAGGACTAATGAACATAAGACTATAGACACCCTACTCTTTTAACCGCGCCTGTGGTCTAGTGGTTCGCCTACGGGTGTCAGATCCAGAGGTCCCGGGTTCGATCCCCAGGGGAGTACAATATTACACTTGGTTTCGTTGGTGGTAAGACTTGGTATAAGTCCACCACCATCTTATCTAAATCTGTCGCCATAACAACAATTCTTAAATCTTTGTGTTCCGGCATTTAGAGATAAGATAGCCAGTTCCTCAGTTCAGTGAGGATTCCGGAGAAGAGACGCCTTCGGCCTCATCATAACTTCAAAAGCAGGTGAGATGAAGGCCAAGAAACACCTCCACGTCGTACAAGAAAAAGAAAAAACTAAATATCAGCGATGTTGATAAAGAACCACGCCCAATAAGATTTATTTATTTTCGTAGTATTTTATCCAATCCGGTTCCAAAGCTCTTAGGAGTTTTTCTTACTGCATATTTTTAATTTTCAGCTTTGGATTTGAATCTTATATTACTAGAAATTCTTGACGTTGGCACAACCAAATGGCCCGAAATTTTTGGTTGAGTACTAAGCTCTAGTGGCTTTCGTCCAAAACTCATCGCAATAGAGCTTAACACCTCTTTTGGCGATCTAACGTTGTAAAAACTTTGGACAATGTGGGGCTCTGTCCAAGTTGCCTCATTAGGAACCTACTAATACTGATACAAGGTACTGGCATTGCGAAATTAATAGGACCGAGATCCTGATGATAATTTCGCATCAAGCCCCCTCAGCACAGGGAGGGGATAAAAATGTTGTCCTCTGTTTTTATCCACCATCGGGAGACAAAATTCTCTCGAAGGTGGATAAAAACAGGACAAAAATGTTATCCCCGCCCCGTGCTGAGGGGGCAGGTGAGAAACCGTCTCTTTCCGCTGCAATATACGCATACATAACCCACCTGCGGTGCCTTCAATCGTGCAACACACCCTACTTTTACTTATAAATCAGCTCTGATAACTCGGTCACCTAGGTGTTCTGTCGTCACCAATAGGGTTATGCGCGAGCACTGGAAATAGAATGCTGTTTTGTTTAATATTTACTCGAATCTGATTCCAATGACAATGTTTTCGAATCTCATAGGTACGTGGAAGGATTCCTAGTAAATTATTTTAGGCGTTTGAAAGTAATTGTGCGTGTGCAGGTCATAGGTACCTTTTTACTTTAAGTTACCTACCTATTAGTGCTCTAGGGCAAATTTATGTGCTTATTGTAAAATTTTTGCACAGTTTACCTCAAAATAGGCAGTCAACTTTTCATCGTCAGACAGAACCTAAAATAATTGTCTTTCTTTCTCTTGATAAATGTTGCATCAAAATATAATATAGATTCAGCTTAAGCTTAGTATTGAACCCTCATTATTAGGTAAAAAGGGCGCAGTCGTCTATTTGGAACATTTATTAAACTCCATTAGCGAACTGATGCAACTTTTATAAATGTAAATCTAAATATACGTCACGTTCAACGCCATCTGCAGGTGTTTTCTTATATTAGTTGTGTTCCGTGAGATATGAACTCGTTTACATAAACAAGCACTTGATTTCCACCATATAGAGGGCTTGTCGATTTCAAATCAAACAATCTAGATTTCTAGTACTAGTCATTTAGCATCAAACTTTAATTACAAGCGTGCTATAAGCGTGCACTCTACCCATTCTCACTCACCTAGATCCGCTTTTGATTTGATTCACTGAAAAATACAATTATCAATTAAATCTTGGCCAATTCCTCGAAACAAAAAAGTTCCTATGTAGCTTACTGTCACCTTTAATGACGCTTTTTTTTTGGCTAGCTGACATTTCGGACACAACATTTTCGGACACTTAGACCGAAATGACACTTTCTATTTTAATTATTTTTTAGCGACATTTCTGACACCATCAAACTATTGAGGCTAATTTTATTGTATAAAAGTTTGAAGATAACGGAAAGCATTTGGCCTTCAACTCAATCGTAGGCTTAAGTCAAAAATATATTTTTGGACCAACATTTATTTTTTGAAGTTAAACTTCTTTAGACGCGTTGGCCATTTTTTTAGATGGGAAAAAACCATTGAACTCGCACGGTTACGCATACTGACACTACGTTTGACACAGTTGACTAAAAACACATTGAGATTCAAGTACCAACAATTTCAGCTGTTCTCTGCTTCTTTATTTTTATTACCTAGGTAATGCGTATTTATGTATGTGCCTATGTAGGTTTGTGATAGTGTAATATGTTTAAGATATCATTGGATTCGTCTTGGCGGTTTTAGTTTGTTACTTGACTGTACAAAACAGCGTTTATTATCGGTGTCCGAAATGTCGCTAAAAATATATTCTAATTGAAAGTGTCATTTTGGTCTAAGCGTCCGAAAATATTGTGTCCGAAATGTCAGCAAGCCCTGTTTTATTAACTGAAAATGATAACCCTGCTGCTAAATTCGTGTGTAGCAGTGCTACGGCACGATGTCGCGTTGCTACGAAGTGCTACGATAATCTATTGTCGAAGATTGATCTCATGATTTAAGTAAGATCAGTCTACGAATATGTATTAGGTATGATATCATATTCTGTAAGATAATCGCGCTTGCACACAGAATTTCTTTAATATGAATTATGATAATGATGTAGGTACATTTGATAAATTAATGTTGTGGTGCGGATCATTAATTTGGTACGCAGTAGCTCAGTAGTCTATTATGGGCTGAGCTCGGATAGTGGATAATAAATAATGCATAAGTATATTTATTTTATTTTGGTTTTCACCAATAGCAAGTAGCAGGACAGGTATGAGTAATTTGACATTTCATGAGTATTTTTTGTTAGGACTTTGTTTAAGCCCGCCTACCACCATCCCTAATTCTGTCGACACTGCAACAATTACAAAAAATGTTGTGTTCCGGCATTAAGAGGTAAGATAGCCAGTTCCTCGGTTATTGGAGGATTCCGGCTGATGTGCGCCTCCACCTTCTGTCATATCTCAACTTGTAACCAGGTGAGATGAAGGCCAAGCGCTTCCCCGTCATACAATAAAAAAAAAAAAACATAGTAATTGTTTATGAAAAAAAAACAGTTAAGTGCATGTACACCGAGGATTCCGACCCACATTTCAAGACAAAAAAAGTTTGTTTTTAATTAAGTTTGACCTACTTTTGACCACAATATCGTATGTAGTGGACTACTAAGTAGCACACTGGTCTAGAAGACTGCTGTTCACTCTGGCTATAGGGTCCCAACTTATAACACTTGATATAGGGCAAACAATTATCAATAGATATAAATAGGGCTTCATATCAAATATGATGTTTGTTAAAAATTACAAAATTAGTAAATGAATCAGGACGATCGCGTTTCATTGTATGAGATGAGGTATCGTTACGAAAACGGAATACGTTAGTAATCTGATATCTGGGTTTGAAGAGGCCCATATTGTTATCTTTAGGGAAAACGAACGCAGGCAACTTATGCCACTCCTTATTTTTTGTAATACTAGCATTTTTGTATTTCACACACAAAAAAAAATATGTATTTTTTTTTTGTTTTAGTATTGATTTGAATAGGTAGGTAAGTCTAGCATAAATTAAAGTTAGTTAGTAAAATAATAAATGTTTTCAAGAAGTCGTTAATATTGTAGAGTGGCAATTCCCAAACGATGTCCGACATTTTTAAACCTTTCCTTGGACGAGTAGAACATAAATTCTGACATAAAATGCCGCCATTCGAAAGATAAAATATATTATATTTCGAAAAGATACGTGTGGCAAATATGGGATGATGGAGTGCGGTGGAGTTCTCGATATGCTACGAAATTGTGTCGATTTCGTTAAAAATATGATTTCAGCGATGAATCAAGTTCCAGTTCTTTTTGATATTAAGGTCGGTAGGTACTCTCAGACGCTGTTACTCTCTGCCAATGCAGATCGGTATGATTGGACCTGGTGAGGCGAGACAGAACTGAGTGGATAGGTACCATCGTTTCAATTACTACAGGCACGGGAAACAAAGGATGCTGAGATAGATTTGAAATGAAACTGTTATCGTTTACTTTTGGCCCGATTTTCAGGCCGTAGGTAATTCAAACTGAGATAGATTGCTAGATGACGTCACAGATGAAAGGCAGACCACGTTTTATTTTACATCACTATGATTTTATAGCTATACTCGTTTTTCGGTGATACAAACAGCTTTTCTTAGAAATGATAGTAGAACTTACAAAAAAAAAGATGTACCTAAGGCAAAATAGTTAGTAAGGCTTAGCCTTAAAAATAGTTTTACACAACGTTGAATTGTAAATTGTTACACAAATTATATACGAGGATTGGTCGATTTACCTAAGCCGTAGTGTTTAGGTAACTTAGAAGTCACTTGACTTCTAGGCTCTATAATGGGGTCTACAATAGGTCGATATCGATGATGACCAATACCACCGTGTAGGTACATCACTGACGTGGATGTAAGTAGAAAAGAATCACGAGACATTTAAAGTCTCAAGGACTCCGTAACTGCACGAATGCACTCTCTGCTTCAGCAAATTGACGTAAGGAACTCCGTACTACCTACGCTTTGTACGTAATCAAGTGCAATCTAAATATTTACATTTGTAGCTTACCAACAAAGGTAGCACTTCCATTACAATTTAGTATAGCGCTTTGCTAGTTGCGTTGCTAGTTGTTGGCGTTCCTAAATAAGTATCTAGGTACACCACATAGCGTTATGTTATTTAGCTAACTACAAACTGAATGTGACAGTGCTTCGATGTTTATTTACGTAGGTACTGACACTCGTTAGGTTGGTGAATAAGGTAAGACCCAAACATTGGCAACGCTGACTGGACTAACATAGAACCTTTTCCAAACAGGCGCTAGATTTTGATTTGAGGTTTTAAAAAGATCCTTTCTTTTAAATACAAATATTTCATTTTTGATTTTGATGTTACAGTGACAAGCTCCAACAAAGATAATACATAACTAACGCTCATATGTAACACATAGCAGGAAGCCGGCTTCTTCAGGTGAAATTACCCTTACTCGATTCTTATGACATCTGCAGGCTGAGTTGGGAGGCCACCGCCTAGGCACTTAAATAAGTAAGGCACTAGCATACACTAGATACCTCCCTATTAAAAGTTGCAAGCATTTACTAGCAATATCTAACTCATCCGACGATACCGAATGCCATGTTGCGGTCTCAGAATCTGTATTCTGAGTCAACAGTACTGAAACTTAGGTAGGTACGCAAGTACGTAACTAACGTAGATTCTGCTACATAACGTTGGGTCACCAATTTATGGAGCAGTGTAACACTTTCATAGGTTACGAGTTTGGACCATTAGCTTGCTCTGTGGCATTGTACTGGGAAATCTGGCACAATTTACGAGGTTAAGATGATAGTTAGTTATAGTTGACTAGCTATTGCCCGCGGCCACGCCTGCATGGTAAAACCCGAGTAAAAATAAACCTATGTTATTCACGTGTTTTTCAAATTTACAACAATTATTGAATTATATAAAACTATCAGATAATTTATTGAACTTATAAAAAAAATAAACAACAAATAATGAAAACCGACCAAGTGTGAATTATGGGTTATGGCAGCGAATCTTACTCGCACTTCTTACGTTAGGCACATTAATACCAATGTGTTTATTCATTCAGTCAACGTAAGTTATTGAGTCAACCAATAAAAACATAATATCCAGGTAGACCATTCAGCAATATTGTAACATTTCTAGCATTCCTTAGCGAGGTAGCGTCCCAGGGCATTTCCTCTGTAGCTTTTGTTTCTTCACTGTTATTTCCGTCTCACTATTTATTTACCGTTCATAACAATACGAGCCTTCGGAGGCAGGAAATTGAAACATTTTGTTTTATGTAGGATTCTCGTTTCAATTGGCGCGTGGGATCTCCAGTACGAATAATATTTACCACGGCTGTGGTATGGGGTCACAGAAATATTATGATATAGTGTGGATAAACAAAACCAGTAGATACTATACCTATAATTAAATAAATGAAACGGTTATTACCACAAAATTTTTACGTCGATTTGCTGACGTTTCGAGATCATTTTGAGACCCCTTCTTCACGAGCAAATCGACGTAAAAATTTTGTGGTAATAACCGTTTAATTTATTTAATTATGTTGCATAGCCACACAAGTTTCAATTCTATTACTATACCTATATTCTCCCATAGAGAACTGAAACAAAGTTGCCATCAACTATCGTATATACGTGAGTAAAACCCGTGTTTAAAAATGTAGGCATAATAATACTCATGTAAGTTTTAAAATAAAACCAGTACATTTTCCCAGTAATGTTTGATGAGCCCCAACATTCTCACATAACCTCATCGTACTCTCGATGCGGTAGGGTTCTTGTAGGAGATTTCTCCTAAAACATACAGTAAGAAACTGGGCTGTAAGTACATACCTAGGAGTGAAGGTACTAGCTAAGTTTCAGAGCTTTTGTTTAGAATTTCGTGAGCAGGATAATGGGAACTACAGTTTAAATTTCACTGTTATGCGTACCGCTCACTATAAAAGATCTTTAGAGAGTTTCGAGCTCCATACTAAAGTTCTAGAAATAATTACGCCTGAGTACTGAATACCATTTATACGCCCTCAAGTGAAACTCAGTGAAATTATATAGCAAAGGCTACGTTTCTCTGAGAACCGTACACTCCGTGTACGAACCGTGAGATGGTTTTATTTTTCCGTAATTTGTTCAGGTCGATGCGGGTCTGGCAAACAGCGGCTAATTGGAGATGCATCCGACACCCTTGATTACCAGTAATGCTTCTGTGTCGTGTATTGTCCTACGGAAAAAGAAGGTTACGGGACACAGTTTGTGTTTGTTACATACTCGAGTGCGCAACGCTTGTTAATGAAAATATATTGCAGTTGTCACTCTGTCTTCCTGCACAACATTATACACAATGACATAGACTGCATAGAATCAGTCCGTAAACACCCTATACTACGTAGCCCCGCGATCCGTGCACATTATGGTAACACGCGCACCACCACCAGTTCAATAACGCGTTCAGGATGTTGGTGGGGCTCCGTCGCAGTTGCAGTGTGTCGACAATGTTCGGGGAAGCACGTGTAGACTGTTTTTTTATTGTACGACGGGGCAGCGTTTGGCCTTCATCTCACCTGATTACAAGTTGAGATAAGGCCGAAGGTGGAGGCGCACTTCACCCGGAATCCTCAACAAACTGAGGAACAGGCTATCATATCTCTAAATGCCAGAACACAACAATTTTGTAATTGTTATTATGGCGACAGAATTAGGTAAGATAGTGGTAGTTAGCCTGGCGGCCTTAAACAAAATCCTACCAGCAACAAAACAAAGCACAATATTGCTCTCCCTGGGGATCGAACCCAGGACTCTGGATCTGAAATCGGTGAGTCAAACCACTAGACCACATACATATTCTCAAACACCACTTATAAATTCAGAAACTTAACCGTGAAGCGCTTTAAAATTTCAAAATTAGGTATAAAAATACTTCCAGCTTAACTGCTCCCTTGTTTTTTATGTTTCTCTCTTCTCTTTCTCTTGATTACTTTGTTCATGAAACTTACTCTAGCCAATCTTATTAATATCATGTAATTATATATTTTTAGTTGAGTATCTCTCTAGCTGCTAATTTAATTTCACTAAGTAATCACTCTCTGGGTTATGCTTATAATATCTCTGTAATAACCATTGTTATACACTAATTTGTTTCATCATGACTGTTTGTTTTTCCTAATAAATTAAATAAAAAATAATCGCGCAATATCCCTCAGGTTGTTGAACTCTATAGCCCCACGATATCCGCTCTAGTCCCTCGCTACCTATCTTCAAGAACAAAGTCAAAGAGCAACGTCGCCATATAGATTTAGTAGGTATATATATGTATGGTATGTATAGGTATAGGTATCGAATCACGTGTACAGGATATATTATCTTCAATTTTTTTTTTATTTTTTTATTTGTTGTTATAGTGGCAATAGAAATACACAGCTTTTATCTGTCTGCCTCATAAAGTAACACGATTGTCTACCTAATACGGCCTAGCGGCGGATGAACAGACGGCGGACAGGGAAATCTTGCCTTGCGCAACTCAACAGACCCAGCGTACTCAACAGACGCAGGCTATCTTACCTCTTAATGCCGGAACACAACAATTGAACATTAAAAAAAGACTTACCACCCACCAAACCCATGCACAAATTTCTACCACCCTTGGGGATCGATTTATTTATTTTATTATTAATTTATTGCGCACATGCGAAACAAAAATACAAGATAAATTTAAAAGGATGGCAAAGACGAGCTTATTAATTAACCCTAGTAAGAGTTTCCTTACAGCAAACCTAGGCAGAGATAGAAACGAAATTAAAAAAAAAAAAAAAATCAAGAAAAGTCTACAGCCATAAACACAGAATAATATAGGTAAAAAATAGAGACATAAAGCCAATAACATACATTCACAGATAGCAAAATATCAAATATCATATCATAATCCAGTGGGCGAACTAGACAACAGAGGCGGTAAATGAGTGGAGGTTGGAGAGAGCTTTGCTTAGAGTACCAATCACTACGTAATAAAATTATTTTTAGGTATAAAGATTTCTCACAATTAGCTAGCAGAAGTGGAAGTAGGCAGGTAGGCCACAGAGCCGATAACCGCGGCGAGCAAAGATTCTCGTTCTATAATTATCTCGTCACACAGAGAAAACACTGCAGCATTGTGGCAGTCGCCGGGAGTTGATAGATGTAGGCTGTTTACTATTTGTAGCGTCGATTGGGGGCGGCCTATGTTCAGCGGAGGAAGTATGTGGGCTGAAATGATGATATATATATCTAGGTGCCGTGCTGTGGCGGTCACGGCTTAGTAATTGACCCCTCCAACTCAGCAAATGGATGTCGTAAAAGCTAACTAAAGAATCTCACCAGAAGACTGGCAGCAGTTTCCTTCTGTGTTTATCTATACTTTTACTGCGATCACCAATCTGCCTGCCAAGTGTGGTGGTTATGGCAAATTCCGTAGCTTTGGAGGAGGCTCCGTCTAGCAGTGGACACTATATGATGGGCGGTTGATGTGATGTGAAATCTGGCATCTGGAGAATTGCACCCTTTATCATCGCGTTCATATGCAAACTACTAGCTAACGAATGAGGAACGAAATAGCCATTTCGCCCCTTATTAGCATAAACATTTTGGAGATTAGCTCAGTCTTATGCAGTAGCACAGATATCATCATACGTAGTAGGTACATGTACATAGTAAGCACTAATTGCTACGTTTGACAAGAGCAAGCGGTGTGATGTCACCCTTCTTACTCACACGCCCTGCAAGAGATTGAGACTTTCTTCTTTCTTTGTGTGGACCGTTAAGATCACACAGGTCTACTGGTGTCAGACATTTCATTTTTGTACGATGGGGAAGCGCTTGGCCTTCATCTCACCTGGTTTACAAGTTATGATAAGGACGAAGGTGGAAGCGCACTTCACCCGGAATCCTCAACTAACTGAGTAACTGGCTACCTTACCTCGAAACGCCGGAACAAAACAATTTTAGAATCGTTGTTATGGCGTCAGAATTAGGTAAGATGGTGGTAGCTAGCCAAGCGGACTTAAACAAAGTCCTACCACCAACCATCCAAGCACAGTATTGTTCCCCCGGTCCCGGGGGTCCCGGGGATCTTACCCGGGACCTCTGGATCTGATACTGGTGGGAGAACCACAAAACCGCCAAGGCGGTTAGAACGGATCATTCCATAATGCTCCCAATCCGTCACGATTCCAGTGGGAACAAACAAATCTTTTGAGTTCATTAAGCTCTCACGAACAGGTTCCGGCGGCGGCTTGTAATGTTTTACGAGCCACCGAAACCTGTCTTCTGACATGATATGCATAGTGCCCGGGACTGCTGTCATAACGAGCTCACCAAAGTACGGAATCAACTTACTTAGAAGACAAGCAAGACGTTCAAGCCTGCAATTTCCTAGCCTTACAGGAACAAGGAATATGTGCCCTACTCGGTAGATAACCCCGTAAAGATTACTATATGGGGTTATTTACCTATCATATATGTTGAATCTAACATCTCCGTAGTCTAGTGTATGGTTCCTGTATGGTTACCTAATGGTACTATAACATAAAAAATATGGTTCTCAATGTTCAGCAAATGCTTTCAGAATGTGGACTAGGAACAATTTGTAGATACTTACTGTCAAATTACATTCCTGACAACGCCGGTGATTTATCCCCATCTGGCTATACATACATCTTTCTGAAACCTTGACGCATGGACCTCACAAAAAGCAACGAGTTCCTCGACCATCCTTCAATATTCAGAAATTACAGGTACTTTTTGGAAACTTCACCAGAAAACCGATACGTTTAGGGTTTTTGGGTGATATACGCCTATGTTTATAAAATCACCTTTATAACGAGATTCTCAGTTGGTACTTTAGTATGGTTTTTAGTTTGGAGTAAGCTTAGGTATTATATTAGTGCCTAGCCCATTACAAACTGATTTCAATAATCCACGTGTTCCAAATGTTCGTATGAAGGTTGTGTTTCGTGTCCCTGTTCTGAACCAAAAGAAAGGACGAGTTATAACATACACTGGAGCAGAGGATCCCGAGGGATCGAAATACCTGCTTGCTACTGAGATTGCGCAAATTCACACGCAATTACTCTAAATACCTTCCGGTAATGTCAGTAACAAAATTTCATAGCTTTTCCTGTGTTTGATCACAATAAATTTAAAATCTGTTTGGTTCCGTCAGGAATTATTTGTATTCCTTAGTAAGTCCTTCTTTCTTAGTGAAACTAGTTTGTAAGCTGTTTGTAAGCTACAAAATACTTGTACCTGTTTAAATTCGTTAATTCGCCCGACTCCACCTCTGTCAGATATACTTTTTAGACGAAACAATTTAATCTGGCGTTTTTATCAACATGTATTGTTTGTTCTAAATTGCTGACTGTACTACCCTTAAAACATAAGCACCCAAATCCGGGTGAAGATACAGAATACATAACAGTTAACAAAGGTAAACGTAGTTCTGGACGTGAAATTAATGAACGAGCTTGCATCTAAAGTATGTCATGGCCAAAAGGACTCCTCTTTATATAGATCATTGATTTAGGCATCACCTTGCGGTGATCCGTTTCAATATGAAAACGGAAAATATTTAGTAGCAAATCCTTATAATTAATACCAAAAAGCTTCTATGAAAAATTTAAACCGACACGTGTTTTGCCTATACACGAGGCACCCGTAGGGATTGGGAGAGTGTCTTAAATGAATTAGTGAATGGATGAATGAATGATTGAATGAATGAAAACTTTATTGTACACCGAAATAATACTATACAACCCAAACATTTCAACAAGTTTTGCTGCGGTGACGAGCCCCTGGCCGACGTGATGTCGCTCCGAGCGCTGCGCTGCAAGTGCTAAATGTTTTTCCTTTGTCATATTTACTCGTTACTTTTTTTATATTTTATTATACCTTTTACCAGACTGCCTCAGAAAGTGTTTTATGTTTTTCGAGAGTATGTATGTAAGGCTAATTCGTAGGATTTGACATGTGAATTGTGCGAGTGACACAGGCTATAACTTTAAAATGAGGGATGGGAATCAAAAATTAAGGATAAAAAAAAAATGCCGCCTCTTTTATGATCTACTGGTTCGCCCACCGATATCAGACCCAGAAGTCCTAGGGTCACCTAGGACCTCTGGTGGTACAGATTTGTGATTGGCTTGGTATGTTTTATCTTACACAACTCTGTTGCCATATCAAATTTCCAAATTGTTCGCTCCCGGCATTTTGAGATATCCGGTTCCTCAGTCTGTTGAGGATTCTGTGTGCAGTGCGCTTCCACCTTCGGCTTTAGCATAACTTGTCACCAGATGAGAAAGCCAAGAATTACTAGAATACTTTTTAATCCGAATTTTCCTAAAACCATGAGTTTTTTAACTCTTGACTATTAGTTAGTTCCTCGTAATTATTCTCCATAGAACCAGCCCAATATCTGTTATGCAATATGTGCTTCGGAAATAGTTCGTGGAATCATCTCGCACGACTGGCCCACTTGATGGATACCCACACCTATTTATGTGCACGCTAGCGGAATGATTGCGGCTAACGATTACGCCTGTATCTATATATCCTACATAGAACGGAGTTTTTGCGAATGGTACTCGCGATTAAAAATATATAATTAAAGTGTTTACTTACATCGTATCCGAATAGAATGTAAATATAGATGTTTGTTCTGTGTTTGGGTGTTGTATTGTATGATATGTATGTATTTATATAAAAAAAGTATGCAAGTATTCAATCCGTAATCTAGTTCCCATATTACAAGCTTTGCTTAGCTTAGGACTAGATGGCGCTGGGTAAAACTTAATGTCCTGTAATATTTATTTAGAAACAAAGGGCGACAGACAAAACGCTGGGAAGATGAGATTAAAAAAGTGGCCGGTCCAGAATGGATACGGTCTATCCTTTGCTAGTCGTATCCATTCTGGAAAGGTGGAAATATTTAGAGGAGGACTTTGTCGATAGACAATCTGTTAATATTTGAGTGTAACTGATTGCCGAATACTACAATTTACCTAACAACATTTTAGATTAAGCACTAACATTAACATAGCGTAGCATTAAGGCTTCTTACTAACCAAAAATATTGTTAAATAAACAGCAATTACAGGCTTAATTTATTTTATTTTATTTATTTATTTATGTTTAGTAAACATGATGTGAGCATGAGCACATGTCTAACGCTTACAATGGAAAACAGATAAGTCGGTCAGACGGCTTTTATCGTAATAAAGTAGGCAGGTCCTCTAGTTTTTTAAGGTACCTATGTGTGAGTGGTCTTCATATACCTAGGTATCGCTTAGGAAAATTAAATCATTCATTCATTAATTCAAAGGGAACTGTGTTCGATTTTACAGTAAGCTTCATGATAGCGCCACTAAACTCTCTGCTCGTAAATGCATTTATAACGAATAATTTAATTAAAAGTGCCTACTACAAAATAAAAGGTAATAATAAATGTTATAAGATAGTATTAAGTATTTATGTACCTACTCATAATATTATACAAAACTGTATGTATGCCTAAATGTTGAATCATCAAAAAATAGCTAGTCCGAGTTTCTTGCCTTTCTCCTTGTGCTGGTAGCGATTCTGAACTGGCGTTAGATTTGGCGTTTCAAAAATAACCTAAAAATGTTAATGAATAAAAACATTTTGTCTTTGACTTTAACTTTGTTTACATTGGAAAATGGAATCGCTGGCTTTTGCTAGCGGTTGCAGCTACATAAACAAAATCCTTCTGCCGAAGTCTGGTGCCAACAATTACCGTGAACCTTCTGGAAAAGTTCGCTCCATCGCAGATCTTATCCTCGCTCTGGCCTAGATCTAGACAAACCTAGACGTCAAGACTCTTTCATTTATTCGAATTAAATACAGCCATACCTGACGCACCCAACTATGATCATAATTATTAATTTAGGTTACTCATTGTAGTTTCAAATTTCCAAATACCAGCCCACTGCCACAATTTAGAAACCAATCAAAATAACTAATATAAGCAAGAATTCTTCATAAGCTCCCTAGCATAATTAAGCCCGCCTATTACATTAAAATCATTGGAATACTAAGTAGGTACTTAGTCTTCCAATGATTTTCATAATCAATATCAAAAATATCCTATAGAGATTCATGCATTTTCTCGCAGTTTCGTCCACGTCGATAATAGCCGATAATTTGTTATTTCTGGCCTGGAAAAGAATCTGTGATTTTTTTAAACCATTCCGTAACAAAGTTTTACCTAATAGACAAATTTCGCATTTTTATTCTCGGTACATTTATTTTGTGTAGATTACATTATTTGTCGTGTTAGCTACAATTTCACGCTTTATAATAATAACAGTCAAACCCTGTTTTACCCAACTGTCTCAGAAGGAGTTATGAAGAGGCGGTTTTGATTTAGTGTGCATATGTATATATGTATGTAAGTATGTATGTCTATTTCACGCTCTGCAGCCTAAACGGCTTGAAGGATTTTAGGAGTGTATGTAAAAAATAAATAGGAGAGAGATACATTTTTTTTTAAACAATATGGATATCAAATGAAATATGCCGATATATATATTTATGTACATGTAAAATATATTTAGAAATATACATAAATATACATTTTAAGCTACCACATTGAGTGATTGATGGATTGTGTAAAATGAGGATATTTTTATTAACTTTTAAATTGTTTATGACAGTGTAGACTAAAACCGAAACACTTATAAAGTACTGTCGACCTCAGTAGATACTAAAATGTTCTCGGAGACGTAGAATGTTTAGTAGAATATCCATGAAAGTGCTGAGACAAGATACGACATCAGGGTCGTATGCATGGGTAATAAAACTTCGTAGAACATGGTACAAATACATTTCCCGGCCATTAAAGTGCGGAAAGTTCCTCAATTTCCCATTAAATGTAAAATATTTATGGCTCTACATTTTATTACTGATGCTGCAATCTGAGCGTGGTCATGGCGAGCGTTTTGAAGGATTCTATGGACGTACTATGTATATCACTATGCTTATAGTAGTAGCTATTGAAACTTCCGGGACTTCGTTCCCGATGTCCCGTGGGAATGTCATAAAATCCATTCTGAGTGCACCTTGCACCGTGCACTACAAAAGGAAGCACATAATGTTTTTTTTATGAAGTGAAGAAGATATTTCCTCAATTATTTGAGGATTCCAGGTGAAGTGCGCTTCCACCTTCGGCCTTATCATAACTTGGTTGGAATATCTTATTATGCGCACTACAAGAACTTAGAATAAGCTTCCAGCGTCTTGCCACAAGTTTGACTACACAGGGTCAGCTAGTAACATATCATATTTAAAACTTTCATTGTAGCATCTGGTTTTTAACCAATTGCCTCAGAAGGAAGGTTATGTTTTTCGAGATTATGTATGTATGTTTATTTAATTGTCTCGCTCTGCAGCCTGAGCGGCTCGGTTGCTTTAAGCGTGTGATTTAATTGTGGGAGTGACATCAGCTACGTTATATGATGTAGATGCAAGTACCTACTGTATTCTGTCAAGTATATTTTAACGGTTTCTCAGTTTTTTTCCTGTTTCTATCCAAAACCTCGAAGATCTTCAGCTTACAAACTCACTAAATTAGGTTTTAGTGGCTCCGTGGCTAATCAAATTGATGGGGATATAAAAGGCAAGGGACCGGAACGGGTGGCTGAGACCATATTGTGCTGAGAAAACAGGAATTCAATTTATTCAGTAGGTACCCATTTCATTAACGAGTTCAACGCACCTGAAGCTGACTGATTCTGCTAAATCTAGGGAAAACGGAGAAGCAGGTAGATAGATAACATTTGTTTACTCAATAGCACACATCACAACCTATCAAAGACGCGTCATGGGTTCGCTTCCGTCTGGTAATGGTCTGGAAATGCTTTCTTTGTACCTACATAGTTAGTTTAATTGTACATTTTATTTGTTGTGAATGCAAATATATGTACTTACCTTATACATCAGCATTGAAAACGACTTATAAATTTCATCACTAAAATCGATATTCAATTAATTTATCTCAAAAAAATAGCAGTGTGAAAAGTAAAGAGTTTATAACGAAAAAAGGGTGTTTGATTATGAACTGTTATCGTGTTACCGACTGCCACCATACCGGGGTCGTTCGTGGTAACACTAACTTTTTAATAATACGAAATGGGCTCTTGACCTCGAAGCTCACCCGGGCATAACCTGAGCGAGAGGTCTTTGTTGGAGCGAGCTTTCCCACTCCCCCGCATCGACGTAACAACGGGGAACTGTTTGGTGTCCGACTTCGGCAGGAGAGTTGTCACAACCCTGGACACCTTTGCGGGTTGCCTGGGTTGCGATAGCATCATTTAGACGTACCCGCTGACTAAAGGTCAACGATTCCTTTCCCCGGGGTAGACTGCTAAGAGGCTTCCCACCCACCCCAACTCATTACTTATCAGATGCACAGCGAATTGAAATTGTATGAATACAAATTATTTAAAACTAGCTTTTGCTCGCGGCTTCACTCGCGTTAAGAAGTATTATTATTAAATAGGTATATTTTTTGCGGCTTTACTTTTGTTTAGCGTGTGTAAAGAATTAGGGCCTACAAAACTTAAAAACGACAGTACATTCTTCAACTTCTACATTAAAGCTCAGATTTTCTTTAGCCATTTTAAAAAAGTCTAACTGACAAAACCTATACTTATACCAAACGAAAACAAAATAAATGCCAAATACAAAGCAGAGTCTATAACCAAAACTACTAAACCGAAATAAAACAATACAAAATCTCAAAATCCTTTCTTAGGGGATGCCTACGTCATAGTAGCTTTATGCATGCAAAGTCTCAGCCCGATCCGTCCAGTTGTTTGGGCTGTGCGTTGATAGATCACTATGTCAGTCAGTCGGTCACCTTTGAGTTATATATATTTAGATAGAGAGAGATACATTTATATATATATATATATATATATATATATATAGATAGATGTCTAAGATCTCAGAGACCCTATGAAGGTACTGCATAATAAATGTTATCTGCATTCATAGTTGGTTTCAGATCTGATTCTGAACAAAATATTTATAACTGGTAATGGCGGTGGCGGCCCGGTGAGTGAAATAATGCTTGCCTCTGGATCTCAAGGTTTCTAATTCGTTTCCCGGCCTATGGGTATGATCGAGTGAATTTCGTCTCAGAGGCTTACGACGGCTTAGGCGAAGTGTCACCACATTCGTTTCCAACTATCCCGGGATGAAGTTGTATGGGATGCTGATGACTTGGTGTGCAAGTTGGTCTCTCAATTTCGGAGTTGGTAGGAAGCTTGTTTGTGCGAGTTCATTATCATTGGGTATTTTAGTAAACATTATGGCCAATGCTGAACAAAGGATCATAGTAGCGTTCGTCTCTCTCATACACTCCAATATGTAATAATACTAAAGTAGGTAATCTACATGAGCCACCTTCATCCACCGACTCCCCGTAACCGCTACGATGTACTCGGTTCATCAACTGAAAAGTTACACAATTTTTACATCCTTACCATTCTATTTATATATATACGATTGGGAAGCGCTTGGTCTTCATCTCACCTGGTTACAAGTTATGATAAGGCTGAAGTGGAACTGCACTTCACCCGGAATTATCAACAGTATTGGTTCGCCCATCGTTATCAGACCCAAAGGTCCCGGGTTCGATCCCCACGAGGAGTACACATTTGTGCTTGGTTTGGTTGGTAGGACTTTATTTAAGTCCGCCTGGCTAGCTACCCCCATACTAAATCTGTCACCATAACAACAATTCTAAATTGTTGTGTTCCGGTATTTAGAGTTCTGATAGCCAGTTCCTCAGACTGTTGAGGATTCCGGATGAAGTGCGCCTCCACCATCGGCCTTACCATAGCTTGAAACCAGGTGAGATGAAGCGCTTCCCCGTCGAATAATAAAAAAGGGTATATAGTACACCATATTTGTTTTGATTTGATTGTACTAAAGATAATTATTAATCCCTCAACTATTTTTACCGAAATATATCATTATAGATTTATCCCGAACTTTGTTGTGGAAGCTATGGGTACATTTACAGTACCTTATGAATAAAGCTGGTAATGTTGAACGGATCTCCTCAATGTAGGTCGACAAAACATGTTTTCTGAAGATTGGACGCGCGTGAAAATCACATCTTTTTTTCTGTCACTACCTACAAAAAGGTGTTCTCGGAAAAACAATCTCTTCGCAAATTCGTAACGAAATTATTTCGAGGAACTAATTTAAAATATTGCTAAGAAAATAGGTAAATCCTTAATCCTCTAAAAAAGCACTGAAAAGTATTATTTCTGAATTTCGTATCGAACTAATATTGAAGATCCGTGTTTTCTAATTCGCCGAAGTAGGTATCTATTGCAAATGTAAGTTTAATAATGCTAATTAAGTGCGCGCTTATATAAACTTAATTAATCGGTAATTGTTAAGATGATTTTCTGTTTTGTAGTACCTACCTATTCTTCAGTTCTCTATCATATTTAATGCTAATCATAATCATTATCATATCTACTTGATTTATGTAGATAGTTACTGGTGCTATTGGTACCGTGAGCAGATTTAATATCCATAAATATTTTGGGATACTAAGAATATAAATTAACCCTTAGCCTAAAGAGAGACCTGTTTTTCATACATTGAAGCTTTATTAACCTTCAAAAAAGGAGGAGGTTCTCAATTCGGCTGCATGTTTTTTTTTTAGTTCAAAATAACTGGAAAAAATATGTCCCCCAAGTAAACGAAATTGCGTATTCTGTTTACCTGTAGTGTTTACGGTCACTAGAGTAGACCTATTGAACTGCTTACCTTCCAGTATCATCATCATCATTATCAGGGTTTTGCCATAATCACCACGCTTGGCAGGCGTATTGTTGATCGCAGTAATGATGATACGTAGCATTCCCACTGAACTGCCTGCCTTCCGGTAGGCTTGTGCCTTCATCATCAGATGACTACGATGACGTTGTTCACCGAAACTCCGTAAAAAAACAATTCAACCTAGCATTGTTTGGGCTTGGTGGAATTGTCTTATGATGCATTCTGGCTATAAATGCTGTATACTTGCTTCATCATCATCATTATCATCATCATTACAGCCCATGAAGTCCACTGCATAAGACACGGGTCCTCCACCAAAGCTAAAGAAAGAAATGGAGGGTTTTGCATGCCAAGCGTGGTACGCTTGGCATGCGTGTTGGTATTCGCAGTAATGATAGTTATAAGTATACTTTTTTTTTGGAAATACAAATTTTCATTCTTTTTCTTCTTCGTGTGGACTGTATAATAGTTCTGGTATCAAACTTTACGAAAGATCGTCCCCGTTATCCTGACATAGTGCACCCATACTTTAGTTCATCTACATTTATCTTCGTTCCTATCATTGCGTAGATATTTCCTAGAATCCCGTATTATTGCACCCTCACACGACTCTTAAATAGGGTGTCAGAGACTTCGTGGTATCGTAGGTTTTACAACTAAAAAAAGCTTAAAATAAACTGTTTTTGAATAAAAATGGACCTTCACCAGTAAAAAGTCAAAAATAGCTCTAAGGGAAAGTTCATATAATTTGAAGGTGGTGCTATACAATAAACATGTTGTTGTGCTTGGCAGTTCGGCACCAGATCTCTTAGAGTTATTTTTGTCTTTTTAGTGGTGAAGTCGGTTCCATTTTTATTCAAAAACAGTTTATCTATTTTTATTTTACGATTTTTATGTACGTTTTCATGGTACGTACTTCACTGAGATTGATCTCACTACACCAAACAGAATCTCCTCAATAAGAGGAAGTAATAAAATAAAAAAATATTTAAAATTAGCTTTATAAAAAATTCTGAAAATAAATTAAAAGAACACAAAAATGTATTTAGCGTTGCACAATTGAATAAACAGAAATGTAATTTAACTGAGGAACTAGTATTTTGCTACAGCTTACTTGGACGGAACTCCAAAGAAATGAAATACATGTCAGACAAAATTGAAAGTTTGGAAAGGACTTTACATGATATTGATAGTGAAAAACCAAAAGGAAGCAAGATTCCACTGGAAATATAAAAAAAATGAATAGTATTGTGGAAATGGTAAATAATGACAGTATTTATGTACAGATATGTAATAGTAGCTCACAGACCGAAGCATGTACCATAGACCAGTCCGTGACTCATAGTATATCCCAGAGTGCTTCATCAGGACATGTGGAACCACCAATACCAGTGACTGCACAACCTGTTCCACCTGTAGTACTTCCTACACCGAATGTGCAGTTTGGACCTGCAAGTCTAGTACACAAAACACAGCCTCTGGTTAGGCAGACTGAAACCTGTCGACAGACCCAGAAAACTGTGGTGTTCTCAGACCGTCTAGGATTAGGTATGGGTCAGTTGCTCAATGATAGAATAGGAGACCAAGCGGTTACCAACTACTGCTTTCCAAACGCGTCTATCCTATATAAGTTGATAAAGACTTGAAGTGAGACATCTTTTGACAAACAAACCACATTAATAGTATAGTTAGGTAATAGTTATGGGGTCAAGCGCTCTGATGTAACTTATATAGTGGAAATATTGTTACAAAAAGTAGACTTAGGGTTGGCAAAATTGATTATGTGTGCCTTTCCTTACTCTTAATTGTTATCTAGGGATGATAATGTTAATATTTTTAATATTAATATAATTTTATACAACTTGACATGTCGTCATAGTGACGTTTTATATTTTTAGGTTAAAGCAAGATACTATGTATCTCAGTAGATATAGTAGGTTAAGTATTGCTAAATTGTTAGCATTTAATATTTGTAATAGGGTCA